>OW026360.1:122219668-123458697 GCA_932273835.1 Sarcophaga variegata | reverse complement strand
GCCTACAATTTAAAGTCGATTCCGAACGTCAGATTTTTGGGAAACTTTTCATGGAAATTTTATTTTACTCTCACAGTTTTTGCCAGAAAAATGCTGAGCGGAAGTCTCCCAATGAATATTTTTCGTGTTTCATTTTGTTGGAGATGTTTAATCTGGGGCATGAACCGTGGTCTCACGTCTGATAAGCCAACACACCACCTACTAGACTACGGCGGCTTCTACCTACTAGGCTCCATTGACTGCAATTTAATATTAATAACCTTTGAAAATGCCCATTTTGTTAGTAATTGCTTTCCCTCTCTTTTAAAGTAACGAGATATTCCTATAGATCGTGGAAAATGTAAAAACAATTTCTGTTTTTTTCTTCTCAAAAATGCGTTAATAAAGGGCTCTATGTATTTATTGTAGTCAACTATAACACCTCTGCCCTTTTTTTGAAGCCAAATGTGTGATAAACCTTAAATTTGATATGAATATAAACGAGGAGTGCTCTCATCACAGTGATAAAGTAGACTTTATGGCTCCTCTAGTGTCAACAAAAAAATGTGTGTGTGATAACTGCATTGTCTGGCTGTCTTTTAGATAAAAATCCCAAAAGCAATATCATTTGCATTGTTTTTATCTTTTTTTTTGTTTTGTATGTTTTTAATGTTTAAAAACACTATGATTTGTTTTATTTTTTATTTGATTTTAATTTTATTTATTTATAAGCGATTATTTTTCATATTTTATGACAAACCAAAACACTAAAGGCGTTTACAATATGACAAAATGATTTTTGATAAACCGGAATGTATGAAGTTTTTATAACAATTTTCTCACCCTCAAAATAACGTAAAGAAAAGTAGGAATTTTATTGACTGACAATTTTCCAAAGAAGAGTTATCAACAGCTTTCAAGTGTAATAAATGTTTAAATCAAAAAGAAAAAACCAAAAAATTAATAAAAAAAAAATCAATTTTTTTTATAGAAAAAATCTGGGAGTGGGTTCACCAGCTTTGCTGGCATTTTCCTCCAGAAAAATTATAAATTCCTGAAACGTCTTATTTTTCTATTCTTCTGCTTCTTTTATTGATTGTTTACAAAAAAAAAAGCCCAAACAGTTCTAAGAAATTTAATTATTTATTAATTGTTTGTTAGTTTTTATTTGATTTTTTTTTTTCTTTCTTTGGGTGTTATTTCTAAAGTACTTTCAGAAAACATTTAAATTTTTTCTGCTTTAAGCAGGTATTTATGGATTTATTGTATATGTTGTTCCTTTTAACGGAAATATATTAAAATTTTAAAGCCGTTAACATTTTTATTGCCATTTTATTGTTTTCAAAATAATCATCATCATCAATGAAATTCATTAAAAAAAAACGTATGAAAATCTGTTTTTCTTTTTAATAATAACGCCAGACAACAGGGCGTCCATCGTCTTGTATGGTAAATTTTCATAATAAAAATTCTCTTAAAGGAAGCTAACAAGCTGTTTAATTAAACAATTAATAATCTTTTATTAGATAAGTAATCGCATGAATTTTTAAACAGATTTTTTTGATATTTTCATCGTTAGCTTCTGTTTCTGAAAACAATTCTTAGTTTTCAGTCTGTAACGGAATGGTGTTTGAATATCTCCATTGAAAGTGTAATCAGTTATTGAAAAACTTAATTCTTTTAATCATTTTTAAAGCGCTTTCTATCTTGTAATTCAAATAAAACAAAGTGTATGTGAGATTTCTTGAACAAAGTCTAAGAGTACAAAAAACTTTCCATGAAAAATTTCTTAAAAAACTGTCGTTCGGAGTGGACTTTAAACAGTAGGTCCCGCCACTTATGAAAAAATGAATACACTCTACATAAGTGGTGGGGTGAGAAACTAGGTCGTAAACCTAACTACAGGGTTATAGTCACCAATTATGTATGATAGTGTATTGGCTTATTAGACGCAAGCCTTTGTTTCAAACCCTAGCTTAGGCATCTCGAACAAAACAAAACTCTCAGCAGTCTTCTGGCAAAATTGCCATGAAAATTTTCTTAAAAATTTGTCGTTCTTAATCAACTGTAAACTGTAAATCCGATCCAACAGTGAGCTGTATGAGCTACTCAACGTGATAGACGGAGGAGGAGGATGCGCCGGTGAGACGGGTATTTGTTGCGGGAATCTGAGGAAGTCGGCGAAGAGGACGACCTTGTTTGCGTTGGAAGGACCAAATAGAGGAAGCGCTGTCATCGATTGGTGTGACCAATTGGGGTAGGCGCGCATGAAGCAGAGGCTTTTGGAAGGATGTGTTATTGCAGGCCGAAATCCTTTAATCGGGTTGTTAATGGCCAATTAAGTAAGTAAGTAAGTGAAGTTAACAAAGCGTTGTGTGATACAATCTAATTACAAAATCTAGAAAACTTTTTATCCAATCACAACCAGCAACTTCTAGAATTAATAACCCAGAATTTAATGGAAAAGACTCATTAAGTATAGCGATCATAGAGGTCATAGAAAATACTTCCCCACAAAACTCCCTCAATAACAATAATTTCTTAAAAATTTTTAAATTTTTTTTTCAATCAAAAGCTGGCCATAAATTTTTTTTTCAAAAGCTTAGCGGTTGCTTTGTTATCCGTTTTTAAGTGTAGAATGAAAAATAATGACAAACTGCACCTCAATTTACAAATCAAAACAAATTATTTACTTAAGTAAACAACTTCGAAAAAAAACGTAAGAAAACCGTAACAAACCAAACTGTGTGACAATTTTAATTACTTTTTAAGTAAAAGCCATAACAAGTAGACCACAAAACGAATGAAGGGGAATAGAAAACATATATCTGAAGTGGTTTGAAATATTCCCACCAAAATCAGTCTTCAGATCTTCTTCTCTTGCCTTTGCTGCAATTTGTTGTGCTGGTATGGAGTGACTGACTGACTGAAAAACTGTCATAGAAACTTAAAAAAAAAAAAATGTCTCGTAGTATTTAAGTTGATAATGACAACAAACAAACAAACAAACAAAATTATATGAATAATTATGATGATAATTATATGGAAAACTATTTGACAACAACAACAACTACAAAAAATAAATATTTAACTTAAACACATATAGGAAATGATGATATACGAGTTAAGAGAGACAGAAAAAAGGGGTTAGAAATAGACGACACGGCAAGAAAGAAATAGAAAAACGTAATGTAAACTTCAAAGCCATACTTCAGTCATATGTAGAAGATATGGGCAAATGCAACAGGTTAATATAATTTGTATATGTAAAATAATATTTAAAAAATATAGTTTTGTTATATTGGGTATAAGCATTAATTTCTGTTGTTTTCTGTTAACAAATAAATTTTAAATTTAAAGAAATTTTTTTTATATTGTGATACAATGGGTCAATTCGATCTCCGCGTACTGTACTTGTCTTAATTGACAAGTACACGTCCTCCTCTTTATATTGTAGACGCCATAGTCTGGTTGCGAGAAACTAGGTCGTAATCCTGACTGAAGGGTTGTAATGACCAATTATGTATGTATAGTCTAGCAGGTAGTGTGTTGTCTTAGTAGACGTGAGGCCATGGTTCAAACCCCATCTAGATAGGTAAGTTGAAGCGGTAGCCTTGACACCAAAAGCTCACTTGAGCAAGTATGCATAGCGGCCCGTTGTGACGCCACAAGTGAACGCAGTCTCTGTACTGACAAAGCTCTTCCAAACTAGGGAAGAAGAAGAAGTTGGTCAGCCCTTGGGCGGCACATTTAAAGCACCACTACCCCATGCTGGAAAACCAGCCCGAAAATTTTATAAACGAAGCTATATTCTTGACATCAATGGATGATAGCTCCGTCAAGCTAACAATGATTGCATCTCGCAAGAGATGGGCATTGACAAAGAAATTGGATAACAGTCTCCTTTTCCTCAGCTTGCGATCTGCACCCACGACATCCGTCAAGCTGACTAGGATTGACGAGCCTAATAATCTATATCAGCACTTCGCAAGAGATGTGCATTGACAAAGAAAATGAATAACAATCTCCTCTTCCTCAGCGTGGGATCTGCACCCACGGCAGAAGTCGTTAGATGGGAGCTGCATTCTTTCCGTGTGTCTTACCATAACACAATGACCTGTAAGCATGGCTACTGTAATCGAGATGACGTTGCGACCAAGTCCAAGTAACTGTTTGGTAAGCCTTCTAACCATCGAGGGCCAAGTGAGCCTGGTGGTAGAGCAGGACTTCTCATTGACCCAGGATACTTTGGCGTCTAGAAAGAATTTCCGCATGATGGCCAATTTAAGTGGCATTCCCAAGTCGATTGAAGAGGATTACGGAAGTAGTCCACCAACCCTAGCGAATTGGTCGGCACTGCAGTTTCCCGGAATATTTCTATGCCCGGGGACCCAGATAAGTGTGACACTGAGGCGCTAAAAAAGAAGGTCGAGACAGCTGCAACATAACCTGATGATTATGGAGTTATTCCCAACGTTCGACAGAGATCTTATGGCAGTCTGAACATCAAAAAAGATCGAGATGCGGGTGAAAGCAACACTGTTGACGAGGATCCATTAAGCAGCCCGGTAAATGGCCATTACTTCCGCCTGAAACACGCTACAATAATCAGGCAGTCGGAGGGAAATGTTTAGGTGCAGTTTTCCAGAGTAGACTCCGCGACCAACTCCTTTATCGTGGTTAGAGCCATCGGTGTATATATCCAGGAGTTCCGGGGGGACGATCATGTCAGGATTTCTCAAGCCCTCATGAAATTTTGAATATGAGTCAACAATATTGAAATTTAACTATGTACTCTGATTCATTCGTACTCACTACTACGTTGATTTATAAGTACAGGTTGCAATGAGTACAAGTACAACGTTGACATCACACTCATACAATTCGAAATATGTTTGATTCATAAGCCTACTCATTTAGATTCATAACTTTAGAAAAATACTTAGAAATGATTCGAGTGACCCGAGTGGCTCGAATCAAGCAAAACAGACAGAGCAGCAAGCAGAGCAAACACACAACCATTTAGTAAGTATTTTAGTGTTCGTACTCAAATCATACATATTTTGTGATTCGTGTATATGTTGAGTCATGGAGAGTCGAAATCAATAACATCATACTTGTTGTTAAGTGTGAATATGATGAGTACTTCAGACTTTGAATATGAGTAGAGGTTCCATGATATTCAAATAAGTATGAATGCATATATGTATCAGAAATTATGAGTATGATTCGATTCTACTAATCTTTTTGAATACTCATTGCTGATCACTGGTATCAAGAGAGCCCTCAAGAGTCAGCAATATGATTCATTATGAATAAGAAAGCCTAGCGTAAATAATTTCAATTAACTTGGTTGTCAGAATAGATCGCTTGGAGAGAATACCAGTAACTGTCATAGGTATAAAGCTATTGAAATTAATGCTTACACCCAATATTATTGTAAACTTAAATATAAAAAACGGAAATAAACAATAAAAGCCAAATTAGTGTGTGTTTAGATGTGTGAAATGTGACAACAAGAGAAAAAAAGTTTTAGTTTTCTTTTTTAGATTTTTTCCAAACATTGGGGCTTAAAAAATAATTTTTTAGTTTTATTTTCTTTCATTCATGTATTCATATTCATTCAATCTTTTTGTAGTTGGCCGCAAAACTTAAAACAAAATGTCTACGTTTTACTATTTAACTTACATGCTGCAAACAGTCAAAACCGGCAATCATACAAACCAAGGTATTGATATGTACAGACAGAGTCTTATGAGTTGTATTAAGTTAACAGGAAAAACCTCAAAACTTTACGTGATTTGGTTAAAAGCGATTCGCCTATATTTTTTGTTTCTTTTTTTCTTTTTTTTTAATGAATATTAAGAGTTTGGTACTCATACATCAACGACGAGTCATTCATAAATTTGTTTGGTCTGGTCGTTTGTCTTCTTGCAAGTTTTTGAAGCAACAAGAAAAAAATTCATATTCAATCGAAATTGTTTAGGAATGTTTTTTTTTTCTTCTTTTTCTTCTTCATTTTTTGAGTTGTAATAAATATTTGTAAGTATTCCAGGCATACATACCATTCCACCAAATGGGCTTCACCACAAAAATTTTTCCAATTCACATACACAAACACACTCAAACACTTACAGTCTCAACATCAATTTCAAGCAGAATTTATTATTTACAATGTGTGTGGTTTTTAATGAATTTCCGTTCTGGAAAACTATTATTTGGTAAATGATTTTACACCACCATTCACCACACCACTACCATCAGCACCGACTGGAAGAGTAATTTTCATTTTTGTTTTTGTAAAATTCCTAGAAATCATGCATAGAATTCAAACCATTCACAATAAGTCATAATGAATTAAATTTTTGAAATTCTTAAAGCATTCGTAAAGAAAAACAAGTTAAAAATTGTCAAATTTTTATTGGAGGGGGCTTCCTTAAAGACTTTTTCATTAAAACCCCACAACATTTAGTGCCTTAAACCCTAAAGTCTAATTAATTAATAAGAAATACAAATCTGGAACCTTTTTTTAGAGATTATAGAATATTCATATCGTATTGAAGTCGCCATAGTAGAGCAGCTAGAGCGTTGGCTTATTAGACACTAGAGGAGCCATAAAGTGTACTTTATCACTCTGGTGAGAGCACTCCTAGTACATATTCACACCAAATTTAAGGTTTAACACACATTAGGCTTCAAAAAAGGGCAAAAGTGTTCTTGCAGTCTACAGTAAATACGTAGAGCCCTTTATTAACACATTTTGAGAGAAAAATAAATTTTTTTACAATTTCCCTGATGTTATTTTAAAAAAGAGGGAAAGCATTTTCATTAATATTAGTTTGAATTCGCTGTAGTCTAGTAGCCAGGGTTCACACCCCAGCTCAGCCATCTCCAACAAAACGAAATATGAAAGAAAATTTCTTTGGCGACTTCTTCTCACTAGATTTCTGGCAAAAACTCTGAAAGGAAAATAAAATTGCCATGAAAATTTTCTCAAAAAATCTCGTCGTTCGGGATCAACTATGAGGCTATTAATCAACTACATTCTAGAAATGAATTTTCCTACTATTATGGCAAAGCTAAATAAAGTTGGGATATCTTGGTAATAGAGGCGGTTATCATCACCCTTTAATATAACAAACACAGGAGTGCATTTTAGCGGATCCAAAGCTTAGATCTTTCAATCACTGGATTTTTGTTTTTGCCTGAGGCTTAGGTCCTAGTACATTTGTCAATTGAAGGAACTAAAAGGGTTTCTAGTTGGCATTATGTATCTTGAAGCTGTTTTCAAAGTAAATTGGCCGGCAAATGCCACAAAGTTAGTTTAACATCACGAAGGAAAAGGTCAAAATTGAGACAATTATCCTTATGCGATGGCATATAATGAGTGATTTCCCACTTCGGGATCTTCAGATTTGTAAACGTTAGTATCATTTGTTTTGTCGCCGTAGTCTAGTTGGCTTATTAGACAAGAGGCCTCAGTTCAAACATCAGGTCAGACATCTCAAACGAGACGAAGTCTGCTGCCTCTAAGCAGATCTCTGGTAAAAATTCTGAGAGTAAATAAAAAATTGACATGAAAAGTTTCTCAAAAATCTGTTTTTCGGAGTCGACTTTAAACTGTAGATACCGCCACTCATGCATAAAATTAACACACAACATAAGTGGTGTGAGAAGCTATGCCGTAGCCTAGCTAAAAGGTTGTAATAATCAATTATGTATGTATGTATGTACGTTTATATATCATATTGGCAGCAAACGGTGCCTTCTGTTGGAAAGACAACCACAATCCTTCATGGTACAAGCAGATTAAATTTGTAGGAAGATCACAGAATGTGTTCGTTCTTGCGGAACGCAAAGCTTCGCCTTTAATATGCTTAACAGCATACCCCAATTGACAAATAATTGACAAATTTTAAACGAGCCTATAAGGCGAAGCCCTCTAAAATTAGACTTTGGAATATAGGCCACGATCTACAACTACTGTTGAATATTTGTCTGGAATTAGTCAGTGTACAGATCAGAGATCAGCATTGAATCCTTTTTTTTGCTACTCATAAGCACTCATGAAATTTTGAATACAAATGATTCAATCTGATTCATTCGTACTACACTACAACGTCGATTTATAAGTACAGGTTGCAATGAGTATGTGAACAACGTTGACATCAAACTCATACCATTCGAAATATGTTTGATTCATAAGCCTGCTTACGGAGATTCATAACTTTAGAAAAATACTTATAATACTTAGAAATGATTCGAGTGACTTGAATCATTCATTAAAAATTACAGTCTTAGTTGTCAGTGCATTTACCAGAAAAGGAAAAACACTCATAAGCAAAAAATACAGACAGAGCAGCAAGCAGAACAAACTCACAACCTTTTAGTAAGTATTTTAGTGTTCGTACGCGATTCATACTTATTTTGTGCCTCGTGTATATGTTGAGTCATGGAGATTCGAAATCAACAACATCATACGTGTTGTTAAGTATGAATATGATGAGTATTTCAAACTTTAAATATGAGTAGATGTTCCATGCTATTAAAATAGGTATGACTGTGTATAAGTATCAGAAATTATGAGTATGATTCGATTGTACTCATCTTTTTGAATACTCATTGCTGACCTCTGGCACAGGTATTAATTTTTTATTTTATTTCTAATACTAGACTGAAATTTTTTAAAAATTTCAATTAAATTTATAACTAAGGCCTATTTAACAATATTAAATTAAAAACTTCTCTATTATTAACCTAAAAAACAAATTTCTTTTCAATTAAAAAATTTAAATTTAACAAATTAAAAAACCAATTCATGTAGTATGCCTTGCAAGCCCTCATATAAATGCCACCACCATGCTTTTTTTATACGAGTATCATATACTTTTAACACCACGTTAATTAATATTTAAAGCACTGCTTAAATGCATTAAATTAAAACGGAAATTATTTTTAAATTTAATTAAAATAGAAAAAACTCCTCCTCATACTACATATAACGTTCATTAGAACAAATTATTAGCGACAAACAGCAGTAGAGAACATAATGGAGATAAAAATTCATTACAGTTTGACAGACATAATGGCGACCAGGCGGGCATAGAATTTTAATTTTATTTTCATCATTATCACGTTTTTTAATTTTAATTTTTTTTTAAGGAATATAAAGTCATTAATTTATTTGGGTCAATTAAGTACGTATCATAGTTTTCTTCTTTTCCTTCTTCTTCTCCTGTTTCTTCGTTTCAAACCATATTTATTAATTCAAGTTTTATAAACTGCCACGAGACTCATTCGTCAATTGATAAAAATAGGAACAAGAAAAATTGTGTGAAATAATCATCATCATCATCATCATCATGACGTTTTGATAATGATGATAATCACAATGATGATGATGTTATCGATGTTTTTTATTTTTGGTAATCAGCTTGATTTTGTTTGTTCTTCCCGGAAATGATTTGTAATTGATTTCCTTTCATTTATTGCAATTTCTCCATTGGAATACGAAATACAAGTAATATTGAAAAGCATTTGAAAACAAAAAATTCATGTGTGTGTCTGTAGGAGCATGGCAAACATTACAACAAAAATGTTGAAAATATATGTGAATTGTAATTATTGATTACAATTTTATCGTTGTTTAATTAAAAACGATTTTTAAACAGTTTGTTGTGGAAGTAAATTAGAAAATTAATGTTAAATAGTTGCCTTTAAACTGTAACACCCACCATTCATGCATAGAATTAACACACACAACATAAGTGGTGTGAGGAACTAGATTGTAATCCTGGCTAAGGGGTTGTAATGACCAATTATATACATATGTATGTATGTAATTGCCTCCATGAGCACAATTTGATTGATGAATCGATGTTAAATGAAACAAGAGATCTCTAAGAAAAAATTCCCATCAGTCCATGACAGACTAGGCGAATAAACTAGCTAAGGCCCGAACAAAGCTTCCATTCATGGACTTGGACTTTACAAATCGAATAGATTGTAACTCGTTACAAATTATAGCTTGTGCAAAACTCTTCAGAAGCTTATTTGGGTATTAAAACTGCAGTCTTAGTTGTGCTTTGATCCGACCTCCTCTGGTCAGAATTTACAAGTACAACTTTCGCTTTCTTGCTGGAGCTACTATTGGTTACAGGCTCATTGGTGCACACAACAATAACTACAATGGCCTGAATGATGGATGAGGATAAAACTATCAAGGTCATTTTCTGTCTTTTCCTATCATGACAACAATCGAAGAAAGCCAGCTGTTTTGAAATATTCTTATTAGCTTGACTGGCACGTTGGATGGGGAATGGTCTTATCAGAAATCCAAAATGGTTTGACCCTAACTAGAAATATTAAATAGGCAGTTCATTTCTTGTTAACGACTATGGTGGATATTGATTAAAATGGACGTATGTATACATTGCTCTATCAAATCATTTTCATAGGGCTCCAGAGACATATATTGCCTTAAACATTAGTTGGTTATAAAACCTGCAGAGTGTTCTACTTCAGCATTGCCTAGGTTGTTTATATGACCTAAATACGATACCAGGCGTGTAGTTGGGTTATAGATCAGAGCAGGGACAACGAATTCAGACTGATATTTATATTTAGCGCCTACTGCATCAGGCCCAAGGATAATAGCTGTGTCTGGTGAGGAAATTTTGCTGATAGAGTTGTATTCTTCTTTAAGAAAAGGTCCGATCTTGCTATGACATTCGGTGTTGATCTTGTAACCTCTGAAGTCGCCATTGCTGATGACCTAGCTAGGGCTGCTACGAAGTTTTTATTCTCCGATAGGCAACTTGTACAATTTTGCTAAGCTCCACCGAACTGATATGAGTAAGAAGAGGAGCATAGTAGATTAGATTAGGTTGCGAAAAATGCTGACGGATAGAATTTAGCTCAATTTACATAAACGCCATAGTCTACTAGGTAGTGTGTTAGCTTATTAGACGTGTGGCCACGCTTCAAATCTTTGGACAGACATCTCCAACAAGACGAAATATGCAAAATTGTTTCTTCAGCGACTTCCTCCGTGATTAATAGTTGTGGAGTGAGCTGATTTATATCAGATGAGTAGAATCGAATCATATTCACAATTTCTGATACTTATACGCATTCATACTTATTTGAAAATCGTCGAACCTCTATTCATATTCAGAGTTTGAAGAACTCATCATATTCATACTTAACAACACGTATGATGTTGTTGATTTCGACTCTTCATAACTCAACATTTACACGAATCACAAAATATGTATGAATTGCGTACGAACATTAAAATACTCACTAGAAGGTTGTGTGTTTGCTCTGCTTGCTGCTCTGCCTTTTGTGCTTATGTGTCTTTTTTTTCACTCAATAATTTATAAGGTATTATAAGTATTTTTCTAAAGTTATGAACCTGAATTAGTACGCGTATGAATCAAACATATTTCGAATGGTACGAGTTTGATGTCAACGTTGTACTCATACTCATTGCAACCTGTACTTACAAATCAACATTGTATTGAGTATGAATGCAGCAGAGTACATAGTTAAATTTCAATATTGTTGACTCACTTATACTCAAAATTTCATGAGTGATTATGAGTAGCGAAAAAACGATTCATTGCTGATCTCTAGTATGTATACTTTAGCATACTTAGATTTCTTGAAACTTTTATTAAAATATCTCAAGCAGCAAAGAGTAGCGTTCAAAGAGTACATTTCAACTGAAAGCTTATTAAATATATTAGGGATTAAAAGCCGGTTTTATATTTCCGATTTTAAAATATAACATTTTTATTCTAAAAAAACTCGATATATAAATTATTTGCTTATTTGGCATGTTAAGTCCTTTAATAATTTTCATAGCAATAATAGTGATTAAAAGAAAAGCTTTTAAATATTTAATTGCGTCTTTTATTTAATTTTTAATTAAAAAAAATATGAAACATTTTTGTTACACTTTATATTCTGACCTCTATTGCCACAGACAATATGTTGCATGATGTTATCACAATTACTGTGTATGTTTTTCTATTTTCTCTGTGTTCTGTTTTCGATTAGTTTCTAATCAATTAACCCTGATTTTGTCATTATCTGTTAGACGACGGATAAGAATGAAAATAATTTCATTAATAATTACAAATTTGTTCTCATTTTTTTTCTATGGAAATTTATGTATTACAATTGCAACAACACTAAAAATACAACAGCATTTACATACATAACTCAACAGCAACAGCAACATAGATAGACATGCGGTTTAACATGATGATTGTAAAAAAATAGAAAAGCAAGGCAAAACAGCAATTAATTTCGAACAACACTTAACTGACTGACTAACAACAAACAACAAGTGCCATGAATGATGATGAAATTTTGAAATGGAATTTAAATTAAAATTGATTTCTGTTTTGGTCATAGAAATGTAACAATAAAAATACTTTTTCAACTATTAACAACACAACAAAAACCACAAAAAAAACTACGCAAATAAATTTATTTATTTATCATGAGGCATGAAAGAGTTATTGAAACTAATTTTTCTTGTTTTTTATTTGATTTTTTCTAAATTTTTTGAAGAAAAGAAAGGAAAGAAAACAATAACAAAATATTTTTGTATTTACAAAATCATAAAAATCATTTAACAACAACATAAAGAACAACATTAACTCGGCATGTTAAGATTTAAAAAATAAAATCTCTACGCAAATATAAAACAAAATGTAGCATGGCCAGGCAGCAATATTTCAGCAGAGTGTTTGGGGATACAAAATTGGCCATAAAAATTACCAGACAATTTTCAAATGCAATAAATTTTTTTAGTTGTGGTTTTGAAACGCAAAACAATTTTCTTGTTAAGAAAAGCAATTTTTTTTCATCCGTTCTCTCTCGTTCTTTTTATTTTTATTTGGTACCAAACGATTTATTGTTGTTGTTATAGTATAGTGTTAATGTGTTAAATGTTTTACCAACAAAACAAAAATTTATCCACCATTTATTAACAATCCATACATACAGGCCGTTATTGAATATTAACCATGGCATGAACAACAGATTTTCCTTAAACAACCAACTGGTGACAAACGTTTTCATATCGAAAACACGCAAACCCACAAAAATTAGGTCAAATGAAATGGAAATAAAAAAATTTTTAATTCCTTTGTATAAATAATAATTAAAACCCCCCTCAAAAAAAAATCATTTTCTCCTCCTTTTCTGTGTTGCAAATACTTTTTTTAAATGCTTTAGAAGGCGCAAATTACATTTGATTTGATTTCGTTATCACTTGCAACTCGTAAGCAAATCACCAATTTACCCAAGATTTTTATCTTTTTATTCTTAGCAATTTGCATTGACGCGTTCAGTTCGACGTCGTCTATAGCATTTATTGTTCACAAACATACATAATCTAATATAAACCCAAAATTCATAGTAATTTTCATGCAAAAAAACGAAGCCGTTAATCTATAACGAGTCATAAAAAATATGCCAAAATGCGAAAAAAAAACACAGAAAAAAATTTACCAAATAAATGGCAATTTATAATGAAATATTATGCGATAAATATTAGGGGTATTCACTTAATCAGAATTTTTTTTATAACATTGTTACGTTCTTACCACTCAAACAGGAGGCAAACTTTCTAGGACTCATTCTGGATAGGAAGCTGTCTTGGAAAGCGAACATCATTAACAGAATTAAAAAGGCTTCCATTGCCTTGTATGCTTGTAACAGAGTGTTGGGGAGAAAATGGGGCCTAGGGCCTAGGATGACTCACTGGATCTACACAGCGGTGGTCAGACCTATCTTGACCTACGGATGCCTAGTTTGGTGGGAATCCCTTAAAAAGAAGCCTAATTCGAAACTAATACAGCGACTGCAGAGGTCTGCCTGTATTATCATTAGTAGTGCCTTGCGCACTACACCTACGTCAGCACTGGAGATAATTTTGGGCCTCTTTCCGCTTGACCTTTTCTGTAGGGGAGTGGCTGCTAAAATAAGTAAACGTCTCTGGGCGGCTGGACAATGGCATGACTCGGATATCGGCCACGCAAGGATCCTGAGGGAAGTTGGAGCTGTCGGGAGCAGTAACTACATGACACCGCGGAACGACTTCACGAGGAGATTCAAGACATCGGTTCCGGACAACGGGGCCTGGAAGGATGGTGTGACCCAACTGTTAAGAGACTCCGTACAAATCTAAACCGACGGTTCTAAGCTGAACGGAACTGTTGGAATTGGAATTTTGAGAAATCAGTTGGAATCAGTCTATAAGACTCCCAGATCACGTCAGTGTCTTTCAGGCAGAGGTGGTGGCCATACAGGCTGCGGCGAGTATTATTGGGGACGGAAGGGTCTCCAAGCGGAGACCATACTTTCTGGTCTCAGGGCTCTGAGTTCTAATGTGATGAACTCCAAGACGGTGTACGGCTGTCGCAGATATCTCGACGAGATAGCGGAACGATATGATATCCACATCGTATGGGTACCGGGGCACAGTGGTATTCCGGATAACTGCAGAGCTGATGAACTTGCCAGGCGGGGCACGAACATCGAACTCTCCGATGAATTCTCGAATCTGACTATACCTATGAGAACCTGCAAGCTCATAATTAATAACGCGATCGTCGATTCCGTCAACGACAGTGCGCATGCGAGGCGCATTGGCCTTGGGCACCTTGCTAACGACTTCTGCAGAAGCTGCAAAGATGAAGAAGAAGAGGAGACTGTCCCCCATCTGCTGGGTACATGCCGGTTCTTTACCAAAGGAGAAGGAAGTCTTTGGGTACTTACTACTTGGATGATCTCAAGAAACTGTCAAGGATTGACATTGGCAGCCTGAATCGCTTCATCAGGAGCTCCGAGTGGTTTCGAGGCTAGGGGATAACGGATGACTGTGCTAGCACAATGGGCCCAATACACCTCTACCTACCTACCTACGTTCTTACCTTTCAAAAACGTTTAAAGTATAAGCTCGTAGATTGGAAATAAAATAAAAATAAATCCGTGTTTAGTTTTAATTAAAATTCTTTATTATTCGTACAATTCTGTGTGCCACTGTTCACAACTTGATGCAAACAACAACAATTGGTCTTCTTTGCATAAACAATAACAATTACTAGACTATTATTCGACAGATCTTTGTAAACCACGGTTACTATCTTCTTCACACAAGACTGACTGAACTTTTACTTTTTCTTGAAGGCGAATGTTCGTGAGCATATCAGAAAAGAGAGAAAACTTCATTGACTATGTATTGAATTTTCTCTCAGTATAAGACCCTGTGTATTTTTAAAATTTTCAAGATTTCCTTCCCTTTAATGATTACCCCTAATACTGTGATTATGTGTAATTTATTTTTGGGAACTGTTTGTTGCATTCTTTTTTTTGTATTTAGGGCACTTTGTATTCCTTAAGAGATTTATGAAGCTTTTGTGTTTTTTATAAGATCGCATGGATATATGTTTGATTGGACACATTGAAATGTAATCGGCGGGCCTGTGTATGTGTACACCATCAACGTACGTGAGGAAACAGTGTTAAAAACATTTCAAAATTTCAATCTTTTAACACTCATCACCCAGGCAGAGATGATGCTTAGCGGTTAAACAATGCATCACACTTTCGAAGCGGTGAGAGACGAATGAGACAGAGACACAAAGAGTGTAAGAGAGAAAAAGAGAGAGAGAGGGAGAGATTTAAATAATTTTCATAGACAAGACGGTATTTATGCTTTGATGAATGACTGTGATGATAGTCATCGGTAAAACATCTTTAAAATTGTACACACATACATACATACATACATATCGCAGGCAGGCAGCATGAAGTGGCTTTTCATACAGAGTTTCAAAAATTTTTTTTTCTTTTTCTTTTCCTTATTTTCATTGTGATTATATTGTTGTTGTTGGTTTGGCTTTTCAAAGATCTTTCACACATTGAGTGGAAGGAAGCAAAAAAAACTGAACTGAATTGAAATAAAAAACGTGTGAAATCGAAAAGTTCTGTAAAGTAGACGAGGGCATCAAGCGTATTGGAAATGTTGCATGCAGCATATGTTCTACATATTTTCAATGTTTCGTTAAATGTTTTGTATTTTTTGTTGTTGGTTTTAATCTGTGATTTATTTACTGCATTTAAATTTTATAAAAAAAAACATAAAAAATTGAGGCAGTAATTCAGACAAAAAAACAGAAACTGAAAATTATTTCGTTTTTTTTGTGATTTTGTTCACAAGATAATCAACCACAACTATGCAATCGATTTGTAGTTATTTTTATATGAACGCCAAAATGTATTTTTATTTGTATTCTACTGTAGCCGTAGCTATAGCCGTGATGGTTGCTGTTGTTATTGTTTTGATTTTCATTTTCATTCGCTTGGTTTTTCCAATATTTTAATGTGTTTTTTTTTTTTGGTTTTAAACGTATAAATAAAATCAAAATGGAAATAAAAATCCAAAAACAAACACAAACAGAAAGAATATTTATTTGTTTTTTTGCAATAAATTTAATTTAATTGATATGAATACGAATTGCAGTTGATATGTCAAGGTCCATTAGTGTAGTCGAGTTTGCCCGAATGCTGCATGTTTCTCAATTTAATGCGAAATAAATCAAAGCGATATAAAACTGCAGCCTTTTTTTCTTGCTTTTTTCATATTTTTCAGCAATTTTTCTGAAAAGCATTTAAATGTGAACGTGTTTATATACAGTTTTCAGAAAAACCATTTTTTTCATTCGCAATTATTTAAGAAATAAATTTGCTACTGACTATTTGGGGATTTAGTGAACAGAATATGTTGGAGATTTACTTTTTGGAGTTATCTGGTGTAAATTATAGCATTTGTTTAAAGTTTTGATTGCCTCAACTCTATCTGATTAGAAACGTTCTTGGTTTAAATAAAATGCCGTTTACATTACTTTACATGTAGGATAGTATTTACATACGTTTATAGAGAGACAAAAATTGTGATAAAATTTGTTTGATTTTTTCCTAATAGCATGAAATGTAATGCTTTATGATAGTGGACAATTTTCCTAATATTGGCCGATGTCTTATACTATATACCCTTGTCCTTATGATAGATATGCCATCTATCTCTGATTATAGAATAGTTGAATCATAGTAAAGGTTCTGTTGTTATATAAATGTGCCTATTAAACCATATCTCCGACGTAACCAGTCAATTTGATAAAATTACCTTTGGCTAAAAGCTGTTTCAAAGCAGATCAAGAAAATGTACGGAGGTCTCCATCACCTTCTAATCATTACAGCTTCTGCATGGGTACATACATACATACATACATAACATACATAATTGGTCATTACAATCCCTCAGCCAGGACTATGGAACTAGTTTCTCACACCACTTATGTTGTGTGCATAAATTTTATATAGGAGCCTATTGAGCCAACACACTACCTGCTAGGCTACGACGTATACGTTAAATACAACATTCGTTAATTCTAGTTTTATACGCAGGAAGTCTGAGTGTTACTTAACAGTACCTATGCAGAAGTCGTCGTAGTCTAGTAGATAGTGTATTGGCTTATTAGACGTAAGACCACGGTTCAAACCCCAGGTCAGACATCAAAACGAAAATATAAAAAAAACATTTCTTCGGTGACTGCCTCTCACCAGATTTCCGGCAAAAACTTTGAGATTAAATAAGAATTGCCATGAAATGTTTCTCAACAAATCTGTCGTTTGGAATCGTCTTTAAACTGTTGGTTCCGTCACTCATGTATAAAATTAAGACACACAACATAAGTGGTGTGAGAAACTAGGCCGTAGTCCTGGCTATATGACCAATTATGTTTTTTTATAGCTTTACGAGCTAAAGGTTGGGAATCTTCGAAAGACATTGGTAGCCCGGCACGATTCGCCGCAAGACTTACTCTCGGCTTGCTAAACGCATACATACTAAACCCAACCTAGTTGGTCACACTTTCAACCATTTGCCCCCCCGGGACCACAATAAAGTATTACTTCAGGGGGTGGAGATTCAGCGAGTGCTGCCTCCAAATTCTGCTGACCTTGCTCTTTCGGCCAATCTTTGCTGCGTCAATACTTTCCTTGCGAAAACACATAATGCGTTCCAATTGTCACATGAGGTTAACATCAGGTTAACTATATTATCGGGCGTTACCTGGAATCCTACTGTCCTCTCCAGGCAATTTCGTTGAACAACATATCGCGGGCAAGTAAAGAAAACATGCTACGCCATCTCCCTTTCATTACGGCATTCTGAGCAAGCTGAGTCTACGTCATGACCATACTTATAGAGATGTGCCCTATAACATCCATGGCCGGTTAGTAACTGTGTCAGGTAGAAGTTCACCTGACCGTGTCCCCTTTTGGTCAATTCGCCTATGCTCGGTATGAGTCTGTGGTTCCACCTTCCCTTGGTTGAATTGGACCAGTCATGCTGCCACCTATGCATAGCATCATCCACTAATTGAACAGGACTGGAAAGATCCCTTCCCCTCCTTGTGTCATGTTTCCTCCTCTCTATATCCACTACTAGCCTCAGGGGCATCATCCCCGCAATCACCAATGCTGTATCAGTAGACACCGTGCGGAAGGCAGAAATCACCCTGAGAGCTGATCTCCTGTTCTATAGATCCTCTTATCCATTGCCTCGGCCCATATAGGGACCGCATAGTGTCCAATTATGTATGCATGTATTTATGTTATTTATTGTAAATCACTGCAGAACACTGCAATGCTCTCTCTGCAAATCATTTCCAGTGCTCATCAGCGTTTCAACAGTTCATAAAGTATGGAAAGTTTTTGCCCTCATCCAGTAAAAACTGTTACGTTATACGAGAAATAAATTAGTAATTCATTCAGATCCTGCACACATTCAATCGATATGAACTTTTTTTAAACGAGGCTTTGGTTCTAAACAGCTAAACTAGCCTTAGCTTTTCTTCAACTTACATTAAACAAGCCTCTGTGAAATAAATTTGATAACCACCCGAAAGCTTATTAGAAGCGTTCTGAGCTAAAAATGTTTAAAATTTTGCACTTTTTTCATATGAGTGCCATTACTTTTGCCCAAAAAACTTTTGTTGCACTTGTTTCGTGAAAAAAAATTTTATTTGGTGCACAGATGCTTTAGGCGTACATCTGCCTGATATTTTGTGCATTTTCTCTCTTTGGTTTGTTCTTAAAAAAAAAAAAACAACAACAACAGCATTGACATGTTTCGGTCGATTGCTAAAAATAATTCGTTATATTTTCTTTAAATATCTGCCAGTATTTTTTGCTTTTTTTAAGTTTTTTTTACTGCTGCACGTGTTGTTCTTAGTGGCACTGGCAGTGATTTATTGTTAAATTAATTACAATTTTGTTAAAAAGGAAATACTTTAAGTGTTTGTAATACTTATTGAGGGAAAGAAGAAAAAAAAAATACGATTTTTGGCGGATTATTTTCTTTAGCAGAATAGCCTATCAAACAGTATTGTATGTATAGTATGTGTGGCTATGTTGGCATTATCGAGCTTAAATATCATCATAAATTTTCACCTGCAACAATTACAAATTGTTCAAACGATTGTCTGTCTGACAAAGACATTGAAAAGGAAGAATAGAATCGAAGAAAAAATTCAAGAAAAAAAGGAAAACTTTTCCTACCATTTGTTTGAGATTTTAAAGTTTGAAGTTCTTCGTTCATGCAGTGAAAACCTTGAGTAATTATAAAGCAATTTCAGACTTCTTGGCACACAGTCTTAAAGAGCAACAAAAGAAACAAATCAAGAAAAAAACCCTGTGACCCTTATAAGAAAGTAAATCTTTTTTAAGTTCAATGTTTTTCTTTCCACGAACAATTTTTTTCACTTTTCTTTCGTATACTTTTTCAAGCCAATAGTTTATTGATCTGATACGTTGTTTTTCTCATTCTGTTTTTTTTTTTGTTGGATTTAAAAGAAAAATACACACTACGAGTATAAGCGCACTGAAAATGTTTCTTCAATGAAAATGTTTTTTTAACCCAAAGTATTCTACTCCTTATAAACATTCGTATAAAATCATACAAAACATAAGCAAATCCACTAAAACCTAAAATAACCCAATTTATACGACTAGTTAAAGCCGTACACCACTTAAGAATCATGTACTCAATGTATTGTTGCTAAAATGAAAAATCAAGATACTGGTGTTTTGCTTTTACATCGTCTAACATTACAATTATAAATAAAGCTACAAAAACAAAACAATGAACTTGTTTACAAATTATCGTACTGCATCATATAACAGCAAACACCACCATCAAAAATGGTAAACAAGTAAACAAAAATATACCAACAAACACCAGCATAAAAAATGGTAAACAAGTAAACAAAAATACAATAACAAACACTACAAGAATAAATGTAAACAAAATACACAAACAACAATAATGAAACAACGATGTTTACATTTATAGAGGCCGTGAGAAGGCGAAGCCACAAGAATTCGCCTTCAAAAACATTCATCGGACTGTTTACCCTGCCATATAAAAGGCCAAGCAAATCAGGCGATTGAGTTAGGAAAGTTCAGTTAGTCTTGTGTGAAGACCCGGTGTGTTTGAAGAGAGTAATTGTGGTTTGCAGATCTCCGTTACAAAGATCTGTCGAATAATTGTCTAGTAATTGTTATTGTTTATGCAAAGTGTGTAAACAAAGAAATAACAAACAAAGCTACTGTTGTTGTTTACATAAAGTTGTGAACAGTGGCACACAAAATTGTGCAAATAGTAAAGAATTTTAATGAAAACTAAACACACAATTTATTTTCATTTTATTTGCAATCTACGAGCTTATATTTTAAACGTTTTTTAAAAGGTAAAAACAGTATGGAAACCTTTGAAACCTACAGTAGAGTATCGACAATAAACAACCAATAAACCTTTATGCCCCAATTGTAATGCATTGCAGTATGTATTGCGTTTGCAGCAACATATTTTTTTGATTGCAAAGGACCAGCTGTTGTTGGATTTTCTTTCTAGCTTTGGTAGCTTTTTATTGCTTTTACTCTTGTGTTTCCTACATTCCTTTTTTCTTTTTTGATTTAAACTTTTGAAAATCTTAAAAACCCTTATGTACACATATACACTTGCATTCTTTTTCAAAATGCCATCCTTTTGGTAAAAGGACTTCACTTCACTTCGTAATGTAAGTTATAAAGTCAGAGAAATATATGTATGTACGTATGTATTTAACATTGTAAAACGCATATTGATGTGTTGCAATAGCCAGCCAAACAGCCATAAGTGCAGAGTGTACGAATAACAAAGATTTACGATTTATGCTCTTAAACTAATGGTAGTCGTTAGTGTTACGAAAACATTAATGAAGGTTCGGAATGAATGAAAAGTTGCTTAAAATTTAGAAGTTATTGTGGTTGCTTGTATGAAGATAATGTTTCGTAGCTCCTACACTATCACTCGTTAAAAATGGTGGCATATGAGGTTTGTTTTCGTATCTCCTTTTATACCAACAAATTGGAAATTTCCTTTAATGAAGGCAATAGAGGTGAAAAATAACCACTTTCCGTTCCCTGGCGTTTGGATACTCTTATTAATTGTAATCAAAATCTTTACACAGAGGATAGAAATGTTGCTTTATGCTCATCTAGGCGTTTCTATGGACATTTTACATACATACACAATTGATCATTACAAACCTTCAGTCAGGATTACAACCTAGTTTCTCACCCTTTTCTTATGTGTGTTAATTTTATACATAAGTGGTAGGCCGTACAATTCAAAGTCGACTCCGAATGACAGATTTTTAAGAAGCTTTTTCATGGCAATTTTATTTACTTTCAGGGGTCCCTGGGCACAGCCACAGCCGGGAAACTGCAGGGCCAACGAACTCGCCAGAGCTAGCACACTCCTTCCGGAATCCTCGTTAATCGATGGGTATACGACTTACCGCGATAAAACTGGCCATTGTGCGGAAATTCTTTCGGGACGCCAACCTATCCTTGGTCAATGTGCAATCTTGCTCAATTGCTGGACTCACTTGGCTCTCGGTGGATAGAAGGCGCACCAACCAATTACTCGGACTTAATAGCAATGTTATCTTGATCACAGTGGCTAGGTTTACAGGTCATTGTGTTATGGGAAGTCACGCGGAAAGAATGCAGCTCCCATCTAACGACTTTTGCCGTGCATGCAGATCCGCTGAGGAAGAGGAGACTGTTATCCACTTTCTTTGTCAATGCCCATTTCTTGCGAGGTGCAAATATATGTAGGTTATCTTGCTCCTTGCCAGCTTGACGGAGCTATCATCCATTGGTGTCAAGGATATTCCTTCGTTTATCAAACTTCCGGGGTGGTTTTCCAGAGTGGGGTAGTCGTGCTTTTAATGAACAGCCCTTGCGTTGACCAACTTCTTCCCCATCTTTGTAGAACTTGGTCGGTATAGGGACTGCGTTTACCCGTGGCATCACAACGGTCCGCTATGTATGCTCAAGTGTGTTTTGGTGTCAATGCTATCACTTCAACCTACCTACCTAAGTTGCAATCAGAGTTTCTGCCAGAAAATTACTGAAAGAAAATCGCCCAAGAAATATTCTTTCATATTTCGTTTTGTTGGTAAGGTCTGACCTGGGGTTTGAACCTACCAAGTACCTGCCTACTAGACTACGGCGGCTACTACCATATGATAAAACAATCAAAAGCTTTTATGGATGACGGGCTTTACGCCAAGCTTTGAAACTATATTGTTGCCACAGCAAGGGCACATAACAAGTGTGCTGTTCTTCGGTAGCATACAATGGCTCAGTTCTGGGTAATGCTCATACGATATTTTGGCGCCCTGTATGCTCCATATGTTCCTTAGAGGAACAAAAGGGAATCAAAACAAAATATTATCGCTACCATCCTTTGATATCAGCAACAGAAATCGATTTTTTTTAAACTCTTGATGTATCTTGCATGTCCCTAAGATCATCTCTTATCATGTGGTTAGGTCTTCTGCGTCCTACAAGAGTATCACAGTGATGTAATTTCTTAGACCCAGGTAGGGATTTATTTTGGCTCCGCTGTTACCACCAAAAATGATGTTAGTCTGGATATCAAGCGATTTCGCCAGCAGTTGCTACTATGGTCTCAATAGGCAATTGAGTAGCAGAGACCTCTGTCGTGCGACAAAACTAGTACTCTTTTGGATGCTCATCCTCCCCGTGCTTCTTTATGGCATTGAGCTATGTACACTATTAACCACTGATGCAGCAACCTTGAGAATATTCGAGAGAAAAGTTCTACGTAAGATCTCCAAGTCGAGTGCGTGTTGGCGATGATATTCACATCCGATTCAACAGTCAGTTGTATGAGCTCCTCAACGAAATGTACGTTGTGCATCATATTAACATTCAGCGGCTGTGCTGGATCGGCCATGTTGTTCGAATGGAGGATGATGCTCCGGCGAGACGGGTATTTGATGCGGGGATTTGCGAAAGTCGGCGAAGAGGACGACCTTGTTTGCGTTGAAAGCACCAATCGAGGAAGCCTTGCCATAGATTTGTGTTACCAACTGTCGTAGGCGCGCAAGAAGAAGAGGAGCCTGCAAGAATATGTTAAGGCAGACCGAAATCCGATAATCGAATTGTTAATGCTCAACTATGTAAGTAAGTAGGTGGGGATGCCATAATGTTTTATTTTTTCCTTTCTCTCCCAAAAAATTTCTCATACAAACCTCGTATTTTCACACATTTTTAACGTATCCCATAAACGGTATCCCTAGTTTGTAAAGGCTTTATTCAAATTTCAAATTAAAGCTACAATGTTTTGTTTTGCAGCATCATGCATGCATGAGGTTATTTCAGTATTTTGATTTGTTTTCCATTTTTTTAGAGGAGTTTTTGGCCAAAGTTTCTTCTTTCTTTTGTTTTTTGTGTTGTTTTATTGCTTTACTACGTTTTATTTTCTTTAAAGTTTCATGTCAGTGTCATTTTGTTTTCATAGAGTTTTTCTTTTTCGTATGCCACTGAACACTTTTTCTTTTTTTTTTTTACTACGGCTAAGAGACATCATCATACTACACATGAGCTAGAGCTGTACCAGTAGCTGTAGATTTTGTTTTATTTATTTTTATTGTTGTCGTTGTTGTTTTTTAGATAAATAAAAGAAAGTTTTTTTTGTTTTATTTGCCTTAAATTTTCCCCTGCTATGAGAAAATGAGAAAAGAGTGTCACTTTCTGTTGCTGCTGCCATTTTATTTGTAGAGCCAGCCATTGCTTCTGGTGTTGTTCCTTGGCATTATGCCCAAATACATATTGAATGAGTTGTTTACACCAGACAACAAAAATTTTTCAATATGATATACGTAATGTGTACATACATATGGCACGGTGACGGTGATGGTGGTGTTGGTCTTGGTGTTCGTGTTTTGTGATGTTTGTCATGAAGAAGCCACCGTTTTTGTTTGGTTCTTTTTTTTTACACAAATTATACTACATGTTGCAACTTCATATACATATAAGCTAAGGTAGTATCATGAAACGGTAATAAAAGCTGCTGTTGCTATAAAATTAACAAAAAAAGGAAGAAAAATAAGAAAACAACACATGAATGAAACAAAACCTTAATTAATTGGATATTGTGAAATTTATTTTAATGAAGTTTACAAATGATTACATATGTATGTATGTATGTATGCATACATAAATATGTAATTAACTACACTTATACAGACGTAGCCATATGATAATATCTATTTTATAACAGTACAACCACGACACTCTAATTTATTTACAGTCGAGAGGGTACCCTATTCATAAATGCATGTATATGTAAATGTATGGGTAAATGTTTATGCCACTCTTTCTGTTATAATTGTCTGGTGTTCTTTTATTTTAATTTCTCATACAATATGTATGTACGTGTACTCGCATATGCAACATACTGCACTTGCATGCTGCATAACCATTGAACATGATCTGCCAGCCTCGTGTGGCAAAAGCAAAAGGGAATGGAAAATAAATTTGCAAATAAAAATTTAGTCTAATTAGTTTGGTAAACATTTTACCATCACCATTACATATTATTTTACACCATGTATACTATAACATGTATACAATGTATACTATACGCCATGTCATACCATACACCATACCATACCATACACCATTTAAAATATTCTCATGTTCATATTCACCATGTACTACGAGTACTTATGGTTTGTGTATATGATATGATATGATATGTATGTTTACGCTTGTAATTGTATACGTATGTATGTATGTATGTATGTGTAGTACTTACATTTATGCAATTTGTATGATGGTGTAAATTTTAATTACATTTTAATTAAGATAAAATACAACTGCAAGAGTAAAAATTCTGTAGTAAATTAATATGATTAAAAGTTATGATGGCGATAAGTGATTATTAACGATTGCTTTTAATGGTTTTAGACGTCTAAAAAAACAAAAACGAATTTATAAGAATGACATTGAAAAAGTATGAAGAGCTAAATTATTGATTTAAATGGCAATGAAAAGCAGGATTAAAAAGAAATACGCTGGTTATCTCTTTACATCTAGATGTTGACATTATTAGCTGTACATTAGTGTAGTTACTTCCTTATTAAAACACATTTCAGTAGCATGGTGGACATCATTGCACAGAAAATGCAACTTTAGTGTAGTTTGGGTTGCCAGAGAAGATCCTCTCTGGCTCTTATACATTTTCAGCCCAAGACTATAGGCAAATAAATTAGCCGAATACATATTGCTTGAGAACATATGACGGTAAACTGTTAGATGGATAGACAATTCTGCTCAGAACGGACGGTCTAGACAGGATATTTAGTTTGCTACGTTTTTAAATTAAAATAAAAGAAAAGAATTACTTTTGATCGTTGTGTTCTCATAACAACACACTTCAACTGTTAACACTGAGTTGTTAGTTTTATTCATGATCCTTATAAATAAAAATCAAACTTAAACACCGCCTTGTTTGCGCTCACTGATTGGTACAACTCTCCGTTATTAATCACAGATTCCCGTCTCATCATTAACTGACTCTTCACGACAACATCGTTGTTCGCTCTATTTATACTGCCTGATTTCACAATTAATGACTTCATGATCTTTGTTTAAGTGCTGTTCTCTAATTAATATTAATTCCCTACTCGTAATTTCCTACGTATTTCATAGTGTAAGCGTTTATACCGTACGATGTGTGTATTTTGTTGTTATCTTTTATTTTGTATAATAGAAACAGAAGCCGCCGTAGTCTAGTAGGTAGTGTGTTGGCGTTTTAGACGTAAAGCCAGGGTTCGAGCTCCAGGCCAGACATCAAAACAAAATACAAAAAGTATTTCTTCGTCGGCTTCCTCTCAACAGATTTCTGGCAAAAATTCAGAGAGTAAATAAAATTGCCATGAAAAGTTTCTCAAATATCTGTCGTTCGGAGTTGACTTTAAACTGTAGGTCCCACCACTCATGTATACAAATTAACACACACAACATAAGTGGTGTGAGAAACTAGGTTGTAATCCTGACTAAAGGGTTGTAATGACAAATTATATATTTATGTATGTATTTCTTGCTCCTGGATATCAAGCGAAGTGATGTTGTCCCAAATTCAGAAATTTTGTTTGTTCACGTATATATTCATTCAGAATTGAATATCATCGCTGAAGATGATATTTCGTCCAAAATGAAAAAATGCTTCAGTGCGCATCCCGCGAACAGGCGCCGTTGTCTATGGTTGTTTACCTCCAGTTTCTGGTCCAGTTGAATACTGTAAAGGTGCAGCTGCAGGTCAACTGGCCCAGAAACTGAACGTAAACGATCATGCTTGCTGCATGTATCAATTTTTCATTTCCAACGAAAAATCATCTTCAACCATGAGATTAATTTATGAATGATATGGGACAGCATATCCAGCAGCGTGCAATCTCCTGAAAAAGTCACAGTTTGGTGTGGATTTTGAACACGTATCCCTGTCAACGGCGGACACTATTGGTCGATGGTTACTAAATTCTTTGGAGCTGAATTGAAAGATCTATAAACCAACGTAATGTGGTTTCAATAGGTCGGCACTACATACCCCTTTGCTTATTCTGTCAAATTGGATATACGCAGTCATCTTAAGTAGAAGTGTTGTGGACTGTCCATTGATACAAAACCATTGGACCCCGATTGATATCTTCTTGTGCAGTTTTCTTAAGCCACACAAGTATGTGAACAAGTTTCAAACTATAGCGGTTCTCATAGCCCATGCCTTCAATAAAATTTAGTCTGATCTAAAATTGAACATTTGCATTCAGACTACCCAGTAATTACTACCCGCCAAGGCGAATGTGTACAAAAATATAAGATGACGTGTTAAATACATTTTTGTAAATAGGCCTCTAAATGAAAAATAGAAAAATGTTATTACAATTTAATGCATTGGTTTAGCAATGTGTTTTAAAAATAATTCCCTCTAAAGTTGTTGCCTTTATGCAATTCTCCCCTCCCTTTTTAATGCACTTATTGTTTGGAGAGAAAAAAAATTATAAAAACTTTGATTAACATTCACTTTTTTTTTGGTGCTTAGTGTTGTACTACGTAATTATTTTTGAATTTTGTTTATAATTTTTTATTTAAAAAAAAATTGTTTTTTTCATAATTTTTCTTTCTGATTTATTGTTCGTCTGAATGACCAAACAAAAGTAAAAGTGTTACAAAATTTCTATTATAAAATGAAGATAGAAGAGGAAAACAACAACAAAAACAACAATAATAAACGAACAAACTTAAATAATATTTAGTTTTGTACAGCTTTTGTTACGATTTAATGTTTAAAAATAGAAAAAAATCCACTTGAGCTACCATTTGCCTTCATCATCATCATCGTGAGCAGCTACATCATCTGGTGGTATAGTGGCAGTATGGAGGCAAGCGGAGGAGAAGAAATAATTGAAATCCATAACGATAACAACGTAAATGATTGAATAGGAATCCATTACAATTAAACAGCGGACAATACAAAATATCAGGCGGGCTTAGACAATACCACTTAAAAAATTGAAGCAATTTTTTAAAAATTTTTTTCAATTTTTTTTCATTTTTTTCGTGATGAAATGAGTTGATTTGCTTGGCTGAAAAGCAGAAAAGTGCGTATGGCTATGAGGTATGCTTCTATAGCTAATACTAGTGCCCATGCCATCCTATTGCTATGGCTGATAAATATCTCCGGCCTTAAGAAATCAAAGAAATTTTGAAAAAAATTTAAAAAAAAAATATTTATTGTAGACCAGTTTTCTATAAACAAAAAAAAAAAAAAATAAAAACTTAATTGCATTACCCTGTTAATGTTTATTTGTATAGATTGTTAGAGCCCCTTACCACCAAAAAAAAATTTCTTAAATCTCTTAAAAAAATAAATTCTTCTTTGTTCCTGTTTTCTTTTTTATTTTCTAACTTTGGCTAAAGTCTTACCTTTTTTTCGGTAAGAGTAAGTGAGTATAAGTGAGTGTGTCTGTTATTCTTAAGATTGATTACCAAAACATGCAAAAGGCTACTCATTTTTGTCTACGGCCTTTACAGTCCAGCCAGCCAACATGGTCATGGTTTAACAAAGTGATAACGATACACCCAGTTTTCGGTAGTAGTTGAATGGTTTTTTCAAAAGTTATTTCATTTAATGGAAACAATTATTTATTTTAAGCCGGTCCAAATGGTATTTAAAAGTGCATTAGAAAAAGTGGGTGGAGAAATTAAAATGATCTGAACTACTGTAAAATAGTGTTAAGAAATTATGACAATTAAAATGGATTTCATAATGCCATGGCTCCAGAGACATGATTAAGTGTTGAATGCAAATATGTAAGCATTGTTGCATGAATTTTTTAAAGCAAATATGCTTCTAAAAATTTAAGTGGGCCGGCACAGATAACAACGCCAGCAACTCGTAGCTTCTGCAGAAACCAGGGTGTCTAGCAGGCGTTTAAACTTCGCTTACTTCAAGTGTCCCACAATGCCACCGACTCGTAACTTCTGCAGAAACTAGGGTGCTTAGCACGCGTCTAAACTTCGCTTACTTCAAGTGACACTTTAGGATAGTGACCACGTAGTGAGTGTCTAAGCAAGGGAGTAAAATGAGCTCTTTTGTCCTGCTTTGATATATTCGGTTAGATTAACAAAGCGGTCGAAGAGGTCTTCTATACATACATAATTGGCCATTACAACCCTTCAGTCAGGCTTATGGCCAAGCTTCTTACACCACTCATGTTGTGTGTATTAATTTTATACATGAGTGGCGGCAGCTACAGTTTAAAGTCGACTCCGAACGACAGATTTTTGAGAAACTATTTCATGACAATTTTTATTTGCTGTCAGAGTTTTTGCCAGAAATCTGCTGAGATGAAGTCGCCTAAAGAAATATTTTTTCATATTTCGTTTTGATGTCTGACCTGGGGTTTGAACCGTGGCCTTACGTCTAATAAGCCAACACACTACCTACTAGACTACGGCGACCATAAGGTATGTATTGCTGTATGACAGGTAAAATGCAACTCAATGTGAAAAAGTGTCTTACCGAACCTAAAGATGCTAAAAGAGTTTACAAACAAAGCGACTCTTTGGAGCCTATTTTGCACTATTTTTCACAAACCTGTACCATTGCTTGCATACCCCCATGGCATCAATATTGTTATGTTTTTACCTTTTGAAAAAGTTTAAAATATGAGCTCGTAGATGGCAAATAAAATAAAAATGAATCTGTGTTTAGTTTTAATTAAAATTCTTTATTATTCGCACAATTCTGTATGCCACTGTTCACAACTTGATGTAAACAACAACAATTGCTTTGTTTGTTATTCCTCTGTTTACACTTTCTGCGTAAACAATAACAATTAGTAGACAATTGTTCGACAGATCTTTGTTACGAAGATCTTCAAACAACGATTACTCTCTTCAAGCGCACCGCGTCTTCACACCAGACTGACTGAATTTCACTAACTCATTTGCCTGCTTTGCATTGCCTTTTATAGGGCAGGGTAAGCAGTCTGTTGAATGGTCTTGAAGGCGAAAATTTGTGGCTTCGCCTTCTCGAAATCTCTGTAAATGTAAGCATCGTGGTTTCATTATTGTTCTTTGTGTATTTCGTTTACATTTATTCTTGCAGTGTTTGTTTACTTGTCTACCATGTTTTTATGCTGTTATTTGTTGTTGCATTTTTGTTTACTTGTTTACCGTCTTTTATGCAGGTGTTTGCTGTTGTATTTTTTTGTTTATAATTTTAATGTTAAGCTATGTAAGAGCAAAACACCTAGATTCCTCATTTTCGTAACAATATCAAAGCGAAATGCCTTTAGTGTTATAGAATGGGGGTCTGCTGTGATGATCCTGGCGTAATTCAGAGTAAAAGGGAGTACACGTCTCGGATGTCATGTTACGGGAATTAATGCTACCTTTTTAGTTTATTATGAAACCATATCTGTTTTGAAATCAAACAAACAAACAATATTTCATATGAGAGAGAGCCCCTAGAAAACATTAATATGATGGCTATCAGTTATGAGTTATGAATCGAAATGAGTAGAGTTATGAATCAAACATATTTCAAATGGTATGAGTTTGATATCAACGTTGTACTCATACTCATTGCAATCTGTACTTATAAATCAACATTGTAGTGAGTATGAATGAATCAGAGTTCATGGTTAAATTTTAATAGCGTTGACTCACATATATTCAAAATTTCATGAGTGCTTATGAGTAGCGAAAAAACGATTCATTACTGATCTCTGGCTATGCTGGCTCAGCCAGGTCCTTTGGTTGGAAGAGAATGTTGCAATGACATAATATTTGATAAGAGGATCAGTATAGATCTTATGAATAACCAAGTTAATCAAGTAAGGAATTTTTTTTTTTTTTGTTAAAACCAATTGGAATACAAATAATTTTCTAAGAAATCTGCATATTTAACCTCTGTCACTCTCAGAAATGTGTTTCTCTGATATTTAACAGGCAGAATAAAAATTTTTGAAAAGTGTTTTCATTTAAAAAGAATTCAGTTTTGTTCCTTTATTTTTAGGAATATTTTTTTTCTTCGCTCATTTTTAGTTCAGCATAACAAGTAGTTTATGTGGCAGTTCCTAAGAAATGAAAGGAAATCTTAAATACCGCCAATAAAATGTTAAGAAACGGAGTACAATAATTCGTTTTTCTTTTTATATTCAACTGCTTACCGTTTGCCAAGACATATTTGAGTGACTTTTTTTCCCGATACTTTATACTTTTTTTTTTTCTTTAGTTTCTTCAGTGCTTCATGAAAATGTCAATGCATTTGATAAATTACATTAAAACGAGTTAAGAATTGCTGCTGCTGCTGTTGCTATTGCTGCTGCATATAAACACAGATGAACGTTTTGAATGAATAAATGAATGAATGAATGAATGAGTGAACAGTAGTAGTGCATGCATTTGGAACATTTCAAAAACAGCCACTGCTTATTACGAGATACAGACACAGTTTCTTACTTTAGACTTGCATACGATAAATGGGTGATGTAAGGTGGCAGTGGTGCTGGTTGCTAGTGCTTGTATTGATAGTGGTGGCGGCGTCGGCATTTAGAAGCATAACAAAAGTTTATTGCATGCCACGACAATTTAACTTTAACTTATAAAACTTAAGTAATGAATGTTGTATGTTGTGTTGTTGTTACAAAAAAAAATTAAAACAACAACAACTAAACGAATTAAATAAAGGTAAAAAGCAATTGTTTTTTTTTTTTTTGCTTTCATTCTATATTTTTTTAAATATAAAAGAAAACAGAATATAAATAAAAATAAACTGAATACTTCGTGAAAAATGGAACTGGAGCACTTTTTATTAGGTAAGAGCAAAAGTATATTCTTATAATGAATCAAAGCAATCTGATTAACACGCCCATAGTATCTTTAAATATCGTTTTTGTTATAAAACATTTCAAATCTTTTATTACTGCAAGGCTGGCCACAAAGATATCGATTTACATAGAGCGGGAGGTCAGATTGTATATCAGTTCTGTTGTTTTAACAGCAGAAGCGGAGCACAGAGACTTCACAGATCTTCAGAGAACATATCAGACTTACTTCTGTAGCCATATTCTACGTATCCGATAAGACCAACATACCATAGTTGAAAAAATCCAGTCATGTTATGTATACGAGTAATCTTATGAAAATGAAAAAAGTCTAGATACTGGTGTTTTGCTTTTAGACCGCTTAACATTAAAATCATAAACAAAAGCTACAAAAACAAAACAATGCAGTAAACAAACCTGTTTACAAATTATCGTACTGCTTAATATAAAAACAAACACTAGCATAAAATTTGGTAAACAGCTAAACAAAAGTACACCAACAAACGCTACAAGAATAAATGTAAACAACGATGTTTACATTTATAGAGATTTCGAGAAGGCGAAGTCATGAACATTTGCCTATAAGGACTGTTTATCCGCCCATAAAAAAGGCAAGGCAAAGCAGGCAACTGAGTTGGTGAAGTTCAGTCAATCTTGTATGAAGACGCTGTGTGTTTGAAGATCACAAAGATCTGTCGAACAATTGTCTAGTAATTGTTATTGTTTATGCAAATGGTATAAACATAGGAATAACAAACAAAGCACTTGTTGTTGTTTCCATCAAGTTGTGAACAGTGGCACACAGAATCGTGCGAATAAAAAAGGAATTTTAATTAAAAACTAAACACAAATTTATTTTTATTTTATTTGCAATCTACGGGCTCACATTTTAAGCCTTTTTAAAAGGTAAAAATTATAACAAGATGTTAACGTCAGTAGCTTCCGAACAAAGTGTCTCTATCGGTTTTGTTATAAAAGACTCAAAATCTTTTGTTATTGCAAGGCTGCCTACATAGATATCAACCTGCATAGTGCCCGAGGACAGTTGTACATCAGTTCTGTGGTTTTTACAGCAACAATGGACTATCCAAATATCACAGATCTCCAGGGAACATATCAGATTAGTTTCTACAGCCATCTTGTAGCTGTCCGATATGACCAAGATAGCATACTTCAAAATCCAGTCAGGTTATGTATACAATCAGTTTATAAAGTCCAATTTTCCGTTTTGAATATAAAAACCTGATGGAAATTAAGCTACTAACAAGTAGGAGGGATTTTGTTATAAACCTATTGACAGTTTTAGAACGAATCTAATGCTTTTTGTCTTCCCAAGGAAACAACTTTTTTATCAAACCAATATATTTGGTAGAAAACGAAACCTGGCCAACTGAAAATGCGAAATATGCTTATAATACATCATTCCAACAAACTTAAATTGCTACGCCAACAACAAGCAACAATAAAAACAATAAAACAATATAACATGCAACATAATGCTGCTACAGCTACTACTGCTTTTCATTTGCCACATATTTTTTTCCATTCAGTTTTACTGTTCAGCTCTTCTCTCTTTTTTCAATTTATTTATTGAAACATGAATGTTGGCATGGCGTTAATACTTTATTGTACATTTTTCCTGCTGCTGCTGCTGCTGCTGTTTGATTCTTAACGCAGCAAAAGCCAAAGCATTTCAAAACAGAAAAAAAGAAAACAAATTTTATTTATTCCTTTGCCAACTTCAATGCATGCTTGTAGTAAAGGCACATAAGCCTTATGTTGCAAGCATGAAATGTAAAAAAACGAAAACGAATCCGAAAAAAACAGACTTCAAGGTAAATCTTAGTTGACATAATTAAATTATTTTGTCATTGTAAGTGACATATGCAGGCAAATACATACAAACAACAATTAAATTGTCATCTAACAAAAGCAAAAAAAAAGAAAACAAAAAATATGGGTATGGGGGTATGCAACACATGCACACTTACAAACTAATACTCCTGTAAAGTAGAACTTTAAGACTTATTAGGGTCCACCATACGTTTTTTTTTTCATTTCATTTTTTATTTTTTTTTGCTTTATTTTATTTCTATGGTAGTATTTAAAATTTATTTTTAAAGCTTAATGCTTAAATTGAGATATAAAAAAAACAAGTAATCATAAACGAGGGTCGTTTGAAAATTAAGAAATTGAATGGCATCGAAAAAGGTTGCATGAAGCAAATTTAATTCTTAAAGGACGTCTATAGACGTCATTTGCATCTGCCAGCACACACAATAGACGTTTATACACGTCATTTACGTCATTGTATTAACTGGTGTATGAATCCGTTCTCCTATATGGATGTGAAACTTGGAATACGACAAACACATTTTACAGGTTTTCGTTGAATGTTTGAGATAAATTCAGAAAATTTACTGACTCGTTAGGTTATTAAATTAACAACAATTGTTACGTTTTTGTCCTTTCAAAAACGTTTAAAATATGAGCTCGTAGATTGCAAATAAAATAAAAATAAATTTGTGTTTAATTTTAATTAAAATTATTTATTATTCGCCTAATTCTGGGTGCCATTGTTCACAACTTGATGTTTTGAACTCTTTTGCGTAAACAATAACAATTCGTTCGTTGAAACTTTATAACGGAGATCTTCAAACCACGATTTCTTTCTTCAAGCACACCGCGTCTTCACAGAAGACTGACTGAACTTTTACTAACTTGTGGTCCAGAAATCATGCGAGCGGTCTCCTATGCTAGTTCGAAGGCCACGGTCTCTGCAAAGGTTGTCTTCTGTGTAAAACGTACCGCTAGTTTGATGACAGCGTCGCGTTCATTACCATTAACGAACGCCTCGGTTTTAAAATTGTTTATCAGTTGGTGGTTTTCTCCTGGGTATGTAAGCTGCACTAATCTCTTGACCTCCATTGCAAAGGCTTGAAGCGACTCATTAGCCTTCTAAGCACGACGCCTTAACTCCATGCGATACAGTGCTCGTTTGCGCTTGTCGCCGAATTTGCGCTGTAACGCCACCATTAAGTCGTTGTAGTTGTTTCTGCAGCTGGCTGACATGGTTTCTAGAAAATCGGCTGCGACACCAATTAATACCAAAATTAGCTTCAAGACCTTCTCTTCATCGTCCCATCCGTTTCTGCTGACTACTGAAATTGAAATTTAAGTATGGATAGGGGTGAGCTACTATCAAAGCAAGGTGTTTTTATGCTGCCAGTAGCTTCTGGGTCATATGCTCTTAAAAATATGCAAAAGGACGTGTCAATGGATGTAACATAGCCAATGTGAAGAATCACCCCATGGCAATTGATTGAAATCCGCAATTTAGTTGAAGTGAGGACCTCCTACAGGCAAACAAAAAAAGTAGAGGCTGGGCATATAAAGAATTGCTCAAATAAATTTAACAACCAAGTATCAAATGGAAACAATTTGAAATAAGTGTCGTTTATTTTGGAAGAGGTTTCCTATTCACGTTTGGTTTTTTCGTTACCTCTGTTGGTCACACTTATCTTTCCAAAACCTTTTTATCTTACAAGGTTCTGCTGTTATTTTCCCAACTGCCCATGACAGACTGACTTGCTTTTATTCCCGGAACATGATACGTTTTTTTTTGCCGTTCATACATACATACATCCCTTCAGTCAGGACTACGACCTAGCTTATTACACCACTTATGTTGTGTGTTATAATTGTATACATGAGTGGCAGGACTTATACTTTAAAGTCAACTCCGAACGACAGATTTTTGAGAAGCATTTCATGGCAATTTTATTTTATTCGCAGAGTTTTTGCCAGAAATCTGCTGAGAGAAAGTGGAAATATTTTCCATATTTAGCCTTGTTGGAGATATCTGAGCTGGGATTTGAACCGTGGCCTCACACCAACATACTACCTGCTAGACTACGGCGACTTTTTTACAGGTTTTCATCGTTAAATGCTTGAGACGGATCTTAAAAATGTTTTGACCTGATAGAGTATTGAATTAGCAACGGAGGACTTACACTCATCAGGGTAATATGCTCTTAGAAATATGCGAAAAAGGACATGGCATAGCCAATATGGAAATACCACACACATTGCAAATGACTGGAATCCGCAGGGTAGCAGAAGAGAGTGGCTTTCACTGCCAAACAGATAGATGTGGAGGCTTAGCTTTCGAAAAACTTTTCATCTTCTGCTTTTGTTTTAGCATCTTCCCATGTAGACTGCCCTGCTTTAGTTCCCGAAATATGATACGATTTTTGCCGTTCATACATACATACATAATTGGTCATAATAACCCTTCAGTGATAGGATTACGACTAGCTTTTCACACCACTTATGTTGTGTGTGTTTGTTGTATATGTAAGCGGGACCTACAGCTTAAAGTCGACACCGAACGACAGATTTTTGTGAACATTTTCAAGACAATTTTATTTATTTTCAATGCCAGAAATGAGAGAAAGTCGCCGAAGAAATATTTCTCGCATGCTTCGTTAAAGATGTCTGACCTAAGGTTTGAATCGTGGCCTCACGTCTAATAACCCTACACACCTACCTACTAGACTACTGCAACTTCTTTTTGACGTTCACGTCTTTTTAATATTTAGGGATTCTAATATGGCGTTATCCTCATTGTATTATCACAATATTTTCTGATACTGGGGTCGATTTCCCTCTATTTCCGCTGTTTTATTTGTAGCGTAATGAGTTTCTAAAGCTCAAGCGATCCATGTTGCTAATGCGTTATTAGTCATGTAAATCCTACTTATTATTCCGAAGCACTTGTTTGATGTAGTTTTTGTATGATGGTGTTCGAAATTGTTTACGAACATGTAACGTTAAACAACCGCAGAATTGCACTTTTCGAGCGTTAGGAGGTACTTGAGATAAAGAAATTTGAAGAGACTGGGAACATTACAGAAACATGTGATGTTTCATTACAAAGTACAAAAAATACTGCTCGAGATACGCAGAAAAAGCATCGATTGCTGCATCTAGTTAATCCGGAGCTGGTTATTGCATTTCGAACATAAGGGCCAGGCCTAAGCTGTTGTGAAATAAAAGTCTTATTCGGCATCAAAGCAGTTTATGTGTTTGAGTTAACTTTACTTTTAAAACCGCAAAATGGATAATCCTTTATTACGCCTATAAGAGGCATGCGTAAAGCCTTTTGAAACCGCAAAATGTATAACCCTTTATTACGTCTATAAGAGGCAGGCCTAAAGCCTTTTAACACAGAAAAATGGATAACCCTTTATTACGTCTTGACATGATTTCATATCGAAAATCCTGCCCCTTTATTAAATTTTTTTAAAGTCTTATCTTATTTTCCCATAATTAACAAACTGCACCTCGTATAAATGCGTTATTAAACCACTAGTTTTCTATTATTAAAACAGCTTGTCAGTTGTATTTGTTGTTGTTGTTTTTTCTTTCTGTTTTTTCTTTTTAATACCAGGCTTAAATAAGCTTGCAATTGCTGTTAATGCTGTTGCTGCTTATTGTCGTTGGTTGCATGTGTCCATACGATTTAGAAAATAATACAGGTTCTCTGTAGAATTTTGTATTTTCTTTTTTTCTTGTCTTTTATTGTAGGGAATAAACTTCAAGATCCAGAACAATAAGAGATTGAAAGAGCATTTAACTTGTTTTAAAACCCAGGCAACCAACGAACCATTGGAAGATTAATTCTAATGAAATATGTAGTCTATGAATTACTGTGACATTTTATGGAAAATTACAATTGATTGTGGTTTCTCCGAAACAAAAACTAAACAAGCCATACCGCCAGCAACCTTGCAACAATTAAACTTTAAATGCAAAAGAAAACCTTTTTTTTTTCTTCTTCAGTCATTATAAACATCACTTTGATTTCAATATCTTGCATAATGACGACATTCATCTTGATTTATGCTGCTTCTTTTAATAAATAATTTTCTTGGTTGTTGTTGTTGGCATTATAAATAAAATCAAAATGTTAAGAATACAGATTGATGGGGGTTTGAATAACAGAGTAAACAACAACAACAAAAAAAAACTAAGTAAACTTAAGCTGTAATACAATACGTTTTAAACGATCTTTTAACATGCAACAGTACAAGTGCATTTTACATACACTCCAGTCGTAATACCATGCTAAATAGGCCTGCAATAGAAAGAAAATAAATAAAAAAATATAAAGAAAATGCAAAAGAAATTCATCACCTTATTAAACACGGTTATTAAACAATACATTACACATTACATTACATTACCTCTCTCTATATATACAGTAACTGGACAAAACATTCTATACGAGTAAGCGTTTTACTAAAGCACCTATCTGGGGCATATAAATTTTGAACGCCTGTTAGAAACAGTCGAACATAAGCCTTAGCAGAACGATAAATAATAAAATTAAACAAATCACAGCTCAACTTGAAAACTCTCAGCTTAATTAACTCTATCGTAGGTTTTTCGGTAAGTACAGATCTTTCCAACACAACAACTCCACTCCATAGAATGAAAGTCTGCCGCCGCAGCCAGTCTTTCAGGGGCCGTATTACATCATTAACAACTGTAAACAATTGTCTAAACTCCGCTTAGTGCTATTAAGCAGTAAGTCGTTTGCCGATCGCAGATTCTATTTTTATTTTCCATTTTTTTGCAGCTGAAGCATTCGTTTCTCTGTCAATACATACATACATACATACATACATACATACATTCATACATACATAATTGGACATTACAACCCTTCAGTCAACATTATGGACCTACCTTTATCACGTCGGCATATCATACAGTGTCCGCTCCAGCCGTAATTATGATAGCAGATATAATCCCTGTGGATCTGCTAGCGGTAGAGCTTATGGAGATTTATAGGGCGAAATCGGCTGGAAATCACATAACCGGTCACTTCAGGGAAAACACCTTTTCAAAGTGGCAACGACGATGGAACGATGAAGATAGAGGAAGATGGACGGCGAGGCTTATTCCCGACATAAGGTTATGGATTGGTCGGAAATTTGGAGAGGTAAATTACTACGCCACACAGATGCTATCGGCTCACGGATATTTTAGAAAATATCTGCACAGAATGGGCAAGACCGCCTCCCCTTACTGTCTTTACGTGGAAGGGGAGATAATTGATGACGCAGAGCACACTGTTTTCGAGTGTGCACGCTGGCAGAGCTATCGCTCTGCACTGACGTCGATAGTTGGGACGATCACGGCCGGTAACATTGTCGGGGTTATGATCGCGAGTAGGGAAAATGGGACCTCAGTGGCGAATTACGTGGAGAGCAATCTAAGACTGAAGAAGAGGGATCTTGAGGCTGCGGAACATGTGGGCACGCCGGCATAGGTGAAACTGGCACACGTGTCAAGCGAAATTCGAAACATGGATCTGGACGAAAGGAATAGTGGAGACACTTAGATGTCTCTTCAACTTTCGACACGTAATCCGGATGCGTCACACGGAGGATGTGACGACTTCGTCTATGGTGCGTTTAGGTACATTTACCCCTCCTCGGCGTAAATAAAAACATACAAAAAATCGACCTAGCTTCCCACACCATTTATTTTGAGTGTGTTATTTTTATACATGAGTGTCGGGACCTGCAGTTTAAAGTCGACTCCGAACGATAGATTTTTGGAGAAACTTTTCATGGCAATTTTATATTTACTTCTTAGAGTTTCTGCCAGAAATCTGCTGAGAGGAAATCGCCAAAGAAATATTTTTTCAAATTTCGTTTTAATGTCTGACCTGGGTTTTGAACCGTGGCCTTACGTCTAATAAGCCAACACACTACCTATTAGGCTACGGCGACTATATATATTAAGGATACCAGTTCTTAATCCTCTAATTGAAGAGATGCATAAGGATTTCCTATCAATTTTAAGTGGTAGAGGTCACTCGCTGCTGTAGACTCTACCCAGTCAACGCGATAATTTAAGTGTGTGGAGATAACTACCGATTAGGTATTCAATTGCTTTAAATAACTTATCAAGGATTACCACCAGTATTGGCTATATATGCTACCATTAACATAACTTAAATTTAAATTACTTCAGCACTTTATAAGCAACCGTAATGCGCATAGCTTTTGTAAGTACTTGCAAAGAAAATAAAATTGAAAACCGATTGAAATGAAGCTGCAACTAGACCAGAGATTAGCAATGAATCGCTTTTTTGCTGCTCATAAGCGCTCATGAAATTTTGAATATAAGTGAGTCAACAATATTGAAATTTAACTATGTACTCTGACTCATTCGTACTCAACTACAACGTTGATTTATAAGCACAAGTTGCAATGAGTATGAGTACAACGTTGACATCAAACTCACAACATTCGAACTATGTTCGATTCATATGCCTACTCATTCAGATTCATCAAATGATTCGAGTGACTTGAATCATTCATCAAAATTTACAGTCCTAGTTGTTGTTGCATTTACAAAGAAAGAAGAAAGACACAGAAACAAAAAAGACAAAGACAACAATCAGAGCAAACACGTTCTTGTGAGTATTGTAGTGTTCGTACGCGAATCATACTTATTTTGTGACTCGTGTATACGATGTGTCATGGAGAGTCGAAATCAATAACATCATGCGTATTGTTAAGTATGAGTACCATGAGTATTTCAAACTTTGAATATGAATAGTATGAGTATGACATTAAAATAAGTATGAATGCGTATAAGTATAAGAAATTATAAGTATGATTCGAATCTACTCATCGTTTTGAATACTCATTGCCAACCTCTGAACTAGCCGTAGCTTGTTTATCTAGCTAATTTTTGCGTTTCACCATGAGCTAAATTATGCTATACCGTTAACCATTCAGAAACTTTAACACACTGGTTTTCTAATAAGCCATGAAATTATAAATAAGAAAACTAATTAGACTTTACAACATCTGTTGGCAAAATGGGGCCTATTTAGTAAAGAGCAAAAAAATTTTATTGACTATAAAACCAAACTAATATGTTAGCTTTTATGAGTTAAATTATCTTTTAAGGTCATATTTACATCTGCTTTAGAAATGAACATAAAAAAGACGACAGCAGAAAATAAAAACAAAAACAAAAAGAATTTAAAAAATAGGCCTGCATTTTAAAAAGCAAATATGGAGAGAGAAGAAAAAATTATAAAATTCGTAACGGTTTTAAAAAACAAATTTATGGGTTTCCTCAATGGCATATACAGTGCAGTGAACTGATGCATTGATGGATGGTTGGATGGATGGATGGATGGATGGACTGTTTAGATGAACAGTAGATAGTTTGTATTTGTTTTTGTATTATTTTACAACCTAAATTTAATGCCTTTTTTCTATTACCAAATTCTATATTTTTGTTACCTTTGGAGATATAAAAACAAAATTATGTGGCTTTTTTTAATTAGTTTTGCTGTATTAAAAACGCAAAAAAATGGGGGAAAAAACGCAAAAATAAAAAAACCATTACACTGACGAATATTTGTAGGCCAGAGATGGAAAAGAAAGAAAAAATTCCAATTCCCTAAAAGCCAAACCTTTAAATGAAAAAAAATACTCCAAAAGACTTCAAAAAAATAGTTGTAGCCAGTCAGCATTGAAATCACCACATGAGTTTTCAAATTGAAAGAAAACAGCAAACGAATGATGATGAAAAAATCCGAAACAACCAACAAAAAGATGTACAGAAGGAAATATAACCGAATCATGCGTAGATGTTTTGTTGTTTTTGCTTTCAAAAAAACCAAACAACAACTACTGCCTTATTTAACCTGGCCTTACAACAATTTGATAAATGTTGTAACGGCTTAAACTTCATATATCCAGCAGACCAGACCAGACCCCAAAAGAAATGATACATAGGTTGACCAAAGAAAAACAAAAAAAAAACATTGCAAAAGAGTATTCACTCTTCTGACTGACCAAATGCGAATGAATGAATGAATGTAGGAATGAATGGCATGAATAGCCGGTTACAACATTGTCCAGATGATCTTAACAAAACGCAAATACAACTCAAACCACAGTTTCAGTTTTCATGGCTGATGCCGGCCACTCAGTTTGTTTTATTTGAAGAGCACACACACAAACTCTTCTGAGGGTAACTTGCCTGCTTGTTTGTATAGCTACAGCGATGAGACTGCCAGAGTGAATGCCTGCCTGGCTGACCAAATGAATGTATGATTTTCTTGTTTTATTTGCTGTAGTTTGATCTGTGTGTGTGATGTGTTTATCGTGCGCCAGTCATTTGGCAAATGATTGTCGATCGCGACCTATTGATCTTAAACGTCAAATTCAATGAATGAATGAATATGAGTGTGTGTGTGTGTGTGTCTTACGTTTAAATCAGAGTTTTTTCTTTAAGTTTTACGCTGGATAAGCTGCCATCCATGGCTAAGACAGTGGCGTTTTAGTACGCCCTCTCCTCAATCCACATAAAATAAGGAAAAAGGAAACATTTTTGTTGAGTAAATACTTGAGGATGCTTAAAAGAAGAAACGAATTGATTTGTTTGTAACAAAGTAGGGATATCACAGTATCATAAGTGTGTCTAGGCTTTTTAAATTATGGTTACTCTTTACAGAAATCTATTACGTAAATAAACTTCCACACAATAGGCAATTTTGGTTAGAAGAACAGTGTTACACATTAGTATGACGACAACGACGATTACTGAAATACAACTGTTTGCTGAAAAGATTGTCAAACAGAGGTACACAGCCCAACTGCAAAAATACCAAGTATTTTACTGCTGCACTCAATGTAACTGTGGTGTCTCTATAATGTATTCCCCCAAACTTGTTACATCCTAACAAATCTCAAGTCGTTATGCAGGGTCAGCAAGGCTAACTCTTTGGCTAGTGTTAGGAAACTGGTGTTTTCTTTTAATGGTGCGAGATAGTCTTTATTTTGAATTTGAAGCGTTAAATATTCTGAACAAATGTTTCTGCTCAAAAGGCCAGTTATTACGCTGAGACTAATATCATCTAAATTGATGGCATACTTACAGCTCATTTCACTACTATCAGCCAGTATAAGTCTGGCTTGTAAGAGGTCTTTCTTCATTTCATTACGCCGAATATAGCTTTCCAAAGTCATGTTGCCATTCCGCAGAAAGTTTCTAATCCAGCAAGCCGTGTGGAAGCTACACTACTGTCAAGTCCATTGGCCTACTCACAGCCAAATAAATAGAATTTGTGAATTTCATTGGAAGCTAATGAATAAATCCTAGAAGGAACCACGTTAAATGTCGCCGTGACTTGGTAGATATTGTGTCGGCTTCTTAGACGTGAGGTCACCACCAAATTGAAATACGAAAAAGTATTTCCACTGCGACTTCCTCTTAACAGATTTCTGGCAAAAACTCTGAGAGTAAAAAAAAAATTTTCCATGAAAAGTTTCTCAACAATCTATCATTCGGAGTCGACTTTAAACTGTAGGTCCACCACTCATGTATAAAATTAATACACACAGCATAAGCGGTGTGAGAAGCTAGGTGGTAAAACGGATTAAAGGATGGTAAGGATGAATTATGTATGTATCCGTAATCATCCTTAAAATATTAGGCTCTCATTCGTCCAAAGGCTGTATAATAGTTCAGAAAGTTGACCACCCTGCCTTCGTTTTCCGCCTCTACGCGACTATAATTCACTCGATTTCTCTATAAGGATACATTTCATCCTTACATTTAAGGCTTATCCAGCACATGGTCTTCCCCATATCCAGATCAACCCAGAATGTCCTAGTAATTTGCGAGATGCGTAGCTGTTCCATAGCTTTCTATGCAGCAGTTTATTTCATTATTATCTGTAACTCGGTTTTTCGTATCCCAGAAGGCCTTAAATTTTCCGAGTTTCGCCTCTTAATTTCCAACTATTCGCATAGCCTTCAATATATCTAGAGTTGCTTAGCTGTGTTATAGTGTTCCATACAACATTTTGCCTATTCCTGGAAGCTCGATTTTCAGAACCCTAAAAGGCCTTGAATTTTCTGAGCTTCGCCTCCTAATTTCTGACCATTCCCTGTTGGCTACGTATCCAAATAATGTGCGACGCATCATACTAAAAAAATTAATAATCAGCTCCTTACTATTCAATGTAGGTGCCACTGCTTTTATTTCTCTTTGGAAAACTCTGGGCTCTGGCTATACTGATTAGCGTTAGGTAGACGTGAGCATGATTTGATTCCTGATTTTGAATTTAGACACCCATACATACATAATTGATCATTACAACCCTTCAGTCAGGATTCCGGACCTAATTTCTCACACCACTTATGTTGTGTGCGTTAATTTTATACATGACTGGTTGGATCTACAGTTTAAAGTCGATTCCGAATGACAGATTTTTTAAGAAACTTCTCATGGCAATTTTCGATTTACTCTCAGAGTTTTTGCCAGAAATCTGCTGAGAAGAAGTCGCCTAAAGAAATATATTTTTAAATTTCGTTTTGATATCTGACCTGTGGGGTTTGAAACGTGGCCTTACGTCTAATAAGCCAACATACTACCTATTAGACTACGGCGACTTTATTAAACTGTCCACCTCACCATTTCAACAAGCTTATCGTACACGTTTAATATGCAGCTAAAAGCTGGCGGCCTTTCTTGATGTTTGAATTCAAGCATCAATTCATGTGTTCATCACTTGATGAGTCAAGGGCCATCTCTTCTGGTGGAAATTATAAAATTTATGATTTATTTTTCAAACAATTTCTGCTCGTAAATTATGTACTTTCCTGTAAAAGGTAGCATTGATGGCTTTTTTTAATTGTTTTTTAATTTTTTTTCTTTTTTTTTATATTCAACGCCGATAACCAAAGCCTCAAAGATTGACTTCCTTTTTGTTTGAACAGTTTACTTCACTTTTTTTACGTCCATTCTTGAAGATAATAAAAATTTATGTAAACTTTTCTTATATAAAAAATTCAAAATTCCAAAATAAATGCCACCTGGTTGGTAAGGGGGAGTAACTGAATTTTAATATTTTACTGTCATAAATCCTTATTAATGACATTGTGATTGTGATTAAATTATGAAATTAAACACACTTTTAACAGTCTTGGGTAGACACATAGAGACAGACAGGCTGGCAGACAGACAGTTACACAGATATGCATGCATTCAGGTAGCATTTTAACGGAATACACCCCAATTAACCTGAATCTTTCGTTTGGTGATGAAAACAATGAAAAACAGTTTTTTTTAAAGAACACACCAAAAGACAATAACAAACTCCTCCATTAAGTAGAATTTATTTCTTTTTTTTCATGCTGTTAAGAAAAGTTTTTGAAAGGCCAACCAATTTTTTTTTAATTTTCTTAATTTTTTTTTTGTTTTTTTTGGTGGAAAACTATAGCAAGAGATGGTAAAGTAACGATAAGTTACGCTTAATTAGATCGATTTCATATATATCGTATATATATATCGTATGTTTAAAATACAACAGCAACAACAACAACACTAACAGCATTATTTTGTTAGCTTACAGGCCATAAATCGTTAGAAAAGATGAAAATACTGCTGCTGCTAGTGCTAGTGCTAGTGCTGTTGCTAGTGATGTTGCTGATGTTGATCAAAACATTTTTGGTGTATACGTTGTTTTCTATGGTATCTGGGTGTAATAACATACGTTTTTCTTTATTGTTGCTGTTGCTGTTTAGGCAAGGCCATCATCATTATCATTGTAATCATCATCATCCTCTGTATACAGTTGTCGCCGTCTTTAAGCCATGGCATAGGCCAGGCTTATGTCCCCCCACTTGCTTGCTTGCCTTTATTGTTAAACTATTTGGTAGCCACCATGTATTCTCTTCTTTATTAAAAATTTCCTTTTGTACACGGCTTAGTCAGAGGGTGAGAGCCTTCTTTTTAAGCTGTTAAGATGGCAAGCAGGCAGGCAGGCAGGCAGTCAGGCAGCAGGAGCGAAGATTAAATGTATACAAGCTTAAATTGGAATCACGATCTTTATATTTATCTTAAATATTATATCTAAACAGACATTATAAACGCACTTAGTGAAATGTAGAGAAATAATAATGTTGGGTCTATCTGTGTACGTAAATAGCCCAATAGATTACAAAACTATTTTCATCAGACTTTTACTCTTGGACACACACAATACAACGAACAAAAACTCGATTATATTTGATATCCAGTACAAGTTGATGATGATGTTAATATTTGATTAACCCACTAAGTGAAAAGAATATTACATGAAGCGTAAGATCGTCTGTTATATGGTCGCATAGAAAGGAAACAACTTTCTCATTCTCTGTACCAGTTCTACAGCTTACTTACTTAACAACCCGATTAACACCGAAATCTGTTAATCGTATGCCGTAATGCCGTAACACATTCTTCCAGGCGCCTCTACTTCTTACGCACCTACGCCAGTTGGTCACACCAATCGATGACAGGGCTTCCTCGATTTGGTCCTTCCAACGCAGATAAGGTCATCCTCTTCGCCGACTTACGCGAATTTCCGTATTAAATACCTGTCTCGCTTTAACTTTATCCTCCATTCGAACGACATGACCGAGCCAGCGCAGCCGCTGGATGTTAATACGCTGCACAACGTCTGCGTCATCATGTCGATGAGGAGCTCATACAGCTCCGTGTTGAATCGGATGCGGAAATCATCGCCAACTCGCACTGGCCTGAAGATCTTACGTAGGACTTTTCTCTCGATTACTCTCAAGGCTGCTGCATCAGTCCTTAATAGGGTCCATGTGTCTGCGCCATAAAGAAGCACGGGGAGGATGAGCGTCTTGTAGAGCATTAGTTTTTTCGTACGAGAGATGTCTCTTCTACTCATTTCCCTATTGAGATCATAGTAGCACGTGTTGGCAAGAGTGATCCTGCGCTTGATCTCCAGACAGACATCACTTTTGTTGGTAACTGCGGAGCCAAGATAAATAAATTCCTTGACTATATCAAAAGTATAGTTATCGGCCGTAATCTGAGATCCAATACGCCACACGTCTCTACTTATCGATAACATATACTTCGTTTTGCACTCATTCACTGCCAGACCCATCTTAGTAGATTCCCGTTCAATACAGCCACGACTACGATAATTATGCTGCATTCCAAGCCAGAACCTTAAAAACAGCCATTAATCTGTATACTTCCGTTCTAATGTGGTTTAAAGGCGTCATAAGATATCTTTTATCATATTCGCGACAAGATGTTTGCCCTCTCTCTACCTGGAATATAGCTTCAGTTATATTAGGTGGTAGGGAGTAAGGTCCTCTTAGACTAGAGGTAAGGACCTTTGTAATACTACAAATCAATATCCAAACTGAGAATCAAGCATTGTCCATAGAAAATCTTTCCGACTCCAGTTCATTCAAAGATAAAACAGAAGCCAAGAACCTCTAACTTTCATAGCAAAAGCTGGACGTTGACACATGTTGTGAAAGACAGTCTCTGGCTCCAGGCCATGTCACAGCTTCTACGAAAGCCATGGCATGCCTTTCAATAGGGCCTGTGAGAATTAAGATGGATGACCATGCAATGTAAAAACCGAAGGCAAACTTCACTTCACAGCTCAGCAGAATCCAAATAAATTGTATTTGCCCTCATGTTCTCAACGAAGATGAGCTATAAAGTAGGCATGGCCAGTTCATTAGCGTTATGGTTTCCTATGTCCTGAAATCCATACAAAAGTTACGTTCGAAAGATCAAAAATATCCTTGACTTATGCATGCATGAGGATGCACGGTATAGTAGACGTTTGTCGATAAATGTGGAAGAATATGACCGCAGGCAGCCTGGTCGTCGCAATAAATCAAAGGGTTTCAGAAAAAATACCATTACCTCAAATATATTGCGACGCTTTCAATGTGGCCACAACATCAGCCTGGAAAAGTTCAGTCAGTCTTGTGTGAAAACGCGGTATGTTTGAAGAGAGTAATTGTGGTTTGAAGATCTCCGTTACAAAGATCTGTCGAGCAATTGTCTAGTAATTGTTATTGTTTATGCAAAGGGTGTAAACAAAGAAATAACAAAAGAAAGCAATTGTTGTTGTTTACATCAAGTTGTGAACAGTGGCACACAGAATTGTGCTAATAATAAAGAATTTTAATTAAAACTACAGACAAATTTATTTTTAATTTATTTGCAATATACGAGCTTATATTTTAAACGTTTTTTAAAGGTAAAAACATAACAATTGAATGAGGATAAACGGTAAAGTTGACGTTTGTCTTGAGATCTGGAGGAACTTGAATGCAGACTGTTTGTCTGAATAAAGCAAAAGATTTTCAGGAGAAATACCATCACCTCAGATGTATTGAGACGCTTTCAATTATGGGCACAAGACCAGAATAGTGGGCACAGAACTAATATGAAATTCTAATGTCCCTACAGCCTCATCTAGTTGGAGTCTTAAAATATTCGACCCGAGTAATACAGCATTTGCCAGGAATTAACTTCAACGAGAGTCGCCATAGTCTATTAGGTAGTGTGTTGGCTTATTAGACGTAAAGCCAGGGTTCGAGCCCCAGGCCAGACATCAAAATAAAATACAAAAAGTATTTCTTCGGCGACTTTCTCTCAGCAGATTTCTGGCAAAAACTCTGAGAGTAAATTAAAAAATTGCCATGAAAAGTTTCTCAAAACTCTGTCGTTCGGAGTCGACTTTAAACTGTAGGTACCGCCACTTATGTATAAAATTAACACACACAACATAAGTGCTGTGAGAAACTAGGTCGTAATCCTGACTCAAGTGTTGTAATGACCAATTACGTATGTATGTATGTCATTTCAATGAGTTCTAGTGCCACCAGCTCAGTTATTCGCTTCAATAGAAGTTCCAGAACGTCTCCAGTTAAGTATAGCAAATGTTGCCTTTTTTGAAGAGCAAAACAGTGCACTGGCATTCAAACACGACCTGGTAGAGCCGGAATCAGATCACGACTTTTATACCCATAGGCTTGAGACATGCGTTTGAAAGGAGAGGTTTTAAAGCCCTTTTCATTTTACTTCAACATAGAAACCAGTAGGGACCAACTCAATTCGTCAGATCGTTTGTTAAAGTAGATAGGAATCTGAACGAAGGTTCATCTTGGCCAACAGACTTAAAACGCTTAAGAGATAAATTATTTTCAAAAATTCTTTGAAAACCCTGGTGGCCACTTGACCCCCAAAGGGGTTAAGATTATGAATATCACACACATGTTTTATTCTTTATTTTATTTCTTCTCTTCACTACATTTGCGTTGACTGCAATTCATTGCTAAGTTGCTGTGTTGCTATTGCTGTTGCTGTGTTGTTGCAGTAGTCATTTGCGTTTGTGTATAATTTTTTTTGCGTGTTTGATTAGATTAAGGCCTTATTGTAAACCTGGCTAAGAAAATGTTAAAGAACTAATAATAACAAGACAAAATAAACCCGGGTATAAATGATAATCGTGTTGAAATGTTTAAGCATTTAAGCATGTTTCCTTTTTTTTTTGTTCATTTTAAAGGTATTAAATGTCGTTTAAAAGGGTTTTAGCTATGTCTTCCTACAGGATTTTCTTTCTATTTGGTGGAAAGAAAGATCATCTTTTTTTCTTTTCTTTGGCTTGCTATGGCTTTTGCAAAGCTACAGTCATCTTAAAGATGGTGTGTTTTAGCCACATTAATAATCGTTAACTAAATGCACTCAAAATGAGGCTAATTGTTGCCATGAAATGTCTATTAAAACTTTATTATGATGCCAACGTATTTTTGTTCTTTTTTGTGCTTTTTAATAGATCCGTAATCAAATTCAATGCTGCAGTGATTTATGTTGTCGGAGGAGAATGATTTTTTCTTGTTTTGATGATTCCATTTAAATTACTTGCTAAATATTTGACAATTAAAGAGTCATTTGTAATCAGCGAACAACAGAGAATTTTTCTCATTTGATTCATTCATGGGAAGAATTTGTCTGTCAAAATGATTTGTTGTTAACAAATATAGAAAGGCAAACAACGATTGTGGCAAACGATCGTGGCTTTTTTGATGGCTTAATATGAGGGGGGCTATTAAAGGAAATGCTCATGTTATAAGGAAATTAGGTAAAGAAATAACTGTATTTAGAAAATTTAGAAATTTAATGCGAAGAAATATTAGGTTTTCTTAAAAAGAAGAAAAAAAAATATTGAAATACAAGAAAATTTCCTTAATTGTGTACAACAATGTAAGGTTATGAGATTTTGTTTAAAGGCAACATAAGTCTCAAATGCATTACTTCATATGATGTCTAATGAAGAAGAACTTAAGCAGAGTACGAGATTTTAACTGTTGAGTATACGCTTTACTGGTAAGTCCTAAACTATTTAGCCAAGAGTTATAAATTTTCATTTGTAATTCCATTGTAATTTGTAATTGTAAGGTTCTTACAAGCGTATTGTGTGAACGACTGAAGCCACTCGTCAAAACACTGATTGGACCTTATCTGTGCGGCTTCAGACCTGGCAAGTCCACCATCGACCATATCTTCACACTACGCCAAATCCTGGAAAAGACCCACGAACAAGAAGTCGGCACACACCATCTTTTTGTCGACTATAAGGCTGCCTTCGATAGCCCCATAAGGGATCGTGTTTTTGCCGCAATGTCTGAGCTCGGTATACCTGCGAAGCTGATAAGGCTATTCAGAATGCCTGCAGCTCCGTCAAGGTAGGAATGGACCTCTCCGAGCCTTTTGATACCGTGCGAGGTTTCAGACAAGGCGACCCCTTATCATGCGACCTCTTCAACTTCGTCATGGAGAGTGTTCTGCGAAAGGCGGGAGTGCATCGCAATGGCACTATTTTTCAAAAACGCATCCAGTTGCTTGCGACATTGACATCATAGGGTGTACCACTGCCTAGTAAGATGGGTCTGGCAGTAAATGAGGGCAAAACAAAGTATATGTTATCGACGAGTAGAGACGCGCGGCGTATTGATTCTCAGATTATGGCCGATAACTATACTTTTGATACGGTCAAGGAATTTATCTATCTTGGCTCCGCCGTTACCACCAGAAATGATGTCAGTCTGGAGATCAAGCGCAGGATCACTCTTGCCAACAGGTGCTACTATGGTCTCAATAGGCAATTGAGTAGCAGAGACCTCTCTCGTACGACAAAACTAACACTCTACGACGTTCATCTCCGTGCTTCTTTATGGCGCAGAAGCATGGACCTTATTAAGCACCGATGCAGCAGCCTTGAGAGTGTTCGAGAGAAAAGTACTGCGTAAGATCTTCGGTCCAGTGCGAGTTGGCGATGATTACCGCATCCGATACAATAGTGAGCTGTACGAGCTCTTCACCGACATGGACGTTGTGCAGCGTATTAGTATCCAGTGGCTGCGCTGGCTCACATAGGTCGTTCGAATGGAGTAGGATCCTGCTGCGGGACGGGTATTTGATGCGAGGATTTGTGGAAGTCGGCGAAGAGGAAGGACCAAAGCGAAGTAGCCCTGTCATCGATTATTGTGACCAACTGGCGAAAACGCACAAGTAGCAGAGATGTCTGGAAGGATATGTTAAGGCGGGCCGAAATCGAGAGTGAGCAATTGATCCAACAGTGAGCTGTATGAGCTCCTCAATGGCATGGACGTTGTGCAGCGTTTTAACATCCAGCGGCTGTGCTGGATCGACCATGTCGTTCGAATGGAAGACGATGCTCCGACGAGACAAGTTTTTGATGCGGAGATTAACGGAAGTCAGCGAAGAGGACGGTCTTGTTTGCTTTGGAAGGAGCAGATCGAGGAAGCGCTGCCATCGATTGGTGTGACCAACTAGCGTAGGCGCGCAAGAAGCAGAGGCATTTGGAAGGATGTGATAAGGCAGGCCGAAATCGACAGTTAGCTGTATGAGCTCCACAACGACATGGACGTTGTGCAGCGTTTTCACATCCAGCGACGGCGTTGTATCGTCCAGGTCGTTCGAATGGAGGAGGATGCTGCGACGAGACGGGTTTTTGATGCGGAGATTAGCGGAAGTCTGCAAAGAGGACGACCAGATCGGGAAAGCCCTGTCATCGATACGCCAATTGGTGTAGGCTTGCAAAAAGCAGTGGCTTTTGGAAGGATGTGTTAAGGCAGGCCGAAATCCGTTAATCGGGTTGTTAATGGCCAATTAAGTAAGTATGTAAGTAAGTAAGTGATACTGATTGAAGATTTGTATTGGTCGTACGTAAAGCAATTCCTTTGCTATCTTGCTACTGTTCTTGCGGAGGAAAACCTGCTAGACATTCTAAACAATAAACTTAAAATGTATTCCTATTTTTTATTGGAATTGATTAATCATCATATTGTTTAGAACATATAGAGAATGCGGCAACTGATAGGACAGACATGGTGGACATTCATGGAGTCAAACAAATCATATGAACAAATAAATTTACATACAGAAGAGGCAGCATACATAAATACGAAAACAAAAAACAAATACTTTGTACTTGCAAATGCTAAATAAAACGGGAGATAAAAATCATTTCATTTCACATACAATTCACAAAGCGATTCATAGAACAAGCCAAACTAAACTAAACTAACAATCCAATACGAATAGAATTTCGTTTTTGTTTATGAGTGGAGAACCCTGACGTTCTAGATGCTGAAACGCAAATGAAATGAAATGAATTAAAGCATGAGATTGATCAGAGAATTTTTTTTTTTTTTGAAAAAGAATTTCAATAAAGAAATAAAGTTTTCAAAAGCCAAGCCATTAACTTGTGCACTTTTTGCCGTGCTAGTGTGTATGTATGTGTGTGTGTCTGTATATCAAGGCCAATTGATTGTTTAAGTTTTGTTAACTGGCCAGTTTGAAACTGACTGTCTGTCAGTTAGCAATGCTTGGCTATTAACTTGGTCCATGAATTGCTTATGACTGCTAATGTAGGCTTTAACAGCCAACCACCAATATTACGTACGTTGTTGCTCTTAAGCAATTTTCATTTTAAATGCTCCTGTTGAACGTCTGTTTGGATTCTGTTCTGCATTCTAAAGTGTTCATTCATATGCACACACGCTTTGCCGTTTGTTAGTGGAACAATCAACGTTTCCACTTAGCATTTGCTCCACTTAAATGGTTTTTTTTTTGTTGTTTGTTTTTGTTTTTATTGTAAATAATAATTATTATTTAAAATACTATTACGCTCTAGGTGTGTGTGTATGTGTGTTTTTCAAGTTTCTGTTACTTTAGGTTCTGTTTTTATTCTGTTTAAAAATACCAGATTTTAATTGCAGGGGTGGGAGTAAGTAGGAAACATACATAAAGGTGGGGTATTTTTAAATGAACGCCATAATTTTTTCTTTAAATTGGTACTAAAAGGCATCACAGTAAATGCTGCTGTTGAGTAATGAATATGCTTTTTTTGCTAACAACAGTTAATGCGTTAATAAGCATGCTGTTCTATATTTTATAGGCGTAACACTCCATATTTATGACCATCACAACCGCATCTCTTTTGGTTGGCTATTCTGCAAGTTAAAATACTTAACAATTTTATCTGGCATCTGGCTTTTTTGCAATGTGTTGCATTTGGGGTCGTTGATAATTAGTTTTAAATGTTTATGCCTCCATTTCATATGTACTCGTACGTTAAAACGGAATTTAATTTAATTGAAAAATAATTAAAATTTAAATAAATATGCGATCCACTTACGAGTACATGGAAAATAATTTTTATTGAACAAAATTGTTATGTTTTTGCCTTTTAAAAAACGTTTAAAATATAAGCTCGTAGTTTACAAATAAAATAAACATAAATTGTATGTTTAGTTTTAATTAATATTCTTTATTATTCGCACAATTCTGTGTGCTACTGTTCACAACTTGATGTAAACAACAACAATTGCTTTGGTTGTTATTCCTCTGTTTAAAGCATTTGCATAAACAATAACAATTACTAAACAATTATTCGACTGAACTTTGTAACAAAGATCTTCAAACCACGATTAGTCTCTTCAAGCACACCGCGTCTTCACACAAGACTGACTGAACTTTTTCTGAAATTTTAATTAATTGACATAGGAATGTATACATGGAAGACACAATAAAGATAGTATCGGAATCTCATAGTTTTCCATCTCAGAAACCTCGAATATGTCTTTGGCGATCTCCTGTAACCAATCTTCTGTCAAAAACTCTAACAGTAAAATAAATTTGCCATGAAAAGTTCCTCAAATCTGTTGTTCGAAGTCTACATTAAACTATAGGTCAAACGTTTCATGTATAAAATTAACACACACAACATGAACGGTTGTAAGAAGCTAGGTTGGAATCCTGACTAATGTGTCGTAAAGACAAATTGAGTAAGTAAGTACCAAAGAATCGTTCTCCACTCTAAAGGCCTTGCTGAATGCTGTTGTTCCCGCTTAAAATTGCCTTGTGACGTCATTTCATGCTTTTCGAAGAATGCTGTTTTCATCATCATTTTCCTCTCGTAATCTTATTGGCCTTAGGCTGTTAGATGGTTGGCTTTCGGCAACATAAGGCAGGCAAACAAAATAAATAATTGAAGAGCGCAAGCTTGGTTTACTACATGATGATCTGTTCGTTCACATTATATTTCTGATTGCAACTGAGGTAGCACAAGCTCTCATGAGCATGCATAGCACAGTCCCTGTACTGACTCAATTCCAACAAACTAGGGAAGAAGTTGCAACTTACACCGACTAAAACGCTGTTGCGTGATACGCAACAATAGTAGCAGTTGCTTATGCAAATGAATTAAGCACTCTGGTGATTAGCAGATAATTCCTACCAGAATTCTATCTAAAGACTGCTTCTTTGTAATCCAACTTAACTTGTAACTCAACAAATCGAAGTCGTCATACCCGAAAACTTAGTACGTGGTTAAAAACCGGGCTTATACATTCCAAATAAAACGAAAATTAAAATATTTCTTTTGAATACTACTTTTTACCGGTCCTCTGGCTAAAATTAGAGAGTAAAATGGAAGTGCCTCGAAAAGTTTCTCAAAAATCTGTCGTTCAGAGTTGACATTAACCAGCAGCCACCGCCATTCATGGATAAAGTTAACATATACAACATGAGTGGTGTGAAAAGCTAGTTTGGAATCCTGACTAAAGGGTTGTAATCAGAGATCATAAGCACTCATGAAATCATGAAATTTTGAATATAAGTGAGTCAACAATATTGAAATTTAACTATGCACTCTGAATCATTCATACCCACTACAACGTTGATTTATAAGTACAGGTTGCAATGAGTATGCGTACAACGTTCACATCAAACTCATACCATTCGAAATACGTTTGATTCATAAGCGTGCTGGTTTATACTTAGAAATGATGCGAGTGATTCGAATCATTTATCAAAATGTATAGCCTTCGTAACTGTTGCATTTACAAAAAAAGGAAAAAGTCACATAAGAAAAAAAGTTAGAGCAGCAAGCAAGGCAAACTCACAACCTTTTAGTAAGTACTTTAGTGTTTGTGCGCGAATCATACTTATTTTGTGATTCGTGTATATGTTGAGACATGAGTCGGACTGAACAACATCATACATGTTGTCAAGTATGAATATGTTGAGTACTTCAAACTTTGAATATGAGTAGAGGTTCCATGATATTAAAATAAGTATGAATGCGTATAAGTATTAGAAATTATGAGTATGGTTCGATTGTAGTCATCTTCTGAATACTCATTGCTTATCTCTGGTTGGAATCCTCACTAAAGGGCTGTAATAATGAACACAGTAAGTAAGTATGATCAGGGACTCCAAAAGTTGAACATAAGGCAGTCGTCCCTTATCATAAAAGCGTTTTGTTGTCTTGAAATTCTGGTTCAAATAAAAGTTTTTGGTGAACATTTACTCTATGGAGTCCATTAAACAGCTACCTTTACTGAGGTAGGTATTCATTTGGAAAGACATATTCGTGGTCACATTGTAATTCATTGATATGGCCTCAGGCCAAAATCATTGCACCAAAAATTTGCTGTATTTGTTTAAATATTAACAATAACAACAACTACAACAAAATATTGCATTTATTTTACTTGGCATAGATATTATTTTGAAACAAAAAATTCAACAAAAAAAAACAAATTTTTACTCTCTTTGCCAGCAACAACAATCAGACTTTATGATTAAATTCTAATGAGTTTCTGTATATGCTTAGAAAAATAATAATAATAACAATAACAACAACAAAATCAAAAGCACATATAAAACAGAAAAAAACAGAAAACAAAAAGAAAAAAATGTATCAAGGAGAACCGGTTCCCGGAATCACAATTAGATAAGTGGGCTTTTGCTTTTCAAACCAACTTTTAAATCAAAAGCCGTGTATGTTTCTGGGTTCATACGCTTGGCAAATCACAGGCTGTTGGCCTGTCCAACTCACTAAATGACTGACTGAAAAGTTGCTGCTGCTTGTTGTATGCAACGTTGCCGCGGTTTGCTTAACGAACTGCTGTTAGTTGCTTTGGGTTCGTTAATATTTTTTTTTAATTTTTTTATGGCATAAAGCAGCTTTTAAGAGTGTGTCTAAAAATTGCAGGAAATGAAAATTGATTTATGCAGATTTAAGCATTAAAGAAATCTTTTCTTCGTCTTCGTCTTCGTCTTCTATGTTTAACTACCAGCTAACCAAAGCCACAGCTATTGTTGTTGTTTTGCTAACTCTACTCATTTACTTTTCAAAAATGTTTTCAATCACATCACATTTAGTTTAGATTTCAGCAAAAAAGAAAAATGATAAAAGAAAAATGGCCAAGAAAATACTCAAATGGCCTTAACACACAAGTGCTTTTAAATCTCCAGGCATACATACTCACACACACTCATATATCCTGGTCTATGAACAGGAAAATTATTGTAAAATTGTACGTCTTTTTTCTTTCTCATTTTTTTGTTTGTTTATTTTTCCTTCAATTCATTTTTAAATAAAAAGGGGAAATGGTTTATGGTTTTGAATGCTGCTGTACCGGCTTCTAATATAAAATAAAAGCATGGCTTGCCAATAATATCACTGGCATTAGGATTTTCTCAACAATTTATTGGTATTCATAATGGAAATCCTCTTTGGAACAATTTAACACAGTAGCATGATCGATAGCCTATATCGGACAGCGCATAAAATGAGAAGCAGCAACTGGGAAGTTATGCAGAAAAAGGTGTTGAAGTTTATTTCTACGTTCAGGTTAAAATGTACAATTACGAGTGCAAGAGAAAAGGAAATTTGATTTCCGTCAAAAGAAAAGAAAAAATTTTTTTTTTTCAAAAGCACTCATCTCTCCTGGTGCATAGGCCCCTTCTAACGAAAGTTATGAAAATTCTTTTAAAATTATTTTTAATTTACAACACTTGTTGTTGTTTTAAAAGGGAAAAGAGTTAATAGAACATACGAGGGTGCATTTAAAGCACTGAAATTTGAAATTCAGGTTTCTTAATTGAATCTTTAACTGCTGCTACTAACAGGAATCAATCACTTGCAGCCACTAATAGCAGATTCCACGCCATGAAAAGTTTCTCAAAAAGTCTATCATTCGGAATCGACTTTAAACTGTAGGCCCCGCCATTCATGTATATAATGAACGCACACAACATAAGTGGTGTGATAAGTTACCTTGTAATCCTAACTTAGGGGTACTAATGACCAATTATGTACGTATGTGTTTCTGTTATATGCTGGTGACTTCGACAAATCTTTTTTAAGGGGATGCTTACTTACTTACTTAATTAGCCATTAACGACCCGATTAACAACCCGATATCGGCCTGCCTTTGCACATCCTTCCAGGCATCCCTGCTGCTTAAGCGTTTTCGCCAGTAGGTCACACCAATCGATGAGACGGGTCTCTCGATTTGGTCCTCTACGCTGACTTCCTCGTCCCCCGCAACAAATACCAGTATCGCCGGAGCATCCTACTCCATTCGAACGCCATACCCGAGCCAGTGCAGCCGCTGGATGTTAATACGCTGCACAACGTCCATGTCGTTGAGGAGCTCATACAGCTCACTGTTGAATCGTATGTGGAAATCATCGTCAACTCGCACTGGCCTGAAGATCTTACGTAGGAGTTTGCTCTCGAATACTCTCAAGATTTGACAATGTTTAATAACGTCCATGTCTCAGTGCCATAAAGAAGCAAGGGAAAAATAAACGTCTTGTAGGGTATTAGTTTTGTCTCTGCCTCAATTTTCTTTTTTTTTCTCTCTGTCTCAATTGCCTATTGAGACCATAGTAGCACTTGTTGACAAGAGTAATCCTACGCATGACATCCAGACTGACATAATTTTTGGTGGCAACGGCGAAGCCATGATAAACAAATTCATTGATTAAATCCAAAGTATAGTTAGGCTTGTGTTCAGGTTTCATTGGTTTTATTTGCTACTTTTTTTACGTGGTGGGTTCCAAGCGCTACGCTCAATGCAAATTTAAAGTCCAGGGTATTTTTAGAGGGAATAAAAACTGTTTACATAGGAATACGCTTCACTTCGCAGGATTGTTTTGTTTTGTTGTGTAGGAAATAAGAGCAAATCGCCTGCTTTGATCTGCTTTAGCTCTGACCTCCAAGCTATAATTTATAATGTAATATAATAATTACAAAATAAATTTTTTTATGTATATTTTGTTTTATTTGAGAAGTCTGAGACCTGGGGTTTGAGCCGTGGCCTCATGTCTAATAAGCCAATGCATTATCTACTAGACTATGGCGACTTAGAACTTAAGAACTATGCTGTCTAAAATTTAACTTAAGAATGTAAGCAAATCGATGGTTATTCTCATCTTCGGCAGTTCTTATGCCAACCTGGCTCACTGGTCTTGTCATTCAAAATGTGAATAAATACGGGTAATCCGTCAACACTTCATTGATATAAATATAACAGAGATCAGCAATGAGTATTCAAAAATATTTGTAGAATCGAATCATACTCATAATTTCTGATACTTATATGCATTCATACTTATTTTTATATCATGGAACCTCTCTACTCATATTCAAAATATGTTTAGTAATCATCATACATCATACTTAACAACACGTATGATGTTGGTATGACTGGTATGAGTTTGATGTAAACGTTGTAGTCATAATCATTGCGACCTAAACTTATAAATCAACATTGTAGTGAGTATGAACGAATCAGAGTACATAGTTAAATTTCAATATTGTTGATTCACTTATATTCAAAATTTCATGAGTGCTTATGAGTAGCGAAAAAACGACTACGGCGACTTAGAACTTAAGAACTATGCTGTCTACAATTGAACTTAAGAATGTACGCAATTCTGATTTCGCATTCTGATTTCCATGTTTGTTTCCATCTTTGGCAGTTTTTGTAACAACCTGGCTCACTGATATTGTCCTTCAAAATGGCAACAAGTAACCCGTCAACACTTCATTGATGTATAAGCAGCTTTGATTGGAATTTATATCAAGACTTCTTCATACAGTTTTTTGAATTTTAATTGTTTTATTGTTTAATAATAGATTGTGTAAGCTAGGCTTTAACTAGAAATGCTGCTTTAACTAGCAATTCAACAATAAACCTCAAAAATTTAACTTTGACCCGCTTTTTTTGAGGTAAATATGTTTGATAGGCCTTATTACCCCAGAATGTAAAGTTTCACCAGCATAGTTTATTTGCCTTAATTACTGAAATTTGAAATATGGACTAGTTTTGCTTTTTAGCAAAATTTCTATTTAAGTTTTCTGTTGTTTTTTCATCTCTTTTTCTCTTCTGAAACCATAAAACCATAAAAAAATAAAAACCGAATGCAACACTTTGAAAACAGTAGGAATTCTTTAACTACTTTCGAGTAGAATGAAGAGTAGAAAGAATTGCCGTAAATTGGCACTATCAACAGGCAGTAAACACAACAATATGTTGCATATAATACCCCCCCCCCTCTAATTTTAACACTCAAGCTTTGGCATACAGGCCGCAAAAGTATGCCCCAAAGTGTAGAAAGAATGAATGAAAGAAAGCCAAACTAGAAAAATATGCAGCAATTTAAACAAACTCGTTAAAAGTGAGGAGGAAAAGCAATGAGCAACAAGAAAACTCAGGTAGAAAATTGCACCTTTTCGGAAAAAATTATAATAAAAATAAAATACTTTTAATGAATTTTAACACACTAAACTACAACTACAACAACTGCAACAACACCAGCAACAGTAATAAAAAGTAAAAGAAAAACAAAGAAAATTATTTGAAACTTTTAATCTATTTTGCAGGCAGTCAGGTATAAATCAACAAGTTAAACATACGTTCGAGATAAACTGCTTAAAGGTACTGAACCGGTAACCGGTATTTAAAATTGAAAAATTAAAAGAATCGTAAAAAAAGCATTTGAATTGATTTGATTTGAAATCGAGTATCTGGCAAGCGGACATGACAATGACAACAAAAGTTTAAAGAAGTGACAAGCGTCATAGCGTGTCATTAAATTATCGAATTTAATTAAAAATTAATTGAATTAGAAATACACAGCGATTCGTTCAAATCAATTGCATGCGAGGGTCAATTAACAATTAATTAGAAAGCAACAAAAGTATTCATTTCAGTTTCTTCGGAGTCAATTCCAATAATAGAAGACCACGTACCTGTAATCGCATTTACCCTCATTCTAGATGAGATAAGTGGATCACCAAATGTACGGTTAATGTCCGAAACAGGTCCTCGTTTCACAGCAGTTTGAGGACATTTTGGAAGCACTGTACTGAAATAAAATAAAACAGACCCAAAGCAAAGCAGCTTTTCTGTGTCTAACTTATTTAATTGATCACTGCAACCCATTAGTCAAGACACAAACCTAACGTCTTACACCATTTATACAAAGTCAATTTTTACTCCTCTGGCGAGCATAGGGACGCAACAAGTTGATTTCAATGAGCTCGATCATCAGCGCGATGTTTGACTTCGGCATTTATTAACAAATACCTGAAGAGACTGGGAATCGCGCGGTGTCATACTCCACGTTTCGCAACCGTACAGTAATGTGGATTTGACGTTAGAGTTGAAAATTTTAATTTTGGTGCGTCTCGATGTGTTAGACGATTTCCAAACAGGGTTAAGTTTGACAAAAGCATTGCGTGCCTTATTGGAGAGACTGGCAACATCTGCTGATGAAACACCGGATTTATTGATTATACCGCCTGGATAGCAAAAGGACTCCACTTTATCAATTTCCTTACCGTATATTAGAAATTTTCGCGCTGCGTTAGCATTTATCCTGAGTGTTTTGGTTTTGTGGATATTCATCTTCAGTCCAGCTAGCTTTGCGGTTTCGCTAACTATATTTAGCTTTGACTGCATGTCGGAGAAAGAAAGAATCTGTCTTGCAAACCCCATGTAATCCCTTGCCTATGACTTGTTGACTTTTGCATCACTACCTTGAGGACACAGTTAAAGAGGAGTGGTGACAGCACACAGCCTTGGCGGACTTCTATTTTTATTTTGATGCTCTGGCCCAGTTGTTTTTCGTGTAATACGCGGCATGTTGCATTGTTGTACAGTAACTTTATTAAGTTTATAATTTTATTTTTTTAATTCTTATGCATGATTTAATTCTTATGCATGACGTCAACTCCGCAAAATAGTATATGAATTTATGTACTCACCTTTAAAGCATCTGCTGTTTGTCTGGGTCTGTTAATTTATAGAGAACAGCTTATTCGCCGACAACATTTATGTCGAAAGGCTATTCGCCATCAAAACCTTTGCCTATATAGCTCTACAGTTAGCGTAGCTCAACATTTCGAGAGCAATTTCAATTCATAATTAGGCAATGAATTGTGTAAGATTTGCTGTACCGACTGGTATAGACGTCTTAGAGATTCCAGGCTTTCCTTTTTTAGAATGAATGTTGTCATTCGCTAACCCTTACTTACTTACTTACTTACTTAATTGGCGATTCACAACCCGATTAATGGATTTCCGCCTGCCTTAACACATCCTTCCAACCTCCTGTGCTTCTTGCGCGCATACGCCAGTTGGTCACACCAATTGTAGACAGGTCTTCCTCTCTCTGGTCCTTCCAACGCAAACAAATTCATTCTCTTCGCCGACTTCCTCAGATTCCCGCACCAAACACCCGCCTCTCGTCCTCATCCATTTAAACGACATGGCAGAGCCAGTGCAGTCACTGGATGTTAATACGCTGCACAAAATCCATCTTGTCGAGGAGTTCATACAGCTTACTGTTCGATCGGATGCTGAAATCATCACCAACTCACATCGGGCCGAAGATCTTACGTAGGACTTTTCTCTCGAATACTATCAAGATTGCTCCTTCAGTGTTTAATAGTGTCCAACCCTCTGCGCCATATAGATGCTCAGGGAGAATGAGTGTCTTGTAGAGTATTTGCTAACCCTCTACGGTCTTATTAGCCGACTGGCTACCTTAAAAGATTTTAAAATCCTCACAGAACACTCGAGATTTCAACAAATTTTCAGTGTTGTAAACAGCAGTGATCGGCTCGTGTGGCATTAAAACTGTAAAAGGCAATTTCGTGTTAAATTTTTCACTTGGAGTCGTCTAAACAACCATGACGAATGCTTTTAACACTTAAAATAGGCCTCCAATTGGAAAACTAAACCAATTTTTAATAGAATTTCTATAATCTTATAAGAAATCCCTTAAAAATTTCCATTTGGAAGGCAACAAATATTTGATTATTGTCTGAAATTATGCTACTGAAGGCCTATTCATCAGGAAGTTTAATACAAAAAAAAAATCGCAAGTGGAAGACTATTTCAGAAGAGAAATTTTTTTATATTTCTGAGCAATAAGTGTTAATTTGCCGGGCTATTTAACTCATTACGAAGTGTTTATCTAAATGAATTGCTTTTGCTATTAAAGGCCTATTTACTAACCTCTGGTTTATGCTGCATGCCACTACGGCCTGTGTTGTAAGTTATATTCCCTTAAACCGCCACATTATTTAATTACTTGTAACAAGTTTACTTAGCCAACCCAGTTTAAAACGTATCCTTTTTCAAAAGTTTTAACTTCTGTTTTAACTCTCCCTCATCCCTCTTCACGATCATTGTCTGTTTGCTCTACTTTTACAGGAACATTCACTTGACAATTATCTGTGTTAACAAATTGTAAAAACTGAAACTGAAAAGTTTTCTTTGAAAATCCATTTACTTACCTAACGCATCATGCCATACTCTACATACACGTATGTGAATACCTGTGTTTTATAATAGAAGTAGAAGAGGAAGAATAGAAGTAAAAACTCAAAATCACTTTGAAAATCATGTGGAGTTTTATTTGCTTAAAGAAGTAAAACATGTTGGCAAACACTTTTATTGTTTTAAAACATTTGTTTTGTTTTTTTTTTTGGCAAATCCCCAGAGTATTTGTGTCTTTCATCGTCGTCGTTATTTTAGTTTAAAAAAAATACTTTTTATTTCAAATAAATGTGTTGATATAGACAGACAAACAGACAAACAGACAGACATACCATAGAGAGCATTGAGACAGAGAGAAGACAATAAGAAAACAAAAGTAGTTTACATTTTAACATCGAGATTGTTACTCCATATCTTGGGGACTAAATTAAATTTTTTTATTGTGCCGTTTGCAAATAGTAGCAGCCAGCAGCAGCGGTTATTGTACAGCGAACAGAAATTTATATGAAATGAAAAATTGAAATCAACCAACAGTGGTTGTAATGGATAAGATAGCAACACAGCGAATATGGCACGTCTCTAGGTCCCTGCTGGAAGGGTTTTAAGCAGAATCAATTCACAATTCATACCTGCATCAGAGATCAGCATTGAGTATTTAGAAAAATTAGTAGAATAGAATCACACTCATAATTTCTGATACTTATACGCATTCATACTCGGACACGGTTACTTTTGTAAGTACCTATATAAGATTGATGATGCGTCGATTGATGATGCGGAACACACTTTCTTTCATTGTAAGAGATGGAGATTGGAAAGAAGGATTTTTGAGGCCAAAGTCGGCGTCTGTACTGTCGAGAACTTTTGCGATGTAATTCTGAACAGCGAGGAGAATTGGAACAGCATAGCCAGTTACACTGAGGCCTTACTGAAATCAAAAAAGATTGACTTGGATGAGAGAATTAGAATGGATGTTTAGACACCTTCTCGGATTTTGTTGCGCAACCCGGACGCGGATATGGATATAAAGGGGCCAATTGGCCAGACGGACTCCACTTCGAAGTAATATAACAGTAGTTCCAGAGTGGGCGCAAAGAGTCCAAAAGAGGAGGTGGATATTTAGTGTGTGAGGGCCCCACACACGGGGGATAGTGACGACTTTCCCTATGGTGCGGTTAGGTACATTTACTCCTCATCAGCGTACAAAAAAAGAACAAAAAATATGCATTCATACTTACTTTAATATCATGGAACCTCTACTCATATTCAAAGTTTGAAGTACTCATCATATTCATACTGAACAACACGTATGGTGTTGGTATGAGTGGTATGAGTTTGATGTCAACTTTGTACGCATACTCATTGCAACCTGTACTTATAAATCAGAGTACATAGTTAAATTTCAATATTGTTGAGTAACTTATATTAAAAATTTCATGAGTGCTTATGAGTAGCGAAAAAACAATTCATTGCTGATCTCTGGCCTGTATCTATTGAATATAATTGATTTTTTTAAGGTCATTACGTTCTGATATGATATTTCATCACAACGAGTCTCACTATTTTCTCGAGCGTACACTGCACTACACATGGTTTTAGAAAACAGTATCCAAAATTGGCATGATTCCTTCTGGCCAAAGAGAACGACCAGTATATCTAGCGCAGATGTAATATGTTATTTTAAAAGTGGATAAAGGACAAGATTCCAACGGGAGTTCCAAACTTAGCCTACCTAACAAAGAAAACAAATTCGGTAAAATTTTCCAAACGATATACAATACTTTCAATACACTGTTGAGTGCCTAGACCTATACTGTAAGGGCTTAGAGGCTCGGGGTGATTAATCAAAATTGCTCAAATACTGAACACCCACAAAATTTTGAAGAAATTTTGACCAGTACAGACTAGACATATCGCCCTCTCCGCAGAACAATCATTTCGTAACGCCATGTTTGGAAGAGTGCAATTCGTTTTAACGACTCCGTTCAGAGTTTCACTGTTGGTTCGAAACTGAAGAGAACTCTGTGTGGTAAAATGTATTTGAAGTGTACATACATACATACATACATAATTGGTCATTACTACCCTTCATTCAGGATTATGGACCTAGTTTCTCACACCACTTAAGTTGTGTGTTTTAATTTTACACATGAGTGGTGGGTCCTACAGTTTAAAGTCGACTTCGAACGACAGATTTTTGCGAAATTTTTCATGGCAATTTTTTGTTTACTTTCACAGAGTTTTTGCCAGAAATCTGCTGAGAGGAAGTCGCCGAAGAAATACTTTTTTTGTATTTTGTCTTGATGTCTGGCCTGGGGCTCAAACCCTGGCTGTTACGTCTAATAAGCCAACACACTACCTACTAGACCACGTCGACTTTCGAAGTGTAGCTCAATTCATAAGGCTACCCTTTTACTGCATCGTCGTCCATGCGGATGTCTAGGGAACACAGGACGCTGTAAGGACGCTGTTGCCAAAGCCCTGGGCTCTAACAAAACGATGTCTCTCTTTCAGTAAAATAGTGGAACGGTACGATTTTTATATCTTATGGGCAGCGGAACTTAGTAATATTCTAGGTAATTGTAGAGCGGATGAAGTTCTTTCGGGACGCCAACCTATCCTGGGTCAATGAGGAGTCCTGCTCTACCGCTAGACTCACCTGGTCCAAGATGGATAGAAGGCGTACCAACCGATTACTTGGTCTTGGTCGGGATGTCATCTCGACTACAGTGGCCGTGCTTACAGGTCATTGCGTCATGGGTAGACACGCGGAAAGAATGAGGCTCTCTTTCAACGACTTCTGCCGTGGATGCAGGTCCACTGAGGAAGAGGAGACTGTTGTTCACTTTCTTTGCCAGTGCCCGTCTCTTGCTAGGTGTAGATATAGGTTATTTGGCTCCCCATTCCTCATTAGCCTAACGGAGTTATCATCTATTGACATCAAAGATATAGCTTCGTTCATTAAACTTTCTGGCTGGTTTTCCAGTGCGGGGTAGTCGTGCTTTTGTTGTGCAGCCCTTGCGCTGACCAACTTCTTCCTTCTCCCTGATTTTGGTGGAACTTGGTTAGTACAGGGACTGCGTTCACCCGTGACATCACAACGGGCCACTATGCGTGCTCAAGTGAGCTTTGTGATAACAGAGCTACCACTCCGACCTAACCTAACCTAACTAAGAGGGGATGAACTGGCCATTTATGGACCTACTTCGACTCTGAACAACGGACTTTTGAGAAACTTTTCATAGGAATTTTTTCTACTCTCAGAGAAGAAATATTTTTTCATATTTCGTTCAGTTGGAGACGTCATATCTGGGGTTTAAACCGAAGCCTCATGTCTGATAAGTCTAGACTAACTAACTAACTACTAGACTAATGCGACTTCTGGATAGAGGGTGCACGAAATGATTGTTGAAACCCCCCTGTATTGTTGAACCACTGTACTTAAAATAATTGAAATATACTTTTAAATTCAACCGTCATCTATACATCGGACGGATATCAAATGAAGAATTAGCATGAACTGCTTTAAGCAGATATGTACATAGGTATCCATAGATAAGCTTTCGAAGCAAAAATCCTTTTTGCCAAGTAGCGGAGGTGGATCAACAAGGCACTGCTGCATTAAAGGCGTCAAGAATATTTCAAGGAATTGTTTAAAATGGAGATCATTTGCTGAGCTTTGTTTGCTTAAGCCCACTGTGTAACTGTTGTCGTTTACCTTTATACATGTACTTGCAAATATAATTTCTTAAAAACCTATTTCTATACGTCTCCCATATCTGTAGAGATATCTTATATACATACATATATTTGTATACACATACATACATACATATGAATATTTGTTTTAGTTTTTCTAAATTACAAACTAAATTGCTTAACAGCCAGTAAATGTTGTTGAGAGAGTTGGTTTTGGTTTTGTTCGAAAACTGAAGTAAAATTTGAAAACCAGAAGTTAGGCGAAAACCCGAAAATAGATTGTGAAAATCCAACGAAAACTTAAAACAATCCACACAATAGTTTTCACTTTTGTTTTTCCTGTGTGTAGTTTTTTTTTTTTTTTGTTTCTGGTTTACAAGCTGGCATGAATGTGTACGTACATATGTATGAACGTATATTAATCTTATTCATGCTTAAAATCTAATTCACATGCTCGACTCGTACAGTAACAAACAATTGTATTTAAAAGATACAATTTTCCTTTACCTGCTGGCTGCATACAATACGGTGGTTGTGGTGGTGGTGGCGGTGGCAAGTGATGGTAGGAAAATCTCATTAGACAACAACAATGGCTAATAAAGTAAAATGTATCACAACCAACAACTGCAAATAATTTAATAAATAACCCGACAGTTGTTATTTGATACAGAATTAAAAGAAAACTGAGAGAATGAAAAAAAATATTTTCTTATTTTCATTTCAAGTCTATAAAACTAATGACGGATGGATGGATGGCTGGATGGATGGATGTAAATAAAAGACAAGACATTATAAAACTTGAATAAGTTTGTAGACCGCCATACATACATACATTTTTACCATATAATGGATAATGATGATAAAATTGAAGTAGAAAGTGTTGAAAATGGGTTTGTGAAATGAAAATCAACGGAGAAAAAATGGAAAATGATAATGAAAATTATGATTATGATGTGATGTGATGTGAAGTGTTGTGAAGTGTTGTATTGTATTGTACTGTGTGGTAAATGAAATTGTAAGATAAGTAAAGCACAACAACAACAGCTACAACAAAATAAGTGTAAATAAAGTGATTTTAATTTACATGGCTTCCGGGCAATTTTACATGTAATACCACCAACCAACCATCTATCTATCCAACCATCCATCCATCCAACCATCCATCCATCCATCCTACTGCCAAACAGGGCAAAGACCTTGGTTAGATAGTTTAAGGTAATTGCACTTGTAACAGGAAAAACAATGGCTTTGAAAGGAAAAGCTTATTGGAAGATACACAGAAATAGGGAGAATAATGAAAAGGTACTTTAAATAAAGTACCATAAAGGGTACTTATTTATTTAATTTTTTTGTATTCCGTTTAAAAAAAGAGTCCTATAATTGGAATTGGTCCACTATTGGTACTTTTTCTCCTTTAATAAAAAAAGGTACTAAAATTTGTAACACAAATGAAAAGTATCTGAAATGCTCATAAGAAATTCAAATTCCTAAAAACAGTGGCTTTGAAAGGAAAAGGTTATTGAAAGATACGCAGAAATAGGGAGAATAATGAAAAGGTACCTTAAATAGATTACCAAAAATGGTACTTAATTCCAAAATACTTTTTTAATTTCAACTTTTGTTTTCCGCTTTGACTCGGAAAACTTTCACTATTGGCACATTTTCTCTTTTAATTTAAGAAAAGTACGTATAGAAAAGTGCGCATAGGAAATTCAAATTCATAACAGCGTGGCTTTGAAAGGAAAAGCTTAAAGCAAAAGGTACCTTAATTAGTGTACCGTAAAGTACCAAAAAGGTACTTAATTCCAAAACACTTTTTAATTTAAATTTGTGTGTCCTGTTTCAAAAAAAAGTGTCCTATAATTGGAATTTGAAGATACACATATCCACTAAAAGTACCTGAAATGCTCATAAGAAATTCAAAAACTGCAAAGGAAAAGTTCATTGGAAAACACACGGAATTAGGGAAGGTACCTTAGTTAACGTACCATAAAGTACTCGAGGGTACTTATTTCCAAAACACTGTTTAATTTTAATTTTTGTATTCCGTTAAAAAAAAGAGTTCTATAATTGGAATTGGACTTGAAAACCACTCGCTTTTAGTACTTTTTTCATTTAATAAGGAAAGGTACTAAAATCACATTGGAAGATACACAGAAATAGGGAGAATAATAGAGGGTACCCTAGTTAACGTACCATAAAGAACTCAAAAAAAAACCATTTTATTTAATTTTTTATATTCATTTTTAAGGAAAAGTACCATAATTAGAATTTAATTCGAAAAACGTCCACTATTGGTACTTTTTCTCCTTTAACGGGTAAAGGTACTAAAATCACATATGAAAAGTACCTGAAATGCTTAAAAGAAATTCAAAAAATGCAAAGGAAAAGCTTATTGGAGGTACCTTAATTAGCGTACCGTAAAGTACCAAAGGGTACTTAATTCCAAAACATTTTTTGTATTTAAATTTTTGGTATGCCGTTTTAAAGAAGTGTCCCATAATTGTAATCAGACTTGAAAAACACCCGCTTTTGGTACTTGTTGTCATTTAAAATAGTGTTTAATAAGAAAAGGTACTAAAATTAGTATCACATAAAAAAAGTACCTGAAATGTTTATAAGAAGTTAAAAAAAATTCTTTGATTCCTTTTTTATTTGAATTTTTGTATTCCGTTTTAAAAAAGAGTTCTATAATTGGAATTTGAATAGAAAAACACCCGCTACGGGTACTTTTTATAAAACAAGGTACTAAAATTTGTATCATATATGACAAGTACCTAAAATGCCCATAAGAAATGAAAACCTTTTTCTATTTTTTATTATTAATTATTAAAATCTTTTTACTTTTTCTCATTTGAAATAGTGTTTAAGAAGAAAAGGTACTAAAATTAGTATCACATATGAAAAGTACCGGAAATGCCTATAAGAAATTAAAAAAATTTCTTTGTGTAATTTTTTATTTGAATTTGTGTATTTCATTTTAAAAAAGAGGCCTACAATTGGAATTTGAATTGTAAAACACCCGCTATAGGTGCTTTTTATAGGAAAAGGTACTAAAATTTGTAACCACATATGAAAAGTAGCTGAAATGCTTATAAGAAATTCCAAAAATTTCTTTGTTTAATTTTTCTTTGTTTTTTTTTTATTAATTATTAAAATCTCTTTTTAATTTCTGTTAAACTATAAACATTTGGGTGGTAGCCCTTAATCATAACTTTCGCAGCACAGATGATTCCGATAACCTACCAATAGAATGTGTGTTCGAAAGCAATTATTCAATATTTTTATCCTTTACCCCAACATATGCTGGGAATTTGTCTGAATCTATCATAAATTAATGAAAACCTATAAATCTTGAATCTTTTTTTTCTTCTAAGCAGATAATCGATTTAAATTAAAACAAAAAAAAACATTTTTTCCCCCATTTATTGACCCTGAAACTAATAGACAATGCCCACTGAATAACCACCAGTAAGTTTTAAGTCTCTTATGACAATAAAAATTTTAATTTGAAAAACTAAAAGAAAAAATCATCATCGTCAGCACCAAATCTAGATTACGGAGAGTATCCAGCACAAAACCAAACCAAAATATTAACACACATTATTCATGTGATTTATGTCTCAAAAGCGTTTATCTGTGTTCAGAGATCTTTCCCAAAAAAATTTATTTTTTTTTTTGGTTTTTATTTGTATTTCTGCCATAAATGTTTAAAACACTATTTGTTGTTATTGTTGTTGTTGTTGTATTCATCAAATTTATATCTTTGAACACTCGGCACATTTATTTAAATCACACACACACGGACACACGTCGTACAATACAATTCAAATGATATGAAAAAATTTTTAGACGCTTAGCGATCATTAAAGATTAATAATAATTTGTTCCAACAACAACAACTACAACAAATTAAAATAAAAACAAAATATTATAAAAACAATCGAATCTTATCTGGTTTTTGCGCTGAACATAAGACAAAACAAAATTAACATTTCGATGTGATTTACTCTCGTAAATATTACGTCCACTGAAGAGTTTAGAAGGAGTTATTTTAAGCTTAAATAGCTGATTAGGGTGACCCATAAATTACACACTTTGTTTTGTATTGACCTAAGAACAGAGGCAAATCATAATAAAACTTTTAAAAGGTATGGAAATAGCACCGAAAGTCTGGTATATCTCGGGTATTCCATTCCAGGGTTTTCAAAGCCTTTGAAGAATCTCAAAGGGTAGAGATTGATATCAGGAGTGTTCCAGTACTAAAATGACCACACATACCACCTACAGATGTACAGTGAGCATCAAAGAAAACTAGACACTATGGATAAAATTCTAACAATCACCAAACTCAGTTTTTAACACTTAATGAGCGTCTATATTAAGAAAACGGACAAAAGAAATTAGCTGCTGGCTGAATGACGTATTAATAGTCAGGCAAATCTAGAGGCTTATGTCTTTGGAGACGGTAGGATATTCGAATGTTACCCTTGCTGGGTGAATAGAAGCGCAGATTGTTAGAAAACGGATATTGACGACATGATCGGATTCCATTTTTTCCTCACTGAGGAGTGAACGGGATTAATAGTTGCGAAAAGGGCCCCACTAAATGGAAAAGTTCACCTACTAATACTGTTATATATCAGATTGAACATTTACATGCTGATTGAGATAGAAAGTCCTGATCTTCTATGTCATGAATTTAATTGATAGTGCAATTTCGCATAGGAGGCTGAGACTATCACTTCTTGCCTCTGTGAGTGTCTAACATTGCCTGTGAAAAGCTAAGATTTTAAGGTAAGAATTTATTGCCTAAACTGGTTGACCTATCGTCTATGTATTTCTGCTACTTTTTCTTTACATGGTGATGAATTCAAATGTATATAAAATATTATAAATGAAACTGGTTGTCAAGCTTCTAATTGCAGTGACATAAATTCGACAACAGTCAACAGGAGAATAGTAGAGCCTTAGTCACTGTTCGGCCACTATATTACGTACAGTGAGCGCCAAAAGAAATTGTACGTTAAAATAATATTTATTAATAAATCACCGTTATTTTTATTCTAGAATTGTTTTATTGTCAGTTTTTAAAATTTAAACAAAAGAAGAAAAAAATTACAAAAAATTTCGAAACATTGTCAATTTTTTTCGGGCACTCTCCTTAAGTTCGTCGTACTTAAAACCAGAACCATCGAAACCATTATGGATCCACTCTAAAAAATCTTTTTCAAAGGAGGAGAGGTAAGACGTAATACATAGTTGGTCATTACAACACTTCAATCAGGATTACGACCTAGCTTCACACACCACTTATGTTGTGTGCGATAATTTAATACATGAGTAGAACAATTCTTTGTTTCACTGTTCACAACTTGATGTATACAACAACAATTGCTTTGTTTGTTATTCCTACGTTTACACCCTTTCCATAACAATAACAATTACTAGACAATTGTTCGAGAGATCTTTGTAACGGAGATCATAGACATAAAAAAATATGAAACAATATTTTTTCGGTGACTATTCCTCAGCAGATCTGTGGCAAAATCTCTAGAAGTAAATAAAAAAATTGCCAAGAGAAGTTTGTGAAAAATCTTTCGCTCGAAGTCGACTATTTACTGTAGGTGCTATAGGACTGTAGGGCTATAGATATTTCTATTACCAAGTCAACTGCTACATTTACAATTCACGCAACCTCATAATAGTTCCTAAGCCTCAAACCTAAACAACCCTTAGAGATAGGTGAGTTGATGTTGTTTATATTTTACTTGTTTTAGTATACAGGGACACCCTATAATATTTTAATAAAACAAACATAACATATATCAGCCGTGCTATTCATGCCAAACCACAACAGGCGATACCGAAACAAGATGTTCTGTCAAAGATAACAAATTTCAACTTTTTTTATATTTGTTTGTATTTGTTTTTGTTCTATTTTATTTATTATAGAGAATAGAAAGATTTATGGCAAATCAATAATTAAAATTAGTAAATACGAAATCAAAAAAAACATTGAGATTTAGAAAACAAAAATTCATAGATAACGTGAACGTTTTAATAAGTAATTCGGAAACGTTTATATGTGAAGCAAAAATTTCATAGGTTTTTGATCTTTATCTGAAGCTTGTTTGGGTGTTTTGCAAGTATAATTAGTTTCAAAAAAATTTGTTCCAAACCAATGACTACAAATTTAAAATTTTTTTGGTCAACTTTCAATTTCTGTTGACGTTTAATGCGTGTTAATGACTTGTTAAATTTGTCCCAACCACAAGCGACTGACATTTTAATAAATTAACTGCACAACCAAGACAAGACCGCGACATTAATTGCAAAAAAAATTACGAGTTTAAAGCAGTAGGCGTAGTGTACGTATGTGGTATGGAGTATGTAGTACATACCAACGATAATTCATATTTACAAGCAACTGCATGGCAATGACGCCCAATTGTCTAAGACATTAAAAATAATTTTTAATTACAGTGTTTAACCGAAAAAGAGAACCAAAAAATTTTTTTATTTTTTTTTTTAACAATTAAAAGCAAATAATTTAAGAACTTAAAATGCAATAAAAAAATTTAACTTCCATTTAATTTCACTTTTAAATTGTTTTTAAATAATTTTACATTTGTAACTGAGACTTTGAGAAAAATTGTATACAATTTCAATAATTCTGCTGAAAAAAAATTTCGTTTTTTTCTGAAGAATTCTTAAATATTACTGCCCTGAACTATATGTATGAGTGTACGAGTGAGTATCTGAATTCATTGAAAGTCTCATAAATTAAAAATTTGCATACTGAAGCAATAATTCTTAATTTATAAAAAAAATTTCTTTAAACCTTTCATTAATAAATTCTCTTGAATAAAAGCAGAAATCATATCGTATTTATTGAAGAATTTACCAGCATAAATGGGCAAAAAAAGAACAGAATTTTTTTCTTACACTTACTGTATCGTTTAATAAAATTGGAATTGCTTGCGTTTTAAAATCCAATGGGAATACACAAGCCAGCCAGTGAATCATATTTAGTTACGCATTTGGCATTGCCGACAGAATTTCAAATGACCAACAATTAACCCAAGAACCCAGCAATATAAAGCTGAAGCATATCGGTGATCAACACAAAACATGAGCTTCTTTTCAGTCTACATGTGCCACCTAATACTCCCTACAATCAGCACAAACTACTTTACTTAAAAAGTCAAAATGAATGAAAAACATGAAGTAAAGTAAGTAGGAGTGATAAGCAAGATAGACAACTGGTTGTGGCATGTAATTAAGTCTCAGTAGAACGGAGGTGTCAGTTTTTAGCAGAGAGTTATGACCACCATATTTTGAGCCATTGTCGCCGTAGTCTAATAGGTAATGTGTTGGCTTATTAGACGTAAAGCCCGGGTTCGTATCCCAGGTCAGGCATTAAAACAAAATATTTAATGAAATCTTCTCAGCAGTTTTCTGGCAAAAACTCTGTGAAAGTAAATAAAACCTGCTATGAAAAATTTTCTCAAAAATCTGTCGTTCGGAGTCAGCGTTAAACTGTAGGTCCCGCCACTCACGTATAAAATTAACACACACAACATATGTGGTGTGAGAAACTAGGACGTTGTACAATGGGTCAATTCGAACTCCGGGTACTGTACTTGTCTGAAGTGACAACTACACGTCCTCTAACCTAACCTCACCTACTTACACCTACAATCGATGATTTTGTATTTTGTCTTCATGGCTGGCCTGGGGCTCTAACCCTGGCTTTACGTCTAATAAGCCAACACACTACCTACTAGATTACGGCAATTTCTAGGTGTGAGTAAATGAGTCGGTAATTACAACACCTTAGATTTTCTGATTACTGGAGCGTCTTCCAGGCGTAAGTATAAACCAAATAAACTCCTTTAAAGTTTACTGGATAGTTTAATAACTCCGAGGGAGATTTGATATGATTTTATGCAGGCAGACGACTGTCAATGTACTATTTTCTCTCAGAATGACCTTTAGGACAGCTATAAGTCGCCTCAAATCGGAAATGGTTCAGGGAAGCTTCACAACGAATGATAGGTTCAGGCGGGGTACAAAAAACAAAATATTATACATTTGGATCGAATTGAGATCCTTTAAACTTAGGCTATATCAGATTCCATTAACTCCGCACGGGTAACTACATGATAGCGAAACAAAAAAGCCTTAAAACTAGGAAAAGGGCGCATGGAACATCTGCTCAACGTAAGTGTCGATGTTTTACTGAATATGGAATTATGAATACCAAAGCGAGATGTATCGGTATTGGCATTATGGTCAATAACAACAAGCTACAGACGAAGAGAAAAACTGCATCGCCTGTTGTTTACAGTACCAGCGTTCTGATGTAGGAGAAGGATGCACATGGCCTTCTACTATGGATACTGGCGTTTTGGGTTTAAATCGCTTAACATTAAAATTATAAACAAAAATACAACAACAAACACCAGAATTAAAGGTGGTAAACAATTAAACAAAAATACAACAAACACCAGCATAAAATAAATGGTAAACAAGTAAACAAAAACGCAACAACAAACACCTGCATAAAAAATGGTAAACAAGTAAATAATAATGAAACAACGTGTATTTCGAGAAGGCAAAGTCATGAACGCTTTTGCTTTAAAATTTGTTTGATAAAGTAACGGTTTCGCCAAAAAAATCTACAATTCGACCAAAGATAGCCATCCCTGCTGTCTGGGTATGATTGCCTGTGCAATAAAATCAAATTCAAACTAATTGCTATGATCAGACACACAGTTATAAATTTATTTATTATTCATGTTGTTGTTGTTGTTGTCGCTGTTGTTGTTTTCATAATTCTGTTACTGTTGCTGCCTTTACTTTTTTTGTCCATAATTTCCAGTTAAACTGTTTAAAGGCCTTCACCCGCAGCAGCCACATAAAATCATATACTAACACAGACATGGTTTTTTTTATTATATTCGTGGAGTTTTATAGACCATTTTTTTCATTTCATTTCTTTTCTCCAAAATATTTAAAATGATCGTGTGGTATTAAATATTTGAAAACGTTTATCTTCGAAAAAAATGGAGTTGAAATGAAGAAGGAAAAAAAAATTTTTTTTAAAGCGTTAATAATAAATGCCATCATAATTTGTAGTCTTTTGGTTTAAACGTTTTCAAATTTGTGTTACAAACAAAAACAAAACGAAACGAAATCCTTGAATTTAAGATAAGGCCTAACAGATCGTATGTAAAGGGCACATAAAAACTGCTTTTTGGCTGGAATTCATAATTACGGTTTGAATATGTTGTGGGTCAAGATATAAAATTTATGCTAATTTGTGATCATTTCAACTGTATTTAATTGCATAAATGTTTCCGTTTTCGTGGTGGTGCTTTTTTTAACTAAAAATATTTTTTTTTAGGTTGTAATCACCACAAAAAAGCGAAAAGAATTTATGAATCTTTTTCTAAAATATTTTTAATATTATGTCCGTGAGTTTTTATTCCATTTATTCTTCCTTAAGAATGTCAAAAACAAATTTATTTGGAAGTTAAAAACAATCAGTTTAAATTTTCATGGCATCCATGGAGATTCAATCAATTCAATTCAATTCTAATGTCATCAGTTTTCCCTAACTTTTAGTTTTAAAAATTATGTATGAGGAAACCATTGCAAGACTGTTATTTTATGGTCAGACTTGTATGGAATTAAATATGTAAATCACAAGAAAACGACTTAAAACTTAAAAACATTATAGTCGACCCTTTCGCCAAGAAAATTTTTCTATACGCAGCGTAATTTTAAATTTGTTACTGCTACATCCAGAGATCCGCAATGAATATTCAAAAAGATGAGTAGAATCGAATCATACTTGTAACTTCTGATACTTATACACATTCATGCGTATTTTAATATCATACTAATACTACTCATATTCAAAGTTTGAAGTACTCGTCATACATCATACTTAACAACACATATGATGTTGTTGTTGTTGATTTCGATTCTCCATGACTCAACATTTACAAGAATCACAAAATAAGTATGAATCCCGTACGAACACTAAAATACCCTATAAAGGTTGTGTGTTTGCCCTGCTTGCTGCTCTGTTATTTTTGCTTATGTGTCTCTTTTTCTTTTTTGTAAATGCAACTGTAAATTTTGATGAATTATTCGAGTCACTCGATTCATTTATTAGTATTTTTCTAAAGTTATGAATCTAAATGAGTAGGCTTATGAATCAAACATATTTCGAATGGTATGAGTTTGATGTCAACGTTGTACGCATACTCATTGCAACCTGTACTTATAAATCAACGTAGTAGTGAGTACGAATGAATATGTTAATAGTTAAGATTCAATATTGTTGACTCACTTATATTCGACATTGCATTAGTGTTTATGACTGGCGAAAAAAGATTCATTGCTGATCTCTGGCTACATCCCTCTGCTAGACATTTTGGGGTTTAAAACCTGCCAATATTGGATTTTTCACAAGAAAGTCATGATCAATAGGAACCTAACTATGGTTTTGAATTATAAAATTCTAAAGGTTTCTCAAAAATCTGTCGTTCGGAATCGACTTTAAACTGTACGCCCCACAACTTATGGATAAAATTAATACACACAACATAAGTGGTGTAAGAAACTAGATGCATAACCCTGACTGAAGTGTTGCAATGACCAAGTATGTATGAAATCCACTAAGCTTATTATCTTTTACGGTTTTCTGTACTTATTTTTGCTCCAGTCCATATAAGGTGGCTTTGCCCTGCAGTCAAGAAGTACTATGCGTCTTCAGTGTGTTTTGGTTGACCACGAATATTAAGAATTCTGATAAAGTCTCATACTCATTTTGGTCTGAAGTTTTCTTCCATATTTTAACATTTTTTCCTGTCCGTTTTTATCATTCGTTAAGTACCTCAGAGCCAAACTATTTTGTATCCTGGTTCATATAATTTCTGAAAGCCTAAAACGAAAATCAATACTAAATATTAATAATCTTCATACGAGGACTTCATTTCACGAAAATGAAGAATCAAAATACTGGTGTTTTGCTTTTACATCGCTTAACATTAAAATTATAAACAAAAGATACAAGAACAAAACAATGCAGGAAACAAACCTGTTTACAATTTATCGTACTGCTTAATATAACAACATAAGCATAAAAAATAGTAAATAAGTAAACAAAAATACAACAACAACACAACAATAATAAATGTAAACAACGATGTTTATATTTATAGAGATTTATAGAAGGCGAGGTCCTGAACATTTGCCATCAAGAACATTCATCAGACTGTTTATCCGGCCATATAAAAGGCAAGGCAAAGTAGGCGAGTGAGTTAGTGAAAATCAGTCAGCCTTTTGTGAAGACGCGGTGTGGTTGAGGAGAGTAATCGTGGTTTGAAGATTTCCGTTACAAAGATCTGCCGAATAATTGCTTAGTGATTGTTATTGTTTATGGAAAGGGTGTAAACAGAGGAATAACAAAGATGAGTAGTTGTTGTTGTTTACATTAAGTTTTGAACAGTGGCACACAGAATTGTTTGAATAATAAAGAGTTTTAATTAAAACTAAACACAAATTTATTTTTATTTTATTTGCAATCTACGAGCTTATATTTTAAACGTAACAATATTATAAGTCTTCTGTTTGAAGGCATGCTTGCTTACATCTTTGAAAATTTGTTTAAAAGCCTTTCGATTTAATTTCAAATCACAATTTGTTTGGATCACCATTTGAATAATTCAAACGTTTCTCTTTTTTCTCCCAATTTTAATTTATTTTTGTAGTCTAATCTAAAACGATTTCCTCCTTCTACCTCCTTTTATTTTAGTTAAACCAAATCCGCCATTAATCATTGCCTTCAATATTTGAAAGAGAAACAGTATGAGAGAAAGAGAGAGAGAGAGAGAACAAAAAAATAAAAATATCCTGTTTGTAAGTTTTTAATCACCATTTTACTTAGGATGGGCTGAAAAAAAACCTTGACAGCGATTTCTTTAAGAGAAACATAATAAAAGTCAAGTCATTTCATAGTTTTTGTAAAAAACAGATCCACCTCCCGACAATTCATTTCGTTGCTGAATTACACACACAGAATCCCATAGAAGAAGGCCAATTGCAATAATAATTCCTTTCATTTCATTTTAATTTGTTGTTGTTATTGGTGTTGTTAAATGTTTTTTTAATGTTGTTGTCGTTATTGTTGTTGTTGTTATTGTAGTATTGTTGCATTTATGTTCACGGAAATTATCAACATATTTGTTAAGTATTTAACAATTTATCATACCCTGAGAATTATTTCAATTCTTCATTTACAGGCTGAATGCTAAAATACTTCCAACAAGAAAACAAACCAAAAAATGGTTGAATGGTAATAACAAGAACAACTATTGCTACAACAACAACAATAATAATAGTTATATGCTACCAAAATATAGCAGAGAAAAACAACATAACAAAACGAAATGAAGAAGAATTATTAATACTACTACAACAATAGCAACAACCAAAGCAATAGCAATAAGAACAAGATGATGAAGAAGAGGAAGAAAAAAGTGATTTCAATACAAGTAGACATGTTTAACATTTGTCAAAATCACAAAAGAACATCGTGTAAACGACCACGACTAAAATGATGATGATAATGATGATGATGATGATGGTGAAAAAAAATCATCACAGTAATAAATGCTATTTTAGCCACTGCCAAAATCAACCAACAAAACTTACAAACATGGTTTTAAGCTATAAAAAGACCAACTAGAAGAAGAAAAACTCATTACAACCATATGATGGAACAAAGACAAAAAAACGGTCGAAAGAAACAGTCTTCTAAGCCTTTGTATGCGCTTACAAAAGCGGGGTAAAAGATGCAACAAATTAAAATGACTGCTGCAATGCCACAAAAAATGGAGAAAAAAGTTGAAAAAAATGGAAAAAAGCCAGTCAAAGTAGTAAAAGAAAGAATGAAACGTAGTGGAGAAGAAAAAAATCATGGCAAAATGTTTAATAAACGAAATATGAAATGCTTTAGCATTGATCTACAAAAAGCAACAACAATAAAAAACTGGCAAGAAAAAAGATGTTTTTTCTCCACAGAGTCTTAAATGCATGAATTCAATTTAAGAGAATTTCTTTGATGTGACTCACTGTCTTTGTTTGTAATCCATAAGTGGAGACTATTCGATGAGATGAGCTTTTTTTGTAGTCTACATCTGCCACCTAATACTCCCTACATTCAGCAGAAACTACTTCAAATTAATAGTCAAAATGAATGAAGGATATGTAGTAAAGAAAGCTTCTTAATGTTGCAACTTTTTCTTGGAATGCTAAGCAAGGCAGACATCTGTTTGTGGCATGTGAATAAGTCTCAGAAAAACGAAGGAGATAGTTTTTAGAGTAATGACCGCCATATTTTGAGTACATTGAGTGTGTATGACTTGAATATTGGTTTTAATAATGAGGCGTACTTTGAAGAAAAAATCCGAATTTACTCAGCAGGATGAAGTAGAACATCTTTGCTCTCCAGGATCCAATAAAGTCCCAACAAACCACATATTACACACTGCATTGCATTACTCACTAAATAACATTGGTTAGACTTAAGTTGATATCCGGTCCACTGGTAATTTCTCGTTAAGATGACTGATCTCCGGGCATACAAGATTTGCCTGCATTATTATGGTGTAGCAGGTGCCTTACACTACGCGTATGTTTGTTTTGGATACAATTTTACATCTTTTCTTCCAGATTTTTACAGCAGGAACTTAGCAGCCAATATGCAAAGGCTCTGGGTGACTATGGAGTGGCATTGATGTTCTATAACTTCTCGAATAACATCAGGACAACCATTTCTAATGGAGGGCATAAGAAAACGGTTTAACACAGCTTGCGAACGTAACTTTACACTTGACTCGTGGCTGCATAAAGCTGTGAATGGAGATATCTTTTTGAAGTTGGTTGTTATAATTCACATGATAAGGCTGCTTGAGCTCTGCACAGTCTTAGAAGCGTTAACATACACCAAATGGGCTTGCATTGCAATGCTTACAATACATTCCAGGCCTTAAAAATATAATCTCTTAGAGGCGCGTAATTGTTCACATAGTATTGGTGTGCAGTTTCCTACCTTTTCAACTGGTAGTGCCACTTGGTCAGACATACATATTTCTATTAACACAGTAACATACAAGACACCGATAACTCACTATGCGTGCCGTCTGTTAAAATATAAAAGTTTTATACTCCATCTGTGCTATAAGTTCTTTAGGAGATAATGCTTAACCACAGCGATTTTCATTTTATGCACGTCTGCCGCATTCTTGCTTTCTTTTTAATTTTTTCCTCTATTAAATCCTTAAAGCAAATCCATTTTCGACTCATCAACGCATTCCTCAGTCCTACTTAATAAGAAGTTATCAATCTTAGTTAGTATCCATAGCGTGTAAGATCAGATCGTATAACATCAGAACGATACTATAACAATGACAGTCTGTTAAAAATCCAACAAAATATGTACTCGTATACCTACATAATGACAGTCGCCGTGGTCTAGCAGATAGTGTGTTGGCTTATTAGACGAAAAGCCAGGGTTCGAGCCCCAGGCCAGACATCAAAATAAAATACAAAAAAAAGTATTTCTTCGGCGTCTTCCTCTCAGCAGATTTCTGGCAAAAAAAGTTTCTCAAAAATCTGTCGTTCGAAGTCGATTTTAAACTGTAGGTCCCGCCACTCATGTATAAAATTAACACACACGACATAAGTGGTGTGAGAAACTAGGTCGTAATCCTGACTAAAGGGTTGTAATGAAACCTTCACTTAGAATTACAGCCTAGTTTATCACATCACTTATGTTGTGTGCGTTAATTTTTATACATGAGTGACGGCAGCTACAGTTTAAACCCGATTCCGAACGACAGATTTTTAAGAAACTTTTCATGGCAATTTTATTTTATTCGCAGGGTTTTTGCCAGAAATCTGCAGAGATTAAGTCGGCGAAGAAATACTTTTTTTTGTATTTTATTTTGACGTCTGATCTGGGCTTTGAACCGTGGCCTTCTGTCTAATATGCCAAAACACTACCTACTAGATTACGACGACTACTACATCACAGCATTCCTCAGTCAGAATTAATCAGAAGTTATCAACTAGTATCCATAACATGTAAGATCAGATCAGATATCAGAATGATTCAATGATAAAAACGTTAAAAATCCGAAAAAACTCAGGTCATAAAAAAGATACCGGAACAGAGAGAGAAAGTTTAGTCTGATGGCAAAGTTTACTTTAGTTTACACTCTAGTCATCGTTGTGGAAGCAATCTTACACCGAAAAGGCTATCAAAAGCTGTAAACGAGAAAAGTACAATTCTTCACTTCTGTTCAAGTTATGAATTATTAGCCACTTTGATGCATACTGTTTCGTTTTTCCTTGACTATCCCTCATGTGATCAGAATTGACGTGAGATGATTCCTCTGTATTCGAATTATGACCTTTCCAGTCCGAATAAGTATGGGTTGAGTTAAATGACATCACAGTTAGGTCATGCATGTAATGATAAATCAATAAATCAATCGATGACAGTTTATAAAGTGAACCAGAATGGCTTCCAAAAAAACTGATCAATTGTAATGCAGTTGTAGGAAAATCTCTTGATAGTATGGAAAAAACTGCAAGGCTTTACGGAATACTTTCCATTTTAGGAAGATCAAAAATTTTTAATTCGAAGGAAGACGCAAACTGCCAGCTAACAGTGGAAAGTTTCACATAAGTACTGTGTAGTTTTGTTGCCCTTAAATGTCCCAAGAAGCCGGTATTGTTCCTGGCAAACCTAAAGAACAGCTTCTCAACACACCATCTCATAAAGTAGATACGCTGAGACCGAGCAGCTTACTGTTGTAGGATGAATGAATAATAAGCATGGAATATAATATAAGAAGAACAGGACAGTGGACATATACATAGTTACTAAAGTATACATACGGTTAACAAATTTCAGAAATTTTTAACCAATCCGTTTTCGTTGAAAATCTTTATAGTTTCCTCGATTTTATGACGGTCTTTTGCATTGGGTAAACAATTTCTGAAATTGAACTGAATTGTGGCCCTGCACAGGCCCACAAAAGTATACATCCGATTTCCAAATTTCACAAATTTCTGAACCAATCCAAAAGACCTTCTTAAAATCGGAGAAATATGTCAGACAATTATAAAGATTTTCAACGAAAACGGATTGGTTAAAAAATGTCTGAAATTTGTTAACCGTATGTATACTTTTGTGGCTAAGTCTAGGTTATAAATTAAAAGTTTCCTAACTCAGGAGTCCTGAGGACTATTTTTTAAAACACAATTACCTCTGAAACATGCTGCAAAGCCTTAGAAAGCTGTAGCTGGAAGGAAACTGTTGACTTACAAACACAATTGCTCATTACAACCCATCAGTTAGGAATACGACCTAGGTTTTCACACCACTTATGTTGTGTGTGTTAATTTTATAAATGAGTTGCGAGATCTACACGTCAAAGTCGACTCCGAACGACAGATTTTTTGAGAAATATATTCATGGCAATTTTATTTTATACACCAAAATACTACTGAAACATGGCCGCTGCCCCAATCGCCAATAGCAGCATAGCCGCTACAAACATGGCCGCTAGCTATAAGGCCAATAGCAGCATAGCTGCTAGCCACATGGCCAATAGCAACATAACCGTTCGCAATAGGGCTTCTAGCAATATGGCAACATGGACGCTAGCTGAGAGGAAGCTGCCGAAGAATTATTTTTTCGTATTTTCGTTTTGGTGTCTGAACTGAGGTAGCTACCAGACTACGACGACTTCCAGCAGATGGCAACCGTATTTCCCTCGCCTAGTTGACTTATATTCGCACTGAGAAGTCCAATACCGACATTGTATGTAACAGAGCAGACTTTATTTGAATCTAAATAGGGAGGCTATGGTTATAAGGAATGACAATCAAATTTTTCTTTTTATTTTTGATGAAATCGTTCCTTTTGCTCACTGCTACAGAGGCTTGAAGAAATTTTCAAACTCCAGAAAATACAATTACAACAACAATGAAACTATAACTATAGTTAGTAATACAATAAGGCAACAACAATAATAACAACAACAAGAAAACGAATGCAATTTTACAGATGGCCTGGGTTATTCTCTGTGGATGTTTGCTGGTTAGCTTGACTGTGTTTAGCCATGTCGGACGGACGTCTAAAATAGTTTTGTTGACTGGCCAGTGGTAAGGCCGGTCGATTGGTTAGTTTTGCTGGCATGAAAGTATGAAAGGTTAGAGTTTTTAGTAAGCAATTTACGTGATATTTAAGCTTTATTTAAATTTATGTTGTACAACTTAAAGACGGTTGTTGTTGCTGTTGCTGTTTTTTTTTTATTTTGTTTAATTTTATTTAAAACGAAATATTACAACAAATGCAATTTAACTTCTTACACAGGAATATGAACAGAGAAAAATAGAAAATCTTGGCAACACGAATGTACTCGTCATCATCACAATATTAACAGCAGTAGGAACAGGAACAGAGCAACAGAAAAAAAACGAAAAAAAAGAAAAAAACCAGGAGGTTTATTTTAAACAAAATGTAAGTATTTGGAAGAGAGGCAAACACAAGTCCAAGCTTTTTTGGTTACTTCTAGGCTTCAGAGTCAAGGTAGTTAAATAAAACTAAATTGCTGTAGACAAAAAAATAAAAAGTATGAATAAGTGTACATCCATTAGTTGTGCTAATGACGAACATCAACCGTTTCCCCCTCCATACCCCCTATACAACAATAATACTACACGAGGCAAACTCGTAAGCCAAAAAGGATGATTGTTGTTCTGTTTTTTGACTGGTTGCTGGCTAGTTGTGCTTTCGTTGGCATTGTGTTCTCTTTCTAAATGCAAAGACGGCTTCATGTCTTTAGCTGTCGAGCAATTACCTTAACTTAGTCGACAGCTTGGTTAGACGTGATAATGGCTTCTGTGTGTGCACGCGCCTGCGTTCTTTTGCCTCGCCATCACCACCACCAACTCAATGCGAACAATTTTTGTGATTTTCTGATTTCATTTTCTCTGTGTGTGTGTTAAACCATAAATGCCATGCAATGTAGTAGAGCATCTTTACTACGGTTGCTCTTCATTATTTTAACTGGAGAACAAACAGAAATCATATCAAAAATATATTTTTGCATTAAATTGCTAACCTACCAAGTTTTACGTCTAGAATTCTATTACGAAACGATTCATAAGGGTGGAGTATTGTGTGGCGAAACAAATTCTTAAAAACATTCTTAAACACGGAATAAGGACCATCAGTCATTGATATGGTGTGTTATCCGATAAAGGCACATTTTAAGATGAAGAGCGAAGCCTTTTTAAAATCAGAAAAAATAGCCTGAATATTGAAGAATTTCGAAAAACCATTTGACTCTCAATACATGATACTTTCTGTACACATTTTCAGATAAAGATTGGGACCTAGACTCGATCGCGGTTAACTTGATTGTTCAAGCCTACAACATGGTCTCGATACCGAAAGGGGTTGTGCTTTGAATACTTTTCTACTCGGAGCAGGATAGTCGCACAGAAGCTGTTGTACACTTCTCCACTATGTGTGAAAAGTAACATCCAGCAAAATGCAGACCTTGGTTTCACAGGTGATTTAGTTTGCTTAGATAGTCTCACGATAATATTATGTTAACCTCAAAAAACTAAGTCCTTAGATCGCAACCTCAATGTTATATAGTCTTGCTATGTCTCGTTGTGTGTATTTCCTGGCCAACCGAAAATCCAGTTTTCTGTTCAACTATCAGTCAATGAGCTAAACGTGTATCACAGAACAGTTTCTCCCTCTCTCTCTCTCTCTCTCTCTCTCTCTCTCTCTCTCTCTTAAAAGAATACGTAGCTTCTAGTTTTCAAAATTATTGAGTTTGATTCTTCCTTCTAGGGGACAGTTAAGAAAGGATCCATTGACTACGTCATTTGTCACGTTACACCATACATCCAATGATCACACATCCATTTCATCATTCTTAAGTTGCATCCAAGATTTTCCAGCAAGCTTTATATTGATGATATTGTCAAAAAAAAGATCGGAGCGATCATTTTCACACCATGTTCGTCATTATTCGTACTGGACGTGAAAACCAAATATATTGAGGTTTTCATAACCAGTACTAGTCGTAAATAAAAGTTTGGTGTGTGATTCATCCTTTTGGATTTAAGATATTAGAGGCTTTGGACCCTAACTAATCCAACTGTTCAGAAGTATTTTGAAAACATCAGGTGATGATGGTGTCTAGTTCCGCATAGTACTATAACTGTGTGGTTGGGTTTCTTGTTATATTGCAACGCAGAACTTTGGTAAAGAAATGCATATAAAATCTTACTTACGGAAGAACCCATTTTGTTATTATATTGTTACGAAAAATCAAGATACTGGTGTTTTGCTTTTATATGGCTTAACATTAAAATCATAAACAAAAGCTACAAAAACAAAACAATGTAGTAAAAAAACCTGTTTACAAATTATCGTACTGCTTAAAATAGCAACAAATACTAGCATAAAAAATGGTAAACAGGTAAACAAAATACAACAACAAACACTAACATAAAAAAGAAATAGCGAACATTCATCTTCAAGAACATTCATCAGACTGTTTACTTTGCCATATAAAAGGCAAGGCAAAGCAGGCGAGTAAGGCAGTAAAAGTTCAGTTAGTCTTGTGTGAAGACGCGGTGTGTTTGAAGAGAGTAATCGTAGTTTGAAGATCTCCGTTACAGAGATCAGTCGAACAATTGTCTAGTAATTGTTATTGTTTGTGCAAAGGGTATAAACAGAGCAATAACAAACAAAGCAATTGTTGTTGTCTACATCAAGTTGTGAACAGTAGCACACAGAATTGTAAGAATAATAAAGAATTTTAATTAAAATTAAACACAAATTTATTTTTATTTTTATTTGTTATCTACGAGCATAGATTTTAAACGTTTTTAAAAGGTAAACTGCTGAGTGTTGCCCTAGTCCAGCAGGTAGTGTGTTGGCTTATTAGACGTCAGGCTATGGTTCACACCCCAGGTCAGACATCGAAACGAAAATATAAAAAGAAAATACTTGTTCGTGACTTCCTCTTAGCAGATTTCTGGCAAAAATCTCTGAAAGTAAATAAAATTGCCATGAAAGAGTTTCTCAAAAATCTTTTGTTCGGAAACGACTTTAAACTGTATGTCCCACAACTCATGATAAAAAATTAACACACACAACATAAGTGGTGTGAGAAACTAGGTCGTAATCCTGACTGAAGGGTTGTAATGACCAATTATGAATGTTATGTATGTAAGCTCTGTTTGAGCTTTACTTACATAATCCTTTCGAAGTGTTAAAATGTTTATTTCAACAAAATTCCTTAAGTCTGAAATTCTGAAAATGAAATAAAAAAATCCCTGTGTTGCATTGTGTAGAAAACGGACAAATTTTAATGAAGATTTTCTATGGCCATGGCATGTCACTCAACATTCGTTATAATTTTTAAACGGCATGATGCATGACGATCAATTTAATGGAGTTAATTTGTTTCACTTCATATATCCTTAGTCTTTGCCTAGACAAACGTTAAAACAAAAACTATAGAAAATATTTATAAAAACAATAAAAACAAAGAAATAAAAAAAAATTTTATTCAACATTTCTTATGCGTAACCCTTAAAGAATGCATGTCATATTGCTCGTTTATTATAAAACAACCAAGCAATCTAAAAAGGCAATCACAACAACGGAGACGGAGACAGAGACAGAGTCAGAGAACAGCAATAAAATGAAAAACTAAAATGAATAAATTTATTTAAAAACAAAAACAAAATACAAGGAAAAGCTATGCAAAAAAATTTCTATAAAAAATTATCTCTCATTTATAATGTCTCAGGGAAAAAACAAAAGAAAAAACTATAACTGAAGCCAGTAGCCAAGACAAAGCAGCCAAACTCAGCTTAGCCAGTGGATGTAGAAACTGCATCTCTAAACTGCCTGCCAACCCGTGATGCACTTGTTGACTCAAAAAAGCGGCTCGTGTGTAATGTTTTCTTTTTGTTGTTGTATTTTTGTTGTTATTTTTATCTTTAAAACTTAAACAAACACGTCTGTTTGTCTTTCGTCCTTTAAACTGTCCTTTAATAATGACTCTCTTCGTTTGCTTGGACTACAACTATGTTGTGTGTTGTGTGTTGTATGTTGGGTCTCCGTTTTACTTTGTAAGTTGCTGCCTTTTGAGTTTATATATGTGTGAGTGTGTATGTGTGTGTGTTTTGTTGCAAAAGATGAAGAAGTTAAAAAAACGTCATTTATTGTTCCACATCCAATTAAGCATTTTGATACATTTGCTTCCATTAAGTTTTCTGCTCCTCTTATTTTGTTTTTTTTTTTGTTGTTTATTTTTCATGCAATTTTTTTTATTGCATTTTGTCTTAAAGTTTTCTACTTGTTTATATGCTTTTTACAAAATATTTATGGCAGAGTTGCAAAGGAATTAAGTATGGTTTCGTAACAATAAAACAAAAAAGAAAAATAGTGTTCTGGCATCATTTCAAATTTATTTATTTATTTATTAATTACAATACAATTACAAATTATATCCTAATTATATACGAGCGATTTAACTCGACTATTTGCTCGGTGTAGTGTCACAGACCAGAGTCTCTGGTGGGAATCGAACCCATGACCCTCACGCTAATAGTCTAGCACACTACCCACTAGACTACCAGGGCACCCATCATTTCAAATTATTACAGGGTTATTCCAAGGGTCATAATGGCATACAAAGGATAACCTCTATGAGATCTATCGGTCACCGGCTGATCTAATCAGCCTAGTCAAACCTATATGGCCTATTAAAACCGGATACCACTATTCTGTTTTTCATAATACTTTTCTTAAGATATCCACCAGACTTTCTATTGAAACCTATCAAATCCTGAACTGCGGACTTTTATTTCAGTGCCAGTCTTACATGAATTAAAGCATAACCTCTTTCCGTATCGAGAAAGACACATTTGGTGACCGCCTAATTTCACGTTTTGGACCTGTGAATTGTCCTCCAAGATCTTGTGATTTAACACCGCTAGACTACTTTCTGTGGGGCTATGTAAAGTCGTTAGACTATGCGGTAAAGCAACAAACGCTTGACCATTTGGAAGACAACATTCGCCGTATTATTGCCGATATACGGCCACAAATGTTGGAAAAAGTCATCGAAAATTGGACGTCCAGATTGGACTACATCCGCGCCAGCCGTGGCGGTCATATGCCAGAAATCATATTTAAAATGTAATGCCACAAGATTATCTTTCGGATAAATAAAATTCATGTCAATCGAATAATCCATCGTTGTTTTATTGCAACTTAAAGTTCTATACCTCTATAAAAAACACCCTTTATAATTGGTCATTACAAGCCTTTAGTCAGGATTACGACCTAGCTTCTCACACCACTAATGTGATCACAATCACTAAACAATTATTCGACAGGTCTTTGTAACGAAGATCTTCAAACCACGATTACTCTCTTCAAACACACCGCGTCTTCATACATACTGACTGAACTTTTACTAATTCTCTCGTCTGTTTGTCTTGCCTTTTATATGGCAGAATAAGCAGTCTGATGAATGTTCTTGAAGGCGAATTCATGAATGTTCGCCTTCTCGAAACCTCTATAATCGTTTACTTGTTTACCATTTTTTATGCTGGTGTTTGTTGTTATCTTACGCAGTGCGATAATTTGTAAACAAGTTCATTGTTTTGTTTTTGTAGCTTTTGTTTATAATTTTAATGTTAAACGATGTAAAAGCAAAACACCAGTATCCAGATTTTTCCATTTTCGCAACAATATATTTCTACCTTTTCTTCTAAAGAAAAATGTGTTTTCCAAGTTGTGAGAAAAAAGGTTTAAACACCGAGTGCTTGTCAACTAAGGCAACACGCTATCCAATAGACTAGGTCAACCTCTCGATTCATGCTGGTTTTCAACTTGATTCCAAGGGAATCGTGGCTTAATTCGAAGCCCTGATGCTTATTGTTTAGCTTAATTCTTTAAGACTTGTTCAATATCTCTTAGGTGTTGTTTCATGTGAACCTTTATTTTGCTCGACTTTACCTGGGAGCTTATGTGTAAAGTGAACTTAATTCTGATTATCCGTTTGGTTCAGGTTCAGTTGCGTTAATTTAGGTCTGCCAAGTCGGGCTTATGGCGCAAAGCCATAGACTCTATTAAACACAGATGCAGCAGCTTTGAGAGTATTCGAGAGAAAAGTCTTACGTAAGATCTTCGGCCCAGTGCGAGTTGGCGATGAGTTCTGTATCCGATTCAACAGTCAGCTGTATGAAGTCCTCAACGACATGGACAGTGTGCAGCGTATTAATATCCAGCGGCTGTTCTGATTCGGCCATGTCGTTCGAATGGAGGAGGATGCTCCGGCGAGACGGGTATTTGATGCGGAGATCTGCGGAAGTCGGCGAAGAGGACGACCTTGCTTGCGTTGGAAGGACCAAATCGAGGAAGCCTAGTCATCGATTGGTGTGACCAAGTGGCGTAGATGCGCAAGGAGCAAAGGCGCCTGGAGGGATGTGTTAAGGCAGGCCGCAATCTTTTAATCGTGAGTAAGTCGGGCTTAAAGACGAAATTTTTTCAACAACTTTTTGTATCGTTGGAATGAGTACCTTTACTGATCTGACCTGCTTGCTAAAGCCTATATTTCGTAAGTGGATAAAAGATTTTCGTTTTTTTTTTTTGTTTTATTTGGTTGCCTTAGACTATTGCAATCTTTTTTGTTGTTATTGTTGTCATAGTTAGTTTTACTGTTTTTATAGCATTTTGTAATCGTTAGTTTATTGCGTTGTTTTTTTGTTTGTTCCTCCAACTCGTCTTCATTCAGAGTTGTGCAGCTTCAGCTACGGTTTTTATTCTACTTTTTCTGCTTTTTGCTACCCTGTTACTCTCATTTTTTTTGCCTTCCTTTTTGGTAACTTTAACTTCTTAGTTTTAGTTGGATTTACTATTTTTTTGTGTTGTTGCTATTGTTGTTGTTGTTGTATTTTAATGGATTTTTTGCTAGCTTTTTTAAGCTGCATGTTGTTTGTATGGGTTGGTGTGTTTCATTTCTTAAGTTGTCAAGTTTAGACAAAGTAGTTTGCAAATAAGTCGTCTTTTAATGATTTAATGCATAGAATGTTTGCTCTTTTTCTTCTGCTTCTTCTTTTACTACTTTTCCATTTTCCTACTGGTACTCTCTTTCTATAGTTTTTATTTCTTTCGACCAATTTATGTGTTTTAATTTTTTTCCGCTCACAATTTTTTTTGCTACGTTTTTTTTTTCGTTTTTCATTAGCCTGGTATATTGTATTCATTTAGTTTTCATGTTGTTTAAGTGCAAAATTTAAATTAATCTTCTATACGCAGATGAAATACTAACTAACTACAGTCAGTTCCATAAAAAACAGACATTGTTTCTTTACTTTGGAAGCCTTTTTCAAAACTTTAACTATCAACAGGCCTTCCTTATTTTTTTTTGCAAATCGAAATTGAATTAAAAAAATTATTTTCTTTCATCAATTCTTCTTAGCTAGACTTCTTTGTAAATTTCTTAGTTAATGTCCATCTTTATAGCAAAGCTTTAACAAACTAGTATACTATTATCGTTGCTTTTTTTGCCTTCTGCTGCTTTAAAGCCAAGTCTTACTGCCATTTACTAGGCATATTCCATGGTTTTTTCTACTTTTTTCGTTTCGATTTTAATGCCTCAACTGGAGTAGTTTGTTTGTTTGTTTGTTGGGCCATTTTAAATTAAGTTTTTCTTTAGTTTTTTTTTAAGACACACAGAGAAAAAACTTAAGCAAATTGAGAAGAAAATGAATCTCGTTTACGTTTTAATATTATGCAAGAATGTTTCACTTTAGTTGTGTAGTTTTAATCTGGCAAAAGATAACAAATATCCACATGAAGATTTACTACCCCATAGATATCAGACGGAATATAGTTTAACTGACATTAATGCCTATAACTCTTTGGCTACTGAAGATTACAAAAAAAATTTTATTTTATATGGTAATAGTTTGAGATCTTCATACAAACGTAAAAAAATATTTTATGCAGCAGCCGTCTAGACCACTAACTTACTTACTTATGGTCTGGTCTATTGCAATTGGTTGGTTGAACAGAAGTTTTGTTCAAGAGAAAGAACACAGTTTTCTTGCAGTTCTTTACAACACTTAAAGCTTCAAGTGGTGGCTTATAAAATAAACCTTGAAAGCTATTAAATAAAGTGTATTTCTCTTAGGTGTTCCCTTTTTAGAACAGATAATTCTGTACAATTCTCTCCGAAGATTTTTGGCAAAAACTCCGGGAGTAAAATAAAATTTCCATGAAACTTTTCTCAAAAACCTGTCGTTCGGAGTCGGCTTTAAACTGTAGCTGGCGCACACTCATGTATAAAATTAACACACACATTATGAGTGATATGAGAAGCTAGGTCGCAATGCTGTCTAAAGGGTTGTAATGGCCAATTATGTATGTATGTAAACTAAATTAAAGTACATCTGCTTGTATTAGATAATACAGGATTACACGCTGTGTCTCTGTGTATTCGTGGATCAACATTGTCGTATGTTGTGAAGGCATACTGAAGCTTAACCTCTCCAATTGTAGATTATGCGGACGATATGGCATTGGTAAGTTGTTGACAAAAGGCTTGACATTCTGAAAATAAAGTACAAAGTATCTACAATGCGAATAGCAAGAAAAGCAAGAAATAGCAAGAAAAGCAAGAGAATAGCAAGAAAATGACACCTTTTATCGATCATTATGGACTTCGAAGAACTTTGTTCATCAATAGTATGGTCAAATGCAAAAATTCATTGTATGCAGCAATTAATAAAGGCTTGACATTCTGGAAATAAAGTACAAAGTATCTACAATGAGAATAGCAAGAAAACCAAAAAATAGCAAAAATAAAGCAAGAGAATAGCAAGAAAAGAACACCTTTTATCGATCATTATGGACTTCGAAGAACTTTGTTCATCAATAGTATGGTCAAATGCAAAAATTCTTTGTATGCCGCAATTAATACAGGTTCTATGTTAAGAGCCCCCGGCCTATACAGAACAGTAGGCCAGGAGGCAGTTGCAGACCATCGAAGGAATGTTGTTACGTTTAAAATATAAGCTCGTATATTGCAAATAAATAAAAATAAGTTTGTGTTTAATTTTAATTAAAATTCTTTATTGTTCGCATAATTCTGTGTGGCACAGTTCACAACTTGATGTAAACAACAACAATTGCTTTTCTTTTTTATTCCTCTATTTACACACTTTGCATAAACAATAACAATCACTAGTAAATTGTTCGACAGATCTTTGTAACGGAGATCTTCAAACCAAGATTATTCTCTTCAAACACACCGCGTCTTCACACTAGACTGACTGATTTTTTACTGTCAACCGAGGATGTTTTTCATCCCTTTTTCTAATCAACTTGATGCAAAACAAATTTGGATGGATGTACAGACAATTCAAGTTGTAAAAAAACCCCCCCAAAAAGGTCATAGAGGTGATAATGAGATAGTCGGCCCTGGATTTGATGATTTCCAAGCCATTCGTGCAGACTAAGATCGTATGAAATCTGATTATAGAGCCCTAAGCTATGTACTAAACACGATACTTTTTGAAAGGTAGTAAGCAATGAGACACTATTCAGCACAAATGCATCAGCCTTGAAAGTATTCGAGAGAAAAGTCCTACGTATGATCTTCGGTCCAGTGCGTGTTGGCGATGATTTCCACATCCAATCCAACAGGCAGCTGTGTGAGCTCCTCAACGACATGGACATTGTGCAGCGTATTAACATCTAGCAGCTGCCATGTCGTTCGAATGGAAGAGGATGCTCCAGCGTGATGAGTATTTGATGCTGGCATCTGCGGAAGTCGACGAAGAGGGCGGCGTTAGAAGGACCAAATCGAGGAAGCCCGATTGGTGACCGTCTGGTGCGCAAAAAACAGAGAAGGATGTGATAAGGCAGGCCGAAATCCTTTAATCGGGTTGTTCATAGCCAATTAAGTAGAGGACCAAATCGAGGAAGCCCTGAAATCGATTGGTGTGACCAACTGGCATAGGCGGGCAAAAAGCGAAGGCACCTGGAAGGATGTGTTAAGGCAGACCGAAATCCTTGAAAGTAGCAATAAGTAAGTAATCAATGATACAAGTAAACAATGATACATTTGTGAATATTACGGGATTGATACAAGTTATTTCCATTATTAAGTGCTCCTTCCTATACCTGCTAAACAATGTAGCGACTTAAGCCTTAAGCAGGAGCATTATATTTTTTCTAGTCACCACATATGTAGATGCCCAAAAAATCTTCTAAGGAATTAGGCTATATTGCAGGTATACTCAAAAGTTAATTCAAAATATAATTTTAGTTTTTGATTTCATTTTCGATTGCATGTCTCATACACTCACTTTAATTCTTATGCTCAATGAGGTTATCATGTCAGTATGTTTGCTTAGTTTCGGTCAACATTTGACTAGGAACTCATAAACAAATAAATTACCATGACATCTGTGATGATTTTCTATCATTTGGGAATTTTTTGTAAATTTATACGATTTTTTCTTATTTATTTTAGTGTGGCCTATACAGAAAATATACGTATGTATGTATATGAGTTGCATGCATTAGAGTTGTAATGAAAAGTATGAGAAAATAATTTTTCTTTTATTTGATTGAAATTTTATTACGGGTTTCTATGTGTTTTGGTGTGCTAAAGCCTGTTTCTTTTTTCACCATCAAAAATTCTTGCTTCGCGTCAATAATTTTTATTGACAAATTTAATATTTTTTCATTAAAAACAAAATTTGCTTTCAACAGTTTTTTTAATTTTCAGTTCATGTTCAAGACAACCAGCAAACCCAGCCTTTATTTGATAATAATTTCTGAAAGCAGAAAATTTGCCTTCATAAGCTTTTGCAGCAAGAGGTCATATTGCAAGATAAAAAATAATTCCTTGTTTTTTTTCTTTTTTGTTTCTTTATTTAATAATTTTTATTGTTTGTTTTTTTAATAATTTTCTTCAGTTTTTTATTTTTTATTTCTTACCGGCATGTCATTGACATTTACCGCAGAAAAACGGCAGATATTTTTCATATTTGCCACACAAAAAATAAAGAAAAAAAAACACGGAAAAAATCATATTGAAAGACACACAAAAAAAATAGTTACACATACCTTAACATACCAAAAATGTATGCATGTGGCAAGTAGTATCACTCTCTTTCCCTCTGCACACACATGCTTCATTGTGTAGAGCTCAAAACAGAAAGGCCACGCCACAACTCTTATTATTGCGGTATGAAGACGATGAAATAAAATCTAACAAAACAAAAACAACAACAACCTTCCAAAAAAAATCTAACAGTCATAAAATTCTCCTCATGGACCAAGCCCCCATTTTTAGATGATGACTTTTTTCTTTTGCGTTTTGCCAAAAGAAAACCCCCAAATGTATAGAGAAGAACAGGCGGGGATGAAGAAAAGAAAAGAGAATTAAATTGTACTAAATAAACTTCAACAACAAAAAAAAAATACTTCAATAACACTGATGTAGTGATGTTGATAGTGTGGCAATGGCATCAAGTTCGATTGGGGCAAAAAGGAACGCAACCAAAAAAAAACACGACACACACAAAACGGCATTACCACTATGTGTACTGTATAGGCCAGTCAAGTCAAACATGCAACACAACCAGCCAGCATATTGAAAAATTTTAAACATTTTGTTTTTAAAAACCCCAGCATATAAACGAAACCAATTTATAATGGAATATCGATTTTATTTTTTCTATATGTGCAAAAGAAAGAAGAAAAAAAACTGTGCAATATTTATGAGTTTTCAATGACATTTTAGATTATGTTGCACACAGACACTTCAATGTACTACATGTGGCAGAAATTTGTAACTTTAAAGAATAAAAAAGATTTCAAAAAAAAAGTACTGTTTTCGTATGTAAAATATCTGCCATATTTTCGAACACAATATAAAGAACCTCGATCGGCTCAATAAAATTGTTTGGTGGCCCTAAAAGAAGCTAGGGACCAGAGATCAGCAATGAGTATTCAAAAAGATGAGTAGAATCGAATCATACTCATAACTTCTGATACTTATACACATTCATACTTATTATACTATCATACTCATACTACTTATATTCAAAGTTTGAAGTACTCATCATACTCATACTTTGCAACATATATGATGTTGTTGACTTCGACATTTATAAGAATCACAAAATAAGTATGATTCGAGTACCAACACTACAATACTCCCTAAATGCTTGTGTGTTTGCCTAGCTTGCTGTTCTGTCAGTCTTTTTTGCTTGTGTACCTTTTTTCTTTTTTTTTTTTTGGTAAATGCGACTGTAAATTTTAATGAATTATTTGAGTCACTCGAGGCATTTCTAAGTATTATAAGTATTTGTCTAAAATTATAAATCTAAATGAGTAGGCTTATGAATCAAACATATTTCAAATGGTATGAGTTTGATGTCAACGTTGTACGCATGCTCATTGAAACATGTACTTATAAATCAATGTTGAAGTGACTACAAATAAATCAGTCATTACAACCTTTCAGTCAGGATTACGATCTAGCTTGCAACACCACTTATGTTGCGTGTGTTAATTTTAAACATGAACATGAATGGCAGGATCTACAGTTTAAAGGCGACTCCGAACGATAGATTTTTGAGAAACTTTCATGGCAATTTGATTTTCTGTTAGAGTTTTTGCCATAAATCTGCTGAAGAAATATTTTTCATATTTCGTTTTGATATCTGACCTGGGGTTTAAACCGTGGCCTCACGTCTAGTCAACACACGATCTGATATCAAAATGTTCTGTAAGGAACCCTGTCATCACTGTAACGTTGGACTTCCGAACCTCTGCATCGTTACCACTACCAGTAGAATTTGAAAGATTTATAGCTGCATGGAAATCCGATCTATATTCCCATAGAATCTCCTCTTGTTGTGTTCATAGGGTCATAGAGTCATAGGGTCAGGGATACCATAATTTCCAGAAACCCAACAGACATTGGTGCGATTTAAAATCTCTTATAGGGTCCTTACGAACTACTCGAACCCCTTGCGACGTACACCAGACTCAATCATCGCCCTTAGGACAGCCTGAATGTCCCTAAAAACCACGTAAGAACTCAAGTTAGGAGAAGCGGTGTCCGGTATGATTTCTGGACCCTTCAAAGCATTGAATATCTCAGCTTAAAAAATGCTGTAGTGGTCCTTCAGTTAATAGTGCAAAACCAGTTCAAAATTATCGTACAAGAACCTAGCATCCCCCTAACCAGTTTCGAGTCATTAATTAAAAAGTTCTGTAAGGAACCCATGTCAGTTTCATAGGGTTCTACCTGAACAATGAATCCAGTCCAGAGTAGCTTATTCTCTGTCAATATGGTAATATCTACGAGTCTAGTATAAATCTTTTGTTGTGCTATTGTAGGGTAAATATAGTCACCTTATTTTTTCCGCAAATACTAGTGAATGAAATCAAATTTGAAGAACTGCAAAAAAGGGGGAGAAGAAAAAATTTCAAATAAACTTGAACACACAACAACAACAACAACTTGTGCTCAAATACTAGTTAAACTTCACAAAAACCCCCCGAATCAAAAAAAATTAAAGAAAAAAACGTCCACAAAATTTTTGTTTATTAATGATGATCATTGTCAAGGCATATGTGTCTCTCGACTAGACTCTAGGCTCTCTGCATTAGACTCAAAAAAAAACTCAGGCCTTCTAGTGCGTTGGCGTTAAGCAGACAAAACCGATGCAGAAAAAAATGAAATTTTAGAGTATCCGCCCGCTGTGTGTTTTACAGTCAACACGTTTTGACATTTTGTTATTATTATTGTTGTAGTTGTTTTTGCTGTTATTGTTGTTGTTTTAGTTGTCGTTTCTCTAGTTTAACTGAACTTGTCCGCATACTTGTACTTACAATGCAAAATTTTGTTAAATTTTGCAAAAAGCCAGCGCAAAACAAAACAAAAAAAAAAACAAGAAACGAATGAAATAAAGATTGTCTTATATTAGGCATGTTGCCACACGACTTTACAAGTGATCGTCCAACACTATTAGAGGGGTCTACAGCTCATATTTTTTAGCATATGCAACAGCACTCTGCCTCACCACCACCTACACACTCTTTAAGCATGAGTTTTTAAAGCAGAGAAAACCAAATAAAAACAAAAAAATAAATACATTAAGTGAGTATATGATACGCTTTATTACTTCAACTAGGCAGAAGAAGAAGAAGAAAAAAGGAAAATAAAAATATAAAGGAAAATATGAATATAATTTTATTGGGTAGGGGTAAAAGTCAATGTGGTTAGTCAATTAGCGAACAGAAGATTTACTCAGTTTTTTTAGTTTTGCTAGGTGGAGTGGTGAAAACGTTTGACAACAAACGACGTAAAATGTCCATTATGGTCACCCCCGGATAAAGGCGCGATTGCAAAGGGTACCACATTGGATAACAGTAAATAAGATTCTCTCATAGGGGCCCTCTACTAGGCTGTATATTTGGAAAAAAATTTACTCTTTGTATAATGATTTCTGACCAAAAGAGAGGACCTTTTCAACCGTATGGTTAGGTTGGCTGAATCTTAACTCAGGATTGACGAAAGATCCCTTTTTTCCCCTTTCGAATTAACATGTATTATATGACCTCTATCCTCATGGCCTCTACCCTCATGTCCTCTATGCTCAGGGTCTCTATCTTTATGGCCTCTATTTTAATTGCCTCTGTCGTCATAGCCTCTAGCTTCACGGCCTCTATCCTCAAGCCCTCTATCCTCATGGTCTTTATCCTCACGCACTCTATTCTCAAGGCCTCTATCCCCACGGCCTCTATCCTCATTGCCTCTGTCCTCTCTCGCCATGCCTTTTATCCTCATGGCACACGGCCTCTATTCTCATGGCCTCTATCGTCATGCCTTCTATCCTCATGGTACATGGCCGCTATTCTCATGGCCTCTATCCTCATTTCCTCTGTCCGCATGGCCTCTCTCGCCATGCCTTTTATCCTCATGGCACTCGGCCCGTATTCTCATGGCCTCTATCGTCATGTCTTCTATCCTCATGGCACATGGCCTCTATTCTCATGGCCTCTATCGTCATGCCTTTTATCCTCATGGCCTCTATCCTCGTGGCCTTTATACCCAAGGTCTCTATCCTCGTGGCCTCTATCCTCGTAGCCTCTATCCTCGTGACCTCTATTCGCATTGCCTCTGTCCTCATGGCCTATATCCTCATAGCCTCTATCATCGTGGCCTTTATCCCCATAGCCTATATCGTCACGGCCTCTATCCTCAAAGCCTCTATTGTAATGGCCTCTCTCGTCATGGCTTTTATCCTCATGGCCTTGGCCTCTATCCTCATGGCCTCTATCGTCATGTCATCTATCCTCATGGCCTCCATCCTTATAGCTTCCACCCTCATGGCCTCTATGCTCATGCCCTCTATCCTCATGGCCTTTATCCCCATGCCCTCTATTCTCAAGGCCTCTATCCCCACGACCTCTATCCTCATTGCCTCTGTCCTCATGGCCTCTCTCGTCATGCCTTTTATCCTCATGGCCTCTATCGTCATGCCTTCTATCCTCATGGCCTCTATCCTCGTAGTCTCTATCCTCATGGCCTCTAGCTTCACGGCCTCTATCCTCATGGCCCCTATCCTCATGCCTAAAGGTGAAGTATGCCCGTCGACAAGATCACCTTGGGTGACTTCTGGAAAAGTTGCAACTCTAATGAAAAGGAAAAGACCTTCTATCACTCCTATCACGAACTGAAAATGTCATTCTACGCATTGCTGATGGAACTCTGTGAATTTAGGATAAGAAAAGGTTAGGTTAGGTTAGAGGACGTGTACTTGTCAATTACGACAAGTACAGTACCCGGAGGTCGAATTGACCCATTGTACAACGTCCTTAAAGAGGGAAGGATAATTGAGGGAATAGGATAAAAAATGAGATGATGTAGGAAAGGGTAGGATAAGAAAACCTCACAAGTTTTTTTATTTAGGTGACGACTATCTTGAAAATACTCCAACCTAAAGCCATCTGGCCATTGTGTCCAGAGAGTACAACACCAACAACGAAAGTACTTTAATCTTAATGTTGTAGGAAAATAAGTTTGTGTCCACTCTTGAGAAACAGAAGGACTCAATAAGCAAAAAGTTTCTGGTCAATGTAGTCAATAGTTCTTCAGTTGTTTTGTATTAATTAAATGAATTAAACTTCTCTAGAATTTATTTTTTACACATACCCAATATTTTTTTCTTTATGTTGTTGTGGTTGTTGTTAAATGTTGTCTTATTTCTGTGGTAATTCCATCTGTTCCATTATTATGTGATGACTCTTTATTTTATACAAATGTATGTATGCTTGAATGTCTGAATTGTCTGAATTTTGTTCGATTTTATTGTTGTTGTTGTTGCAGTTGTTGTTGTTGTAAAAGATGTGGAGACATTGTTGTTTATGTTTTTAAGCGGCTTGCATTTGTTATTTGTTGCAACATTAATATTTTTTCTTGTAATAACTATGCAAAATTATTATTGTTGTTGTTGTTGCTGTTGATGGTCTGCCAGCTTAAGAATATTGGCGACCATTATCAAAACTTTTAGAACTCTAATGCTGGTAGTGGTTGTATGGTGTGGTAAGCAACCATATCTTACTGTATAAGCATCATTATGCTCATTTTCGGCATCATTCATAGGCATGTATGTAACATATGTAAGTGTGTACACATGTATGTATTGTACATATGATATCAAGTCTAGTCTATGGATGGTGGTACTCGTACTGGTGGTACAATAATGAACGTGTAATACGTTATCGCATGGCATCGCAACAACATAATATTGTTGTTGATAGTGAGTGAGTTTGTCTCGCTCCCTTTCTGGCTTGGCTTTGTATTATTTTTCTTATTAAAATATACAAACGCGAATACGAATTATATTGTAGATTTGGGGTGCGTCAATTTATAAGTTCATGGAACAATTGCCACAAAAAAAGTAAAAAAATAAACAAAAAAATCTGCTGAGATTCTGTTTCTTTCTTCATTCCTTGAAAGATGAGTATGAAATTCTTGTATTTTTTTTCTTTTCTTTTTAGCTGTTTTTAATTTAATAAGGAAGTTGTGAAGTGGTTTTTCTATTTAAAATTGTTGTGCTCGTTAATGCACGTTATTCTTCATGTGTTTTTTTTTTGTAGATTTTAAAAAAATTTTAAAAAAATATTGAAACAAAAAAATTTTCTCTTTTTCTAGTTAATAAAACAGATTCTAATGAATTTTACGAAAGCAAATATTGGCTCAATGAAATCTAATTGATTTTTGTTTTTAACTGCCGTATACAATCTTTTATGGATGCTGGCCTATTTTTTTAAGTTAAGTTCAAATCCACATCTTGCTTAACTTTTATCACACACTATAAATACAATACATTGTACATAAAATTGTTTTATATTAAATCTTCAAGTTATTTTACTCATATTGTTACAAGGTTACGTAGCTACTCCACCACCGTCCTTAAGCCTTATAGTCCATAGCTTAAAGGTGTTAATTATAATAGAGACAAGCCTTAGAGAAAGCGTTCGACAATATGTGCAATGCTGTGTCGTATACAGGATAGTCTTTGGAACTAAACTCCCCGATTTAAGATGTTTTTCGGACAAGACAAACTGGTAAAGCTTACATTATATTTGACTTTGTTAAGTTGCCCCACCACGCATCAAATAATGAATCAAACTTTCATTTTTTTGTTAATGCGTAGGTAAAACTATACTCACATCTATAGACTGAGAACAGTTTGAAGATTATCAAAATGCTTTTGATTTTCGCTACCTGCGATGCCTAAATCCTGTGTTCTTTTCTTCTTCACAACAACAATACAATGCAGTTTGAAGGTTCAAATTTGATGTGTTGCTGTGATAAGCAAAGCAAATATTACCAACACATATGCAAATTTGATCAGTTAAATCTGATTCGTGGCCATGCGATATTTTGGCTAGAGAAATACACGATAACAGAGGCAAAATCTGGAGTTACCATGGACATTTTAACGGCTCTATTAAGCATGCGATATCACAGTATTGAGACCCATTACTTCAAGAATATCATAGTCAAACTGCAGTACTTACCACCTCGAATGTAAACGGCTATGTTGAAAATAAACGTTGCCAAACCAAAAATATTGTGTATTAATGAGACAAGGTCAGACATTTCCCTGATCAGATATACTCAACAAAACGGAATATGAAAAAACTATTTTTCAGCGACTTCCTTCGAATATATTTCTCGGAAAGAAATGAAATTGCAATGCAAAGTTTCTCAAAAATCTGTCGTTCAGAGTCGACTTTAAACTGTAGCTGCCGCCGTATAAAATTAACAAACAAAACACAAGTGGTGTGGTAAGCTAGATCGTAATCCTGACTGATGGATTGTAATGGCCAATTATGTATATATGTATGTATCACAGTATTAAGACCTATTACTTCAAGAACATCTTTGCCGAACTGCAGCAGTTACCAAATCGAACGGAAATGGTTGAGTTGAAAATAAAATTTATGAGGCAAGACAGAACAAATTTCGTGTCAACAAGAAGACTTATGGATCTAAATGAATCGATGCTTGCGATCCCTTTTCTTTGGATGGTGAAGGGATATTCGATAGAAACATAATTCTACTCAACGGCTTGAGATGTTCAAGTTGCAGGTGTTACTCTACAATGGCGTATTATTTACGAAGCAACACACTAAGTGATATCACCAGGAACCTGTATGATGAGTCATGTAAGTCATTATTAAATAGATTGCTTTACTGGGTATTTCTTAGCCTGCATGATATTTTACTGCCTTAATATACTGAATACCTGATCTACGTTTTTATGCCATGTATTAAGTCAATCTTCATTTATTTATTTCATTTATGAGTGTCTGGTGGTTGGTACGACCTTCATACAAATAGTCCAGCACCCTATGCACTGGATTACCAGGGCACTCAATCTTCATTAAAAGTGATGTCAAAAGAATGTCTTGTTACTATTCGATACAGGCCTTCAAACACCGGTCATTTGTGGCTTATTATTGTCTGGATTATATTCTATACACGCATGTCTCATTATTCAGGTCATAAGTCAATGTGGAAAGTCTCTGTAAGAATTTTGAAATTTCTATCATTTCTTACAAAAATATGGTTTTTGTTGGCGACCGCTAAGGGACTATAAATATCAGATGCTTTTGCTACATGGATACACTATAAGGTTACCCCAGACCTAAAACATATTTTAGTTTTGTATTGCTTTGTCATAAAAGTCACCTTTGGATATTCAGAGAGATAGAAAGAGAGCGAGAGAGTAATAAGTCAAGGCAGAAAAGCTTAAATTTTATAAAAGATAAACCCGGTATAATAATAAAATTTCACTCTGAAAATCGTACTCTGAACGTTTAACGGTCGTTGAGATACAATTCTATTTCACTGTGAAGTTGAAAATTATGAGTATTAAAATTTGTGGTGAGGATAAAAACTTCGTTTAAGTAGTATGGATAGCCCAGCTTCTCTACAAGACGCTCATCCTCCCCGTGCTTCTTTATGGCGCAGAGGCATGGGCACTTTCAAGCACTGATGCAGCAGCCTTGTGAGTATTCGAGAGAAAAGTCCTACGTAAGGTATTCGGTCCAGTGCAAGTTGGCGATAATTTCCGCATCCGATCCGAATAGTGAGCTGTAAGAGCTACTCAACGACATGAGCGTTGTGCAGTGTATTAACATCCAGCGGCTGCGCTTGCTCGGCTATGTCGTTAGAATGGAGGAGTATGCTCCGGCGAGAGAGGTATTTGATGAGGGGATCTACTGAGGTCGGCGAAGAGGACGATCTTGTTTGCATTGGAAAGACCAAATCGAAGAAGTCCTGCCATCCATTGGTGCGAGCAAAGTAGCAGAGGCGTAGGCGCGCAAGTAGCAAAGGCGCCTGGAAGGCTGTGTTAAGGCAGGCCGAAATCCGTTAATCGGGTTGTTAATGGCCAATTAAGTAAGTAACTAAGATACTCTAGCTTCCAGTCTATTGAACATAATTTCTAGAAGTTTACTTTTTACACAACTGTTGCATGAAACATACATATTATCCTGCTTCGTATGCAAATTTAATTTCATTCACTGTTCTCAACCTCTATATGGTTATTATTGACTTTGATATTCCATCACATTTCTGAGATTTTTGTTTAAAAAATTTTGCATATTAATTGAAAATACTTACAGACATGCGTACATAGTTTTAGTATTTAAAAATAAACTCAATAAATAATTACAATTTTTTTTCTTTTTTTTTGGTTCATAAAAGCGCCAGTTTTAACTGGTCTAGTCGGTTAATTTATGGCAAACACTCTTAAATCACTCCTGGTATACATACGAGTATATACTGTAACAGCAAAAGAAAAAATGGTAAGAAATAGTAAGAAATCCTATTACAAAATGAAATAGAAACTCAATTGTTTTGTGTATAGGGATGTTATGGCCATGAAAGAGATTTCAACACAATGTTTTTTCTCTTTTTTTTAATGCAATCTACTTACGGCTGCTGACATTCTACCAGTTGAGTGATGTTCTTCAATTCATGTGTTGTTAGTCGTCGCCATCGTCATCAAAATCAACATCAAGCATCAGCATCAACATCAAGCAGTAACAGCAAGAACATGGTCGTCTTCATCATCTTGGCTGGCTGGCTGGCTGGTTGGTTGGCTTTTATACACAGAGTTTACGCTGCTGTAGCAATAAACGTCAAAATTTAGCCCATTGCTGTCCATTTCAACAACGTGTGAAATAAATCACTCAAAGTGCTGAAGATCCATTAAATAACATACTAAACAACAACAACAACAACAACAACAACAATAGCAACAACTACAAGACGTATATATGCAGTAAACAACACATTTCTCAACAGAAACATAAAAGAAAAGCTTATGATGATACTTTTTTTCTTTTTTTGGGTAAATACTTACACTCGCACTTACACTCACACTGTGGCAAGAGGCGCAGGCATATACATACTTATTTATAGCAACACAAACTAAACAACAAAGTTAAGGCAACGCAACAAACCTATAAACATGCATTTTGCAAGCAGTAGCAACAACATTGCAACATGATGGTAAAAGTACCTTGTAAAGCCCTGGTATTAGCCGTGTTTTGTCTGTTGATACCTTAGGGTGTTGAGTAGCAACACTATAACACATACATAGGCAATACAATCAGACCATATGTATAAGACTTGTTCTTATACCAACAACAACAACATCAGCAACAACAATAGTAATAGCTGCCACAATAAACTTGCAACATAGTAAAATCATGTTTGCCAAAGCGGTATACGTTTAATACCCAGACAAAATTAACAACAACAACAAAAACAACAACAACAACAACAAAACCAAATTGTTGTTTGCAGCTTTAATTCCATACATACAATATCTAGTAGTAGTAGCACAGCAGCAACAGCAACAACAACAGCAGCAACATCAAAAAAATTACAAGCCTTTCTTGTGTCTTGACATTATAAAGGGTCTTCTTCACTTACGTACATATGCTATTCTTGTTGTAGTTGTTGTTGTTGATCTGTTTCGCTTCGTTTAATACATTTTGAAATATTTCAGGTGCACACTGAGTTTTAAAAACAACACTTTCAGTGAAATTGATTTTTATTTCGTTTTTATTAAGAAACACAAGCATTTAAAAGAAAACTTTTTAGGACCTTAATACACACGGCAAATAGATGCAGGCAATGATCATGTAAAACATAGAAATGAAATTAATTTAATAAGCCTCTGAGTCCTTTAAAAGAAAAAATTTTGTTGGGGGATGTATTTTATGCTGGTACGTTAGAAGCAAAGGTCATACTCGCCTATCTTGAAGATCATATGGGAATAGGCTTGATTACTGAATAAACGGTTAGGTTAGGTTGGAGTGGTAGCTTTGATACCAAAGCTCACTTGAACATGCATAGCGGATAGTATCTCTATTTACCGAATTCCACCGAACTCATTGAAGAAGTTGTTCAGCAAAGGGGCTGCACACTAAACGCATGACTCCCCCAAGTTGGGGAAACCAGCCTGAAGGTTTTATAAACGAAGCTTTTTATCGAGGAAGTCGCCGTAGTCTAGTAGATAGTGTGTTGGCTTATTAGAGGCACGTTATGATGCGACAGGTCAATGCAGTTCCTGTAATAATCGAATTCCATCGAACTCATCGAAGAAGTTGGCCAGCGTAAGGGCTGCACAATAAAAGCACGACTCCGCTAAGCTGGAAACCAGCCTAAAATTTTTATAAACCGGCCTGAACGTTTTATAAAAGAAGCTTGATATCAAGGAAGTCGCCGTAGTGTAGTAGATAGCGTATTGGCTTATTAGACATGAGGCAACGGTTCAGACCCCAGGTCAGGCATCTCCTACTAAATGAAATACAAAAAAAATTTTCGGCGACTTCCCCTCAGCAGATTTCTAGCCAAAAATTCTGAGAGTAAAATAAAATTGTCTAGACCCCGCCACACATGTATAAAAATTAACATGCACAACATAAGCGGTATGAGAAGCTAGGTCGTAATCCTGATTGAAGAGTTGTAATGACCAATTATGTATGTTAAGCTAACTAGCAAATAGCCTAAGTCTGCACTTCGCCAGAGATGGGAATTGGCAAAGAAAGTGAACAATAATTTCCTCCTTTTCAGCAGACCCACAACCTTGACAAAAATCGTTTGTTAGGAGATACAATCTTTCTACGTGTCTTCCCATAAGGCAATGACCTGTAAGCATAACCAATGTGATCTACATGACATTGCCACGAAGTTAGAGTAGTTGTGAGCTACCTGTCCTAGCCATCATTTGCCAAGTGAGTTTGGCAATGGAGCAAGATTGCTTGTAGACCCAGGATAGGTTGGTAAATAAATTCTAGAGATTTAAAATATTATTTTGGCATACCAGGCAAAACAAAACTGCTCTCAAAAGAAAAAAAGCGTAAAAAGTTTACGTTTCCAGCACTTCTAAGTTTGATTTTTGATTAGAACTTCAAATAGTTGATGAAACATGGAACTGCCTCGCTGATAGATGTCTTCATTGGTACTTTAGTGTAGGAACTTCGCAGTAGTACAGTTGATCATTCTGAGGCCAGTCTAATGGAATATTTTGTTGGCAGTACTTTCGTGACAGATACGTCTGTAATACCGCTCTACAGTGGTTTCTACTGAGTTTTGTGTTTTTTGACAAAGAATTTGTGTACTCTGGAAAAAGTATTTTTAAAAATATGAAGAAATAAAAATAATTAAGAAAAGTCCAACTTTATAATGGTCTTGTACTTACAAGACAATTTTGTCTGAACACAGGCACTAAGGCCAGCCAATATGACAATAAATGAAGAAAAAAAGAATACATGCCGGTATTATTTTTATTTATTTTTTGGTAAGTTAAATATTATTTTCGCACACCCTAAATGTAAGTAAAATTGTGAAATCATGAATCTGTGAAACCATGGCAACAGATAATCAGGTTTGTGAACAAATGTGTAATTACTTAAATACTGAAGCTAATATATTGGAAGTGACAATGTTTTCTAACATAAATGACGGATAAATACTCATATTTAGGGTTTCAAAAAAATTCTCTATGGTTCGGAGTTAATCTAAGCCATGTTGAGCCGTATTGAGCTCAATAACTAATTATACCGATGTTTTAAAGAGTTCTACAGTGGTTTCTACTAAGTTTTGTGTATTTTGACAAATAAGTTGTGTGCTCTGGAAAAGTATTTTTAAAGATATGAAAAAATAAAAATAATTAAGAAAAAGTCCTTTAGAAAGTACCTTTTGAAAAGTACTTGGAAAAGTGCTTTAAAAAGTACTTATAAAAATACATCAAAATGTTTTCTCAGGATATGCACAGCGAAAGGGAAAATTGGCCATTACAATTTTAATTAAAAGGGTACTTTTTTATAAGTACTTTTTTAAAAGCTTTTTTTTAGTTCTTATTTTACTTTAAAAAGTGCTTTAAAAAGTACTTTTAAAAAGTGCTTTAAAAGTAAAGTTCAAGGTAAAAAAAGTACTTTTAAAGAGTGCTTTAAAATGTACTTTTTTAAAAGTACTTTTATTAAATAAGTACTCTTTTTTAATTAAAATTAAAAATAAAGAATTTTCTCTTTTGCTGTGCATATCCTGAGAACTTGTAATAGTATGGGCTGTGTTGTGGCGGCAATTGAAATTTAATCACGGCTACATCATGTTCTTTCCTTTGATTTGACACTCAACACTTTTAAATAATTTTCTAAAGCCATGGTTTGATGATGATGATGATGGCAGTGGCTGATGGGCCAATTGGACACTGGCTTGACTGCTGTTGATAAGGTTGAGTATGCATTATTGTTTAAAACGTTGTTAATGCTGCGGCTGTGTCTTTCTTTTCTTTTCCTTTTAGTTTTTTTTTTATTTTCTGATGATGATTGCTACTTGGCGTCAACCTGTGGTCATTACCACGAAAGTAGTGGTACTCTTGCATAAGGCTTTAGTGTAGGAAACAGAACCTTATTATAATGAGACAAGTTTTTTGTGTTGTTTTTTGTGCTTTTTTTTTGGGTAATTGTAGGTTCTTTACTTTCCTTATTTTGTTTGGTGTCCTGTTGTTATTTCAAAGAAATTTTTTTGGCATTATTATGATTATTAGTTTTCAATAAAATTATGCTGCTTAATGAGAAAATATTAAAGGAAACTTGATCGCTAAAAGTAAAATTTTTTGAAGATTGAGCAACACTGATATGGAAGATTTTCAGTGGAAATAGGAAATCAATATGTTTACATCAAATGGATACCCATGGGGGCTTATAAACAAATTATAGAAGATTTTTTTAAAAGGAAAAACAATTTTTTTTCTTCTTCTTTCGCTTATAATCTAAATACGCCTTCGTTTAGTTGAACATATTTAAAGGCATGTCGCTGGTTATGAGACTACAAACAGGGTCATTTAAGTAGTGAACCATTTCCCCCCCCCCCCCCCCCCCCTGCCTATGACATTAAAACTAAAAGATATTCGCTATACATTCTAATCATTTAGCATTTGCTTGTTAATTACAATTTAAAATACATACAACAATACATAGCTAAATACTTGCATACATCCTATATGTATGTCTATATGTATGTATGTATAGAACCCACATTATTCTAATATTGCAACATATGTATGTCTGTTTATATGCAACACTTAATAATAAAAGTAATAATTTACTTGCAACATTTAAGCATTACAAGAGGCCAATGCTATGCTTGTTGCAACTGGCAACCAACATGTTTATGTTTTAATTAGTTAAATCATGCCAAAGAACAACAGCAATAGCTACAACAACAATAAAAAACCCATTTTACATATGCCACATTTACATTCATTCACTCCTCTTCCCAGCCAAAGACATAAGAGTGGCAAGCAAAAAACCCTCAACTTGTTACAGTTGAAGAAAACAAAACTGAATTGAAGAATGGAAAGAAAAAAATCTTCACAAGCCTTTAAGTGCAACAATTTACAATTTAAGTTCATTTTTCATAAATGAGGCACAAAAAACAGAAAAAAACAACAACAAAATGTTGAAACTGTAATAAAACACGTTCTTTTAAGACTTTAGCTGGGGCTTTAGTCGTCACACACGGTTTTAAGCACAACACACACAACAAAGCGCAACAATTATAACAGAAATTGCCACAGGGCAAATGTGGCATTTGACGCCATAAAGTAAAGCATTAAACTCATACATACAAGCTTATATACATACAAAGAATATTATGTAGAGTATGTATGTGTGGCTTAAGAGTTATTAATTTAAACCAAAAAAAAAAATCACTGAGAATGTCAGCAAATGAGCACAAAGGTTGCTTGTACGGATTTCAAAAGCTGTGGTCTTTAACTTTACTAAGCTGTAAGCTATTGAAGGCAACCTCTATTGAGTGTGTGGCAACATAAAGAACAGAAAGTTTTATTTAGAGGCCTATTTAATGAGCATTGACAGCGATATTTTCAGAAATATTTTCAATAACGATATCTCAACTAAATGCCAAAATCCTATACAAAGAGGGTTAGGTTAGGTTAGAGGACGTGTACTTGTCAATTATGACAAGTACAGTACCCGGAGGACGAATTTACCCATTGTACAACGTCCTAGTTTCTCACACCACTTATGTTGTGTGTGTTAATTTTATACATGAGTGGTGGGACCTACAGTTCAAAGTCGACTCCGAACGACAGATTTTTATTTATTGAGAAACTTTTCATGGCAATTTTTATTTACTCTCAGAGTTTTTGACATAAATCTACTGAGAGGCAGTTACCGAAAAAATAAATTTTTTGTATTTTGTCTTTGATGCCTGGCCTGGGGCTCAAACCCAGGCTTTTGCGTCTAATAAGCCAACACACTACCTACAAGACTACGGCGACTTCATCGAAGACGTTACTGAAGCTATATTACTATTGGCTACGTAGCTAGACACCATATTGCTTGAGGCCATGTTGCTATATGCCTTATTGCCAAGGGCCATGTTGCTAACGGCTAAGTTACCGAGACTGTGTTACTATTAGCTATATAGCTAGCGGCCATATTTCCAGAGGCCATGGTGCTAGCGGTCACGTTACTGTTACTATGTTACTTTTGGCTACATATGTAGCTAGCGGCCATACTGTTAGATGCCATATTGCTAGACGCCATTTTGCTACATGCCGTATTACCAGGGGCCATGTTGCTAGCGGCGACGTTACTGAGGATCTGTTTCTGTTGGTCATGTAGCGAGCGGTCGTTATGTTAGTTGCCATATTGCTAGAGGTCATATTGCTATCGGCTATGCTGCTATATGGCATATTGCTAGTGATCATGTTGCTAGAGGCCATGTTGCTATATGCCATATTGCCAGGGGCCATGTTGCTAGCGGTGACATTACTGAGGCTATTTTACTATTGGGTATGTATCTAGAGCACATGTTGCTAGATGTCATATTGTTAGAAGCAATGTTGTTAGACGTGTTATTGCCAGAGGCCATGGTGCTAGCGGTGACGTTACTGAGGCTATCTTTCTATTAGCTATGTAGCTAGCGGCCATGTTGTTAGGTGCCATATTGCTAGAAGCCATGTTGTAAAGAACAGAAATTTTTAATTTCTCCGTTAGTGGCCTATTTAATGAGCATTAAAAACAAAATTTTCAGAAATACTTTGAATATCTGTACTTCAAATAAATACCAAAGTCATACATTAATACGTTCACTTAGGAAGAAGCTGAAGGACACCCTTTACGTTCCTGAGCTTTTATGAAAGAATGCAGATATCAGCGGCATAGTCAAGAATGCCAAGACTATTCTAAAATTCCAATTTGATTCTCCCATTACGATATAAAAATCGAATGGGGTGAGGATATATTCTTGGCACACATACTTACATAATTGATCATTAAAACGCTTCAATCAGCATTAAGACCCAGTTTCTCACAAAACTTATGTTGTATGCGTTAGTTTTGATATATGAGTGGCAGGACCTAGAGTTTAAAATCGACTCCGAACGACAGATTTATGAGAAAGTTTTTCATGGCAATTTTCTTTACTCTCAGAGTGATTCTCTTATTACTTTCGCGATTGTCGTGGTGTCCAGCTCGGTATTGAAAAAGAGTTGTGTGAGGATATATTCCTGGCATATAACTTTCTGTTCTTGTAAATACCTGAGGCGTATTAGATAGTTTGCTTCTTCCACATCGACTTAAGCAAGCGACAAGCGTACAACCTTCTGTAAAACTCCCTTGCATTCTCATAATTTAAAATGACATCGTGACTAATACAGACAAATACATTCCCAAAGTCTATGAAGCTTATGTAGAGAGGTGTGCGCTATTTGACTAATGGGGGCCTAGCTCCCCCGAAGAAATATTTTTTAATTTTCATTTTGCTGGAGATGTCTGACCTGGAGTTTGAACCGAGGCCTCATGTCTAATAAGTCAAACACACTACCTACTGGACAACGGCGACTTGATTCTTCTATTACCTTGCAGTTTACAGCTCGATATAGAAAAGGAATTCTATGAGGATATAATCTTGGCATATAACTTTCTTTACTTGTAAATGACTGTGGCGTATTTGGCAGTTTGCTTCCGCCATATCGACTTGTGGCCTGGCGTACAACCTTTCGTGGAACTCCCCTGCATTCACACAATTTAGTACGATGTCGTAACTAATACAGTGAAATGCTTTCGCAAAGTCTATAAAATATATAAAGAGACGGGTGTACGCTATTCGACGGATGGTTTTACAGAGTGATGGTTTGACTAACGCTCGTTTCTCATGCCAAATATTGCATAATCTTATAGGAGGTTATTGATAGTGTTTGACAATGCCAACAGAAATGATTCTCCTCTAGGTCTTCCACAAAACATGTTGCCTTTCTTTGGAAGCAAAATGACAGCGGCTTCCTACAGTTAGGTCCACAAAGATTTGTTAGGCCAAAAATCCAATATTTGCGGTTACAAGCCTTCATATGATATGTTGACAAGACAAAGAAATTTATTGAATTTTTTTTTCTCCTTTTTAATTCCCGATTATTCAATTAAATTTTTATTTTTGTTTTCTTTTTTTAATAACACCTACAAAATGATGGCTTTTTTCTTGAAGGAAAAGAAATCAATTAAATTAATATTTATTTTAGCCAAGAAGACCTTAAAGCCCTCATTTTCTTTCTTTTCTTTTTTTCTTCTCTTCTATAGCACATACACCTTTTAAAAATTCTTCTTTATTTTTTAATTTTAATTTTCTTTTTTCGATTTGTTTTTTAAGTATTTTCTTTGGAAATATTTTGCCAACTTTATAATGGTCTTGTACTTACAAGACAATTTTGTATGAACATAGGCACTCAGGCCAGCCAATATGACAATAAATGAAGAAAAAAAAAAAGAATACATGCCGGTATTATTTTTATTTTTTTTTTGCTAAGTTAAGTATTATTTTTGCACACCTTAAATGTAAGTAAAAGAGTGAAATCATTAATCTGTGAAACCATGGCAACAGATAATCAGGTTTGTGGACAAATGTGTAATTACTTAAATACTGAAGCTAATATATTGGAAGTGACAATGTTTTTTAACATAAATGACGGATACATACTCATTTTTGGGGTTTCGAAAACTTCTCTATGGTTCGAAGTTAATTTAAGCCATGTTGAGCCTTGTTGAGTCATATTCAGCTCAATAACTAATTATACCGATGTTTTAAAGAGTTTACAATAAATGATAGAAATATTCGCTTGTATTAGTTCTTCTTTATTTGTTTTTAGAAATCTAAGCTTGGATTTATCAGGATAAGAAGCACTTAATAGCCAACATAACTGACAGAACAAATTATTCTTCCTGGGCTCAATATTAGAAACAAAGTCCTATTATTATTATTATCGTGCTGAAGCACTGCAATGAAATGTTCAATTGTACTGTCATTACCCACCATTTATAGAGTTTCTTTACAATGTCTCCTTGAACTCTTTTACCCATGAAAATCAGGACCTTGCAGAGAATTAGTGAAGGTAACTCTACTTTGAATAGAAATACATTGTCGTCCCGTAGGTTCGAAGCAAGTGCTCTATCGATTTCAAATCAAGATATTGTAGAGTGTCAGTGAAGATAACTCCACGCCTATTATCCGAAATGTTTTAACATCACGCAGGTTCGATGCAAGTGCTCTGACGATTCATTGCTATCGTTAGAGAGTCTCTATACTGGCCTTTCAAGTTCTTCCTATTCTGGATAAGTATTATTGGAATCTACAATGCCTTATCAGAAAGCTGGTTAATAAAGTCTGTCTTGAAACTCTTCTCACTATAAATGCCTAGCAGAAATTTAGATTAACGCCGTCTGTATCGAAAAGATGTGCTCTTTACCTTTACTTCTTAGTTCTGGTACTCCTCTAAGGAATCATAACTGGCTGGTCAATGCCATCAATTCCCACAAGACCTGGGATCCAGAAAAGATAGACGCCATTCCCTTTGTATAGTTGTCTAGGAAGTCTCCGTATATTTCTAATGAGCTAAGCACTTATGTGGTGACCGGATAACTACTTGACCTAAATTACATCAAACTAAACTGCTGTTGTATCGATTTTATAATGGAAAGAGTTCTAACGAAATAAGGGATTTACTCCCCATAGTTGAATATCACGAATTTCTCGTAGAGTAAAGTTTTGGGTCGTTTGGATAGAGAATTACGCAGGTAGCAGCCCTATTTTTACGCAGACAATTCTTCGTTCTCAAATAGTTTAAACAGATTCTAATGTCCATTGACATTACGTACATACATACATAATATAATTTGGTCATTACAACCCTTCAGTCAGGATTACGACCTAGCTTCTCATACTGCTTACGTTGTATGTGTTAACTTTATACATGAGTGGCGGGACCTACAGTTTAAAGCCGACTCCGAACGACAAATTTTTGAGAAATATTTTCATTGCAATTTAATTTTTTACACGAGAAGAGTACTGCAACATGGCCGCAAGCTTCAAGGCCCATAGCAGCATAGCCGCTAACAACATGGCCACTAGCAACGTAACCGTTAGCTATACGGCTTCTAGCCATATGGCAACATGGTCGCTAGCTGCAAGGCCAACAGCAACATAGCCTCAGTAACGTGGCCTCTAGCAATATGGCCCCGAGCAAATGGCATACAGAAACATAGCCGATAACAATATGGCCTCTAGCTACGTAGCCAATAGCAACATAACCTCAGTCACATGGCCGCCAGCGCTAAGGACTTTAGCAACATGGCCTCAGCAAAATGAACTCTAGCAATACGGCATACAGCAACATGGCCGCTAGCTGCATGACCAATAGCAACATAGCCTCAGTAACGTCGTCTTTAGCAACATGGCATCTAGCAATATGGGATCTAGCAACATAGCCGCAGTTATGTCACCGCTAGGGCCATGGCCTATAGCAATATGGCATATAGCAACATGTCCCCAGCAATATGGCCTCTAGTAATATGGCATCTAGCAACATGGCCGCTAGCTACATAGCCAATAGTAACATAGCCTCAGTAACGTAGCCGCTAGCAACATGTCCTCTAGCAACATACCCAATAGTAACATAGCATCAGTAACGTCGCCGCCAGCACCATGGCCTCTAGCAATATGGCATATAGGAGCATAGCCGATAGCAACATGGCTTCTAGCAATATGGCATCTAGCAACATGGACGTTAGCTACATAGCCTCAGTAACGTCGCCGCTAGCAACATGTCCTCTAGCAATTAAACATATATGTAGCAAGACGACCACTAGCAATATGGCATCTAGCAATATGGCTTCCAGCAATGAGGACCTTAGAAATATGGGCTCTAGCAAAATGGCCCCTAGCAATATGGCATATATCAACATGGCCTCCAGCAATATGGACTCTAGCAACATGACCGTTAGCTACATGGCCAATAGCAACATAGGCTTAGTAACGTACCCGCTAGCAGCCAGAAATCTGCTGAGAGGAAGTTCGTTATGTTCGACATGTCGGACCTGGGGTTTGAAACGTCACCTCACAGTTAATAAGCCGGCACACTACCTACTAGACTACGGCAATTGGTTCATTGATATCACTCTTAATACCTTCTCTTTCCTTAACCAAAGGATTCGAAAACAATCTTCTAAATGAAGAGTAACTATCGCTCGATTTTGAACGTATTAAACAAATAGCTTTGAATGATTGCATACTTTTAAGTGCCTGTTGTGATGAGACGTTACACCCAATATTCTTTTAAAATACAAAATTTTGTTTTTTGCCATCCCTGCCCATGTACCCATGTGCCCATGTGCCCATGTGCTCGTTGGTCGTCGCATTGAACAATCATTACCTAACATTTATGGTATCATTTGTTAAGTGTCATCTTCTTTATGTAGCACGTACTCGAGCAATCATGCCAGTGTAAAGGCATATGCAATAAAAAACGTTTTTGGCATTGGCATTGGCAATGGCTGGTATAGTGCTGTTAGTGATCATGTTTTTTAAAGAAAGAATATGAACATGTTAGTTAAGGCCACTACGCTCACATGAGCTCTCATCATCCTGGTCATGCATTCATTTAATTTTTTTTCTTTGTTTTTTTTTATTTCTTTGTTTGGTTGGTTTGGGACGATTCTTAAAGGCGAATGGAATAGATTTGTTAGAAATAATTTTCGCGCTTTTCACAAATATTTCCTGCAACATTAATCTCGTGGGCTGGCTGTATAGAGCCGAGCCAAACAAGAGAAGAAGAATAACAATGCGGGTAAATATTGTAAATATTTGCCATATTTAAAGATGAACATGGAAGCAAAAAAAGGAACCAAAACTAAAACGATATGACAAACATTGTAGTAAAGAAGGGAAAAAGGGGAAAAACGAAAAAAGATTTCCAGAAGTAATCTTTGAACAAACGAAGTATAAATGAATAGAATGATAAAACGTTTTTGAGAATTATTGAAAGGTGTATAATGAAGAAAAATGATTGTTTAATGCACAACAAATGCTTAACAAATCCAATGCAAATGTACAACAGCAAATATTTTGTTATTGTCAAATTGTAAATGAAAAATTGCCCGCCTTCTTTTTTGTATCATCTCTTTCAGATTTTAATTTGAAGGCTAAGCCTGGAGTTTAAGGGTCTTAATGGTATCCATATATTAAGGAATTGTTTAATTAAAGAAATACTCATGATTATAGTATTATTGACCATACAATGTTAGAAGGAATGGAAAAAAATCGTAATTTTTAGTGGAAAATATTCTCATTAAAATGATTTGACTTAAAAAATTCGAAAATTTTTTTAAAATATAGTTTCCAGCTCTTCTTACTAAGTGTGCTGGGATCTTTGTGGGAATGTTATCTTTATCAAAAGCTAGGTCGTAATCGTTATGTATGTACATCTGCTATCAAAAGCATTTACGTTTGACAATTACTTTCTTGTATCAAATAAACACAAATGATGTCCCCTATTCAGGTACTGCATTGCACTGAAGTCAGTTGTGGGAGATGATTATGATGGAGTAGCTTTTATAGAAATTAATTGTTTAACCTATGAATTGTAGTCTTGAAGAAGTTCGAAGATACCACAGCGCCGACTGCAATGTGGTCTGGACACTACAGCACGGACTACAGTGTAGCCTGAACACCACTAAGCGGACTTCAGGGTAGTCTGGGCACCGTAGAGTGTATTTCAGTGTAGCCTAAACACCACAGAGCGGAATGTAATGGGATCTCGAACTCTAGCGCGTAATTCAGTGTAGTCCAGACACCACAGCGTGCACTTTAGTGTGGTTTGAACACTACTGAGTGGACTGCAGTGTAGTGTAGACACCATAGAGCGGACTGCAGTGTGGTCATGATACTATGGAGGGAACTGCAGTGTGGTCTGGACACCATAGAACGACTGCAATGCCGTCTGGACACCATAGAGCGATCTGCAGTGTAGCCTGAACAGCACTGAGCGGACTGTAGTGTATTCTGGACAACACAGCGTGGGCTGCAGTGTGATGTGGACACCACAGCACTGACTTTAGCGTAATCTGAACACCAGTAAGCGGAATGCAGTTTGGTCTGGACACCATAGAGCGGACTGCAGTGTAGTGTGGACACAATACAGCGGACTGAAATGCGGTCCGGACACCATAGAACGAACTGGAGTGTGGTCTAGACACCACAGAACGGATTACAGGGTACTCTGAACACCACTGAGTAGACTCTAGTGTAGTGTGGGCACCATAGAACGGACTGCAGTGTGGTCTGGACACCGTAGAACGGACTGCAGTGTGGTCTCGATACCATAGAGCGGACTGCAGTGTCGTCTCGACACCATAGAGCGGACTTCAGTGTAGTCTGGACACCGTAGTACGGACTGTAGTGCGGTCTGGACACGATAGAACAGACTGCTGTGTGATCTGAACACAACAGAGTGGACTACAATGGGATCTGGATACCACAGCGCGTATTGCAGTGTGGTCTGGACAACACAGCATGCCAATGTTCAATACGATCAAAAGTATTTGCTGTTTCCATGTTCATTCTGATGTTCTGCGTTTCTTTGGTAAGGACTATTTCGTTTTGAATCTTAATAGAAACATTACTTGAGTCTGGAATCGAGCAAAGCTCTTCTTTTTGATAAAACATTTCGTATATTACTCACATGTCTTCGACTCCCTAATAAATTTGATTTCTCTATCTGGGTTTACTTATAAGCATTATTGATATGCTAAAGACGATTAAATCGTTCGAAGGCAACCTAACTTTTCGCTTTTTACTTTATGATTCTAATTTGGACAGTATTTAGTCAGTCTTGTGTGAAAACGCGGTGTGTTTGAAGAGAATAATCATGGCTTGAAGATCTCCGTTACAAAGATATGTCGAACATTTGTTGTTGTTTACACAAAAGAGAGCAATTGTTGTTGTTTACATCAAGTTGTGAACAGTGACACACAGAATTATGCGAATAATAAAGAATTTTAATTAAAACTAAACACAAATTTATTTTTATTTGATTTGTAATCTACGAACTCATATTTTAAATGTTTTTTAAAAGGTAAAAACGTAACAGTATTTTATTGTTGATCCCATGTTGATCCTGCTCGATCAATTTATGTGTTTAGATCTTCACGTCTCTTATCTGAAACACAGTAACATCATACAGCTTGAAAGCAAGTGCTCTAATGATTTGTTACTATCACTACAGAACGTGGGTATTCGCCTTTCAAGTTCTTCCTTTTCTGGATCAGTATTCTTTGAATCTACAATACCCTGTCAGATGGCCAGTTAATATTATATTTTGGACCCGTGATAAATTGTTAATATCTTAATGCAATTGTTACTTTGTATGTGGCGATTTATTTGGTTTTCTTTTTTGTGATTCCTGCTGTTTATCATCAAAATTTGCCTTAAACTGTAAATAACGGTCGCTCATATGCAATATTTTTTAATCTTTAAAGTTCATCTTTGATTGCCAAATTCTTTTAAATTCTCTTCTTTACAAAAACAGACAAAAAAATACGAGGCATTTTAAACGTATCACATGTTAACTGGAATCTTTCCACAACAATATTATGTTACATACCTTAGGTTATTTTCTTTAATTTTTTTCTGTTTTTTTCTGTTTTTTTGTTCTACGGCCTTATCTTAATTTCTTTAATAATTTTCGTTTTTCATTTTCATATACAAACGATTCAGGAGATTCTTATTTAAACATCTTCCTTCGCATGGTTTTTTGTGATGTGTTCCCAGCAATGACCTAAATTTTCTTATTTTGAAACTCTCTGTTATCACACACTACGTAATCAACCGACACTGAACAGAAAAAACAAAAAAAAATTAAAATTAAAATCCAGAAAAACTTAAAACAAAAATAAGACAAAAACACACACTCAAACACACTTAAAACTGTTAACCGTAAAGAGATTTGTGATAGTATTTGCTTAAATATACAACAACAACAAGAAAAAAAATAAAAATAAAAACCCAAGAATAACAAAAAGAATCTGTTGGCATATAAAGAGTATGTAAGTATGCATGCGTTTACATTTCATACCACACCACACCACACCACTGTGCATTTTAAATCAAGTTAATCTTATGGGGAGAGAACTACGAAATGCAAACTTTTGATAGAAGAAGACAAAAGTAAGGCAACAGTTATTAAAGCAGGGAATCTTAAATGGGAGTTAAAAGACAGTTAAGGCTACAGATTTTAAAAAGGACTACCGCAGATCCAACAACCACAAGACAGATTGATTGATTCTCTTCAATTTGCATTCACTTCCTTTATAAGCCTCGAACTCCTTTTATAGGTGTTGGGTAGTTTCGCATTTCGCTCTTCCAAAAATGCTGTGAATATCTACGTAATCTTTAGAACCTCGGTGGTATCAGTTTTGTTTTTAAAAAACCAGTCAAAGGTTGGAGCATCGCGTTTAGTTTTAAAATTAACTCCACGCTTATTTACAAAACGTCAACGATTCTGTCGATAATGAGCGAACTAACAGCCTAACATGTTCACTTCGGCACGTACCACGGGTGGCCCGCACTAGACTGTCTAATCGGGCGGCGTGTACCTCCGGTGGTACGTAAGTGCTCATGCTATTAAACGATACGTAATACCAAATATTTGGATCTTTAACACTTCGGATGCCGAAAAAAAACCTGAGGGACACATTACGATAGAGCGTGAGAGCAGCCGCTAGCAGGCGACAAGCATGAATAAAGTGTTAAATAACGGAGTTGCAATTCCAACAGCCTTTAAGCCTTTTTAAGACCCACGGCAGCAATTACTTCTGTTTATCACTGCAAATTTGATCAATAAAATCTCCTTCTATTTTGAAGGATTAATAGTCGTTATACAGAAGCATCGAAAATTTTTTTCCCACGTTGAAAATGTGTGCTTGTAGAAGTCCTGAACTACTAGTAAAGAAATAAAAAACAGTGAACAAAGCTTAATAGCAATTGCCTTACTGATGTCGGTTTCACACCTCCAGGATACTTTTATAATAGCAATTTGGATGTTTGTTTCGGTATCTTAACTAAACACGTTCGATTCGTCACGGCATTAAAAAAAGTTCTCCTTAAGACCCTTAATAATATAGACGAGTCTAAGGAATACCTTCTGCTATCGCATAAGGTTGGATTGGAATTGGAATTGAATTCACATTTAGATTGACTCTTAGAAATGGCAGTGGACTACAAGTATTTTTTACAGAACAAAGAGAACTCGGTCAACACATTTATTCATTGCTGCAGTCAACGAATTTCTGCAATTAGCAGAAGAAATCCTTAGAATCGTGATGTTATGACTGGCCATGTTAGGTAGGTAGAGGTATATATTAATCCAACCATATTTAGCCTAACTATATTTAGCCCAACCACATATAACCCAACCATATACAGCCTATTACGATACCATAGCTATCTATTTCCCCAAGTCATGGAACGATTTTAACTACTAATGTTGCGTACCGAAAATTTATTTTTATCGTCTTAGTATCTACCAAGGTACTTTCTTCTTTTCCGACATAGCACTAGGCTTGTACTTAATAGTTGAGGAATATTTTCGAGGAAAATTTTCATCTTTTTTCTCATCTCTACAGCTCCAGGAGAAGTCATTTGAGATATGTCCAATACCAATACGTCTGGTATGAGTGCCTATAATGGAATATCCAGAAATGACTCCAACAGCGGAATCGAAGTTTAAGCAGACTTTCCGTGCACCCTCTATCCAGTTTTAGCCACGGCAGCAATTACTTCTGTTTATCACTGCAAATTTGATCAATAAAATCTCCTTCTATTTTGAAGGATTAATAGTCGTTATACAGAAGCATCGAAAATTTTTTTCCCACGTTGAAAATGTGTGCTTGTAGAAGTCCTGAACTACTAGTAAAGAAATAAAAAACAGTGAACAAAGCTTAATAGCAATTGCCTTACTGATGTCGGTTTCACACCTCCAGGATACTTTTATAATAGCAATTTGGATGTTTGTTTCGGTATCTTAACTAAACACGTTCGATTCGTCACGGCATTAAAAAAAAGTTCTCCTTAAGACCCTTAATAATATAGACGAGTCTAAGGAATACCTTCTGCTATCGCATAAGGTTGGATTGGAATTGGAATTGAATTCACATTTAGATTGACTCTTAGAAATGGCAGTGGACTACAAGTATTTTTTACAGAACAAAGAGAACTCGGTCAACACATTTATTCATTGCTGCAGTCAACGAATTTCTGCAATTAGCAGAAGAAATCCTTAGAATCGTGATGTTATGACTGGCCATGTTAGGTAGGTAGAGGTATATATTAATCCAACCATATTTAGCCTAACTATATTTAGCCCAACCACATATAACCCAACCATATACAGCCTATTACGATACCATAGCTATCTATTTCCCCAAGTCATGGAACGATTTTAACTACTAATGTTGCGTACCGAAAATTTATTTTTATCGTCTTAGTATCTACCAAGGTACTTTCTTCTTTTCCGACATAGCACTAGGCTTGTACTTAATAGTTGAGGAATATTTTCGAGGAAAATTTTCATCTTTTTTCTCATCTCTACAGCTCCAGGAGAAGTCATTTGAGATATGTCCAATACCAATACGTCTGGTATGAGTGCCTATAATGGAATATCCAGAAATGACTCCAACAGCGGAATCGAAGTTTAAGCAGACTTTCCGTGCACCCTCTATCCAGTTTTAGCCAGATTTGATGCGCTAAAATGCTCATATCCGCAGTTGTCATCGCTGCATTAATAGAGTCCATAACTGAATAGTCAATTACAAGCCCGGAGGTCTTCAATAACGTTCAAAATGTAGGGATTTTACCGAAGAAAAAGCTGTTAAGCAAGTGAAAAACACTCAGAATTAATGCACCGCATAAAGATGCGGTGTAGTATTAAAGACAAGCAGGTTCGAATCTTTGAAATTGCAACAAGCCTTCAAGAATTATTCTTTCATGAAAAAAAATATTTCTTCGGCGACTTCCTCTCAGCAGATTTGTAGCACAAAACTCTGAGAGTAAATAAAATGTTGTCATGAAAAGTTTCTTAAAAATCTATCGTTCGGAGTCGACTTTAAACTGTAGGTACCGCTTCTCATGTATAAAATTAACGCACAAAACATAAGAGGTGTGAGAAGCTAGGTCGTAACTGAAGGGGTTTAATGACCAACGGCTGAAAGTGAACAAGAAGTTATTAGGAGTTATGAAAAGTAAATTTGTTTTCTTCGAGTTACTTTGGCAGCTAAAATGATGAAAGCTGAAAATGATGAGATAGGCCTTTTAATTTGTTTTCGCTATTTGTCAAAATGGATTATGGATTGCTTTTAAGGTAATATGTTACTACAATCCATAGATCAGAGATCAGCAATGAATAGTTTTTTCGCTGCTCATAAGCACTCATGAAATTTTGAATATAAGTGAGTCTGTAGCTGATTTATCTTCTCGTTGCCATTACTTTTCCCTTACCCATTACAGTCCGGACTGTAATGTGTATGTGTCCCGGGGAGTGTGAGTGTGGGGACGTTCGAAAACAAAAACAATATTGAAATTTAACTATGAACTCTGGTCATTCGTATTCACTACAACGTTGATTTACAAGTACAGGTTGCAATGAGTATGAGTACAACGTTGACATTAAACTCATACCATTCGAAATATGTTTGACTCATAAGCCTACTCCTTCAGATTCATAACTTTAGAAAAACACTTATAATACTTATAAATGATTCGAGCAGAGAAGACACAACCTTTTAGTGAGTATTTTAGTGTTCGTACGCGTATCATACTTGTTGTATGTTTCTTGTAAATGTTGAGCCATGGAGAGTCGAAATCAACATCAACAACATCATACGCGTTGATAGTGTTGAGTATGCATATGATGAGTACTTCAAACTTTGAATATGAGTAGAGAGGTTCCTTGATATTAAAATAAGTATGAATGCGTATAAGTATCAGAAATTATGAGTATGATTTAGTTCTACTCATCTTTTTGAATACTCATCCCTGATCTCTGCTATAGATACAACTCATAGGCAATATTATTTTATTACCGGCAGATACTCAGGATAAAATTTTTTTTAATTGGTATGAACTCCTTAAGCTGTGTACTCTTCGGATACGCATACTTACATATGATTGGCTCCGGTGACTATAATTGGCTTAAGAATCTCTGATTTTACCAAAAAAAATTCATACGATAAAATATGAAGAAAAAAAAAGAAGAGAAAAATTTTGATGTGGAAATGTAGCTAAAAAGAGTAGCTAAACCAAACATAACAAAAACAACAGCAGCAGCAGTAACAGAAAACTGAAAACTGAAAGGAAAAAGAACAAGTAGCATAATAAACATTCAACAGTTTGTATAGTAAATTAAAATTATCTTTTTCGTTGATTATTTTTTTTTTGATTTTTTTTAACTTTTTTTTTTGTTTAAGAACTAAAAGGTAAATACTATAAGCATATTAAAATAAATACTGGAAATATATATTTTTTTCTTTTTAATAAATTTAATATGCATAAAAATGCATATAAGCCTTGAGCCCCTCTGGCCCAAAACCAATGATGAATCAAAGAATGCAAGGCAGTACGACTGCTATTTATTCCCATAGCAGAAGCTATGGGCTGTAGCTTAACTTAATCACATTTGCTTCTATTATTTATCTCTTCTCTCTCTCTCTCTATCTGTCTATGAACATTTTATAAATTAAATTAAAAATACAAAATCGGAATCAAAATCTTCTTTTCATTTTTATCTCATCTCTTGCTCTACTCTTTTGAAGAGAAGATAATTTTTGGTGTGTGTCTGCATTTCATTGTTTTTTTCTTCTGGTTTTTCAATGATAAGAACTGCTTTTTGTTTTTTTTTTTTTGATATCCATTAAATGATTATAATGATTGGTTATTTGGAAATCTCACGCTCTCTCTCTCTCCCTCCTTGATTGAATATTTTTGTTGATTTTTATCAAAATCAAATCAAATGTGGATATTAATGAATTTGATACAAGAAGGGGTACGGAGCAGTAAATGGAAAAAGTTTTAAATTAATTAATTGCTAATGGTTACACTCACGCAACAAACTAATTTGATGGATTTTTTTCAGGTTTTTTTTCTATTTTTAATTTTTTGTTTTCAAACTAAATATGATTAGATTTGATAGATGCATAGCATTAGTAGCGTATATGCCTAAAAATTTTAAGTATTCAAAAAAAAGTAAAAAATTAATTTTTCATTTTGAATATTCATGCTTTAAATTATATTTAAGTACCATAATATACCTGATGTATCAGTGAATTTAGTTCAAAAGTTTTAAAAAATATATTTCTTAAAGCATACATAATTGGCCATTACAACCCTTCAGTTAGGATTACGACCTAGTTTCTCACACCATTCATGTTGTGTGTTAATTTTATATATGAGTGGCGGAACCAACAGTTTAACGTTGACTCCGAGCTAAAGATTTTTTTCGTTTTGGCATCGTTCTTTTGGTTAATAATTCATCCACTATATCCGCATTGGAACTTGCCTTAGAAGACACCGTAGTCTAGAAGGTAGTGTGTTGGCTAATCACACGCTTCAATCCTCAGGATAGAATCTCGATCAGATTGAAATATGAAGAAATATTTCTACGGCCACTTCCCCTCAGCAGATTTCTGACAAAAAATCAAAGGGTAAATAAAAATTGCTATGAAAAGTTTTTGAAAAAAATCTGTTGTTCGGAGTCGACTTTAAACTGTAGGTAACTCTACATTGGATAAAATTGACACACACAACATGTGTAGGGTGTAATACTGACTAATGCGTTGTATTGACCAATTTTGTAAGTATGTATGTTATGTAACTTGTCTTTCATCGCGGCCACCGACCACACAACCAGGGTGGTTTTTTCGTTAATGTAGAGTGCGTTTACGAATTAACTCTTGCTGAAATTGAACCTGATATTGACTGGCAAGGCTATATATCGGGTACGCCATCTAACGTTTTTTTTTCAAACAAGTGCTTATTTCGTGAATGGTAACACTTAGCTCATGTCTGATTTGACAGATAATTAGTTTTATCCTTCCGCTGAACAAATATGACCATCCAATGCGTTGTCGCTTCGCTAAGTGGGCCTGCGATCGACTTACAGAAGATGCCGATTTTGGCAAGAAAATCATCTTTTCAGATGAAGCTCATTTTGATCTTGGCGGGCGGTATGTAAACAAGCAAAATTGTCGCATTTGGGGCATAGAAAACCTGCACATTGAAAGGCCGACGCACCCAAAACGAGTCACTGTTTGGTGCGGATTTTTGTCCAGAGGAATAATTGGGCCATTTTTCTTCGAAAATGAGCAAGGAGTGGCCGTTACAGTCAATGGCGATCGTTATCGGGCCATGTTGAACAAATTTTTGTTCACAGAAATTGAAGAGTAGGATATTGGCAACATTTGGTTTCAACAGAACGGCTTTACGTGCCACACAGCAGAAGCTACACTCGATGTTTTGCGCTCTGTTTTTGAAGATCGCATTATCAGCCGCAGAACTGATGTCGTTTGGCCGCCTCGGAGCTGCGATTTGACACTATTTGACTAATATTTGTGGGGTGCCGTCAAAGATTAGTGTTACGCCGACAAGCCAGAGGCAATTGACGCTTTAAAGGACAATATTCGTGAAGCCATTGGTGAAATACAGCTGCACACTCGATAATGTGCTTAAAAATTGGCCCGATCGTGTAGGCTACTACATGGCCAGCCGAGGCAGCCATTTGAATGAAGTTATTTTCCATTATTAACCGGAAGGATTGTACTTTCAAATTAAAATAGAAATTTGAGAAAATATTCAGTAGTTTTTTTTTAAAGCACTTAAAAAAAAGTTATTTGGCGGACTATTTACATAATTAATCCTTCAGTAAGGATTACGACCTAGGTTCTCACACTACTTATGTTGTATGCGTTAATTTTATACATAAGTGGAGGAATTCCGAACGACAGATTTTTAGGAAACTTATCATGGCAATTTTATTTACTGCCGGAGTTTTTGCCTAAAATCTGCTGAGAGGAAGTCACCGAATAAATATTTCTTTATACCTCGTTTTGATGTGTGGCCTTACGTCTTATAAGCCAAAACATTACTTACTAGAGTTTTTCATAAAAATAAATCTATTTTTATAAAAATTTCTTTCAAAACGAATTATATTTTGCAGTAAATTAATGTTTAATTGTTAAACGATAGAAATTTCATGATTACAACAAACAAAAAATAAATATTTTTTAATATTTAAAAAAGTTTATGTTAATTTTTTTTTTTCAATTACTTTTTGCTAGTCTAAGAAGACAACAATATAAACAAACCTTTATAAAAAAATTAATAAAAAAAAAATTGAAAATTAAAACCATCTTGATAAAGGCTAAACCTAAATCGACAAAAATAAAAAAAGAAGAAAAACATGACAAACATTTAAACAACAGAAGTCTTAAGCCATGACTACGAATTGAATAAAAAAAAATACGAGAAAGTGTGTAAGACAACTAAGCAGCTGTAAGTTAAAAACTCATTAAATTTCATACATTTAAGCTTAAATATCAGCAGCTTAAAATCATACACTAAAGCGGGTTTAAAAGCCAAAAAAATTGGTAAAAAATAAAAAATAAATTCTTGACTCCATTAAAGCCGCCTATCATAACCGCCACCTTTGAGGGTTTTCAAAAAACACACAGACAAACAAATAAAGACGGAAAGATGAGCCAAAGAAAGCTTAAATTCATACGCATATTCATATTTAAGGCAAATGGTTTCTGTTTCTTACCGTTCTGGCCTCCCTTTTCTGCAGGTTTTATATGTATGAACTTGCGGCAAAACATCAAGCATTCGTTGTCTTTCTTTTTCACTTTGGCTTGATGATGATGATGATGAAGTAAAGAATTTTTGGCAAAAATTTTAAATCTCATCATACTCTTGCAATTTGAGGGCCTTCTTTTCCAAGTTCGAAATAAAAAGAAAAGAAAAAAACTGAATTTTACATTGAGGCTATGTACGTACCATAAAGGTAAAACAACATGTAAATCGCTTAGATATCAAACTTGTTAACAAGTACTTAAGGCTGTATACCTTTTTCTTCTTCAGGTTTTGTTTTTTCTTTTCTTTTCTTTTTTAAACAAAAATACTACAAACACTACATAATTATTGAGAGATTTCTTGCTCTACTAAACTTAGTTGCCGAACGGGAAAGAAAAGGGGGTAAAGAAAAGGGTCTCTATAGGCCCATTAAGAGGTGTATGTCATAATGAGCCTCAATGCAAGTAACGCCTTTAAACAGGCCACTCATTCTCCAAAGCCACAGAAATAATTTTTACTTTAAATAACTCGTACAAGAGCTTCCTACAAATTATAACATGTTAACCCAAAAGAAACGAATTTAAAAACAAAAGAAAAAAATTTTTCAGAAACACCACAAAACTGATTTTAATGGTCATTCATTTAAAATCCTTTTCTTTTTCTTCTTTTCTTTATTTCTTTGAGTGATTTTTTTTTTTTTTTTTTTGGAAGTTCTTAGGCTCGTTAAAAGAAAATTTTTGGCTTGCAAATGAATATTTATTTGGTGCAAAAATCATTTTCATTTCAACCGGTTATATGAGTTAAAAGGTCCTCGGGTATTACCGCTGCTATTTGTTGGTAAATGCCAGCCATTAAAATTAAATGCATTTAATTAAGGGGTTCAGGCGGCTTGTATCATTAGTTCTTAATTAATAATGTACCTTTGCTGTATGGAAGAGTACGCAAATGCGTTGAAGTGATAAATTAAAATCACAGGAAATAAATTTTTTAATTTAAAAATATTTCATTTCACCATTAAGTCTTTCACAGAAAATTACTTACTGCTTATATACATACCACAGATCAGCAATGAGTATTCTAAAAGATGAGTAGAATCGTATCGTACTCATAATTTCTGAAACTTATTTTAATATCATGGAATCTCTACTCAAGCCGCCATAGTCTAGTAGGTAGTGTGTTGGCTTATTAGTCGAAAAGCCAGGGTTCAAACCCCAGGCTAGATATCAAAACAAAATACGAACAAATATTTCCTCGTCGAGAGAGTCAATAAAATTGCCATGAAAGTTTCTCAAAAACCTGTCGTTCGGAGTCGACTTTAATCTGCAGGTCCCGTCACTCATGTATAAATTTAACACACACAACATAAGTGGTGTGAAAAACTAGGTCGTAATCCTGACTGAAGGATTGTAATGACCAATTATGTATGTGAACCTCTACTCATATTCAATGTTTGAAGAACTCATCATATTCCGACTTAACAACATGTATGATGTTGTTGATTTCGACTCTCCATAACTCCACATATACACGAACAACAAAATAAGTATGAATCGCGTACGAACACTAAAATACTCACTAAATGCTTGTGTGTTTGCTCTGCCTGCTGCTCTGTCTTTTTTATTTTTTTGTAAATGCAACAACAACTAAGACTGTAAATTTTGATTAATGGTTCGAGTCACTCGAATCATTTCTAAGTATTATAAGTACTTTTCTAAAGGCTTATGAATCTAAATGAGTAGGCTTATGAATCAAACATATTTCAAATGGTATGAGTTTGATGTCAACGTTGTACTCAAACTCATTGCAACCAATACTTATAAATCAACGTTGTTATGAGTATGAATTAATCAGAGTACATACATAGTTAAATATCAATATTGTTGACTCATTTATATTCAAAATTTCATGACTGCTTATGAGTAGCGAAAAAACGATTGCTGATCTCTGATACATACATATTCCAAACCTCTGACCAGACATCTAGAAGGCGAGAATTTAGGAAGCGATTTCATTTTATTTTCTTGTCTTAAAACATTCCTTCAGATAAAAAAATTCAGTTCAGCTTTTAAACAGTTTTTGACCATTTCACATAAGCTTACGTTAGTTTAGCTAAGATTAGATTGTTACACTCTATAAAACCATTCACATTGGGAGCTCTTCTTAAGAGCCAAGCAAGTCATAATGATTTGCATAAGGCTTGCAAGAAAATTTTGCGACTGCAGCTCAATAATGCTGCATTAGATGAACACCAATTCAGCGTAGTCTAGTCTAGCCAAGATACTACCTACTAGACTACGGCGACTGCTTACCGGCGACTGCTTACCGGCGACTACTTATTTACCGTATCTCTTGAAGAATTCAAGATTAAAATTTGAAATATTTTTTTCTTTTGAAACAATTCGTTATGGTAACTTAAACTAAGAATTAAATCTACCTGACCACATATAAATATATAAAATATATAATAATATATAAAAAGATAAAGTTTAACTTAAAGATTGATCGTTTAATTCTCATTTAAATTCCTTTAAATGGCTGCAAGTAATGGCAGATTTTCAGCTCAAATGAGCAACAAGAAAAAACACAACTCAACTTAAGGCAGCCGTTTATAAAGGGAAACAGGCTGATTACATTGCTCATACTTTTGTCTTAAACTTATGAACCAAAAATGTTTCAATTCAACAAAAAACAAAAAAATGGAAAATATTTTGAAGATAAATCTGAAAACTTTATTAAGAAACTTTTCCATTTAGTTGTGATAACAGAAAATTTGAAAATTTACTTCATCTACTACTACAGCACCAGCAACAACTGGTAACATTATACTTTAAGTGGTGATGGAATAATGAAGGCAACACAAGAACAAAAAAGTATTCGACAAGATTCTCTTCTTTTACTGTTTTACTCATCACACATAAATCTTAATTGACCCTCTATAACGTATAAATCATAATCATCATAATTGTCAGTAGCAGCAGCAGACGCACTTGATACACTCCTTCTCATACTCATACAATAAAATCGAAACGAAAGCAATCATACAACCATACAATGCAGCTTTTTAGTTAGTCATTGCAAATGGAAATGCTGCAAGAAGAAAATGCCAAAAACTTATGCTTCTTTTTAGCATAGAGCCAGCCAGCCAGTCAATGAGCCATTTGCTCAGACAATCATTTCGACAGTCATTTACTCACTGCCTGACTGGCAACAAATTGTGGCATTTGAATGCTTGATTGTTGTTGTTGTTGTCGTTGTTTTCATCAGCATTTTGTGTTAATATTTGGAAGAATGAAGTGGATGTTGTGGCCTTAATTCGAGAGGTTGTAAAAGGGTGGCGAAATGGTTGAATTTATTTCATTATTTAAATCGTTTTTGTTTTAAAATGTTCTTATGTTTCTACTTTTTAAAGAACTTAATTGTTGTCAGGCCTGTTCGTTAAAATGAATAGTGAAAGGAAAGAATTCCAATAGAGCTTTCGCTATGGTCGGGGAACCTTTGTGACCGGAAAGTTGTTCTATATAAATCGGTCAAAATCGGATGAAATTGTGGTTGAAATGGACCTAGGGGACTGAATAACCTTGGTAGCAAGGATTCCAAACCAGTTGTTTTTACGGTCAGGCATTACTTACGACTGGAGATATCGGTGATGAATCTTTATTTTTTTTTTTTAATCATTACAACTCTTCAGTCAGGATTACAACCTAGCTTGTCACACCACTTATGTTTTGTGTGTTAATTTTATACATGAGTGGCGAGACCTACAGTTTAAAGTCGACTCCGAACGACAGATTTTTTTGGAGAAACTTTTCATGGCAACTTTATTTACTCTCAGAGTTTTTGCCAGAAGTCTGCTGAGAGGAAATCGACGAAAGAAATACTTTTTGTATTTTATTTTGATGTCTAGACTGGGGCTCGAACCACGGCTTTTCGTCTAATAAGCCAACACACTACCTACTAGACCACGGCGACTTCATTTCATTGAATCTTTATTATCAACAAAAAATGCGAATTATTGACACAAAAAATGTAAGTCATCGACAAAAGAAATGGAAATCAACGACAAAAAATGCAACTTATCTAAAAAACTTATCATCCAAAAAATGCAAGTCATCGACCAGATAAATGCAAGTCATTGACTAAAAACATGCAAGTCATTGACCATAAACAATGTAAGTAATCGTTAAAAAGTATGCCAGTCATCAAATAAAAAAATGTAAGTCATCGACCAAAAATTTCAATTCATCGACCAAATAAAAAGCAATTCATTGTCCAAAAAAAAAAAAAAATGCGAGTTATTGACACCAAAAATGCAAGACATCGACCAAAAGTCTGCTAGTCATCGCCAAAAAAATGCAAGTCATCGACCGGAAAAATGCATGTCATCGACCACAAAAAATGCAAATCATCGACCATAATAAATGCAAGTCATCCACCAAAAGAATGCCAGTCATCGAATAATAAAATGTAAGTTATCGACCACAAATTTCAAGTCATCGACGAAAAAAATTCAAGTCATTGCCCAAAAAATGCATATCATCTATTAATGAATGCAAGTCATTGCTCAAAAAAAAATTAAAGTCATCGACCAGAAAAATGTAAGTCATCGACCATAAAAAATGCAAATCATCGACCATAACAAATGAAAGTCGTCGTCCAAAAGAATGAAAGTCATCGAATAATAAAATGTAAGTTATCGACCAAAAAATTCCATCAATAGAAAAAAGTCATCGATAAAGTCATCGACGCAAGATACCGAAAAATTTCCGCACTTTATATAGAGAATTTTTATTCCTCATTTGAGGAAAAGAATTAGCTCCAACGCCTACATATTCGGTCTTAAGTAACCCACGACCATAAAGAAACATGTTTTGGAACCCTTGATCCAATAGCTATCCAACCAACTATATCCGAAAAATAATTAAAGGTATGAAAAGTGCAAATAATATGAACAGTGCAACTGCCAACATCACTCTGTGTCTGTTGAAAGCTCTGTCAAGTTGTTGCAACTTCTTTTTAAATTGTCTACAAAGAAAAGAACATCATTTTCTTTTGATCTTAAAAAAGGAAATTCAGATCAAAAAGAATAAAAAAAGAAAATCAAAATAAAACAAATATGAAAAGGAAAAACAATAATTAAATTTGAAATCCGTTTAAAAGAGAGGAGATAATTTCTATTTTATCTGCTAAAAAAAAAGAAAAATGTCAAGTGGTTGTTGAATTCGTTTTTTCATTTACGAACGCAATAAAAGGGGAATTTCCAAGACAGGCAGACTAATTGTAAGAAGAACACATGGCCCATTGGCAGTAAAACAGACCAACACATCAAATTCCATTTAAGATTTATTATCCGCATACGCTTTAATGTTTAATATCACTGGGCATAATTTTTGTTCAAAATTGAAATAAATTTGAATTTCTGGTTGATTGGCTGGTGTGGCTGGCTGGCTAGTTGGCTGACTCAATGGCTGGACGGGCTGGGCTGTTTGTTTGGTTTTATCTTCTTAATTACATTCTGTTGTTGTTTATTTTGGCCAATAATTTTACTTATCCTGTTTATAGATCCAATAATTCTTTTTTAATTTTCTCCCCACCAATATTAAAACTGAGATTTCTATCTACTGTTGCCGTTGCCGTTGTGGCTGCTGTATTCTGCTTGATTTCACAGTTTATTTGCCTGCGCATTCTAATATTATCTTTGAACATAAACATTCATTACTTTTTGTAAAGATTTTTCTTCTTTTCCTTTTATTCTTTGCTTTCTTTTTGTTTTTATTTTCATTCAGATTTATTTTTTTTTTGTCTTTTTATTTAATAAACGACTGCGTGAATGAATCTCAGGGTGAAGAAGAATTCTTTCAAGTCTACTAATGTTGCGTGGTAATATTTAAGAAATTCCTTTAACATGAATTTAATGTTCGGAAAAAATATATAAAATTACACATGAAATCTAATCAGATGATTTAAATTTTTCAAACCTTGCACTCTACACTCTACACGAAAGTCTGCAGGCAATTGGTGATTGCAGGTAAAGTTGCAGACAGTTTTCTAGGAACTACAGAATATCTTCAATCGAGCATAGGAGTTCCTAGTGATTTCTTATTTATACATACATACACACATAACTGGTCATTATAACCCTTTAGTCAGGACAACAACCTAGCTTCTCTCACCACCGATGTTGTGTGTGTTCATTTTATACATGTTTGGTGGGACCTACAGTTTTAAGTCGACTTCAAACGACAGATTTTTTGAGAAACTTTTAATCTCAGAATTTTTGCCAGAAATCTGTTGAGAGGAAGTCGCCGAAGAAATATTTTGTTCATGCTTTCGTTGTGATGTCTAATCGGAGATTTGAATTGTGGCCTCACGTCTAATAAGCCAACACACTACCTACCAGACTACGGCGACTTTCTTATGTATTGATTACATTAATACCAGTATTCAGAAGCCTATAAACTGCTTAATACGTAGTGTTCATATCTATTTTCAATGTTACGACAAAAAAAGAACAGAAATTAGAAGTAGAAAATAGAGGTCGATAGGTCATACGTTGCCAAAAATGCCTTAGTCAGAGACCCATGCATTCAATCAAGATGTATGGTTGGATAACATCTTAATATTTGAAAAATACTCCTAAAAACTAAAGGAAAACACTGGAAAACTTTAAATCTTAGGCAAAATAGTGTGGTGTTAAGGACAAGGCTCAAAACAAGTCGTATTTAACAACGCAACAGTTAATGAAGCAACATTATGTGGAAGATTACAAGACAATTTCAAGAAAAACGAGCTGAAAACCATACGGCATGCGATTCCATGAAACTATTGCTATTTGTCGCCGCTAAAATACGCCAAATTTTTATTATGCAGAGGAATGCCAGCAACAATTTCTAGCCTGGGAAACAAGACTACAGCTTCCATTGGATATCAACCGAAGTGCTAGAAAAGTATGGCAAAATTATTGTTCTTGAATGCAAAACTAATCGCGAATTCGTGAACAACATTTACAAAGAAGTACAAACAAAATAATATTTAAAGGGCTGGCGTTGCCGCCGCAGTCTAGTAGGTAGTTTAACGGCTTTTTGTCGGCATCTCGCAGATCAACCACGGCTCAGATATCTCAAACAAATTGAAATATTGCTTCATCAACTTCCTCCCAACATTCTTCTGGCAAAAATACTGAAAGCAATTCAAATTTCGATTAAAATATTCTCAAAAAACTCTCTCGCTCGGAGTTGACTTTAAACTGTAGATTCCGCAACTCCTGGGTAAAATTACCATACACGACATCGGTGGTGCAATATACTAGGTTGTAATCCTGACTAAAAAGGCTGTAATTATTAATTAAGTAAGTAAGTAAGCATTGTCTAATACATAGAGTGTAGGCTTACTAGACGAAAACTCAGTTCTGTGACACATCGAAATAAATTTATTTCATTCGACGGCATCCCTTATGAAGTCTCCGTAGTCTAGTAGGTAGTGTGTTGGCTTATTAGCCGTTAAGCCAGAGTTCAAACCCCAGGCCAGATATCAAAACAAAATACAAAAAGTATTTCTTCTTCGACTTCCTCTCAGCAGATTTCTAGCAGAAACTCTGAGAGTAAAAAAAAATTGCCATGAAATGTTGTTCGGAGACGACTTTAAACTGTAGGCCCCACAACTCATGGATAAAATTAACTTACACAATATGGGTGTTGTGAGAAACTAGGTTTGAATCCTGACTAACAGGATTGTAATAACCAATTAACTAAGTAAGTATGCATTGTCTAATTGTCAGTTCTGTGACACCTCAAAATAAATTCATTTCATTTGGGGCGATGTCCTCATAAGGTCTGAGAGTAAATAATTGTACATGGCAAAACTTCTCAATTACATCGTTAGGAGAGAATGCTGATCCCGCCTCTAATAAATAAAATTATCACACATGACATGGGTAGTGTAAGAACTTAGGTCATAATCGTGACTAAAGTAATTCAATGGCCAATATCGTAGAGTAGTTAAGTAATTTTTAGAAAGTGAATGCTAGGCGGTCACTTATTGGACGCAAATGATTTTCATGATTTTTTAATTGTCAACAGCAGCTGAAAACATATATTTTTCTTCAGATCTAACAGATATGCATACATATATAATTGGTCATTACAACCCATTAGTCAGGATTGCGACCTAGCTTCTCACAGCACTTATGTTATGTGTGTTAATTTTATACAGGATTGGCGGGACCTGCAGTTTAAAGTCGATTACGAAACACAGATCTTTGAGAAACTTTTCATGGAAATTTTATTTACTCCATCAGTTTTGGGACAGAGAATGTTGAGAAATATTTTTCAATTTTTCGTTTTGATGTCTGACCTGGCGTTTGAATTACAGCCTCACGTCTAATGAGCCAACACATTATATACTAGACTACGGCGACTCCGGATCTAAAATTATCCACAATATCTGTACAGGGGGAAAATAATTGTGTTGATGAATTATTTACAAACGTTCGTTGGTGTAAGTCAATTCCTCCAGATATTTTGCTTAAATGCATGAGACATACATTATTGGTCCTTACAACCCTTTAGTCAGGATTACGACCTAGTTTCTCTCACCACCGAAGTAGTGTGGGTTAATTTTTATAAATAAGTGGCAGGGCCTACAGTTTAAATTCGATTCCTAACGACATATTTTTTAAGAACTTTTCATTGAGAAGAAATCGCCGGAGAAATATTTTTCATTTTTTCGTTTTGATGTCTTACCTGGGGTTTGAACTCCAGCCTCACGTCTAATGAGCCAACACACTATATCAGGATTACGACCTAGCTTCTCTCACCACCGATGTAGTGGGGGTTAATTTTTATACATGAGTGGCCGTAACTACAGTTTAAATTCGAGCCCGCATGAGAGATTTTTAAGAAACTTTTCAACAAAATTTTTTTTCTGAGAATTTGCTAGAAGTCTGTTTAGAGGAAGTCGCCGAAGAAATATTTTTTCCTTAATTTGTTTTGTTGGAGATATCTGTCCAGGGGTTCGAATCAGCGAATATAAATGGATGAGGCATTGTGAAATGAATTAAAAAAATGTGCAACAAGCTGTTTATGGCTGTTTGTTTAAAAATTTTTCTTTTTAAACTTGGATCACTTAAATTGAATAGTAACTGTAGGGTGTTATAAAAATTCTATCACCTGCTATACTCCTTAAATTTTTTTTTCTTTCCTTTAACCCATTTGTTTTGCTAGAATAAACCCAACATACATACATATATGTGTGACTATGGAAAACCACTTGTTCAGACTTATTTCATGTAAAAAAAAATTATCGTAGAAAAAAAGGCTTAAAACCCAAGATGAAGAAAATATTATCACTAAACGAGTAGAGGAGCCAGTACGATAAAAAAGGAGAAGGTATTAAATGAATGCTTGCAAATGAAATAAAATATAATAAGAGACCAAGAGGCACAAGAAGAAGCAAAAAAAAATATTTTAATTAACGCAATATTTGCACAAAATAAACAACATTACAAGGCCAAGGCGCTAGATAAGACACAACAGACAACAACACCAGCCAGTAACACCACCAGCACCAGCACCAGCACCGTTTACCATTGCCACTATTGCCACCATAATATGGACAAGCGTTGTGGTAGACAAAAAAAAAGAAATAAAACGGGCAGTTGAGGTCGGCACTTGGCCGGCTACTTAAAACCAGGCTGTAACAAATGAATACACGCAATCATGGAAATAAAAGTGTTTTACTGACAACAATAACGGCCACAAAAAAAAAGGAATTTTTGTAACACTAGCTCACCATCACTACCACCACCAGCAGCAGCAAAAGCAGCAGCAGCAACAACATGATAAAGGTGAAAAAGTAAGGAGTAAATTGTTAAGATACAACAACAGCAACAACATCTAACATGCTAAATATAATCGTATTTTTTTTTTAAAGGGTAAAGGGGCAGCGTGAGTAATACAAGTGAACAAAAAGAAATTTTTGTTGTTGTTGTGCTGAGCTTTTGCGCTCAAAAGATAGACATGCAGATATCATTATGGCAAGTCTAAGGGATGCAATTGCCTTTAACTACTACAGTAACTACAAGAACAACAACAGCAAACAATATTAGCAACATGAGGCGTCGTACTTTAGTTTTAATGTGCAACACAAAACACAACAACTACTGGTTACAATAAAGTTATGCTGTTGCAATGTTGCATATCAGTTTAGACAATCACCAGCGTATATCTCTGACGAACAACAAAATAAAAAAAAATTAAAAAAACAACACGTTTAAGAGGTATAAACGGCCGGTATGTTGCACTACATTGCCAAGCTTTTTTGGTACCAAAGGTTAAGACAGGCTACGATATGCTTACATACACACATAATTGCCAATTACAACCCAGTTAGTCAGGATTGGAACCAAGTTTCTGTCACCACTTCTACCTTTTCTACTGCCTCTCCTTTTTCTGTATATCGCCTATAATCCTCTCCCCTTTAGCACGCTTTACAATTGGTCAACTGAACCTCCCTGTATTGTACTTCTCTCAATTGACAAGTGTACGTCCTCTAACCTAACCTAACCTTTTCTCACCACTTATGTTGTGTGCGTTAATTTGTATATATGAGTGGCGGGGCCAAAAGTTTAAAGCCGACTCTGAACGCCATATCTTTTGAGAAACTTTTCATGGCAATTTTTATTTACTCTGAGAGGTTTTGTCAGCAATTTGCTGAGAGAAATATTTGCTTCCGTATTGTTGGAGATGTCTGACCTGGGGTTTGAACCTTTGAACTTACTTCGAAGATGCCAACACACTACCTACTAGACTACAGCGACTTGCATGCTTTTATGTACTATACTATACTATACTATACTATACTACACTTTACCATACTATACTATACTATACTATACTATACTATACTATACTATACTATACTATACTATACTATACTATACTATACTATACTATACCATACTATACTATACTATACTATACTATACTATACTATACTATACTATACCATACTATACTATACTATACTATACTATACTATACTATACTATACTATACTATACTATACTATACTATACTATACTATACAATACTATACCAGAGGCTCCACTTAAGCCTGTCGCAAATAATGATGAAAACCAGAGCTATGGAGGGAAAGTTTTCGTCATATTTCGTTTTTTTCGCTTGGATTTGAACCATGGCCTCACGTTCAATAAGCCAATACACTACTTACTAGACTAAAGCCGACGGAGTGCTCATTTGGTTCAAATTTAGTCTCAAGACGTTTAACTCCAGGACAAAATTTATTTGCTTGTATATCAACTGGAGCCTAGTCCGGCTTGCCCTCTTTTTTTTAAATTTTTAAGTTGTTACAAATAACAGTGCTATGTCGTTACCATGTGGTGTAGGGCATACAAAAATAACTTCAACACTGACTCAACCACTCGCCAGCCACACAACTAACCATCCAGCCAGCCAACCATCCAACCTATTTCACGCAAACTCAAATGGCCAGTTTAAGAGCTCTACCATGCAATTTTAAAAGCAACACCACCACTAGTCAGGTTGGGGTTCAGTCAGTTGCGTGGTGTTTCTAGGTTATTCCTGCCAACAACAACTACAACCACTACTTATGCTACGCGCTTCACTGCCAGTTAGCCAATAGTGCCACTGTAGTAGTAGTTGCTGTGAGTTGCTAGTGGCCTGTTTAAGATGCAACACGATGCGAGCGATTCAATCCAAGATGCGATGCAATCACTTTTCGATGCGTTTTTAGTACGGCATATTTCTTCGGTGTTCTTGCGTTTTTATAAGGTTTGGGGATTTTTCGATTTTAATTCTTTGCCTTGTTTGTGTGTTTTTTTATTCTTATAATTTTTTTTACGCTTTTGCGAAGACGTTATCGCATTTTAGAGCAACGATTTATCAAAGTTAACATAGACTTTTAGCTTTAGCAGGCAGATAGCTGCCAGGCATGCAATACCGTTCGGAGCCATAGAAATAAACTCGATTTTCCTTTTCTTTTCGTTTTTTAATTTTTTTTTTGTTATTTTTCGTATTGATTTAACGTATGCCTCTGTATTGTGGGTATTCTCTATGGGGCTGGGGATTTTTTCCTGTATTTTTTTTATTTCGTTCGCAAAGAAAAGCTTTTAGCAAGTATAGCGGGTTAATATTTTTGCGTAAAGTAGAAAATGTTGTTAAGTAGGGGAAGTATAGCCGAGAAGAAAATATGAACACAAATAGTTTCTAAGAAAAGATGATGTTGGTGGAAGGATTATAAAATTTTACGCAAAGGTAGTCCAGGTTAAGTAAGGAATGTTTAAAAAGACTGTGAGTCTCAATTAAGCTTAATCGTAGCCCTTAAAATTTTTTCCAAGATTGTTTTCTGTTCAATGCTTAGATTTCAACTCATATCGCTTGATAACTGAACCTAGATGCCAGAAAAATGTGTGCTTTATTTCAGTATGTAGACTTACTAAGCGAGAAGTTCAAATCTCAGGTCTAACGGCTTGAAGAAAAATTGCACAAGCTCTGCACGTAACTAATTGCCATGAACTATAGGTCTATCTAGCCATTCTTATATAAAATGAAAGTACACAACTAAGTGTAGCGTAGAAAATTAGTCCACAAACCTGTGTAAAGGGTTGTAATGGCCAATAATACCTGTATATACTAATATATTGTTACGAAAATGAAGAATCTAGATGATGCTTATACATCACTTAACATTAAAATTATAAACAAAAATACAACAACAAACACCACCCTAAAATAAATTGTAAACAAATAAACAAAAATACAACAACAAATATTAGCTTAAAAACGGGTAAACAAGGAAACAAAAATACAACAACAAATGTCAGGATAAAAAATGGTAAATAAGTTAACAAAAATGCAACAACGAACACTACAAGAATAAATGTAAACAAAATACACAAACAACAATAATGAAATAACGATGTTTACATTTATAGAGATTTCGAGAAGGCGAAGCCACGAACATTCGCCTTCAAGCACATTCAACAGACTATCTATTTTGACATATAAAAGGCGAAGGCCTTTGGCAAAGAAGGCGACTGGGTCAGTGAAGTTCAGTCAGTCTTGTGTGAAGACGTTGTGTATTTGAAGGGAGTAATCGTGGTTTGAAGACCTCCGTTATAATTGCCTAGTAATTGTTATTGTCTATGCAAAGAAGAGCAATTGTTGTTGTTTACATCAAGTTGTGAACAGTGGCACACAGAATTGTGCGGATAATAAAGAAGTTTAACTAAAACTATACACAAATTTCTTCATTTTAATTGTAATTTACGAGCTCATATTTAAAATTTTTTAAATGGTAGAAGTGTAACAGCATGTAGCAGATGAATACAGTAAGTATCTACATTTAATCCACCAAAGACGAAATATGACAGATTTTTTACCGCCTGTACGGTGCTGGTAACTTAGACTGATTAGCAAAGGATCGAACAGATAAAAACGGTGTCGACATCTAAGAAGCTTTAGGATTTAACTGGAACTTGAACCAACGGATTATATAATCCCATCTCTTTAAAGGAATTGAAATTACTCTCCTTTTCTTTTGGAAATTTTTCTCTTTCAAGAGTTCACACCAATTGTGATCAACAGAGCTCAGTGATGATCACGCTTTGAGAGCTCAAGCCTCAGTGAGGTAAAGAGTTCATCGATAAACTGTAAGCTCTGCCGTACATGTATAAAATTAAGTTAAGAGTGGTAAAGACCTTTTAAATATGTACGTATGCTATGTTGGGTAACCTTCCCTCAAATATTTTTATCATTTCAAGCATAAAAGCTCAAAAAGGCCGCTTGTTCTTCATTTTTAGTATTTTTTTCCACTCCACTGTGGCGTTTTTCGCACCAAAAATTTCCAAAGAAAAGACGAAAAGAAACAAAAACTAAGAACTTTAAGTACTTGCATCGCTTTTTTGGTTGATTTTCGTTTCCCTGACTTTAAATACAAATCATTTTTGTAGTTGTTGTTCACAATGGTTTAACTTGACTTTGACTTTTTTGTTGTTGTATTTATTTGTTACTTTTTATTATTATTGTTGTGTACAACAACACAATACCATAAAGAAGAAAAATAAAGAAAACAACACACAGAGATTTAGAACACAGAAGATCTTTTAACACTCCATTCATATCCACTCACAACAACACACCAAAACACAACACAACACACCAGGCCCCTACAGAAGAGGTAAAGTGTACGAGTTTCTCATGCGATTTTTATCACTTTCGATATCTAAGCGAATGATAAATGAAGGTGTGTTGCTTTAAAACTGATAATTTCTGATTCTGACTATTTTTTTTCGTTTTATTCTGTATCTCTTAAGCTCATTTACTTAAACACAAAAAAAGAGAAAAATTATGTGGAGTTTGAAAATAAAAAGGCCAAGAAAATTGCACTTAAAAAGCAGGAAATCCGCGTTAACGTTAAGCAAAAAGTAGAAGAAAAAATGTTTTAAAATAAAATTAAAATATTATTTTGCAATTTAAGGAGTCCGTCCCCAAGAGGGAGGGGTATTTACAATTTTAATTTTGTGAATAAAACCGAAAACTATAGGCTCACATGCCATTGTGTAATAGGTAGGCATGCGGAAAGACTTTGCTAAATTTCCAATGACAGAGGAGAAATAGAGCATACATACATACATGTACACATACATACATACATAATTGGCCATTACATTCCTTCAATCAGGATTGCAACTTAGCTTCTCACACCACTTATGCTGTATGTGATGATTTTATACATGAGTGGAGGGACCTATAGTTTAAACTCGACTCCGAACGTCAGATTTTTGAGACCCTTTTTCATTGAAATTTTTATTTACTTTCAGAATTTTTGTCAGAAATATGCTGAGAGGCAGTCGCCGAAGAAATATTTTTTTCATATTTTCGTTATATTGGAGATGTCTTAGCCAGGGTTTTTGAACCGAGCCCTCATGTTCAATAAGCCAACACTCTACCTACTAGACTACGCCAAAAGAGACTATGCTTCCCTTTGTTTGCCAATATCCTTCTCTGCTCGATTTTGTTTCCTTTCATGTCGCTCACCTTTTCCCGATTGTCTAGTAAAGGGTCCGCCAAATAACTTTTTTTAAATGCTTTTAAAAAAAACTTCTGAATATTTATTTTTAAAATTTATTTTTTTATTTGAAAGTACAATCCTTCCGGTTAATAATGGAAAACAATTTCATTCAAATGGCTGCCTCGGCTGGCCATGCAGTAGCCTATACGATCGGTCCAATTTTTAAGCACATTATCGGTTGTGTGCAGCTGTATTTCACCAATGGCTTCACGAATATTGTCCTTTAAAGCGACAATTGTCTCTGGCTTGTCGGCGTAACACTTATCTTTGACGGCACCCCACAAATAATAGTATAACGGTGTCAAATCGCAGCTCCGAGGTGGCCAAACGACATCAGCTCTGCGGCTGATAATGCGATCTTCAAAAACAGGGCGCAAAACATCGAGTGTAGCTTCGGCTGTGTGGCACGTAGCGCCGTCCTGTTGAAACCAAATGTTGCCAATATCCTCCTCTTCAATTTTTGTGACCAAAAATTCGTTCAACATGGTCCGATAACGATCGCCATTGACTGTAACGGCCACTCCTTGCTCATTTTCGAAGAAAAATGGCCCAATTATGCCTCTGGACCAAAATCCGCACCAAACAGTAACTCGTTTTGGGTGCGTCGGCTTTTCAATGTATGCGTGAGGGTTTTCTGTGCCCCAAATGCGACAATTTTGCTTGTTTACATACTCGCCAAGATCAAAATGAGCTTCATCTGAAAAGATGATTTTTTTGCCAAAATCGGCATCTTCTGGTGTAGGCTACTGCATGGCCAGCCGAGGCAGCCATTGAAATGAAATTATTTTCCATTAGTAACCGGAAGGATTGTACTTTCAAATAAAAAAAGAAATTTGGCGGACCCTTTAGTAGTTGTAGTTGCTGTTATTAGATATCGAATCGATCTCAAAATTCATTAAACTTTCTGACTGGTTTTTAGCTTGATTTTAAGTGAGGCAAGTAGCTCTGGGACATAGCATCGGGTCACAATTCTGTGTTCACTGTTCACAACTTTTACATATAGTTCGACAGATCTTCGTAACGGACATCTTCAAACAACATTACTCTCTTCAAACCACATTACTCTCTTCAAATGCATCGCGTCTTCACACAAGACTGACTGAACTTTTACTAACTAACTCGCCTTCTTTGCCTTGCCTTTTATATGACAGGGTAAATAGTCTGATGAATGTCCTTGAAGGCGTATGTTCGTGGCTTCGCCTTCTCGAAATCTCTATAAATGTACACAACGTTGTTTCATTATTGTTGTTTATTTATTTTGTTTACATTTATTCTTGTAGTGTTTGTTGTTGTATTTTTGTCTATTTGTATACCATTTTTTATGCTGGTGGTTGTTGTTGTATTTTTGTTTACTTGTTTACCATTTTAATGTTACGTGATATAAAAACAAATTCTTCCTTTTTCTTCGTAGCAGTATGTTTAACTAGTATATCTAGACTTTCGTGGAATGTCATAAATGCTCCTGTAATCCCCAGAGTGAAGATTAGAGGCTAAAACCTGGACATTTGACATTGGACATGGTCAGTTGGTTAAGCCACTTAAATTGATAGATTTATGTATGATCGTAATTTAGCATACGTTTAGAGTCCCTTTTTCTAAGCCTTTCATTCGTGTAGGGTTGTGTAACCCTTTTTTATTGTATTAACGACTGGTGGTAGTACTTTGTAAAGCACTTTCTATAACTGAGTTAATCTCTAATAAAACCTGTAATCCTCCCCAGATAATAATTGTTGTTCATTACGTCCCAAAAGGTCAGTTGTTTAAAAAGAAAACAGAAAAAGATTTCAAAAAACAAAACAAAACACAATACATACGAAATTGGAAATTGGAAAATTGGTAAATTTCTTTTTAAGCCGTGTTATAATGCAAACAACAAATCGCTGTGAAATAAAAGGAGGCAAAAACAAGAAAACATTGGAAATGCAGCCGTTAAACGTATGTCTCCATAGAGCCTCGTATGTGACCACATGTGTCACCTCAATTATAGAAATTAAAAAAAAAGAAAAAATTAGAAAACCAAGGAAAAAAAACTTCAAACTTTTTATTGAAAACAAAACATTTTGAAAAGAAGAAAATAAAAAACATGGTGAAAAAAGCGAGTGAAAACAACATGTTTTCTGGGGGATTATAAGTGACACTTAAAACGTGATCCGTTCTTCTTATTGCCTTCCATTGCACTGTGACTGTGACTGTGACTATGACTGTGAAGTGAACTTTCCAAACGCGCTCTTAACGCTTTAACGAGTATAAATTGTTGTACAGATGTGAACAATTGCCAATGAGAAGGTAATTAAAATCGAAACAAAACAAAAACCAAACATTTTTAACAATAACAACAACAACAACTAAGAAGAGATTATAATGATGATGGATTTTCTAGTATTTTAAGGTGAATCGATCGTGTGGCATTAGAATTACAAGAAAAGAAATGAAAAAAAATTGGAGAGGAAAAGAAAATATACTTTGGGGAATAACTGAACAATCAATAAAGACAACAAAGCAAATATGATATGAAAAACAAACGGAAAGAAAGGGGCAGTCAATGAATAACACGAAATAAAAAGGAAAAGACAAAGACAAAGACAAAACAACATTAGAGACACTAAAGGCGCTACATTCATGTCAGGTGACATGACGCATTTAACAAGAAAGCGGTTAATTGACTATTGATTGCGATGCCTTGTCTTATACGTATACATACCAGAGATCAGCAATGAATCGTTTTTTCGCTACTCATAAGCACTCATGAAATTTAGAATATAAGTGAGTCAACAATATTGAAATTTAACTATGTACTCTGATTCATTCATACCCCCACTATAACGTTGATTTATAAGTACAAGTTGCAATGAGTATGAGTACAACGTGTTGACATCAAACTCATATCATTCGAAATATGTTTGTTTCATAAGCCTATACAAATGTATTCGTCTTGGTACCTCGAAGCAGCGTCTTAGCTATGTAACGCGGACTGTTTCATATTATCAACTAGCTCGGCTTTCAGAGTGATCAGTCTGATAACGCCTTTTGATAGTGTTTTGAAATACCAGGCGAGCAATTGCCTTCAAAAATCTCTTCAAATCTGCCGTACGGAATCACAATTTACACACTATCTGCTAGACTAAAGCGACTTCTTTATAGGTGAGTTGTAACTGAGGAAACATTGAGTCAAAGTTTGACATTTTGGGCAACTGTCGTCTGTTTGTCTTCTGATGATATACTTTGGAATGATGGAACTCTGTCATAAGCTAAGCAGATCAGAGTAACAGTTGGCGATATTTAACAACCTCTGAACAGCGCACACAGAAAAGTTCTCTTCGATAAACTAAACGCGACTAATAAAAAAAAGCTCAATAGGTGAATTCGCCATAGTCAAGTAGGTTATGTTAGGTCAATTAAGACAAGTACAGTACCCGGAGGTCGAATTAACCCATTGCACAACGTCCTAGTTTCTCACACCACTTATGTTGTGTGTGTTAATTTTATACATGAGTGGCGGGACCTACAGTTAAAGTCGACTCCGAATGACAGATTTTTGAGAAACTTTTCATGGCAATTTTATTTACTCTCAGAGTTTTTGCCAGAAATCTACTGAGAGGAAGTCGCCGAAAAAACACTTTTTTATTTTGTCTTGATGACTGGCCTGGGGCTCGAACCCTAGCTTTACGTCTAATAAGCCAACACACTACCTACTAGACTATGGCGACTTCTAGTCTAGTAGGTAGTGTGTTGGCTTATTAAACGGTTCAATCTCTCCAACAAAATGAAATAAAAAAGAGAATATTTCCCCGGCGACTTCATCTCAGCATATTTCTGGCAAAAACTCTGAGTAAATAAAAGTTGTCATGAAATTTTTCTCCAAAAATTTCTCAACTTTGACTTGTAGGTCCCATCACACATTATAATGGGTGAGTTTTTAAGAGCTATAGGAAAATTTTCAAAAAAAAAAAACATATACAATTTAGAAAAATGCATGAAATCTTTATTTGAATCGATAGTACGGTCCATATAATTTAATGTTTGAAGATTATTTCATGTAAATGTTGACCGGACCTGCGCCTCAAATGGTACATCCGCTTAGTCCAACTTTGGCATACTCTTTCCAACACATTTCGGCCGGTATCTCACGAATAAATGCTTCAATGTTGTCTTCCAATGCGTCGATAGAAGCGGGCTTGTCTGTATAGACATGAGCTTTAACATAGCCCCACAAAAAATAGTCTAAAGGCGCGGCCAATTGACCGGTCCCGAACGTGAAATAAAATATTCACCGAACTCGCCTCTCAATAAGTCAATTGTTACGCGTGCTGTGTGGCATGTGGCACCGCCTTGTTGAAACCACATGTCATGCAAGTTAAGCTCTTGTATTTTGGGCAAAAAAAATTGGATATCATCTCACGGCAGCGCTCACCATGCACAGTTACGTTACGATTCGCAGCATCTTCGAAGAAGTACGGTCCAATGATGCCACCAGCCCATAAACCATACCAAACTGTGACTTTTTCTGGATGCATTGGTAACTTTTGCAATGCTTCTGGCTGATCTTCACTCCAAAATCGACAATTCTGCTTATTTACGTATCCATTGAGCCAAAAATAAGCTTCGTCGCTGAACACAATTTTTCGATAAAGAAGTGGATTTTCGCGCGATGAACTTTCTTAATAGAGCACGCATTTTGATAATAAAATTCAATGCTTTGCAAGCGTTGTTCGTTTGTAAGACGATTCATGGTTAAATTATAGACCAAACTGAAGATGTTTGACAGTGAAACAAAACACGAAACCGGCGTGAGCTGTTTAAACCAGTGTTACCAAAAAGATAATAGCTAAAAAATCACCCGTTATAAAATTAACACACAGAACATGCTAGGTTGTAATCCTGACTGAAGGGTTGTAATCGCCGAAGAAATATTTTTTTCATATTTCGTTATGTTCGAGATGTGTGACCTGAGGCCTAACGTCTAATAAGCCAACACACTTTATACTAGTCTACGGCGACTTCTATCAATGGCGATGTAATACCTTAAACTAAGTATAACTCGAGTTTTGTGTCATACAGTCATTACAACGTATGATAAGTGTGGAATCAAACGAAAATTTAAGCCAGAAATTGTAAAATTGCAATTTTTCTTTTCTTATAGGAATTCTAATGCAAACCACTGGTCGTCTGTGGCATTTGCTGTAAAAAAATTAGCTTGATGCCATAAAATTTAACTCCTTTAGAGTTCTGCCTTAGCATCGAAATTAATTTACTTTTTCAGTAATTCCTTGTTTTTTTCCTTCCCCCGTGTGTTAGCTTGTTGCCTCTATTAAATCTTCTTCCTTTTCATATTGTCTTTGTTAACAGTCGACAAAATCTTATCGAGGAGCCTTTCCGAAACAGTTATAAGCCATTAATGTTTCAAACTGCCTTGAATTGATGATAATATTTGGAATGGAACGATAGAATGTATGTTCAAATGCATATCTTTCTTGAATTCATTTCATTGCGTAACAAAAAATATTTTCCAAAACAATTTCTTTCTCGCTCTTTTTCTCTTTTTTTTTATTCGTTCGTTTTTAAACATTTAATTCAATTAAAAACTGTTGAACAAGTTCGAAACTTCTTCTCTTAATGTCCGGCCGTTCTTTAGCATACGCGAGCAAATGCAACAGACAGACAGTCAGAAAGATTAGCTATTTGGTAGCAAATGCAGAGAAAAAACTTCTTAAAATGTGTGTTTAAAAGTGTTGGCCTTTTTTTAAGGTTTCTTTCCATTTTTTTCTTTAGTTTTTAAATGCTCGCGTGCTTAAAGAGCTGAACATTCGTATAATTTTTCAGGCATTTAATGCTACTTTTGCTTTTGCTTTTGCCACATTCTACCTGGTGGAATGAAAGGACAAAGATGCCAATACCAAACATTTTTGCATTTAATGAATGCAACAGCGTAAATGCTAGCTGGCTGGCTGGTTCTGTCTCTTCTGCTGCCACTGCTGTTGCCATTGCTGTTCCCATTGCTGTTTGCTGGCTGCCTTTGCTACTATCTCGTCTACATTTGGTAATTACGCATTCAGAATTGCGCTTCATTGAATAATGTGAATAAATTAATTAAATTACATTTAAGAGCCTCCGTTCTCTCTGTTCTCCACTTCCCCTCTATTCTGACGATTTGGGTTTTGGCCAGAGGTTTTTCGTTTGTGTTTTGTTTGTTTTTTGCTTCTTGGCTCCATACCATACTTCTTTCTAGACTGAAGCTATGGTGTCGCATAAATTTTTCTTTTCAGGAATACCAAATAATTTCAGTGTGTGCTAAGTACCCTACACTGGCATACACCGGCAGACTAAATCAGCAAATGAATTGTTTTTTTCGTTACTCATAAGCACTCATGAAATTTTGAACATAAGTGAGTCAACAGCGTTGAAATTTAACTATGTATTCTGATTCACTACTCGTACTCACTACAACGTTGATTTATAAGTACAGGTTGCAATGAGTATGAGTACAACGTTGACATAAAACTCATACCATTCGAAATATGTTTGATTCATAAGCGTACTCATTTCGATTCATAACTTCAGAAAAATACTTATAAATGTTCTTTCGTTAGGTTAGGTTAGGTTAGGTTAGAGGACGTGTAGACAAGTACAGTACCGGGAGGTCGAATTGACCCATTGCACAACGTCGTAGTTTCTCACACCACTTATGTTGTGTGTGTTAATTTTATACATTAGTGGTGGGACCTACAGTTTAAAGTCGACTCCGAACGACAGATTTTTTTGAGAATCTTTTTCATGACAATTTCATTTACTCTCAGAGTTTTTACCAGAAATCTGCTGAGAGGAAGTCGCCGAAGAAATACTTTTTGTATTTTGTCTTGATGTCTGGCCTGGGGCTTGAACGCTGGCTTTTACGTCTAATAAGCCAACACATTACCTACTAGACTACGGCAACTTCGAGTGACTCGTATTATTCATGAAAATTTACAGTCTTGGTTGTTGTTGCATTTATAAAGAAAAGAAAAAAGACATATAAGCAAAAAAATAGAGCAGCAAGCAAAGCAAACACACAACCTTCTAGTGAGTATTTTAGTGTTCGTACGCGAATCATACTTATTTTGTGATTCGTATATATGTTGAGTCATGGAGAGTCGAAATCAACAACATCATACGTGTTGTTAAGTATGAGTATGATGAGTACTTCAAACTTTGAATATGAGTAGAGAGGTCCCATGGTATTAAAATAAGTATGAATGCGTATAAGTATCAGAAATTATGAGTATGATTCGATTCTAAACCTCTTTTTGAATAGTCATTGCTGATCTCACTTATGGATGTGATATTTAATACCCGAAATACTTAAATTAATACCTCATACTAGGACTAGCTTATGGACTTGTATGATCAATTATATGGCATGAATTATACAGGATCTCTCCCATCAATATCAGGACATAAGGTTTGCATTAGAATTTCTATAAGAAAAGAAAAATTGCTTACAATTTTGACACGAAACTCGAGTTATTCTTAGTTTAAGGTATTCCATCGCCATTGATAGAAGTCGCTGTAGCCTAGTATGCAGTGTGTTGGCTTATTAGACGTTAGGCCGTGGTTCAAACCGCAGGTCAGGCACCTCGATCCAAACGAAATATGAAAAAATATTTCTTCGGCAAATTCCTCTCAGCAGATTTCGGGCAAAACCCCTGAAAGTTAAATAAAATTGAAATGAAAAGTTTCTCACAAAAACTCTGCAATTCGGAGTCGACTTTAAACTGTAGGTCCTGATACTCCTGTATACAATTATCATACTACAACATAAATGGTATGAGAAGCTTGGTCGTAATCCTAACTGAAGGATTGTCATAATATCTCTTGTAAATTTGTTTACTACTGCCACGAACACCTATAGCATACTGTTGGAGTCGGTTTATAGCCTAATTGTGTTAATTTTCCTTTCGTTAAGTCATCAATGCGTAAATTGCTTCCTAAAGTATGGTAATGAGTTTTTGGGTAACCAAAAACCAGCAGGACTTAAGCAAGTAGACAGTAGGGGGTTGCAAAGGAGCACAGAGAGAATATTTACGGTGATTGAAAAATGTTGTTTGTCTTTTAGCCAAAACGACAAATGGCTTAAAAAATTCTTTCCTTTTTTTCGAGAGCGACAGAGAGAACAAAAAGGCCACCCAAAAAGGTAACAAAATAAAACACGGCCAAAATTGAACATTGATTTTGGTCTAAAGCACAGAAAAAAAAACGCAAAAAAAGAGCAGAAGGAAAAATGGAACGAAAAACCCAACAGAATGTGGCGCTTTTTAAAATAGTGTTAAACAAGGGAAAGAAACAAAAAATTCCCGCTTCATTTGCCAGGATTCTGCAAATTCTGTGTGGCTTTTTTTTTTCTTTGGTTTGAGCCAACGTTTGCAACGATATTTTTCGCAATATTTTTTGCTGTTGCTCTGACTGTTGTTGTTGTTGTTTTTTGTCGAATTGAGCCATGTTTCACATTTTCGTGCCTTTCAGCTATTGTTTGTACGCGTATGCATGTAAATATACAGCAACCAGCCAGCCAAACGGCCAGCCAGCCAGCAAGCAAGCAAGCAAAGAAATGTTGCCAGTGTTGGTGAAGGATAGCGGACAACATGTTGTCCAATTACTAGAATGTTCAATAGTGTTTGCATTAAGTGAACGCGTTAATTACCTTTTAAGCTTCAAGCGTAAAAATGTTAATTAAGTGATATTTTCGGCACGTTTTGATTTTTAATGTTTTCTTCTTCTTCTTCTACCACTACTTCTTCATCTTCTTCATTCATTCGTACATTCATTCATTCGGCTTTTTCATCTTCATCTTCTGCGGTTGCCTTGCATTGTCGTCAACATTTTGCCATCATCGTCATCGTCATCGTTGTTGTCGTCCTCTGTCGTCTGCTTACTTGATTACTGCCTATGTTTGCTTTGCAGTACAGCAGCAGTGGTGGTATGTCGTAGCAGTTGTTAGTGCCACGCATTGAAAAGCATTTAATGTTGCAACAATTTTTTCTGTTTTTTTTTTGTTTTTTTTTGTTGTTTGTCAAGGCATTGGCTTGTTAAGAATTTATCGTCATGCCTACTTCTCTTACTTCGTATTGTTAATTAAGTTGTTGTAGTTGCTTGTTTGTATGGGCTTTTCAATGCGTTTTGTTGCCTGGGTTTTAGTTGCATCATCAGCAGAGTTTTGTTTTCCACTCATAGTACGCGTAGCTGTTGCTTGTTGTGGTAAATGAAGTGTGACATTTGATTGTCAATATCAACTATACATACATATGTGTGTGTGTGTATGTGTGCTTATGCAACTCATACATCACTGCATGTAACACTTGCTGTAGTAAATGTAGCAAGTGTTTGTAAATAAGCGAAAAAAAATCGATTTTGTTTTTGTAATGCACATTGTAATAAAATTTGCATATTGGAATGGACACATGCATACATACATGCATACATACATTCGTATATTGTATAAATGTATGGTAATGGGCAAGGTTTTCATGGTTCGCACAGCATACATACAATGTACATATACACGCATTTAAAAAAGGTCAAGGTCAGGCAGTTTAAAATAAAAAAATAAAAGAAAACAAATTTAATGGGTTTTAAATGATTTTTAAAGGACTTAAAATAGTGTTATGCACGCATATTTTGTGGGAAGAGAAATATTTTGGAAAAACTTAAACATTAGGTTCACCCAAGTGATACCCTACAAACCAGCATAAATTTTTTTTCTCAATTCTCTGTTAGAGGTCAGCAATGAGTATTCAAGAAGATAAGTATAATCGAATCATACTCAAAATTTCTGATACTTATACGAATTCATACTTACTTTAATATCATGGAACCTCTACTCATATTCAAATTTTGTTTAGTACTCATCATAATCATACTTAACAACACGTACGATGTTGTTGATTTCGACTCTCCATAACTCAACATTTACACGAAGCACAAAATAAGTATGATTCGCGTACGAACACTAAAATACTCACTGGAAGGTTGTGTGTTTGCTCTGCTTGCTGCTCTGTCTTTTTTGCTTATGTGTCTGTTTACTTTTTTGTAGGTTAGGTTAGAGGACGTGTACTTGTCAATAAAGACAAGTACAGTACCCGGAGGTCGAATTGACCCATTTTACTTTTTTTGTAAATGAAACAACAACTAAGAATGTAAATTTTGATGAATGATTCGAGCCATTCGAATCATTTCTAAGTATTATAAGTATTTTTCTAAAGTTATGAATCGAAATAAGTAGGCTTATGAATCAAACATATTTCGAATGGTATGAGTTTGATGTCAACGTTGTACGTAAACTCATTGCAACCTGTACCTATAAATCAACGTTGGACCGAGTACGAATGAATTAGAGTACATAGTTAAATTTCAATATTGTTGACTCACTTATATTCAAAATTTCATGAGTGCTTATGAGTAGCGAAAAAGCGATTCATTGCTGATCTCTGGTCAGTATATACTTTATGACTGCCCCTATCACCGAATGGCTATTTGATCCAAGTCAGTGATCAGTTTTTTGTAAGGATACGGCCAGATAAACATCAGTAACGTTCGTTTGGATATGTTAAATAGTTTGCAATGTCTTGTTCGCCGTAGTCTAGGAGGTAGTGTGTTGGCTGATTAGACAAAAGGTCACGGTTCAAACCCGAGGTCAAACACATCGAACAAAACAAAATTTGGATAATAAATATAAAAACGAAAATAATTCTTCGGCGACTACCTCTCAGCAGATTTTTGGCATAAAATCTGAAAGTAAATAAAAATTGTCATGAAAAGTTTCAACAAAACTGTCGTTCGGAGTCGACTTTAAACTGTAGGTCACTGTATAAAATTAATACACACAACATAAGTAAGTACTGTGAGTAGCTAGGTTGTAATCCTGACTAAAGGGCTGTAATGATTAATGCCGTATGTGTACCACATGCTTAACTGGCTCTGCCCTGTCAATATACTTGTGTATACCATTGTAAAAGGGAGTCAAGTAAGCTTCTAACTTCTAAACTCAACTTATATTTTGAACTCTTGTTCCCCTTACTAATCTGCTTAGCTGACCCTGTAGTATATTTGTTGCTTTTTTGTGAATTTTGTTAAATTCATTAAATTCGTTAATATTGCACCATAATAACGACTCATTGTTAAGAGGAGATTACAACAGGCATACGAAATGAAGAGAAAAAGGTAATTTGAGGCCTATTTTCATAGAGATTTCGCATTTAATAACCAAAAATAATTTCCAATTCGCACTTTAAAGATGTTTTTTTATGGCACAATTTGTAACTGCTTGTAAAAATTATTTGTTTTCGCACTTCTGACTCCATATTAATAATGCGTCGTTGCCAACGCCTTAAACTCGAGACTTTAAAATTGAAAATTTTATTCTTTTTTTTCTTTTTATTTCTTAAGACACAATAAGTGTTGTTTGTAGATGTAGATATGAAATCTTCTAAGAAAATGGACTGAAGAGAGTAAAGGAAACTAACGTTGTATTTCAGCGTTTTAAATGTCAGTTTTATTATGGTTTTTAATGACATTTCCTGTAGCCGTTCGTATTGAAAATTAAAAAGAAAAAGAAAACGTTTAACTTGAGAAAATCCAACTAGAAATGCGTATTTATGGTGTTGAAAAGTACTTAAAAATATTGAATTTTAAAATGCAATTTGCATGTGCGAAATTTAATTTCTTTATAAATAAATACATACGTACAGGCTTAAAGCGTTTAAGAATATGGTGCTTATTTAACGTTTTCCATTAACTTTTAAGACAGGAGGTAATGATTAGGCTCAGCCTTTTTCCTTAACCTAAAGCAAAAAATATACATATGTAAACATACTTACATATGTATGTTTGCATTCGTGTTTGAAGATTAGAAAATCATCATAGCGGATCATAAATTATAAGTGGACATTAAAAAGAACAGAAAGAGAAAAAACGTATGTAATTTGTTTTTAAATTAAACATTTTTTTAATGTAGAACACCAAAATAATAGTTTCCCAGTGTGATTACATATTTAAATGGTATTCTAGCCTCTTGCCAATGCAATTGAAATAGCATGGAATACAACAATAATTTTCAACTTTCGCATTCACTTTTTATTACAATTGACCAGCACAGGTCAAAACTGTAAAACACTTAACTTGCAATACAATACAAATTAAATGCATTTCAGTTTTACAAGCTTATTTTAACAACTCATGGGAAAATTTAATTGTTGTACGTATGGCCTGCCTAAAACATTTAAAAACTTAAATTAACCGTTTAAGGCATTAAAGCATTGGCTGAGAAGAATTTCCATGCAAAAAAAATATTAACAAGAAAATTGAAAGAAGAAAGTTTTATTATCGGCACTTTTAATTATCGTATGTGTCATACCAATCAGTCAGTGTTGTAGTTATTTTTGAATACCCTACACCACATGGTAATGACGTGACACTGATATTTGTAACAACTTAAAAAGTTTAAGCAAAATCAAGGTAAAGGATAACACATTATAGGGCAAGTCGGACTAGGCTTTAATCCTCTCTACTGTAAATGTCTCCAGTTGTTATACAAGCCAATAAATTTTCTCCTGGAGTTAAACGTCTTAAGTCAAATTTGAACCAGATAAGCAATCCGTCGGCCGTGGTCTAGTAGGTAGTGTATTGGCTTATTGGATGTGAGGCCATGATTCAAATCCAAGCGAACAAAATTAAATATAACGGAAACTTTCTCTCCATGGCTCTGGCCTTCACCATTACGAGTATATGCGACAGGCTTAAGTGCGGTTATTACATAAAAGCATGCCAGTCTATCAGTATCATGCTGTAGTCTAGTAGGTAGTGTGTTGGCTTATAGACGTAAAGCCAGAGTTCGAAAAGTATTTCTTCGGCGACTTCCTCTCAGCAAATTTCTGACAAAAACTCTGAAAGTAAATAAAATTCCCATGAAAAGTTTCTCAAAAATCTGTCGTTCGGAGTCGACTTTAATCTGTAGGTCCCGCACCTTATGTATACAAATTAACACACACAACATAAGTGGGTTGAGAAGCTAGGTTGTAATCCTAACTCAAGAGTTGTAACGACGAATTAGTATCTTACGTATGCATGTATATCGAAAACATAAAATGATACAGAAATTCGGTCTCAATGCACCCAAAAACCTTTAGACAAGCATAGTCTGGTTTCCGGGTCGAAAAAATTTTAATGACCCGTGTTATTATAGACGAAAATATCTCTCTGAGGTGACTAGCATACTTTTTGATACCCTGTTAGATCACTGGTTTCTACCTTGACAACCTTTAAAACATATTTTGACAGTCGCGAATCTCTCAATGAAAGGACACAGCAATACAACGTTCATATGGTATTCATCCCTTACAATTATAACAACATGATTAGCTTTCGTATAAAGCTTCTTGACTACTGCAGTTAATTTCAAACAGAAGCCAGGAATCTGTCCAATTCTTATAGGATTTTCCCAAAAAATCTTCTAATTTATTTGGACTTGGACAATTCAACGTCTGTTCTCTTCAATAAATGCCGAAGGGTTTCTTCTTGATATTTCAAAGACAGCTTGTACATGGGATCTATGACGCAAGTCTGCCTAAACTCCAAAGAAGCACGCCCTTTGTGGCATATGACGTCATTGCGAGGCTTTGCATTAATGGCATTCAGGCAAGCCTCATTGGTATTGGACACCAAGCAAAAGATTTTTGCAGAGCTTGTAGGTATCCATGATCAGGACATGGACAAGACAGCACAGTAAACCTGACCAAAGCTAGATAGAAAGAAGACAGAAAATTTGCTTAAAATTGCACCACAGGCATATTGGTTGAAGTCATTGCTCGGTATTGCATTACAGATGCTTATGCATGACGTATAGGTCTTGGCAACAATGCAAACAACTTCTGCAAATACTGTAGAAATGAGGAAAAAGAGGAAACTATTAATTATTTGTTGGACACTGGCTCAGCGCTATTTCGCGAAATGCATTTTGATGTATGCTATGAAAACAATTTATACCTTCTGACGGGATTTACTACTAGAAGTCTAAATAGATTCATTAGAAGCTCTGAATGACTTCAAGACTAGAGGAAATTGACGACTTTGGCATTACAAATAGCCATATATAGCCTGGGAATGCCTATTCCATTTTGTTCGGTTATCAGTCATCTCTAAATCCCTACCTAAATCCCTGATGTCCTATCAATCAAACTAATAACTAGGCGTAGGCAGAGTAGGGAGGTCCTAAAGAAAATAATTTAGCTATGTAGCCTGAGAATGCCTATTCCATTTTGTTCGGTTGTCAGTTATCTCTAAATCCCTACCCAATATGATTGATGTCGTATCAATCAAACCAATAACATGAGCGTAGGCAGTATAGGGGGTTACTAAAAAAAATAATTTAGCTATGTAGCCTGAGAATGCCTATTCCATTTATTTTGGTTGTCAGTCATCTCTAAGTCCCTACCCAATATGATTGATATCCTATCAATCAAATCAATAACATGAGCGTGGGCAGTATAGGAAGGTACTAAAGAAAATAATTTAGCTATGTAGCCTGAGAATGCCTATTCCATTTATTTTGGTTGTCAGTGATCTCTAAGTCCCTACCCAATATGATTGATATCCTATCAATCAAATCAATAACATGAGCGTAGGCAGTATAGGAAGGTACTAAAGAAAATAATTTAGCTATGTAGCCTGAGAATGCCTATTCCATTTATTTTGGTTGTCAGTCATCTCTAAGTCCCTACCCAATATGATTGATATCCTATCAATCAAATCAATAACATGAGCATAGGCAGTATAGGAAGGTACTAAAGAAAATAATTTAGCTATGTAGCCTGAGAATGCCTATTCCATTTATTTTGGTTGTCAGTCATCTCTAAGTCCCTACCCAATATGATTGATATCCTATCAATCAAATCAATAACATGAGCGTGGGCAGTATAGGAAGGTACTAAAGAAAATAATTTAGCTATGTAGCCTGAGAATGCCTATTCCATTTTGTTCGGTTGTCAGTTATCTCTAAGTCCCTACCCAATATGATTGATGTCGTATCAATCAAATCAATAACATGAGCGTAGGCTGTATAGGAATATAAATTATTTTCCTTATAAAACCATGGAGAAAATTCTTTATTTTGTCTGCCAATCATAGGACGCTTGTGCTTGTCAATCTTCGAAAATGTTTGAAAAACTGAAATTTTATTTTTGTTTTCCTTTAAAGAAAAATCCTAGCTGTAAGGGCACTTAAATATTTTTTCCTTTCTTTTTTTTTGGAAAATCAAAATCCTATCCAGGGCAGTGCACATGCTTTTAAAAACCATTCCGGTGTCTTCATTTCAAATGTTAAGCCATAAAAACAGCGAAATTTTAAAGCAGAAAACAAAAAAACGAAAAACGAAATCAGGAAACCAAAATGAAAATGTTTTCAAGCGCCTGTATGAAATAAATGGAAAAAAATCGCCCAAAGGTGCCCAGATGCATACCAACTGATAAGAGTTACAAAAAAGAGAACAAAAAACAAAAACAACACGAAATATATTTTAAAGTTTATATGGGTCTCGCTAAGCTAAACTACAAGATGACCAACAAAGCACAGAAAAACAATAAGAAAACGAACAAAAAAAATGTTGCAGACATCAAGTGGGGAGCCCTAAAAGTAGTGCACAACTACTACAACTCAACAAGCTTGCAACACATTGTACAACATAAAGTTGTTCACAATATTTTGCCACTTGCTGCTTGTAAATGGCCAATAAGTTTTGTAATGTTTTTTTTATTTTTTTTTTCAATTCTGAAAGGTAAAGACAATGGCAACAAAAGAAAAAAAAACTGTGGCAGATTAAAGTCAAGACGATCGTTGGTTATACATACGTATTATTTGTTGCTGTTTTATATGAGCAGTTGTTGATGTTGATCGCCGTAGAGACGAGACGCCTGTTTTCAGTTCTCTTCTACTGTTAAAGCTTAAAATAAGCGCGTTATCGCTAAGCAACCGCATAAATAATAAGGCTTAAAGAGCAGGTTGACGCCTACAAAAATACAATATTTAAGGCTCTGATTAAAAATAACAACAACAAAAACAAAAAACAACAACAAAGTCAGACCCAAACATATCAACAATACAAGCAACATATTCATATTTAGTGACAGGGTGTTACATTAAGGGGTACAAAATATTTTAATGCAAAATTTTTTTCAAAGTAGCCAATAAGCTGTAATAGGCGTGTGAAGTGAAAACTGAGTGAGAAGTGAGCAAAGCAACATATTCATATTTAGTAACAGGGTGGTACATTAAGGGGTATTTAAAATGTCAATGCCAAGCTTTTTCCAAATAGCCATGAGTGCCTAATAAGTTTGGAAAATTAATTGTAAAACCCGTTCCCTTTAAAAAAAACTGGAAAACTTTAACTCTTGATTCCACACCCTATGATTTGTAGAGCCGCATGCGTTGTTGAGTTATCAGCAACCGAAGCGAAATCTCAATTTTGTTTAAAATGAAAATCTTGTCAAGACTTTTATTCCATATGTTGACATTAAACTGGTTTCAGTTTCCCTTGCTCCCCTCTTCAACTGAATTTAGTGTTTAAATAACGGTTAAGGAGCAGAAAGTTTTATAATTTTTACGGTCATTAAAAATGTTATCGGCTTTATGGTAAATGGATTTCGGTTTGGCTGTTAATAAAAATTTATATTTTATTATTTCAAATAATTATTGGCAACAAAAAGAAACACAAAAAACAATAACAAATAAAAGCAAACAAAGATAAATTGATTCGCTACATTGGGTAATACTACGGTGTGACTCTTTCTATGTAGCACTCATTATCCATCCAAGAGGGATACTTTTTTACTTCTGGTTGTTCCATTTTCTATTTGTGTTGCTCATTATCTAAAAGAGATTAGACGAATATAATGACAGATCAAAAATACGAGTAAAGGTTAGGTTAGGTTAGGTTGGAGTGGCAGCTTCGATACCAAAAGCTCACTTGAACACGCATTGCGGCCCGTTATGACGCCACAGGTGAACGCAGTCAATGTACTGACCAAGTTCTACCAAACTAGGGAAGAAGAAGTTGTTCAGCGCAAGGGCTGCACAGACACGAGTAAAAAATGATTTGAAAATTTATTCCCTTTTGTTTACATCACTACAACACAATACTTCAAAAAAAAACGCTCATGTTCAACTGCCAGTTTTAAATGAAGCCAGTTCGGAAAAATGCGAAGACTATGAAGGTCTTTTGTCTTCAGTTCTTGTACGCCCTATATTTTATATGAACGTAGGCCCTGAACCTTACGCAAAATTTTCCACGTAGTGGGCAATAACAAGCCCAACAAGCTAAAGCTCTGATTAGACAAACGTCCACGGAACGTAACGGATCGCTTTTAGCATATGAAAAGCAATGTACATAAATGCTTCACGAAATGACATCACGGTTGGGTAATCGCTCTCATTGCTTTTCGTTTTCTAAAAACGAACGTGCGTTCTGTGGACGTTTGGCTAAGCGGGGCTTAAGAATGATAATGACCCAACATTTCTTTAATACTTCGTTGATGATCTTGAATACAAAAGAGTAAATTTGCACAAAGTGCTGTATGAACATCCCGAAAGGATTTCCTTTTTCAAGGTAAATCTTCACAATTTGAAAGACATTTTCTGATGTTGAATGCTTCATGATGAGACGAACAATTCTTCATTTATTTTCGGTAACAAATCCTTCCAAAAACTTTCGTTTGAATATGTGACATGGATTACGTGGTAAAATCAAGAACTGACATATCTGTAACAAGAAGCAATTTATTATATTGAAGTGGCAGTAGACTCTTAGATAGTGAGGTCATGGTTCATATCCCATGCCAGATATCTCAAAAAAAAAGAAATACGAAAAAATGTTTCTTCGGCGACTTCCTCTCAGCAGATTTCTGGCAAAAACTCTGAGAGTAAATAAAAATTGCCATGAAAAAGTTTCTCAAAAATCTGTCGTTCGGAGTCGACTTTATACTGTAGGTTCGGCCACTCATGTATAAAATTAACACACACAACATAAGTGATGGAAGAAGCTGAAGGTTGTAGTCCTGACTAAAAGGTTGTAATGTATATATGTCTATGTATGTATGTATGTATGTATTCAGTACAAAATGACTAACAAAAAAATTCTTAACGAATGGAATTTGTACCGAAAGACAAGGCCACTAGAAAGTCAAATAGACTAGATTGGGCAATAGTGCAAGAAAATGAAAAAGTTCTTAGAGGAAACACGGGCTCAATACATAGAACCTTAAAAGAATTTCTTAAAATACGCAATCCATCATAAAGTTTAGGCTGTAGGCTGCAAAAGAAGGAAGCAACTTTTTTAAAAGTCGTTAAAAAAAATATTCCCTGCGGTATGGTGAACAGGACTAAAACTGTTTCTTTGTAGAACTTTGTCTCATAAATGTTTACATAGAAATTAAAAAAAAAGGAAACAAGAAGTCCTACTATACTACACATAAATGAATTTAAAGCTACTTTTTGCTTAAAGTGCTTTGAACAATTTCGTTCCGTCGTCTTATAAAACAAAAACAAAGCGAAAGAGAAAGGAAAGGAATACAAAGAATTCCGTTTTCTCATTATAAATTACAACTGTTAACTTCCTTTAAAGCAACAATGAAACGATGTCAAGGATATCCTTTTATGAATAAAATATAAACATGTATGTACCATACATACATACATATATACATACACATGTACATATGTATGTATGTATGTATAAGGCTGTAAGTGTATATGAGAGAATGTAATAATGAATAATTATTATATTTGTAATGGTAGTTAAATTTTATACGTATAAATCTGTAATTTTTGCTACCATAACGTAATGTAATGTTTTAAACAATCCTGTTCCTGTTTAACTCTGTCACTCACTCATTCATTCATTCATTCACTCACTCACTTACAGCTGTCGAGCACAACTCTTAAGAGTAAGTAAGGGTTTGCTGGTAATACCAGTGTTGCAAAACTGAAATTTTGAAATGGTAGTGAACTTTAACTGGAAAAGTACTTTTTTGCATCAAATGGTACTTTTGTAAAGTGGGATCTACTGTTTATAGCCGACTCCGAACGACAGATTTTTGAGAAACTTTATCGTGACAATTTTATTTACTCTGAGAGTTTTTGCCAGAAGGAAGTCGCCAAAGAAATATTTTTTCATATTTTGTTTTGATGGAGATATCTGCCATGGGGTTTGAATCGTGGGCTCATGTCTAGTAAGCCAATACACTACCTGTTACACTATTTATTTATTTATATTTAAAACACTTACAGAATAAAAACAGCTGATTCGGAACACAACAAAACGTAAAAGCCCCGTTTAGTCAAACGTCGATGGAACGTAATGTAACATACGTTCGTCTTTAGCATATGAAGAGCAATGCAAACTGGGACCTACCGTTTAAAGTCGACTCAGAACGTTAGATTTTTGAAAAACTTTTTCATGTCAGGTTTATTTGCTCTCAGAGTTTTCGCCAGAAATCTGCTGAAAGGAAGTCGCCGAAGAAATATTTTCTTTTTTTCATATTTCGTTTTGATGTCTGACCTGTGTTACGAACCCGGGCTTTACGTCTAATAAGCCAACACACTACCTAATAGACTACTGCGACTTTAGTACACATACAGGACAAAAACAGCTGATCGGGAACGTAATAAAACGTAAAATTGCCGTAAATAACATTACAACTCGGCAAGTGTTTTCATTGCTTAACGTATTCTAAAAACGAACAAACGTTCCGTGGACGTTTGGCTAATCGGGGCTAAAGCCTAGTCCTACCATTAGCATTGCGTTGAACATGTTTTCTAATGTATTAATATTTCAAAAGCCAATGACATAAAATATGAAATGATAAAAAAGTACTGAAAGCATCGTGGAGGTACTGCGGTATTTTTGAAATAAAAAAGTACAGAAAAAAGTACTTGAAAAAGTACTGAATTTTTCAACACTATGCTACACCATACCCCCTAACGTATAAAGCAAGAGATGCCATATTTTTTTCTGTTTCTTTTTTGAAATTGAAAATTCAAATTATGAAATTTTATCAGTTGCCATTACCATTGTACAAATAGAAAGACAGACAGACAGACCGATAGACAACTACACTTACAACCATTTTGTAGTAGAAAATCTAGCATTTAATAGATCGTAAATAGTTATGACCTGTATTTGCTTATTTAAATATGAATAGCAAGCAAGCAAGCAAGTCCTTATAAATTAAAAGCATTTAGGGTGTAGGTGTATAGGTTCCCCCAAGACTCTCCCTTTTAAACACCAAAAAAAAAGAAGAAGAAAAATTAAAATTTAAACCAACGATTCATTATCATCTTGGGCTGCATTCAAATCAGCATTTCAGAAGGCAGTCATTATTATCATTTTGTTTTTGGGGGGTAAAGTAAAATGTTGCTACAGGTAACTGAATCCATACGATACGTATACCTTGCAATACAATTTAAACTATTTACAACTTGTATTACATATATACACACCTACATACCATGGTAATACAATACATACACGGTATCTATGACTAGGAACAGCAATTTTTTGAAACGAAAATGAAACCTTAAACTATCAGCATGAATATGATGGGGCTATGAATAGAAATGGAAATTGCAGCAGCAATAAAAGCAGTAGTCAAGCGATAGTTGTTACTTATTAGTAGTTGTAGTAGTCCTAGTTATTGTTGTTGTTGCTGCTGTAGTACCAATAGACTGAAGTGGTTGAAGGGATACTTTGTTATAATATGGTTGGCAATGATGCTTACTCATTTAAATGCTTATCAGCTTAATCGCATAAACAAAAGATTGATGTTGCCAACTATAATACGAACAACAACAACAGCAAACGGCAGCTGACTTATTGTAAATATGCGGTAACAACAGTGCAGTGTGATAGCGTAACTACTTGTAATATTTATTTGCACAAGTTCTGCACAATGGCTTTATTTACAAAATTATAAAAATCATTCCCTTTCCCATTCAATTTTAAATGGCGTTTATCCTGGGGATAGTCATGGTAACTTATCGTAGCATCATGAAGACTCATGTCACGAAAGTAGGCTTTCCTTCCTATTGTTGCGTTCAAACCGTCCGATTTTTATGTTAAGATTGTGGTTGGGTCAGTTATCATACACTTCTTCCCAGAACTTTCCCCAATCTAAGGCTATCGAGGCCATAGCTGGTAGGCCTACTTCGGATTCGGAATCTTGTATGATCTTCGTTGACAGTCAGGCTACCTTAAGGGCAATTGCAAATAACAGCTCATATTCGAGTGCAAGGAGTCGTTAAGGACTTTTGGAACAGACCGAATCCGTCCGATGTGATAGTTGGTCCTAACCCTCCAATCTGCCACCTCTACGGCGTCATTAATGGATGAGCGAGGGGGGAAGAGCAGAGGCGTTAGGGGAATGGATCGTGATGATATGTTTCTAGGTGTCTATGGCCTGCTATAGACAGTGTAAGAGCAGGTTGGCTGATGGTCTTGGACACAAACAAGTCCTCAGGAGACGAGGGGGGATTTAGTGGGTGAGGGGCCCACACACGGAGGATGTGACGACTTCCTCTATGGTGCGCTTAGGTACATTTACCCCTCCTCGGCAAAAAAAATGGTTTTGGATAAGGACAGCTTAAGGTTAGTTGTTGGGTTTATTACGAAGCACTGCGAGATTAGGTTGCTGACAAGTATCTGGAATAAATCCCAGCCGGACTGCGATAAATACCAGCAGTTTATGTTGCGATAAATAGCAGTTGAAGACTATCGTACACCTCCTCTGAAACTGTCCAGCCCTTAGTAGGCTGAGATTGAAGACCCTTGGGGGTTTGAATTCTGTGAATTCTGAGCCGACATAAAGGCTCTGCAGAGAAGTGCTAGTGTTGTTGCGCTCTCTTGTGTGTTTTAATAGTCTGCAATTCCTTTGCTTCCTTATTCTCCCTTTCCTACTGCCTCTCCTTTTTCCCTATCTACCCTATTATCCTCTCCTCTTTAGGACATTGTACAATAGGTCAACTGGAACTCCGGGTACTGTACTTGACTCAATTGGCAAGTACACGTCCTCTAACCTATTGTATGAATGCAGTGTCCTCCAAGCTTATTTTCTTCAATCTATGAGCTATTAACCTAGTTATGTATTGTCGAGATCTAGTTTCGAAGGCCTTGTTAGATGTTTACACGGCAACTATAATTATGAAGGAACGCTTGACAATGAATTGGCCAAAATTTGCAAGTAAAGAGAGAAAGAAACCTAACCTTACAAATGAATTGTGTCCCTTACTCCTCACTTGTAACTGAGCTAGACCATGTGTTATGGATGGTGAATAAGATGGGGAATCCGAATCGAAACGGCGTATACTAGTAATCCTAAGAGATAAGTTGACAAGAAATCAAAAGATTGACTTGCTTATATTGGTTAGAGTGATCACAGGCCACTGCCTCATGAGTACACATGCGAGGAGACTAGAACTATGATGACGTGCGGGGAGATGAAACGTACACTCATCGGATTTCTCAGTGCCCAGCGTTATAGGTAGGCAGATAGGTAGGTGGATAAGTAAGTAGATAGGTAGATAGACAGGTAGGTAGGTAGACAAATAGGTTGCAGGAGAGAAGACCAGCCAATGGTCTCATGCCAATCGACATACACCTAAGCCGTCATGTAGGCTTGTTGTGCGCTAAGGAATACCACCTTACCTATACATTCCATAGGAATCTTGTAAAAACTTCTTTAACTCTTTGCAACCTATTCCTCTGAGACGAGTTAAATCTGTAGTGTCTTCCCAAAAATATAGGGATCTCGACTTCACGCTCGCTAGGCAATGACACAAGAAGAGATCCATCGTTGATATATCTTCACCTTATGCCCTGCATTCATTATTTTCCACCGCATTAATACGGTTTAGATGGGCTTGTAAACCGGGGTGTTTCGTAAATATGTTCATCAGCGTACTCAGGTCGCTCTTATTTAGTTTTAAAATACCCCTTCTCATTAAGATCTTCTCAAATTATGTATATGGAAGCAGAAACAGCGTAATATGTACACAAGAAAGGAGTTCATGGATAGGTACCAGAGATCAGCAATGAATCGTTTTTTCTCTAACTATTTAACTATGTCCACTGATTCATTCCTACTCACTACAACGTTGATTTATAATTACAGGTTGCAATGAGTATGAATGCAACATTGACATCAAACTTATACCATTCGAAATATGTTTGATTCATAAGCCTAAGCAATCATTTACAGTCTTAGTTGTTGTTGCACTTACAAAAAAAAAAAGACACAAGCAAACAAGGCAGAGTAGCAAACAGAGTAAACACACAACCTTCTATTGAGTATTTTAGTGTTAGTACGCGAATCATATTTATTTTCTGATTGGTGTATATGTTGAGTTATGAGGAGTCGAAATCAACAACATCATATATGTTGTTAAGTATGAATATGATGAGTATTAAACAAACTTTGAATATGAGTAGAGGCTCCATGATATTAAAAGAAGTATGAATGCGTATAAGTATCAGAAATTATGAGTATCGATTTGATTCTATTCATCTTTTTGAATACTCATTGCTGATCTCTGATAGGTACTCTTTAGATAGGTTAGCTGATCAGACTCTCTGAAGAAAACGTACAAGGTTTTCATAAAAATATTAAAATCGTTCGAGGGCAACTAAGACTGTTAAATTAGGTTAGAGGACGTTACTTGTCAACTAAGACAAGTACAGTACCCGGAGGTCGAATTAACCCATTACTGTGTGTGTTAACTTTATACATGAGCGATGGGATCTACAGTTTAAAGTCGACACCGAACTACAGATTTTTTGAGAAACTTTTTCATGGCAATTTTTATTTACTCTCAGAGTTTTTGCCAGAAGTCTGCTAAGAGGTAGTCGCCGAAGAAATACTTTTTGTATTTTGTTTTGATGTCTGGCCTGGGGCTCGAACTCTGACTTTACGCCCAATAAACACAATACCTACTAGACTACGACGACTTCTTTTTTGTTTTACGGGTTTATTTCGAATTTAGCTGGAACAGGTTAAGGTCTTATGAATGATATTCCTAGGCTAGCGACCTGGGTGTCGCGGCTACAATAGTATTGATTTATCTATGTATCATCCTATAGGTTCGGGTAGCCTACTTGGACAACAGTTTAATTTCTTCAAGCTGTTTTTAGAGTTCATAGTTGTAACACATGTGTGGAAATATATGGGTATGCTTTGCATAACCTTACCAGTGCCTTATTTAAGTTGTTTTATTTCTACTGGCAATTTCAAACATTTTACTGCCTTCCATGCAACGTAACCCATTGTGATGAAATCTATCTTAACCAAGTATATCTTTCACTCTCTGTAGATTTCTATACATTTTGTGTATCCTTTTATTGCTGCTGTTTTTTAAAGCATTTCGTTTATTTTTATTTTATTTTTTAAGACAATTTGAAATATGTGTTCGTTTGTCTGTCTGTTGGGGTTTGCCCCTTGCCCCTATACATACAGTATGCACATGGCTGCAATTTAGCTTAAAGGTCTAGATTTAGTTTTAATGGTACACATTCCTTTATTTTTTTTGTTGTTTTTTTTCAAAAATTTTGCAGCAGTTGAGCTCTGGTTATTATTGCTAAAAACCAAATATTATCAGTTTATATGGAATACATTTTTTTCTTTCATTTGCTACTTATTATATCAAAAAAAATGAAAATATATTTCTAAAGAACTCTTAAACGCATGAAATTGTTGCTGATGATGGTCCTTTTGGCTATTAAACAACAAGAAAAAGTACTTTTAGTTTCATTTTTCTATTTGTTCTGTATGTGTGTGCTATTATAAATTTTTTTTTTAAGTTTTTGTTTCATTTGATAAAAATTCCAAGATTGTCGTATTTTGTGTGTATATTTGCAGACTTTTTTCATCTCGTTTTCTTCTACAGAAATCTGTATGTGGTGCACAGTCTGGACGAAATATATAAGTACAGTTTTATAGAGGATTTTCCAGGTAGAAATAGAAAAGAAACGAAAAAGATCTTCCAAGTCCAAAAAACTGTGGTAAAGTTAATTTCATTGCAAGAGACAGATCTTTGAATTTCATTAGCTGAGGTTCTATACCCATCATTAGGTTGACCAGCAGCTTTATAACTATATTAACTCTTAATAATGACTTCTTAATGAAGTCGCCATAGTCTAATAGGTAGTGTGTTGGCTTATTAGACGTAAAGCCATGGTTTGAGCCCCAGGACAGACATCAAAACAAAATACAAAAAGTATTTCTTCGGGGTGTGTTTGCTTCTTAGACGTGAGACCACGGTTCAAACCCCAGATCAGGTATCTCCATCGAAACGAAATATTTCTTCGGCGACTGCCTCTCAGCAGATTTGTGGGAAAAAAACTGAGAGTAAAAAAAAACCAAGCCCAACAAGGTAAAGGCCTGGTTAGCCAAACGTCCAAACGGAACGTACGGTCGTTTTTAGCACAGCATGAAGAACAATGTAAATGCTTAAAGAAATTACATCACGATTCATTAGTCGATCTTATTGTTTTGCGTTTTCTAAAAACGAACAAAACGTTCTGTGGACGTTTGTTTAATCAGGGCTTAAGAATGACAATGAGTCAACATTTCTTTAATACTTCGTTAATGATCTTGAATAGAGAAGAGTGAATTTGGACAAAGTGCTGTATAAACTTCCTGAAACGATTTACTTTTTCAAGGTAAATCGTAACTATTTGGAAGCGTTTTTCTGATGTTAAACGCTTCATGATGAAAAGAGCAATTCTTGGTTTTCGGGAACAAATCCTTCCAAAAAGTTTCGATTGAATATGTGTCATGGATTACGTGGTACAATCAAAAACTAGCACATCTTTAGCAACAAGCACATATTGAAGTCGCAGTATTCTATTAGATAGTGAGGCTACGGTTCATATCCCAGGTCAAACATCTCGAACAAAGCGAAATATGAAAAAAATATATGTTCGTCGACTTCCTCTCAGGAGATTTTTTGCAAAAACTCTGTGAAAGTAAATAAAATTTCCATGAAAATGTTTCTCAAAAATCTGTCATTCGGAGTCGACTTTAAACTGTAGGTCCCGCCACGATCATGTATAAAATTAACACACACAACATAAATGGTGTGAGAAACTGGATCGTAATCCTGGCTGAAGAGTTGAAATCGCCGAAGAAATATTTGTTGTTCATATTTTCTTTTTGATGTCTGACTTGTAGCTTGAACCGTGGATTTACGTCTAATAAGTCAACATCTACCTACCTACCACCTCCTAGACTACACGTCCTAATCAAGCTTAAGCTTACCATTTCTCTGCTTATTTGAAGTTAACTTTTGCTAGTTGGGGAGTATATTTGAAAAAGTGTTCTTTTCCAAAATTAATACCTGCATTCACATTCACGAAATTTGAAAGAAATTTTAACTGATCAATGCAATGTAGGTCAGTATTAAAATACATGCATACATACTTACACTTCAGTCAGGATTACGACCACTTTATGTTGTATGTGTTAATTGTAAATAGGAGTGTTAGGACCTACAATTTAAAGTCGATTCCAAATGTCCGATTTTTGAGAAACTTTTTCATGACAATTTTACTTAACTCTCAGGGGTTTTGCTAGAAATCTTCAAGAGAGGCAGTAGCTGACGAAATATTTTTTCATGATAAAAAATTTCTAAAATAAATCATATATTTTCTTCTTCTTAATTGGCCATTAACAACCCGATTAACGGATTTCGGCCTGCCTTAACACATCCTTCCAGGCGCTTCTGCTTCTTGCGCGCCTTGGTCACACCAATCCACGGGAGGGCTTCCTCGATTTAGTCCTTCCAAAGCCAACAAGATCGTCCTCTTCGCCGACTTTTGCAGATCCTCACATCAAATATCCGTATCTCCGGAGCATCCTCCTCCATTCGAACAACATGGCCTAGCTAGTGCAGCCGCTGAATGTTAATACGTATCCGTTACTGTTCTATAACGGAGTTACTTTTCTTTTCTCCCACACTGTATATTTTTTAAGCACTTTTGTGATGTATTACTTGTAGTACATTGTTCTTGTTCTTCTTCTATTTCTATATTTTGAGTAACAAATTGGCATTATTTGAGTTTATATGAGTTTTTCATATTGTACTTCAAAGTGTAGCAAAATCATCTTTAAAATACATTTTATTTTATATTATATTATTATTATTTTTGTTGTTGTTGTTGTATTTGTTGTTTTAACTCCTTTTGATAATAGGAGCCACTACTTAGTTGGCAGTAGAAAATGTTTTAAATAAAATTTTTTCTTTTTTTTGCATTCCTTTTGTTGTTGCATTTTATGAACCCCCTCATTGTACTTGTAAATATTTCCATGTAAAACAACATTTCTAAAGGGTCAGTTTCTATACAAAATAGAAAAAAGAATACAAGAAACCAGATGAATATTAAACCCTTCTAGTTTAGATCGTTATTGTTGAAAATCCTTCATAATGAAGGAGTAAAAATAAACTTTTTCTGTAGCCTGTTGAAACAAACAGAAACAGAAACAGAAAAAAAACGAAAACTTAGTTTTGAATTACCTTTTGCAACATATTTAAATGCAAAATGTTGTTGTAGTTGTTGTTGTTGTTGTTGGTTGCATTATTGTTAAATATTTTTGTATACATTTAAGCAGATCCATCATTTTCACTTATCAAGATGTACGCGTTGCTTACGGTAATAAATACTACGCTTTTGAATACAAAAACAACAACAAGAAAAATTCTTTTTTTTTGGATTTATTTTTCTGAATTATTTTTCTAAAGAACATCAAGGTACTGATGTTTTTTGTTTATGCTTATTTAAGCATATTCTACAATAGTAAAGGAAGAGTAAAAATAATTCTGATTTCTTTTTTTTAAATTTTAAATTCCATTTGGCAACATCAAGATACATTTTATGGCTGTGTTTTCTGTTTTTTCTACTCAGATCGTGCCAGACATACAAAAGGGGGCCTGCAATGTAATTACGTGTGCGATTTAAATAGTTTTTGATTTAGATTTTAACTATTTTTAGTTTTGCAAAGGATATGCTAAAGAAAAAAGGAAGAAGATTTTTATAAAGATTAAAAAAAGAAATCTTAAAAGTATTGTTACCTTTTTACCTTTTAAAAGCGTTTAAAATATGAGCTTCTGTAAGTTGGTCGCAGGCTCACTTAGCGAAGCGAAAACGCATTGGATGGTCAATTGTCTTCAACTCCTAAACCAATTGGACTTTGTATGGCGTCATACCAAGGTCTTTATGCAAAATTCGTCTAAATGATGTCTCCGAAACGTTTAATTGTTGAGAACGACGGTGATGTTGATGGCTCTTCACGCACACTTTCTGCCACAGCAGCAGTATTCTCGGGTGTACGTACTATTTTTGGCTTTTCACGCTTTGGTTTATCGATGAGGATGCCAGTTTCTTTCACTTTTTTCACAAGATAACGAACATACGGAGCTGACAGTGCTTCTCTTCTTCCAAAATCCGTACGCAATTTTTGCACACATTCTGCAACATTACCATGATTTTCAAAGTAATGCCGCAATATTTCCCAGCGTTGTTCAGGCGTATACACAATCATATTCGTTCAGCGGAAGGATAAAACTAATTATCTGTCAAATCAGACATGAGCTAAGTGTTGCCATTCACGAAATAAGCACTAGTTGAAAAAAAGCGTTAGATGGCGGACCCGATAGGTTGCAAATAAAATAAAAATAAATTTAATTAAAATTCTTTATTATTCACACAATTCTTTTTGTTTGTTATTCCTCTGTTTACACACTTTGCATAAACAATAACAATTACTAGACAATTGTTCGTCAGATCTTTTAACTAAAGTCTTCAAACCATGACTGCTCTCTTCAAACGCACCGCGTCTTTACAAAAGACTGTCCGAACTTTTACTAACGGAGTTGCTTGCTTTGCCTTGTCTTTTATATGTGAACGTAAACAATCCGATGAATGTTCTTGAAGGCGAATGTTCGTGAATTCTGCTTCTCGAAATCTCTATAAATGTAAACATCGTTGGTTCATTATTGTTGTTTGTGTATTTTGTTTACATTTATTCTTGTAGTGTTCGTTGTTGTATTTTTGTTTACTTGTTTACCATTTTCTATGCTGGTGTTTGATGTTATTTAAGCAGAACGATAATTTGTAAACAGGTTTGTTTACTGCATTGTTTTGTTTTTCTAATTTTAATGTAAAAATATGTAAACGCAATACGCCAGTATCTTGATTTTTCATTTTCGTAACAGTATGTACATATGTATGTAGACATAGTTTTGTAATATTTCTTAGTCACGAATGTATGTATAGGGTTATCCATTTCGTGGTTTCAAAAGTAAACGTAAATAAAACACATATGAAATATTTTTTTTCATGATATTTCTCTTTTATTGTAAAGTTTGAACGTTGACATTATGTGTGAAACACGACATCATTTAAATGACCTGCACGCGAAGTGTTGTAAGCATTGATTCTTTTGAGGTAATTTTCGAATACTTTTTGACACATATTGGGCGATATCTCACCCATACCTTGACGAATGTTGGTTTTTAAGTGCTCAAGAGTTGAAGGTTTCTCTGCATAAACACGGTCTTTCGCGCAGCCCCACAAAAAAGTCTAATGGTGTCAAATCGCATGATCTTGGTGGCCAGTTGATATCGCCACGACGAGAAATTACGCGGCCAGGAAATGTCTCTTGCAATAAAGCCATATTCGCTGGAGTTGTGTGGCATGTGGCACCGTCTTGTTGAAACCACATATTCTCCAAGTCGTATTCTTCGATAGCAGGCAAAAAAAAAGTCGGTTCTCAGTCGTTCCATCGTCGTTTTCGAAGAAGTAAGGTCCAATCAAACTTTCGGACCAAACAGCGCACCAAACAGCGACTTTTTCTGGATGTAATGGCCTCTCTTCAATTACTTGAGGATTCTCAGAATCCCAAATTCGACAATTTTGTTCATTGACATACCCACCGATTGTGAAATGTGCTTCATCGCTGGAGAACATTTTGTTCGATACGTGGCTGTGGCAGAATCACCATTTTTGTAGATAGTTAAGCGATCCATTTTCGTCAATGTCAGACTTTTAACTGAAGAGAAAAAAAATTGGTTTCACAACTTAGTTTAACAGATGTCGAATTCCAGTCCCATACTTTTGAAACCACAAAATGGATAACCCTATATAAACCTATCGCCGATTGTTCAGCCAAGAGTGGTAGGAAATGCTATCAATCTGATCTGTCTGGCCATTAACTCTGACTGCATTAACTTCACCTTTATAAGTTCAATTGAACTCTCAAGATATCCGTTGTAGTAACAGCTTTCAAACACAACAAGAGAAGAGTTTATCATTTAAAGGAATTTTAATAAATCTATTGGCCCGTAGTCTAGTAGATAGTGTGTTGGCTTATTAGACGTAAAGCCAGGGTTCGAGCCTCAGGCCAGACATCAAGACAAAATAAAAGAAATATTTCTTCGGCGACTTCCTCTCAGCAGATTTCTGGCAAAAATTCTGAGAGTAAATAAAAAAATTGCCATGAAAAGTTTCTCAAAAATCTGTCGTTCGCAGTCGACTTTAAACTGTAGGTCCCACTAGTCATGTATGAAATTAACACACACAACAAAAGTGGTTTGAGAAACTAGGTCGTAATCCTAACTAAAGGGTTGTAATGACCAATTATGTTATGTATGTATTGGCCTTCGAAAGACCCTGCTAATGGCAGCGTAAAAAAATCAAATTAGCAACATGTTTTTATATAAGTATGTACCCCGGCTGTGTATTTCTAATTTACCGGCCATTGGATTGAACAAAGCGAACACTGCTAATAAGGAATGACTTGTTTCCTAACAACTTATTCTGTATTGAGTTCATAAAGCATAATTGATGTCTTAAACACTATTTCATAACATTCATGTTCTAATGAGCCTGGTTAATTGCGATTAAAGTCAACTGTTTAGCATACAATGTAAGAAGACATGAGACACTGGACCATCAAAGCACATCCTCTCAATACATGCTAAACAAATTGCCACAGATTTATAAAAAAACAACAAGAAACAAATGAACATTAAATATGTCATGTCTGTCATATTTAAAAGCCGGACAAAAAGAAAATGACTGGGATTTCGAAATGAACAAACTTAAATAAGATGTACATGTACACGTATGTAGAAATCCCAGCAGCAAGGAGAAGGAGTGGAAAATAAAGCAGCATTAATGCACTTGACAATCTAAAACTTCCTCTTCTATTCTGTTTTGTTTTGTTCTTCATTTTATTTTTTTCCTGCTGCTAATGGCTCAAACAGAGTTCTAAGAACAAAAGCAAAAACAACAACAAAAAAGAAGCATAATTAAGCCATAAAAATGTACGACGACTTTTTGTTTGTTTATTTCTGTTTGACATCCAAACTATTTTGTATAAACAGCGTAGTGACTACGAAATAAGTTCTAAGCTCAGAGCCAAGAAGTTCCATTAATCGCTGGGGCCCAAGACAAAGTACCATTTTAAGCTCTACACTCCTGTTAATTTCTATAAAAACCAACAAGAAAAAACAGCCTTAAGAAGATGAAGAGTAAGGCAAACGTAATAATAAGAAGCAGAACCATATTAAGCTTAAAGAAATAAAAACACAATTTATGTCCAATAGTTTTGACTTTAATTGCAGCACTCGCGCTTTCTTGCCTGTTGCATATATGCTGGCAACTTTTATAAACAAAAAAAAAAAAACAGAGAGAAAAAACTCATCCTCCCCCTTAAGTCCTATTATGCCCCCATCATTTCTGTGTTTGTTGGTGATGTTGATGGTGGCTGTGCCACATGTAGCACAAGTAATATGGTAAGAGCAAGAACAGGCAACGACAGTCATGCAAAAAAACATAGAAAAAATAAGCAAGGAACTGTTTTGTTAATGTTATTCATTGTATATATTTTGTTTATGTGTTTGTTGTTGTTGTTGTTCCTGTTATTGCCGCTATTTTGTTGTTGTTGTTTTTCCATGTTTTTCTATTGTTGCTGTTGGAGTCGTGTGTTTTATAAGTTTTATGCAAAAAAAAATAATGTTTTATGGAGGTGGCGCTTTTTATGGCCCTTTTTATGGATTTTAGAATGTTGCCTCTACACTTGACACTCGTTTAACGAGTATACATACAGTGGTGGCCTTATAATTAGAAATGATGTTTCAGAGTTCTATGGAGTGACGAATCTAAGTTTAATTTGTCCCAATCTGATGGAAAAAAGTATGTAAGACGTCCTCCAAACAAAGCCTTTGATTCCAGGTACACGGTGAAAACTGTAAAACAAATTAACAAGCATACATGTTGCTAAGTCGTTTCTAATTATAAGGCCACCACTGTGCATAGTTGGTCATTGCATGCCTTCCGTCCTACGCTATCTGTTGTGGTGTGTTAATTTTTTCCATAAGTGAAGGGACCTACAGTTTAAAATCGACTCCGAAAGTAAGATTTTTTAAGAAACTTTTCATGGCAATTTTTTTTATTTACTCCCAGAGTTTTTGCCAGAAATTTGATGAGAGAAAGTCGCCGAAGAAATATTTTTTCATACTTCGTTTCAATGGAGATGTCTGACATGGGGTTTGAACCGAGGCTTTATGTCTAATCAGCCTACACACTACCTACTAGACTATGGCCACTTTCCATACCACGTAGTATAATTCTAGAAATCTGAGATTTTGTATTAAGAAAATGTCTTTAAGACTGTCAGACTTAGTATTATTTTTCAAGGTCTTCTGAAAGCATGAAAAGTCTTTAACATTCTCAACAACAAGTTTGTCATAAAATGACTGAATGGCAAGTTAAAGAAGGTGCTCAGTGTCAGTTACCAGTGACTGACAGAGCCCCATTATAGTATTCCAGTGTCAGTCACTGCTGAAGGCGGTCAATGTGTTAAGTTGATCCTGATGAATTAATTAGGTTCTCATAAACTTTATTCATGTGAAAGATGTATCATTTAACTACAACGCCGTAAATCGAGGCATGAATATTCTTGCGCTTGGGCTATAGTTTTTCTAGTTAACCTAACGCCACTCATGTGAATATTGTTTATACGGCAACACTGTTAGAAACATATTATATTGCATATATTGTATATGAAACAATTAAGAATATTAATATTTCCCTCAATAAAGATTTTATTTTACATATAAGCAGTCATAGGTACTGTAATGCCCTATACTCTTGGGCAGATTCAAACTCTTAGGGTCTATGAACTCATGGAAAACAAATTCGTTTATAGACGTTATCTGGCAATATTAAGTATCTTGTGTGGAGATGAAACACTTTTTTGGTCTAAAATGCATGTACCAGCCAACTAACCGAATTAACCAGAGAACCGAATAACCATGGTGATGACAAAACTGTCCGGATGTATTAAGAACTGCTAGCTAATCGCATAGGATCACAGGGAATACAATCGATTTGATTAAAGTGAGCATTGACACGTACCATTTAATACAATCGATACAGAATGTTCTCACTAGTATAAGCCACGTTGTCTACTCTTCACGCGCAGTGATCGTGCAGTACGTTTTCTTCATGGCTTTTGTAGAGTGTTTATATTAAAGTTTTCTTGTCGCAGCGAGAGTATGTCTGTAGAAATACTTGAGGAGCATATTGTAGGTTTGATACACCTATCACAACGTACATAATTGGTCATTATAATCCTTTAGTTAAGGTTACGACCTAATTTCTCACATCTCTTATGTTGTGCGTGTTAATTTTATACATGAGTGGTGGGACCTACAGTTTAAGGTCGAGCTGTGGCCAGAAATCTACTGAGAGGAAGTCACCGAAGAAATATTTTTTCATATACATCGTTTTGATAAACCAACACATTACCTGCTAGACTACGGCGATTTCAGGTATCAGTCTTTAAACAGATAATATTACTACAGTATTGATGTCCAACAGCCTTGTGGCATTAATAACCAACCATTTTTTATTTGAACATTATCGTATGCATCATCTATATCAAGGAAGACAACCAGATGCTCTCTATTTGTCAAGCTGCCATTTAATGAATCTGGTTTTCAAGAATCCTTGCTTCACATCTGAGCCGTCCTAAATATGATGAAAGTTATATAAGTCTTATAAGATCGTTAGTTTTCCTAAGTTCTTCGTGGGTACAACAGTGAAATCATTGTTTGACCTATGGGAAAATGTTTAAACCTGGTTTTACACGAATTAATTATTGGTTAGACAACCATATTAAGTCGAGAAATTTCGCTGACAATTATAATCACAATTTCAGTTCCTGTACTTCGATCTGAATCCGACTTTAGTTGTCTAATTTATTTATACGTATGGTGGCTTAAAATTAAATAAATTCTTAAGTAAGTGTGTGTGGACCAGAGGTCAGCAATGAGTGTTCAAAAAGATGAATAGAATCGAATCACTCTCATAATTTCTGATACTTACACGCATTCATACATACATAATTGGTCATTACAAATCATTTGTTAAATCAAATGGACGGTAAATTAGGACTACACAGACGAGGTATATAAAAACATGTCGCCTGCCATTAGCAGGGCTTTTCGAAGGCCAATACATACATAACATAATTGGTCATTACAACCCTTTAGTCAGGATTACGATCTAGTTTCTCACACCACTTGTGTTGTGTGTGTTAATTTTATGCATGAATGGCGGGACCTACAGTTTAAGTCGACTCCGAACGACAGATTTTTGAGAAACTTTTCATTGCAATTTTATTTACTCTCAGAGTTTTTGCCGGAAATCTGCTGAGAGGAAGACGCCGAAGAAATAATTTTTGTATTTTGTTTTGATGTCTGGCCAAAACACTACCTACTAGACTACGGCGGCTTCATACTTATTCATACGCATTCATACTTATTTTAATATCATGGAACCTCTCTACTCATATTCTAAGTTTGAAGTACTCATCATATTCATACTGAACAACACGTTTGATGTCCTTGATTTCGACTCTCAACATATACACGAAGCACAAAATAAGTATGAATCGCGTACGAACACTAAAATACTTACTAGGTTAGGTTAGGTTAGGTTAGAGGACGAGTACTTGTCAATTAAGACAAGTACAGTACCCGGAGGTCGAATTGACCAATTGCACAACGTCCTAGTTTCTCACACCACTTATGTTGTGTGTGTTAATTTTATACATGAGTGGTGGGACCTACAGTTCAAAGTCGACTCCGAACGACAGATTTTTATTTATTGAGAAACTTTTTCATGGCAATTTTTATTTACTCTGAGAGTTTTTGCCAGAAATCTACTGAGAGGAAGTCGCCGAAAAAATACTTTTTGTATTTTGCCTTTGATGCCTTGCCTGGGCCACTTCAAAAAATAATTACTAGAAGGTTGACTGTAAATTTTCATGAATGTTTTTAATCACTCGAATCATTTATGTTATGTTATGAATCTAAATGAGTATGAGCTTATGAATCAAACATATTTCGAATGGTATGAGTTTGATGTCAACGTTGTACGCATACTCATTGCAACCTGTACTTATAAATCCAAGTTGTAGTATGAGTATGAATGAATCAGAGTACATAGTTAAATTCCTTTAAAACTAAAGAAATTCTTAAGTAAGTGTGTAGGGGCTAGTATAATGACCAACTTGATTGTATTTCTTCTGGAATTTAAATAGGTCCCCGGGTTCCTTTCCTTTAAAAGAAAACAAAATTAAATTCAACTTAAAAACTTCTTTACATTCCAACCAAGTGTTACAAGTCTTATGTTCAACAGAATTTACTTTAAAAAACTTATTTCACTCGGCTTCAGTGGAGGTTAAACTAAAATGCTGTCATCTCGGCAAGGCGCCTTCTACTCTTTTACGAATTTATGCCAACGTTCACACTGTAAATTAAAAAAAATAAATTCCATTTTTTTTTCTGTTTGTATAAATTGTGCACTTGTTGCTGTTTTGTTTATGGGCCATTGATTGTATGTATGTTACTGTTGTTGTTGTTGCTGCTGTTGCTGTTGCTGTTGCTGTTGCTGCTCCCTGTTTATGCTGTTATGCAGCAAACTTATACCTTTGCCTTCAACATTACATTACATTTGTTTGTTTGTTTAGAACAATAATGTTGCATTTTATGTGTGGTGAATAATTTGTATTTATATGAGTAAGTTGGTGTGTTGGTGTGTGTTTCATTTTAAGATATTTTATTACGTACGGCCAACATTATAGCTATTCTTGGAGTTTAGGTTGTGTTCGTAAAGGTGGAGGCTATAAAATGTTTCTTAAAACATAAAAAATACAATTTTTTTAAAAGAATTTTTTTTCTATTTTTTTCTAAAGCTTGTACTGCTATATGCAGTACAGATTGAAAATGTTCTAGGAAAAAAAAGGAAAAGATTTTTAATACGTTTTCATTTTTCTCTGTCTCTCTCTCTAAATACGGAAATAACAATAAGGAAGGAAAAGTTTTTTTTTTCAATTTTTCCTTGGATTTATACACGTGTACTAGTAGCAGTCATGGTGTTTATAGGCAAGAGAAGTTTATATGGTTGCCCATAAAATCATATTAATTGTAACCACAAATTGTTTTTTTGTTTAAATTAAATAAACACCCATAAACTCATAAAACAAAAAATGTTTCTCTCATTTTGCTTTCTCTCTCTCTACCATTTAACTTTATGATGAACTTTTTCAATTTCAATTTCACTTTCTTTTATTATTTTACCATGGCTTTGTATAAAAATTTTTTTTCTTTTTCAGTTCGTAAAACAAACTTTTATTAACACAACGTATTTGCCATGTGGATGTTGCAAGTTACAGCACGTGGAAACCATATGACTGACCTGGCATTAAGGAAGCTGTGGTTTTCTTTCTTACCATCAAATCTGAAAGAGAAATTCAAAAAGAAAATTTTACAAAAAAAACAATACATTGCCTGGGGGCAAAAGTGAATTGAAAAATTACAGGCAGTAGCCGATAGGCTAGCTAAGGTCTGGTTTTTAGCAAATTGGTTCCGAAGAAAATTAGTTTTTCTTGGACTACTGACATTGAAACCTCTCTTGTGGATGTTAAAAGTATAGCGTTGACCACTAAAGGTACTTAATATTGCCAGATAACGTCTATTAACGAATTTGCCTTCCATGAGTTTTGAATCTTACATCTGCTCAAGAGTATAGGGCATTACAGTGCCTATGATTGTCTACATGTTTCATGAAATCTTTATTGAGGAAAATATTAATATTCTTAAATGATTCATATACAATACATGCAATATAATTGGTCAATTCACACAAGCCGTTGTATCGTTGTATTCATTGTATGGTTGGACTACTATACAACAGTGTATGCTTGTTGTTGATAATTTTCATGTAAAAATCCGATACACTTATACACATTTTTCTCATATGTTTCTTAAAGTTGTATTGGTTTCGTGCTATCAAATTGTTTGTATGCCAAAAGTTATGAAGAAATATACGACATACACAATACAACATAGCATTGAACGTTCACAAACAACTAAGTGTATTCAATACAATATACACGATACAAAGTCGTGTGAATTGGCCAAATATGTTTCTAACAGTGTTGCCATATAAACAATATTCATATGAGTGGAGTTAGGTTAACTAGAAAAACTATAACCCAAGCACAAGAATATTGATGCGTCGATTTACGGCTTTATAGTTTAATGGAGCATCTTTCACATGACTAATGTTCATGAAAACCTAATTACTTTATCAGGATCATCTTAAGGACTATTCTTGCTTTCAGAAGACCTTGAAAAATAATACTAAGTCTGGCAGTCTTAAAGACATTTTCTTAATACAAAATCTCAGATTTCTAAAATTATATTACTTGGTCTGGAAGATGCCGTAGTCTAGTAGGTAGTGTGTTGATTTATTAGACTTAAAGCCACGCTTCGAACCGCAAGGGTTTTCGGCAACTTCCTCTCCGCAGATTTCTGACAAAAACTCTGAGAGTATTGGCAACAATACTACAATTATAAACGTAAACAACGATGTTTACATTTATAAAGATTTCGAGAAGGCGAAGTCATGAACGTTCGTCTTCAAGAACATTTATCAGACTGTTTACTTTGCCATAGCAAGGCAAAGCAGGCGACTGAGTTAGTTAAGTTCAGTCAGTCTTGTGTGAAGACGCGGTGCATTTGAAGAGAGTACTCGTGATTTGAAGACCTCCGTTACAAAGATCTGTCGAACAATTGTCTAGTAATTGTTATTGTTTATGCAAAGGGTATAAACAGAGAAATAACACACAAAGCACTTGTTGTTGCTTACATCAAGTTATGAACAGTGGCACGCAGAATTGTGCGATTAATAAAGAATTTTAATTCAAATTAAACACAAATTTATTTTTATTTTATTTGCAATCTATGAGCTCATATTGTAAACGTTTTTAAAAGTGAAAACATAACAGTATGTATGTATAGAAAATTAAGTTCTAAGGTTTGAAGTAAAATTTGTACTCTCATGGATGGCGGTACAGTACTCAGCTTAGAAATCCCTATTGAATTAAACGGCTACAATTAAATGTAATTCACTTAGCAAGGTGTTATAAGTAACAATACTTTTCCTTATTACTGTCTATAAAAATTTTCTTCATTTTCATTTTCCTCACAAAGCTGATTAAAACATTTTTTCTACGGTTTTAATAAGCAACTAGAAATTGCTTCCAAATGAAGTATCTGCCATCGAGAGCTAGCTCGCTATGGAAACTTGCATTTATGCAGGTATTTTTTTTTTGCCTTCATTATCCAGTCATTCATCTGCCATTATGCTGATCTTCTTCGGCTGGAATCTTGTTTTGTAACCCTAAAGTATGCAATCAAAGCCGCTTAAAACAATTTAATGATTGGTTTTAAGCTTTAAAATCATATTTTAATCTGCATATCATTAATACCAATTTAAACTTTCTACACGTTGGCTTAAAAACGCAACACAAAGCAAGGCAAAGTAAAGTTGTAATAAAGGCAATGGGTTGGTTAGTTGGTTCGTTGGTTGCTTGCAAAATCGTTGACTTCCTTTTTATAAAAAAAAACAGAGCGCGATGAACGCAAAACTATATAATCGCGCTTCAAACAACTTGTTATCAAAAGAAAAGCGCAACAGGCATATGAAATATGTTTTAAAATCTAAGCAATGTTCGCCTATAACATAAGCTACTTTAGCGGTTTCCATAAGAATACCGCGTGCATGTTTCGTTGCATGACGTATTACAACGAAAGATACCCCCGCTTTAAATTAAATTTATTCTCCTCTCTGTATATTTATAATTATGCTTTAAGACATGTGTTGCAAGCACTCTTTTTAACGCCAGCGATGAAAATCACTTAATGCTGTCTAGATCGTCATTATGAACATCAACATCGGAACGGCATTATAATCATCATCATGATCATCATCATTGGTGTTGGCGACGCTAACGCCGACACCATGAAGTGATTATTTCATAGACTTTCAAGCCACAAGTAAATACCATCTCTTGTGAAAGATGGCAGCCAAAGATGTAATAAGTAAGGAGCGCACGCTTGAAAAGCTTCATAAAAGAACATCAAATGCCAATCCAATCCAATGCAACCAAATGGAGTTGGTTGGCTCATTATCATTATAATAATCACTTGGCGGTAAAATCATGATAAAGATCTGATAAAAATATGAACAAAAAAAAAAAGAAAACAAGTATTAAGGACACGCCTTTTAAAAAAGAATAGAAGAACAGAAAAAAAAGCAAAAGAATCCTCTGGTAGAGTTTTATGTTTTCCTTGGATAAATTAAAAATATTTTCCTTTCAAGCCTTAGGCTTTAAATTTTCCATAATTTGCTTGCTTGGCTTAATAATTGAATAAAATCGTATTAAAACACGAGTCTTTTTCCATTTGAAAATTATAAAGAAATACTTTGGCTTATATTCGTTAGATTTCAATTAAAGATTTCGTAAGTTTTCCTAGCCAATAATTATTTATTGGCTTAAGTTTAAAACAATATTCCCATAACGTTAAAAGCAAAATCTTAATAATCATATCTCAACACCATCTTCTTTTAATGGCCAAAACATGGTTACAACAACAATATTATCAGCAGCAATTACCACCACTATTAAGCCAATAAAACATGATTCTTAAATATTTCTGTAAAGTTAAGAACTCCTAGGGAAAGAAAACCTAAAAGGCCAATTGGAAATGTAAGTCATTCGTTGCCAGCTATTAATGTTGTTACGTTTTTACCTTTTAAAATGATAAATGACCTACTAGTGACACTGGAACAGGATGGATGTGAGGCAATTGCCTATGCGGACGACATTGTTCTGGTCATCTCCGGCAGATTTGTTGACACTATCAGAGATAGGACTTAACTGGCTCTGAGGAGTGTCTGCTGCCCGTTGAAGACGGAAGTGGTACTCTTCACGAGAAGGTACAAGCCACCGCCTTTTCGTCCACTGAAACTGAACGGGACGGAACTGAAACTCAAACAGGAGGCACACTTCCTAGGACTCATTCTGGATAGGAAGCTGTCTTGGAAATCGAACATAGTGAACAGAATTAAAAAGACTTCCATTGCCTTGTATGCTTGTAACAGAGTTCTGGGGTGGAAATGGGGCCTAGGACTTAGGATGACTCACTGGATCTACACAGCGGTGGTCAGACCTAGTTTGGTGGGAATCCTTTAATAGGATGACTAACTCAAACATAATACGGCGACTGCAGAGATCTGCCTGTATTATCATTAGTGGTGCCCTAAGCACTACACCTACGTCGGTACTGGAGATAATTTTGGGCCTCTTTACGCTTGACCTTTTCTGTAGGGGAATAGCTGCTAAAATAAGTAAATATCTCTGGGCGACTGGACAGTGGCATGACTCGGGTATCGGCCACGTAAAGATCCTGAGGGAAGTTGGAGCTGACGGGAGCAGTGACTACATGACAACGCGATGCGACTTAACGAGGAGATTCAGGACATCGGTCCCGGACGAAAAGGTTTAGAAGGTTTACCCACCTGGTAAGGGACTCCGTACAAATCTACACCGACGGTTCGAAGCTGAACGGAGCTGTTGCTAGTGCAATTTTTTCGGAATCGAATGGAATAGCCCAGTCTATAAGACTGCCAGACCACTGCGGCGAGAATTATTGGGGACGGAAGGGTCTCCAAGCGGAACGTCACCATACTTTCTGATAACCAGGCGGCTATCAGGGCTCTAAGTTCCAAAGTGATGAACTCCAAGACGGTGTACAACTGTCGCAGATATCTCGACGGGATAGCGGAACGATATGACAACCATATGGTATGGGTACCGGGGAGCAGTGGTATTCCGGGTAACTGCAGAGCTGATGAACTTGCCAGGCGAGGCACGACCATCGAATTCTCCGATGATTTCTCGAATCTGAGCATCCCTATGAGGACCTGAAGGCTCATAATTGATAATGAGATCGTCGATTCCGTCAACGACAGGTGGGCGCCATCGGACACGGGTAGAACGTCTCGTAAAATCTAGCCAAGGCTGAATGGGGGGCGCACAATAAGTCTACTTAAACTCCAAAGAGGCGCGCTCAGTGTGGTTGTCGGTGTCATTACGGGGCCTTGCATTATGGGTACGCATGCGAGACGCATTGGACTTGGACACCTTGCTAATGATTTCTGCAGAAGCCGAAGAGATGAGGAAGGGGAGGAGACTTTCCCTCGCCTGCTGGGTACACGCCCGGCTCTTTGCCAAAGGAGAAAGAAGTACCTGGGTGCTTGGATGAACTGTAGGAACTTTCAAGGATTGACATTGACAGCTTAAATCTCTTTATCAGGAGCTCCGAGTGGTTTCGAGACAAGGGTATAGCGGATAACTGTAGTAACACAATGGGCCCAATGCAGTCTAAGTGTGTCCATCCAATTTTCTTGGATGGGCAGCCACCTCTACCTACTTTTTAAATACGTTTAAATATGAGCTCGCCGATTGTAAATAAAATAAAAATAAATTTTATGTTTAGTTGTGTGCTACTGTTCACAACTTGATGTAAACAACAACAATTGCTTCTCTTAATAATAATAATAAACTGGTGCTTCAAGCAAAACCAGTCTGTACATTGCAAGATTGAAAGCCTGGACTGAGTAATTCTGCATTTATATGAAAGTAACCTTATGTGTTATTTCCTACCGACCTTTCAAATCGATACGTACTTTCTAATCCTATTTACGGTTTACCTACCGTACCAACTGTTTAACTTATGGTTTATTTGCAAAATAAATGAGTAGATAGACGCAAAAGAGCAAAAAAAGAAAATTAAAATATTCGCGCAATTCTACTTTTAACTTCCCTCTGAATGCATGCATGACTCTCTGCACTTATGTTGCTTGCTTTATGCAGAATATTTGTATTTGCGAAATGCAATACTTGTTGCTATTTTAACCAATGTAATGTGGCTTTTAAATCTCATGTTTAGCTGATTAACGCGCAGACAGACAGACAGACAGATAGGCCGATATATGCACACACATACGCACACACACAATATTTACACAATTACCAGAAGTGTTGCATACATGTAAGCATACATGCCGCATGCAATTTTGCTGTTTAGACAACACAGAGGCTGCTATGGAGAGAAAGGGGAATGGTAGGCAGGCAGTCAGTTAGTCAGTCAGTTAACAGGTGGGTGGTAAATGTAACTTATGAGTTTAAAATTATAGCCTTAAGGCTAGTATTTGTTGAGCAAAATAAAATATTTTGATCATGGGGCCATAAAAAGCACAGCAACTTCAATGCTACCACTACTACTACTACTCATGGTTTTATGTTCTAAAAAAGCAGCAAGAGTTTGGGATGATGGCTTAAGAGCCCCTCTCATTGGGGCTTTTTTGCACTCCGGGAAAATAGTATTTATTGAGTGACTGTGCTTAATTGGTGTTTATAGTGCATTTAAATACGGTTTATAGCGTAGTTCTTTTAGAAATAAAAGAAAACATTACTTCTTCTTGGCTTGCTTAGTTCTAAGCTTGGTTAACACATCTCAGCATATTAATCATGTCTTGCAACATTTGCATATGAGTGTTAGCTGTAGCAAATAGCCACTTAGTCATGTGTCAAAAGTGACCTTAAAGTTGTTAAGAGAATATAAACAACATGCCTAGAAAAGATGTTCAACATTTTAAATCAAAAATAATTTCGAATTTTTTTCTCTAAATTTAACACATAAGAGTTGGCCTGCTTTCCCTCCATATATACATACATATGTATGTAAGCCTATATGACGATGACAAATGTCTTTTTACATGGTCCATTATATTATGACTCAAGTATAACACCTTGTTTAATCTAAAATTTTGAAATTTGTTCATCAGCCATACAAAAAAAAAATTTTAAAAAAATTTCATTTAATACCAACCAAGTGCTCTGAATTTGACCAAAAGATGACTACGATGATGATGATGATGATTCAAGCAGAGAACAGACATTTAACAAAATAAATCAGCCTACATTACTTGTAAGACAAGGTAAACAGTGATTGGCAAAATTACGTGTACAAATTTTGAATGAAGAACGTTATTTTGGAATTTTGATTTCCATAAAAAAATATTTTTTAAAAAAAGTTCTTCAAAAAAAACATCAATATTGTTACAATTTTAGCTTAAAAAAACGAGGTTTGCGACAAACATTGCGCAGGTTCACAGTATATGTTACATAAGGCATAATTGGTCATTACAAACCTTCCGACAGGATTACGGCCTAGCTTCTCACAGCACTTATGTTGTGGTGCTGAGAGGAAGTAGCCGAAGAACAATTTTTTTTTGATATTTTTAATTTGATGTCTGACCTGGGGTTTGAACTGTGGCCTTACGTCTAATAAGTCAACACACTACCGACTAGACTGCGGCGACATAATGGCCTTACATCTATTAAGCCAATACACCACGACGACGACTTAGTCTTCCTACGATGACTTATTCCTCTAACCGTAGTTTACTAATTTTGAATTAATACTGAATCGTACATGTATCTCTCTATTATGTCTTTCGATGTGTATAATATTCAAAACATTTCTTCTCTTTGTGGACTCATCAACAGCATGGGATCTTCCCTCAGAGGATTCTCACATAACCTGGCTTTAGGCATAGAGTGGCCCTATCTCTCCTGATTACTTGCTTAGCTCATCTCATAAGTGCTTAGTACTAGAATTGTGTTGTTGCTACTGTCCTTGGTGTAGTCAGCTTAGTCTTGTAGTCTTAAAGCCACAGTTCAAAACCCAGGTCAGATATCTCGGACAAAAACGAAATAAGAAAAAAGCAGACCTCTTGTGAATATCAAATTGCATGATAAGTTTCACAAAAATCTGACGTTCGAAGTCGACATACAATAAGAAGCTAGATTGTAATCCTGACTGAAGGATTGTAATGACCAATAATGTATGTATGTATTGCTGTCCTTTGGAGTTTCTATGCAAGTGGAATTGAAAACATCTTCCGATATTATAGGGTTACGCAGGTGCCCACAAGTTTGTCGTTGGCCTCAGAAAATTACAGTCTGGGTCTGAAGTCTTCCACTTTTGTTCCAATATCTGCTCTCTATTTATTTATAGAATTATAGAATGGTGCCTCTTTTAAAAGAGTATATTGACAATCACAAATGGGAGACTGTAAACCATTCGATTTAATAATATACGGAGTCCTCTAATGAATTCCGTATTAAACATGTCTTCCATTGTCTTAAGCATAGTCTCCAAGGCTCCTGGCTAATGGCATGGTGCAGGCATTGTAATGAAATATAAATACAAACGAAAACGCAGTCCTCCAAACAATTTTTGCAAAAAGAAAAACTGTGGATATAATTTTGAAAATCCCCCGTAGTCCATATCAAAACGAAAATATGAACAAATATTTCTTCGGCGACTTACTCTAAGCAGATTTCTGACAAAAACTCTGAGAGTAAGTAAAATTGCCATGAAAAGTTTCTCAGAAATCTGTCATCCGGAGTCGACTTTAAACTGTAGGTCCCGCCACTCATGTATAAAATTAACACACACAACATAAGTGGTGTGAGAACTTGGGTTGTAATCCAGTCTAAAGGGTTGTAGTGACCAATTATGTATGTATGTATGTATGTAAAATGAAAAACTTTGAAAATCCTATCAATTTGAGTAGAATTTTCTGTGTAAAAATAACTATTTTCATAATACCTTCAGGCTTTTCGGAAAATTTTCATTTAAAATGTGAATAATGTGAATCCCCCAAAATTTCTTTCTTTAAATTTGTACTACGATCTGGCTTTCCTTTTGTGAAATCTGCTATCACTCCCCCGTCCCCCACCATTATACTTATGTACGTATGGATGGATGGATAATTCATTTCGTTTTAAAAGAAATTAAAGCGTATCATTTTATGTCTTTTTTTTAAATAAGATTTATGTATGAATTGTGTTAATTACAAAATTACATTAAAAACGAAATGAAATGGAAGAAAAAAAAAACGAAATGAATTCCATTTGTTAACGTATTTAAAATGAAAAACTGAAATGGACAACCAGAGAAGAAGGAAAGCAAAAAAAAAACAGAAAATCCCAGCCATAGTTTTTCATTATTATTTTCCGTTTTTTTTTCGATTTTTTCCATATTCAAAGATAAGACCCCTACGGGAACATGTGTTAAATACGCAAGATTATCACTACGTACACATATGAATGTGAATAAAATGAATATTCATAAAATGCATGCATGGGATGGCATGGCATGGCAGGGTATGGTATGGTATGGTATGGCTTGAATACGTTGCTTAAATACGATGTACAAAGTGAATGAATGAATGAATGAATTAAAAATTGTTTCTTTTTTATTTTTATTGGATCTGTTTTATTGTTGTAAATCCAGACAAATCGATGTGAGTCAATAATTACAAGCAAATTACAAGATGAACAACGAAAACCAGACAACACACACGCTGTTGTATTACAAAAATATCTCCACGTTTGTTTTCAAATACGAAACAAAGTTCAAAATCATTTTGTTTTCTTATATGTACGTACATATGTACTCGTACCATAAATGAAGCCATAATAATTTATAAATAAATATTTAAAAAAACAAAATGTAATAAAATTATTACAGAGAGAAAGAAAAGGAAAAACACAAAAAATTAATGATCTTTCGTAACATAAGGACAGACTTGCTTGCTTTCAAGTCTTTTTGAAGTCATATGCAGTGTAAGAAATAATTTATTTGTATACGAAATATTGATTAAAACTGTTCTGTTGTTTTTGTTTCCATATGACTTTATAATCTTCTTTATAATGGCCTGGTATACTATACATCCATAGATAGGCTGTTTGGTTTATTAAAATCGTCGAATGCAACATTTTGTTTTTATTTAAATGGTCTTATAAATTATTTTTTTCTTCTTCGTCTTCATCTTCTTCTTTTGCTGTTGAAATTATTTCAGCTTCTTTTTTATTTCCATTTTCTTGTTTCTCGTTTTTTTTTAATTTTCTTAGCTGATAAGAAATGACACCATTAAGCCACATATTCCCAAAAGAAAGATGCTCCATATTTACATATATTTTCTTCATCTTCATCTTCTTCTTCGCTTTCTTAATGAATGCATTTTTAAGTGTTTACCACCACTCCAGCCTGCTTTGTGCTTTAGTTTGACGTTACCAATCGAATATAGTATGTGGCAATAAGTGTGAGACAATCTTGAAAATTTATGATTTGAAAGTGTTACAAGTGTCAACGTAATCAACACTTGTTTTTCTGTTTTTTTCTGTTTTTTGTTTTTGTTTTTCGTAATGAGTTTGTGATAATGATGACAACGTTGACTACCAAGCAAAAGCTGGCAACCTGAAAATAATTTGATATTAAGAAGCAAAACATTTTTAATAGTTAATGAACTGCATTGAAAGCAAATAAAAATTTTTTTTCCTTCCTTAATTTTTCGTATTTCCAGGCCCTCAATTTAGAGGCCCGAAATGAAATGTATATGTCATCTGAATACATCAGTCTTTGAAAAACGTATCAGATCAATAGGACAATAAGTTCACCCTATCAAATCCTTGCGGCCCCATTCCCCCTAGAGGAGTGAAAGGAACATATATCAAGTCTCCAGGTGCTAATGATATTCTAACGAAAATAAAGAATATAGATCTGTTGTCTGTCTTTTACATTACTTAACAAAAAAAAAATGGTAAACAACTAAACAAAAATGCAACAACAAACCCTAAAAGTATAAATGTAAACAAAATACACAAACAACAATAATGAAACAACGATGTTTACATACAAAGAGATTTCGAGAAGCCGAAGCCACGAACATTCGCCTTCAAGAATATTACCTACTAGGCAACGACGACTTCAAACTATATGTTACGAAAATGAAAAAATCAAGATACTGGTGTTTTGCTTTCACATCGCTTAACATTAAAATTATAAACAAAAGCTACAAAAACAAAACAATTAACTTGTTTACAAACCTGTTTACAAATTATCGTACCGTTTAATATTACAACAAACACCAACCACATGGTAAACAAGTAAACAAAAATACAACAACAAAATTACAAGTATAAATTTAAACAAAATACACAAAAAACAATAATGAAACAACGTTGTTTACATTTAAAGAGATTTCGAGAAGTCGAAGCCACGAATACTCGCCTTCAAGAACATTCATCAGACTGTTTACCCTGTCATATAAAAGGCAATGCTAAGCAGGCGAGTGAGTTAGTAAAAATTCAGTCAGTCTTGTGTGAAGACGCGGTGTGTTTGAAGAGAGTAATCGTGGTTTCAAGATCTCCGTTACAAAGATCTGACGAACAATTGTCTAGTAATTGTTATTGTTTATGCAAAGGTTGTAAACAGAGGAATAACAAAGAAAAGCAATTTTTGTTGTTTACATAAAGTTGTAAACAGTGGCACACAGAATTGTGCCAGTATTTCGATCGTAGTCTGAGAAGCTCTATGAAGTCGCCGTAATGTAGAAGGTATACGTTAGACAATGGATCCATCCACGGATCAGATGAAACATAAAAAATATTTCTCTGGCGACTTCCTCTCAGCAGATTACTGGCATAAAATCTAAGAATTTCCATAAAAAGTTTCTTAAAAATCTGTGCTTCGGAGGTGGCTTTAAACTCTAGATCCCGCTCATTATGGATAAAATTAACGCACACAACATAAGTGGTGAGAGAAGCTAGATTGTAATTCTGATTGAAGGGTTGTAATGACCAATTATGTATGTATGCATCTCTTTGAAGCTGTGTTGTTGTTATCTCTCTCTTCCTGGAAGACAATTTGATTGCATACGAGAGACTACACGGACCACAAAAATATTGTGAGTTGACGTCAAATTGCTAGATCTTGGCAATCAATAGTTTGCTTTAAAATGTTACAGCAACTGCCTACTAAACTCTCTTCTCAATAAGTTTATGATATCGCATGACATGTGAAATGTAGCGTCGTCTTGTTGAAACGACATGCTAAGCAATTTCAATTCTTCCATTTTGGGTAAAACGAAATCAGTACTCTTGTCTCTGTAGTTTGCTTCATTAACTGCAAAGTTGAGAATTTCAACGTGCTTCAAGGAATACGGCCAGTGTTATCATTGGTTCGCAAAACGCACCAAACAATGGATCTTTCAGTTTGAATTTATATCTAATGAACTGCCCTTTACACTCATTTCGTAATGTTCTTTGGTAACGTCCTCTGTATATTGATATGGCTTGGCTTGGCTTGACCACCATATACGCCAGATCTGGCAATTTTAGACAACAAAAGCTCTGCAAAAAGACAAATTTTCACAGAATTTTTTAACCAAACTTTTTCGAGAGTTTTTTAATTCAATTCCAAAGTTCATTCAAGATTACGACAGAGCTTCTCACACCACTTATGTAGTATGTGTTAATTTTATACATGAGTGGCGGGACCTACAGTTTAAAGTCGACTCCGAACGACAGATTTTTTTGAGAAACTTGTCATGGCAATTATATTTACTCTCAGAGTTTTTGCCAGAATACTGCTGAGAAGAAGTCGCCCGAGAAATATTTTTTCATATTTCGTTTCGATCGAGATGTCTGATTTGGGGTTGGAACTTTGGTCTCAAGCCTGACACACCAACACACTACCAACTAGAGCACGGCGACTTCTATGGGAGCTTACCTCCTCTAATCGATCTACACGATTGTAGAAAGTAAACCATCTGGAATTTTGATAACAGTCTTAGCATAACCGTATGACCTAGAAAACACACGATCCAATGGGCAGTAGATACAACAGTGTATTGGGATCTTCCAAAATTGACGGGCATATTGCATTTTGTTCGAGATGTTCGACAGTGGCCTGATGTTGAACCGTGGCCTCACGTCAATACACTACCTACTACACTAAGGCGACTACACAAAGGACAGCAATACCAATATTATCTGTTAGTCAGACTGTCATTCAAGCACTCAGCTCTTATAAATTCAGCTCGAAAATAGTATCGGACTGTCTTTGAAGGCTGTATGAACAAATCAGGGGAGATAGGGCCATGACGCTATGCTTGATTTTCTAACGTTTTGTTTTTGATTTTAAAAATTTCCTACAAATAAAAAGTATGTCAAAATATTATGCAGATCTCAAAACAGAAACGTTTACTTTCAAATCTTTAAAGCCTTGTTTTTAACCACAATAAAATAACATTTAATGTCTTGGCTCCATGACTTCTAAGCATGCATTGCATTATGGAAATCATCATGAGGCAAATGTAAGCTTCTTAAGCACTTTTATGGTGGAAAAAAAATCTGAAATTAATTGGAAAATTGTTTACAAAAAAAAGTAAATAAAAACGAAAATCGATTGTTAAGCCTTAATACGGTAAATGTTTAAATGATACTGCTTTTGTCATCTCTAAGCAGCATTTTGTGGCATTAAAGATATCAAATTATAATAAAATTGAAGATTAACTGTTGACTCGTTACTGCAATCACTTTGAAAATTAAAGAAAAAATATCAGGAGACATACATAAAAAACAAAATGAATTTTTTTTTCAAAAGAAATAACGAAGCCTGTGTATAAATGAATAAATGGTGGTTGGTTGGCTTGACTGGTTACTTGATATTGATGTCTTGGTTAAAACGTTCTCCAGAAAACAAGTGGAAAAACGAAACGTATCCAACCAATAAGGCCTGTAACGAATTGTAAAGAAATCATAATGATGATGAAAAATATATTCTTTTTTTTTGTTGTTGTTGTTATTTATTTAGTTAAGAACATTATTATGAGCAAACTATACGAGTTAACAAGTTATTCTATGATTATTATTTTTTTTTTTATTTCTTTTTTATTTCTCCTGCAATTATTTATTTTTGTTTTTCTTCCTTTAACAAACTCAAACATTTTCAAAAAAATGTGTGTGTGTGTCTTATCTTTATAATCAACAGCGGCAGCAATAACAAATTTAAAGCCTGTGTGGAAAACTGTTGCGCTGTTGCTGAAGTGTTTGTTGTGTTGGCTACGCTGGTATTTTAACTACAAAGATTAAGTCATCAACATTTACAGTTGTTGTCAAAGCTACTAACGACGACAACATCAAACCGCATCAGCTATAGACACATAGCGCGACCGGCCTCATCATTCGCCTCATCATCATCATCATCGTCACCGTTTGTATTAATTTTTTTTCCTTTTTTTTGTAGTCAGCATAGTCAGCATTCTGATTCTCATAGTCATAGTCATTCTCATCATCAGCAGCAGCATCATTCTCATCAGTGGCATCGTCATCGAAACAGTCACTAGAATTGCTGCAAATAAAATTCAACTTAATTTTTGTGGCAGGAACTACAAACTAAAAAAATTAACTTCTCTAAGCATTTGCTTTCTTGCTGTTTTACGAATATCATTCAACACAATGTAATATTTTACATATTCCATAGCATAGGCAGAAATATAAAAGAATGAAATCTCTCCAAAGATTTAAAAACAAATTGTTCCGTATAAAACTAAAATTGAACGAAAAATGTTGCATTTGAACTGAAATTTTATAAAATTTTATGAACACCACCTACTTATCCAGGAGGGAGGACTCAGCCAGGCTGGTCCTCGGATCTCCAGAGGCTCCATTATTGTACCAGGAAACTTTTTGAATTGTAATGCTTCTGAGTGCAGAGGCATGGACCCAATTAAGCACTAATGCAGCAACCTTGAGGGTATTTGAGAGAAAATTCCTACGTAAGATCTTCGGCCCGGTGCGAGTTGGCGATGATTTCTGTATCCGATCCAACACAGAGCTGTATGAGCTCCTCAACAACAATGACGCTGTGCAGCGTATTAACGTCCAGCGGCTAAGCTGGCTCAGCCATGTCGTTCGAATGGAGGAGGATGCTTCTGCGAGACAGGTATTTGATGCGGGGATCTGCGGAAGTCGGCGAAGATTACGACCTTGTTTGCGTTAGAAAGACCAAATCGACGAAGCCCTGTCATCGATTGGTGTGACCAACTGGCGTAGGCACGTGAGAAGCAGAGGCTCCTGGAAGGAAATGTTAAGGCAGGCCCAAATCCGTTAATCGGGTACTTAATGGGCAATTAAGTAAGTAAGTAATCCTGCTCAGTGTTCCGGGTGTGACTCCAGTTTTAATAACTGAAAAGAGCAACCAGATTGAATTTCTGTGGGAGTATTGAGGCCAATTAACATGCTGTGACTCTTTTCTGAAGAATGTTAAGCTCCAAAATATTGAGCTTCAATCACACCAATAGACCGCCTAGAAATCCGCTCTAGGATTCTAGGGATTCTGTTGCCTATTCATTTTTGCTGCTGGTACAGCATCAAGGGTATCGGGTCCTATCTGTCTCTGTTGAGGGTTTTTAATCATGTTTCCACTTTTAATACGAAAATTCAAAATTTCCTGATTCTATCAGATCTGGTGGTTGTTTCCTCACTAAACATGTAACCTGACTCTCGTATGGTGGAGTCTTTTCCCCCTCCAACGACACCTAGTGGCAGAAGCCCTTATAAAACGACTGAAAAGCAGGGCCATTACCGTAGTGGCATATGCCTTTAATGTAGTTATTCTGATAAGAGCTTAACCGTTTGACTGCTAAGCGATTCTGGTGAGAACGTTCGAAAACTCCTCGAAAACTACAATTAATAATTATAATAAAAAATATACAAAATTCTAATAATCTATGTATGAAGAGAAGACCCTATATCTCGTCTTTTAATTTTATTTTTGCTTTTTGACTAAATTTTTACACTGAAATTCGCAGCGCAAATACGATTTTCGTAACAAGTGAACGTCAAACGGTTAATGTAACCTGATTGAGACTGAACTTTTTTTGTTTCTGCACGCTGAAAAAATCCAGTGTGAGACTATGTTTCTTACGGGCCTGACGTGCTGTTTTGTGATGAAGACAAGTTACTGAGTTTTCTGTGGTTCCTGGTAAGAGAAGAATGAATATCATGGGTAGGAGGTACCCAGAGATTTTTGCGTTCTATTGAGAAATTGCAATCGTGTTCTTTGAGCATTATAATGAAATTGAGTTAGCTGAGGGGTGCACATTTATACTTGCATAACCCTTCCGTCTTGTTGAATATGTCTTTAAGATTTGTTACGAAAATGAAGATACTGGTGTTTTGCCTTTACATAGCTTAACATTAAAATGGTAAACAAGTAAACAAAAATACAACAACAACACTACAAGAATAAATGTAAACAAAAATCCACAAGCAACAATGTTTACATTTATAGAGAAGACACGAACATTCGCTTTCAAGAACAGTCATCAGATTGGCAGGGTACCATGTAAAGGGTCCGCCAAATAACTTTTTTTTTGAAAATTCTTCGAAATTGAGCAAGCAGTGGCCGTTACAGTCAATGGCGATCGTTATCGGGCCATGTTGAACGAATTTTTGTTCACAAAAATTGAAGAGGAGGATATTGGCAGCATTTGGTTTCAACAGGACGGCGCTACGTGCCACACAGCCGAAGCTACACTCGATGTTTTGCGCTCTGTTTTTGAAGATCGCATTATCAGCCGCAGAGCTGATGTCCACCTCGGAGCTGCGATTTGACAGCGTTGGACTATTATTTGTGGGGTGCCGTCAAAGATAAGTGTTACGCCGACAAGCCAGAGACAATTGACACTTTAAAGGACAATATTCGTGAAGCCATTGGTGAAATACAGCTGTACACAATCGATAATGTGCTTAAAAATTGGACCGATCGTGTAGGCTACTGTATGGCCAGCCGAGGCAACCATTTGAATGAAGTTATTTTCCATTATTAACCGGAAGGATTGTACTATCAAATAAAAAAGAAATTTGAGAAAATATTCAGTAGCTTTTTTAAAGCATTAAAAAAAAGTTATTTGGCGGTCCCTTTAAAAGGCAAGGCAAAGCAGGCGACTTAGTTAAGTTCAGTCAGGATTGTGTGAAGACGCGGTGTATTTGAAGATTTCCGCTACAAAGATCTGTCGAATAATTGCCTATTGATTGTTACTGTTTATTCAAAGCGTATAAACAGAGGAATAACAAAGAAAAGCAATTGTTGTTGTCTACATCAAGTAGTGAACAGTGGCACACAGAATTGTGCGTATAATAAAGAATTTTAATTAAAACTAAACACAAATTTATTTTTATTTTATTTGCAATTTACGAGTTCATATTTTAAACATTTTTAAAATATAAAAACACAACAATATTTTATAATCTTACAATGCCATGTAAATTACATTCCTTTATAATGCTGCTGATTACCACTAAAACTGTTCAACCACAGTACGAGTACACTTGAAAACTAACGACGGTTTTTTTATTTGTTTGCTTTGTATGAGACTGTAAAATGCAACCGAACACACACAATTACTTCACAGTTCAGCCTCAATCTCTAGTTTCAGCTTCACAGACCAAATTGTCCGTCCACGGTGCCTGTCGTTCTGTTAAATACTACTCACTTATCATCGTCATAATGTTCAACATTTGTTAGCAAATGGTATGAATTGTTGTTGACGATGTTGTATGCAACAACACAATTTCATACTGTTTTGCCTTTTTTGTTGTTGTTGCTCTTGTAGTTGTTGTTGTTTATACTTGTTTTTCTTATTGTTATTGTTTGTATAGATCATGTGTGGCTGCTACATTTCAGCAGAAGCTCCAGCATTAATGAGCAGCAGTCACAAACCGACCAACTAACTGGCTGACTAACTAACTGACTGACAACAAAGAACTGTTGGATATACTACGTGGTACTATTGGCATAAAAAATTAACACACACATACACACAGAAAAAAAATGATAAACTACAACAAAATTGTTATAAAAGTGGTAGAAAAAGGCACAAGAAAAAAATGGAAAAAAATTCTAGAAAAACGTTGTTAATCATTATGATTGTAATGCTGGTTGTTTGGATCACAATCAGAATCAGAATCGTTCGTCGGTTGCAAGTGAACAACAAAATTGCAATTGAAAATTGCTAAGCATGATAATAAAATTTTGTTGTTTTCTTACTACAGTGACTTCATTTCTTTTCGCTTCTTTTCTATCAGCAATATTTTACACAAACAATCAACAATTTGGCGCGTGTTAAATTAAAAATGACATTCTGTTTGATTACCTACAAATTCGTGACGGAAATAACGGTGACGGATGAGCGCGGTAAAGGAATTTGTTTGTTTTTTTTTGTTATTAATTTTCAATAATTTTTGGAAACTTAATTTCAAGGTTTATTTAGTTTTGGAAATTAATTTTCATGGAATGATTGATGATGAGTTTTTGTTTTCTTTTAAATTTAAACAAATTCAAGACAACAAAGGTTTCAATAAGTACCGAGTGTTTTTTTAAGAGCGTGAGAATTAAAAATTTAAAAATTGAAGTCGCCGTAGTGCAGTGGGTAGTGTGTTGGCTTATTAGACGTAAGGCCATGGTCCAAAACCGTCAGATCAGACATCAAAACGAAAATATGAAAAAAATATTTCTTCGGTGACTTCCTCTCAGCGGATTTCTGGCAAAAACTCTGCAAATTAAATTGCCATGAAAAGTTTCTCAAAAAATCTGTCGTTAGGAGTTGACTTTAACCCTGGACGGTTACTCTTCATTTTTGTACGTTAAGGTTACTCTTCGTTGAATCGATGAACAATTTAACTCTGAATGGTTGCTGTTGGTCGAATCTACGAAGCTCATTTACTCTTTATCACAAAATCCATTTATGTTTGGCGAAATTTCGCTCTCTTTTTCAACAACGTTAGTTGATAACGAAAGCCTGCAGTGAGTAAACGTACGCTGGCCATCCATTTTTTGAACTCTGGTTGGTCATTTTTGTACAGTAACGTGACTCTTCGTTGAATCGACGAAAAATAAAAAAAAAATTTTACGTCTGCTCACTGGCCGCTAATTTTGGCATATGTCCACCACAGGTACCTGTTAAATGGTCCATTCGATCAAATTACATATTTTTAACCATTCTTTCTATTTATATTGTGTAGTTGAAAAGAAGAGCCTGCTAGCACTCCTCTAGACAAGGATGGAATCACATGAATGGCTAAGATAAGCCACAGACAAGTTTCGGTCGCCAAGTTTCCGGACTATTGCAGGGTATGTTGCAAAAAGGAGGAGTTGAAAACTATCGAACACCTTCTCTGTAATTGTCCAGCCCTTAGTAAGTTGAGGTTGAGGACTCTTGGCAGGGGCTTCTTTGAGGGTTTGAATTCTTTGTCGAGGACCGACATTAAGGCTTTCCATAGATTCAATAATAGTTTGAGTTGGTTGAGAAGTGCTAGGCATTCAATAATGTAGTGGCGCTCTCTTATGTATTTTGTTGATCTGTGAAATTCCTATGCCTTCTTATTCTCCCTCTCCTACTTCCTGTCCTTTTTCCTTATCTCCCCTATTATCCTCTCTCCTTTAGGACGTAGTATAATGGATCAACTTGACCTCCGGGTACTGTGCGTGTCTCAATGGCAAGAGCGCGTCCTCTAACCTAAACTTGTAACCTAAACCTTCCAATAAAACAAGCCCTTGGCGGTAATTGTGGTTAATTGGATGGCTTCTGTTATTTAAGTATGGAGATTATATAGGAAACTACCATATACAGTTGCAGAAAAAAGTCTACATACAACATAATTACTAGGTTTTATATTTTTATATTCGATTTTGTCTTCAAATATTCTTAATTGTGACTGCCTTAAAGTCCACTATACACCTTGTTTAATTTGAAAAAATCGCCGGGAAAAAGGTTACATACAACGGCGTAAGTAGACTTTTTTCCTTGACTGTATGTATTGCATCGTATTGTTGTGCAAAGTTACCAAAGCACTGTAACCAAAGGATTTATAGTTCGGTGTTCAATATACATAGGATTTCTTTATAGAGGCTTTCTGAAACCAGTTGTCTCCTGGCGGATATTACGATACTATTTAGGGTCAGTAAGGATCACTCCCCTGCCTACTTCTTCATAAGAAGTCAGCTGTTTTCTTCTGATATGCATTAACAAATATTCTTTTGGTGTACAGTGTCCGATCAAAATATCGATCACTACTCTCAGAGTACTCCTAGACATTTTGATACATGCATACATAATTGATCATTACAATCCTTCAGTCACGAATGCGACCTACCTTCTCACACCACTTATGTTGTGTGGGTTAACTTTATACGTGAGTGGCGGGACCTACAGTTTAAAGTCGCCGCCGAACGACAGATTCTTGAGAAACTTTTCTTGGCAATTTTATTTACTTTGAGAGTTTTTTCCAGAAATCTTCTGAGAGGAAGTCACCGAAGAAATATTTTTTTCAAATTTCGTTTCGTAGAAGATGCCTGACCTGGGGCTTGAAAAGTGGCCTTACGTCTTATAATGCTACCTAGTAGTCTACGGCGATAATCAAATCCAGAAATTTTAGATGGTCTCGAACCCGTCTAGCTTGAGAAAAGTGTTCGCCCTTTCTCTATTGTCCTTTTCACTGAATATATCTTTCTAATCTCTTCTTCCCATTCTACAGAAATGTTCCCACAGGAGTATTTATATGCTGATTGTTTTGAATTCCCAGGTCACGTGAAGAGACAAGATTTCGCCTGCCTAGTGGATTTAGATTTTCCAAATAGTCCTCTATTAATCTCAACCCAATCTGTCTTTGAGGTATTCCTCTATACTTCCAGTTCAAGTTGAAGTAAAATTCTGCTTGAAAAAGATCCGCTTGTTTGCTGATGGGTTCCGAATATTTTACCTTGAGATCGAATACTCCCAGTTGCGTGCAACTATCTGTTTACCACAGTATGCTTCCACTCTTAAAATTGTGGCTTTCAAACTGACTCATTAATTTTTACTACGCATTCTTATTGCAAAGTATTTCCAAAGCTGTCTCTGTTCAGAGAACAAGTCAAGGGAGAAGATCGAGCTATCAGGTTAGCTAGTTCTGTACAGGGGCAAGCTAAGCGAGAAGCTCGACCTGTCAGTTTACAATCCCTATTAATAAATCTTATATAAGACCCATTATTCTAACCATAATGCCCCTGACTACTGCATGCAATGGGCATAAAACGAATAAAGCCTCGCACGTCGTCATAAGTCTGGCACTGATTTATTAAGCCCTCGACTGTGTTTAGATCTTCCACCAGTAAATATAATATGCCCTTCAGATAACCGCTGGCAATTTTAAGCTTGCAATCTTAATCTGGCAAAACCCACAGGCATAATGGCGAAGACATATAGATAACCTTGCTCCCTTTGAGTACAGCATTATCTGTACTTCTCCGAATCTATTACAAGCGGTCAGGGGGAAAAGGCGATCCTTTATCACCCGACTTAGTCGGCTTCATCATGGAAAGTTCACCGGATTTTTCTTCACAGTGTTTGCTGAATTAAAATTTCGTAGTCTAGTAAGGCCACGGTTCAAACCCCAGGTCGGACATCAAAAGGAAATTTTAAAAATATTTCTTCGGCGACTTCTTCTCAGCAGATTTCTGTCAAAAACTCTGAAGGTAAATAAAAAATTGACATGAAAAGTTTCTCAAAAATTTATCGTTCGGAGTCGACTTTTAACTGTAGGTCCCGCCACTCATGTATAAAATTAACACCCACAACATAAGTGGTGTGAGAAGCTAGGTCGTAATCCTGATTGAAAGATTGTAATGAGCAATTATGTATGTGCGTATGTATGTATGTAAAAAAATTTTTATTCGTATACAAAAAAAAAAAAAATTTATTCTTCTTTAAAATGCTCTATGCATTCAAGTGACTGTCTTCCTTGCTTCCTACTTCAAAGGAACTTTGCATATAAAAAAAAATATGGAAAGAAAAAAAGTTTTGTTTAAAGCCAAGTGACTTGAATAATTTCAAGTCAAAATCACTTGATGGAATATGAAAATTGTTTGAAAGCTCTAGAAATTTTGTTTGTTTCATAATATGACGTTACGTTACGTTACTACGTTCTCAAATACACTCCTTAGACCATTTACATATGCCAAGTAAGCCATTTTTCTTAAGTTGACATACCCGTAAATCTTAAGAGGGTTGATGTTGATGTTGATGTTTTTTAACATTCCGTTTCAATTCTTTGTTTTTTTTTTCGTTTTCTTTTCACTTTTTCAATTTCATTTCAATTCCACAGGAGTTCTTTCTTTGTAAAAAAAATTCTGTGATGTTTTGTTCATTTACTGCACTTTACATTTGTTACTTGAGAGAAATCATATGAATTTATAAGTTTTGTTCTGTTTTATGCCAGGCATTCACAAGCATTGGCTTAAAGAGGCAATGAATGGATCACATACACAGTAACAGCTTTAATACGAATACGGATATAAAAAGTGTTGCAGTATGTCCTTAAATGAAAGCTTTTACTGTGTTGCAAGTAGCGTTATATGTTGTTGAGCTTTGCCACATTGGCAACAGCAATCGAAACAAAAAGTTCATACAGGAAACATATGCAAAATATCTCTGCAACTACTTTTCCTTGTTTTTTTTCATACTTCAGAAGCAACAGAAGAAAAAAACCTCGAAAATACTTGTGTTTCTTTTTATTATTGTTGTTGTCGTTTAATACAATATTTGCCAACTTGCCCTGTGTTTGTTTTGTATATGTTATGTAGCATGCAACAATGTTATGTTATTTTTGTTTCATATTTTTCTTGTATGCATTGTGGCAAAAAAAGAATTTTAAAATAAATTTTTTTTATGCACTCAACATGATCCTTTTATTGTCCACCTATTTTTCTGTGCAACTCTGTAGGCCAACTTTAATATTTATGCCACCAGAATTGTTGCACATTCACACAAAATGTATGCCTGCTGCAACATAGCAAGTATTTTCTATGTTGAAGTTGTAAGATAAAAAAGAAAATATGTCGGCAAGAAGGACACCCACTCTACATAGGCTAGGCATCACATATAAAACAATATTTCAAACATTTTTACACAATTTTTTATCGATTACTATTTGAGAAAAATTGCAAAACAGGGCATAAACATAAGCAGCCTTAAAATATAGCTAACAGTACCACTAAGGTATGTTGCACACTCTAACTTATAAGCAGTCTCGGACTTGTCATCTAACAAACCGATGAATGGCATACATAATCATTGGCTTTGTAAACAGCTTCAACATTATGCAGCAACAAGTAATTTGGCAAGCATTTCAGCTCAAAATAGCTGCAGAAAAACATACCCGAACTGGTAAGTCCATTACACCCAGATTTGATGAGGAAAATCGTAAGATTTCTTCCACATAGTATTCGATGCTATGTAATGTTACCAGTAGCCACACGGAATTAAATTCCCATGGCCCAACTTGAACTACGACCATGCTGCAAATCAGAGATCAGCAATGAGTATTCACAAAAATGAGTAGAATCGAATCAAACTCATATTTTCTGATACTTATACTCATTCATACTTATTTTAATATCATCGAACTTCTACTCATATTCAAAGTTTGAAGTACTCATCATACATCATGCTTAACAACACGTATGATGAAGTTTGAAGTGCTCATCATATTCATACTTAACAACACATATGATGTGGTTGATTTCGACTCTCCATGACTCAACATATGCACGAATCACAAAATAAGTATGAATCGCATACGAACACTAAAATACTTATTAAAAGGTTGTGTGTTCGGTCTGCTGCTGCTCTGTTTTTTTTTTTTTTTGCTTATGAGTCTTTTTCTTTTTTTGTAAATACAACAACAGCTAAGAGTGTAAATTTTGATGAATGAGTCGTAACTCGAATTATTTTTAAGTATTAAAAGTATTTTTCTAACGTTATCCATCTAAATGAGTAGGCTTATGAATCAAACATATTTCGAATGGTATGAGTTTGATGTCAACGTTGTACGCATGCTCATTACAACTTGTACATATAAATCAACGTTGTAGTGAGTATGAATGAATCAGAGTACATAGTTAAATTTCAATATTGTTGACTCATAGTCAAAATTCCATGAGTGCTTATGGGTAGCGAAAAACGATTCATTGCTGATATCTGCTTGAAATCTAGACATGTCTGATTAGACCAATAATAAACTTCCTTTTAATTTTCTCGATAGGAGATTTGATATTTCAACAAAAGACGTCTAGTCTGATGGTCAGAAAGTTCCCGGTGGGATCCTTGAATTGTATACAGACTACTTCAAACAACTGGACAAAGCAGGCTGTTGGTTATATGTTAAGGGTTCTGATATTAGAGTTCAGTATTAAAAACCTAACCCCTGCAGCTTTTTCCAAGTGAGGATTATTATCATATCGAAAGCGTTTGTAGAAATTTCCCGTAAAATGTCTTAATTTACGAGCATAGCCAGTCTGCAACAGAGTTTCTAAGGAACGTCATTTCTTAAGGGAGTTTCCCAAGGAAATTTCAGGTTATTCAATGGTAATTGCATTACAAACATACATGGTTGGTCATTACAATCCTTGAGTCTGGATTATGGACCTAGTTTCTCACACTACTTATGTTATGTGTGTTAATTTCATACATCGGTGGCGGGACGTACAGTTCTAAATCGACTCCGAACGACATATTTTTGAGAAACTTTTCATGACAATTTTATTTTGCTCTCAGAGTTTTAGCCTGAAATCTGCGGAGAGGAAGTCGCCGAAGAAATATTTTCTTCTTTTTTTTTAAGGGAATTTCTTAAGGAAATTTCGGATTCTTTAATTTTTATTGCATTGCTGCTCATTGTTGCAGCTCTGCTACGGCACAAAGAACCTTCGGAATATTACAGGGCTTAAGTATTTCGATTGCTACAGTTAAACTAGATATTCTCTGAACGTTTTACATCATTGGCTGCAGGAAGGTGTATGCAATGTAGCTGGATTCTGCTAAACTGATATGGATAATGCAGTTCTGATCACAGGCCACTGCTATATTGACAGCCACACTGAAAGACTTGGTATTCCCTCACAGGATCTGAAGAGAAGAAAGAAATCATTTTAGACGATATGTATTAGTATTCGGATTTTGAGGATCAAGAGGATCACAATGCGCTTAATATCTGACCTAAAGGACCTTCAAGGACAGAAGCAGCATAACAAGAGGCATCAACGAACATCGCGAACATTTTATTTCCTCTTGGACAACAGAAATACTACACAACTTGTGAACAAAGTAAAGTTGTAAGACAGGCACAAAGACCCTACACATAAATCCAATCAACATTTAAAAATAAATCGCATTTAGCTTGAGCTTGTCCAAGCCTTTATGTACTGGGATCGTATAATATCTTCGGTAGGGCTTTTGGAGCTGTACCAATACGCATACAAACGAAAAACTTTTCTCAGGCTCTGAATCCTAAAACACCACGCCCTACATCGTGGGCGGTTTTTCGAGGACGTCCTGCAAATACTTGCAGCAGCATAAAAGGAACTGAAGCTATATTAACAGGCATAAATTGATGAGAATTGAAATTTCTGCATTATGATGAAATGTTTCGTTTAAGTGACATACTTCTTAAGCAAACATTGCCTAACCATTATAGATAGCTTGGCTCAAAATTCCATCACTAATCATCAATCTATTATGACAACCACCCCCCTCCCCTCTCATCACATTATTATGAGTTGTTGTATGCATTTGCAATATTTTATTGTGTTGTTTATATTGAATGTTGTTGACATGATTTTCATTTTTTCTACTGCTGCTACTGCTGCTGTTGCTGTTGTTTTCTATTGACGTTGCTCTTATTTCTGTATAACTGTATGTAATCGTTGTTGTTAATGTTGTTATTGCTGCTCCTGTTACCATTTGTGATGTATTTCATGTAAATTTCACTTGTATTGTGTATGAAATCTTTAAACGTTATGCTGCGAATTCAAAAACACACATTGAAACACAGAGAGAGAGAGAGAGAGAGAGGGGAAGAGAGTCAATGGAAATACAGTAGGAGTAGCAGTAGCTGTAGCAATTCAAATGGTAGTTGTGGCAAAACGGCAAAAGTATGTGTAGATATATAGAAGCAGGAGCTGGAGCAGTAGCAGGAGTAGAAACAACAATAATCCATGTTTGCAAATGTACATGTTGTTGTTATCATTGTTGTTGTTGTTGTTGCTTTGTAATATTAGTAAACAAACAGGCAAAAAACAAAACAAAACAAAACAAGAAATAAGCGAGAGAAACAGAAACAGAAGGGTTGTTGTCACTATTGTCGGTACATTGAATAGCAGGCTTTATTGTTCTTAAAGCTTTAGTAGTTGTTGGTGTTGCTGTTGCTGTTTCTGTATGTAAATATGTAATTGAACAAGAAGGAAAAATGAAGTAAAATGTTACAACAAAAACAAAAACCCCAGCATTGTAACATAAAGCTGCACATGTAGAGGCAAAGCCTGCTGAATGTATGGACGACCAAACGAATGTTTGCAATATTGAGGACGTTTGGCTGCTGCGAATGTGTAGAGATACTGCAGCCATTGCTACAAAATATTCATTGTTTACATAACTTTATTGATGACAACTATAACAACAGATGCAGGCCTTCGACAATAACCACAAATAAACTTGTAAATAATGGTTGGCCAATACAATTCTGTCATATATTTTGTTGTTGTTTTTCTTTTTCTTTTTTTTGTTTCATTTTCTTTAGTTGTTGTAAATAAAACATTCATAAATCGATGTTTCTGCTGCTGTATTAATGGTAAAAGGGGTTGTTGTTCTTGATATTTTTTTTTGCAAATTTTTTTATATCGATAAGAAGAATGTTATTTATGTAGGACTCGCATTTAATAGTTTATTTAAAAAGTAATAATTTTTATTTAAAATTTTTTGTTATGAATTACTTTTGTAAAGAAAATATTTGTTATCGAAATTTTTATTTAAGAAATGTTAGTTATCGAAACATTTTATTATTTATGTAGGACTTGTATTTAATTGTTTATTTAAATTGTAATTATTTTTATATAAATTTTTAGTTATCGATTACTTTTGTATAGAAAATATTTGTTATCGATAACTAAAAATATAAAAAATGTTTGTTATCGAAATGTTTTTAATATACGGGTGGTTAAGTTCCTTTTTATTCTAAAAGAAAACTGTTTTGTTTTCTCTTCTTTTCTAAACTCAGTGTTTTGATAGCCTTCATTCCATCAATTCACTTCCGTAATAATTAATCATATTCATGTTCATTTTCTATTCTTCTTCATTTTTGTTTTTAATTTCTTTGCTGTTTTATTTTCAATTTAAATAATGACCACAGAAAACAGTACCTGTTGTTAAGCTGACAAATTCTATGCCAGATTTTTGTTGTTGCTGCTCTTCAAACCACTGCTTTCTATATTTGTTGGCCATTGCAGAGACTCCCTACCGATTTTTTCATAATTAACACTCAATGTAGAAAGCATAACAACACGTATAACAATGATTATGAATTATATTTAATAGAAATACAGCTATGGACGGACGCCTCTACAAGAGGAACAACCACAAAAAAATATTTTTTGTTTTCGTTTTTGGGATTCCATTATTGAAATTTGAAAATATAAAGTCATATACTACCACACAGTGCTTATGTAGTGAAACAGTGGGTGGGTATTTGAATTTTTATTTCTATTGCTGGCCACAAGCATTGCTGGCTGGCTGGTATCTCTCTGATGCATTTCTGTGTTGTTTCTGTTTGTCCATAATCAGTTTTGTTGAGATTTTTCTTTTTTTTTTTTTTTGATAAATTTGCTCACATAGAAAAACACATAAAAATTTTGTTGCTCTATTTTGCCAACAAACATTATTTTACGATTCCTTTCATGCCATTCGTTTATTCATTCAGTCATTTATTTAAGCATTTTACTGAAGGCGAAATATTGCTGCTCTATTATTGCTTCATTTGGTAGCTGGGAATTGTTATTAAAATTATTGCCGTTATTGCTCTGCTCTCACTGTTTTAAGTGGTGTGTTGTTATTGTTAATTATGTTGTTTGTTGTTGTAATATATTCTTTAGAAAATCATACAACAATAATTAACAATTTCACTCAAAAACAACACAAATGCAAAAACGATTTCGATTTCTGTCTCTGCCCCCTATCTCTCTCTGTTTGCCTTATGAAAACGTGCTCTCATTTATTTAATCATAGAAATAAATTTTAATGAGAGAAAATCAAAAAAAAAAATGTTTGCAACAAGTGCTTAATGCTTGGCAATCTATAAATACATACGCATTTATATTGTGTTTGTTTATGTTGTTCCCATATGGAAATGTAATACAGTTAGACACAGAGAGAGAGAAAGGGAGTAAGTACACGTTTTAAAGCCAAGTGTGTGCTCTTAATTGCTGCTCATATTTCTCTATGCAAGCATTTGAATGTTTTTTTGTTTTGTTTTGTGTTCAGAGATTTCATTTATTTGCTGTGTATCTGTATTGGTGTTGCTGTGTGTATTTAATTGTTTGGCTTGGGTGTTTGTCATTTTATTTGTTTGCAAAAACAAATTTTAATTAGATTGTTTTGATTCACCACACACTTACACATTTAACTGTTAACATGCGAGCACATGTGTGAGTTTTTAGCCCCTTTAGGTAGGCTTCTTTAAAATAAAACAGCCTTGACAGGACAAACAATATAGGAGGGCAGCCTTTTAAACAAAACACCTTCAATTGATCATAACTCGGGAACTAAATGAACGATTTTTATAATTTATAACTTATTTGAAAGGTATTTTAAATGGCTTTCACACTAAAGTATAACATAACATATAAAAAATAATGTTTCGTATTTTTTAACATGAAATGACCAATTTTGTTCACCCAATCAATGTTGAAGGAATCTTCGTAGTCTAGTAGCTAGTGTGTTGGCTTATTAGATGTAAGGTCACGGTTCAAACCCTAGGTCAGACATCTCTAACAAAACGAAATATGAAAAAATATTTCTTCGGCTACTTCCTCTCAGGAGATTTCTGACAAAACCTTTGAGAGCAAATAAAATTGACAAGAAAAGTTTCTCCAAATCTGTCGTTCGAAGTAGACTTTTGAACTGTAGTTCCTGACACTCATTTATAAAATTAAAACACACAACATAAGTGCTGTGAGAAGCTACGTTTTAATCCTGACTAATGGATTGTAATGTATGTATGTATGTAAGCCAATGTTGAATCCTAACGTTAGGTTTTTCATTCTTTAAATCTCTTTTTTTTCTTTTTCATTTTAATTTTGACATATTTTATGCTCGTTTTAATTCTTTTTGTCCGAAAATTATTCTATCAAATGTTCTGTATTGTTGTTATTAATATTTTTTTGTTGTTGTTGCTATTGTTAATGCTTCTGTTTATGTTGTACAACATTGTATGGCAGTATTATGGACACAATTGTTGTGTGTTTAACATTATTTGTTACGAAATTTATCGCAAAATATTGAATTTTATTTGTTTATATGGGAATTTTATCATATATTTGTTAATATGGGTATATTTGTGTTTAACCAATTCTTTGTTTATTTGTTTATAAAACTTAATGATAACATTTCATGGTTTTGCTGTTGCTTTTATGGCAAAATAATACTGTACAACTGAACAAATTTATTATTTAATATATGTATGTATAGGGCAGCATGCTACCTAAAATAGCATACACGGTGAATGTTAGTTTTGGAAGGAAACTATGGATTTTAAATAAAATAATTTTAATTGATCATTTAAAATTGATTTTGGTATATTCGTTAGTTCTCAACGAATTTTTGTCACTCTTCCGGTATTTTTGTGAATTTTATTGCCATTCGTGATTTGAAGCGGCTGACCCAATGCTTTCTAATTTTTATTACAGTTTCGCAGACCCTGGAAGAAATAGTACTCAGGCAATACCACGTTCAGGCTGTACGATGAGTACAACACAATTTTCTAGTCAAGTGAAGTCAATTTTTGCAAGTAATCTAAAACAAGTGAAGTCGCCGTAGTCCAGTAGGTAGTACATACATACATGCATACATAATTGGTATTTCAGTCAGGATTACGACCTTGTGTCTCACACCGCTTATGTTGTGTGTGTTAATTTTATACTTGCGTGGCGGTACCTACAGTTTAAAGTGCACTCCGAACGACAAATTTTTGAGAAACTTTTCATGTCAATCTTTTTTATATACACTCAGAATTTTTACCAGAAATCTGCTGAGAAGTAGTCACCGAAGAAATACATTTTGAATTTTGTTTTAATGTCTGGCCTAGGGCTCGAACCCTGGCTTGACGTCTAATAAGCCAACACACTACCTTCTAGACTACGGCGACTTCATGTAGGTAGTGTATTAGCTTATTAGGCTAGTAGGCCACAGTTCAAACCCCGCATCAGACATTTCCACTAAAACGATGGGAAAACCATTTCTTGGAAAAAAGTCTGAGTATAAATAAAATTGCCATGAAAGAGTTTCCCAGAAATTCTGTTGTTAGTAGCCGCCGTTAAACTGTAGGTCCAGCCACTCATGTATAAAATTAAAACACACAACATAAGAGGTGTGAACAGCTGGGTCGTAATCCTAACTGAAGACTTGTAATGACCAATTATGTACGTACATATGTAACATACCGAACTTTCACTACAGAATACCAACTCGATTACGAAATTATAATTGTTGAAATAGCAAGATGATCTGTCAAACAAAAGTGGTAAGGCCCGGGCATTGCTATATGTGTAGCAGAGTTAGCAATGAATCGATTTTTCGGTACTCATAAGCACTCATGAAATTTTAAATATAAGTGAGTCAACAATATTGAAATTTAACTAAGCACTCTGATTCATTCACACTCACTACAACGCTGATTTATAAATACAGGTTGCAATAAGTATACGTACAATGTTGACATCAAACTCATACCATTTGAAATATGTTTGATTCATAAGCCTACTCATTTAGATTAAAAACTTTAGAAAAGTACTTATAATACTTACATATAAATGATTCGAGTGACTCGAAGCATTCATCAAAATTTACAGTCTTAGTTGTTGTTGTATTTAAAAAAAACAAAAAAGTCACATAAGCAAAACAGACAGACAAAGCAGCAAGCAGAGCAAACACACAACCTGTCAGTATTTTAGCGTTCGTACGGGAATCATACTTATTTTGTGATTCGTGTAAATGTTGAGTTATGGAGAGTCGAAATCAACATCATCATACGTGTTGTTAAGTATGAGTATGATGAGTACTTCAAACGTTGAATATGAGTAGAGGTTCCATGATATTAAAATAAGTATGAATGCGTATAAGTATCAGAAATGAACTGAGTATTATTCGATTCTATTCATCTTTTTGAATACTCATTGCTGATCTCTGGTTCAAACCCCAGGTCAGACATCTGTCATAAAACGAAATTTGAAAAAATATTTCTGCGGCGACTTCTTAGCAGATTTCTGGCAGAAACTCTGAGAGGGTAAAAAAAATTAAAATTGCCATGAAAAGTTTCTCAAAAAATCTGTCGTTCGGAGTCGACTTTAAGATATCAGAAATGAATTGAGTATGATTCGATTCTCCTCATCTTTTTCAATACTCATTGCTGATCGTTGATGTGTAGCAGATCCTTGGTTATTTCAGGACTCATGTGTATCAGCATGCCTTCCAATAGGCTTGAACATGCAATATAACAACATAAAGCTTATGCTTGTTTATGTTGTGTTATGCTTGTTATTATTACCATTGATTTTCTGTGAAAAGAAAAAAAGAAAAATTAAAATGAAAAACATTTTTTTTTTAAATTCCTTATCTTATTGATTATTAATAATAATAGTACATGCGAGTTCATTTTTAATTCTTTTATTGAATGCAATGAACAAATTCATTTTTGTTTTAATTTTTATTAAACGAAATTGCCTTTGGCCTCCAAGCAATAATTTAATTTTTAAACAATAAATTATTGAATAAAAAAGAAAATCGGAGTTTATTTGTTATCGCTTGAATATGTTGGAGTATATTTTTCTTTGTATACCCTACAGTGTCCCTGTGGTTAAAGTTGTTATCAAATAATTTTTATATGATTCTGTTTATATGTATGTTTAACACATCTTTCGAAACAATTGTTTAACGACAATAAATCTGTCATATAAAATAAAACAATATTTTATTGGCCTGAAAACATATACAGAAAGTGGTATATTTGAAGGCAGTATGTTTGAAGGAAAGAGGGAATATTTTGTAACCACAACAGCTGTAACGTTTTTAGTAATTCAATGCCACAATCTAGTATCAAAAGCCAATGCCTTTACCAAAAAAATTTAAAAGAAAAAATTTTTTTTTGTATAGTTTGATGCCAGCATTTGATTTGATTGGCTGCATAAGCCTAACAAAAAAAAAAAAAACAAAAAAAGAAAAAAAACTTCTGAATTGAATTTATTAATAATATTTTTGTAAACAATTTTAAATGTCATTCCTTTTGTTTTTATTATTTAAATTTTTTTTTCGTTTACAATATGCTGCTTGAAAACAAAAAGTTTTTCCTGGCGGTTTTTTTTTTTGTTTTTTGCATATGGCAACGGTTTGGTTTTGCTGATTGAATTTTCCGTATGCAGAATTACAAAATAACTGAACACAGAGCAACAACAACAACAACAAATTTGTATACATGATTGAATAATTCAAATGTTCAGAATAATTTTTTTTCGTTTTTTTTTTGGCTGAAGTCTTGCTTTCTATGCCACTATTTATGGGGCCTGGTATTTCTTTTATGCAAAATTCTAAACATCCCATACCGAAATATGTATGCAAGTGAGTGAGTGTTTGTTTTTCTGACCACAATATGTTAATTTCTATGTTATTCCTGGCTTTTTGTTTTCTTGTTGTTGTTGTTGTTTCTGTTTGTTCTAAAAAATATTCCACAAAAAAAAATCAAAAAAAAGAGAAAAAAGAGAAAAGTTTAGATTGTCACTGTATTGTGATTGATTGATTGCCATTGTTGTTCTTATGCAAATGATTTGTATAAGTTGCATGCAACAAAAATATTTTTATGACATAATTTTAACTCAGCAACAAACTACAATAGAAACCATAACCATAAAGGATGAGATTGGAACAAAAACTTAAGCAGAAGGCCGATATATTAGAAATGATTTGCAGGAGACGTATAATGAAAGTCTTAAATTTGTTATTACAAGACAAAACGATGTCAGACAATTATAAATTCGTTTGAAATGGCAACAAAAAAGTCAAGGAATTGCTAGCTTTTCATATACATTTTTAAGTTACTGAAATAATTTCCAGTAAAATGTATTGGATGTGCAACTAACAACGATTTTTGGCGTCAACAAAATATTATTTGTGAGAAATTTTAATCTTGTCTTTTCCTTTAGGCGTCTGAGAAGGCTTTTTTCATATTCCTTTTATTTCAACAGTTCAGAGATAGCATTTGAGAACTCGGTACTCTCGTCTAATAAGTCAACCCACTTTCATCATATTTCTTGCAATGTTGGCCTCTCCTAGTTCTTTCCTAGTTTTCGAACTTGTCAACTACATGTTGAAGTGGCAAGTGCTTCTACATCGGCCTCCTAGTTCTGGTTAACCGGTTTTGACTTTCAACATCAGGCAATCATTTATAGAGTATCACGTTGAAAACCCGCCCAAAACTTGAATGAATTAATTGATAATGTAAGTAACAATAGGTCCATTAGTGCATCAAGATGGTTAAATTGACTGTGGTCTCAAAGATCATAGACTATTTAGGCCCTATGTGCTTTCATTGTAACATCAATAGTACAAATTCTTTTCAGTAAAATACCATGCTCCACTAGCTTTAGGTTACATACGTACGTAATTGATCATTACAACCCTTCAGTCAGGATTACAATCTAGCTTCTCACACCTTTTATGTTGTGTTCGTTAACTCCGAATGGCAGATTTTTCCCAGAAATCTGCTGTGAGGAAGTCACCGAAGAAATATGTTTTCATATTTCTTTTTGATGCCTAAACTGGGGTTTGAACCGTGGCCATACGTCTAATAACCCAACACAATATCTAGTACGACGACTGGGTGTGTTAATTTTATCTATGAGTGGCGGGACCTACAGTTTAAAGTCGATTCCGAATGGCAGATTTTTTAAAGAACTTTTCATGTCAATTTTCATTTACTCTGAGTTTTTGCTAGAAATCTGCTGAGAAGAGTTTGCCAAATAAATATTTTTTTATTTCATTCAGCTGGAGAAGTCTGAACTGGGGTATGAACCAAGTCCTCACGTTTAGTAATCCAAGACTTTACGTACTAGACTACGGCGACTATGTTAATTCAGCAAAACATTGCCTTTCAGCGAAAAATTGCCTTTCAGCATTTTCCGCCACCTAATCTAGTCTACTATGCTGGCCAAAATCAGTGGGTTCATGTTTGAATTGCTCGTCTTCTTAATCATATCAGTTCTGTGGAGCCCATCCAAATTACACATGCTCTCCGTACCAACTTTGGCCATGTCATCAAACCAGATCAAACAAGCTTATGTTTCCTTGAAAAATGTCCAACATTTTTAAGCGAACTTAGAAGCCAAGGTGACTGATTGTTCGAGTAAAATAAGAGATTCTGGGGTCAGGGGTGATTTGTATGTGATGTGATTTCCTTCCAATTACAATATAAAAGAGATTAGTTTGCCTCAAACCACTTCTTTTCATCTTCCCATGTTGTTTCATTCCCCATAAAGGTTTCGGTGTCTTTAGCAACTTTGAAGCTCCCTTCTTCGCATGCAGCAGATCGTAATCCCTTTTTCCTTACCTAGTTGCTTCACCTTCATTCATAAATGCTTAGCATTCACTTCAACGAGTTGTTTCTCCCTTTCGGTTTGTTCCTCTAAGTCAGTTAACAACTGGACTTTGACGATTGGTTTTGTTATACTGGATAGTGTTTCTTAACATATGAAAATTAAAAGTAAGTGTTTTAAATTTCCTTGTAGTTTTTCCTTAAGTAAGGCTCTTATGCCGTCATCTACTACCAGATATACTTTGTAGTAAACAGTTCTGTGGATATGGTGTCAGATAGCAATCGGTCTTTGACGACTGGGTTTGTTATACTGGATAGTGTTTCTGAAGTTTCTGAAAATAATTGAGTATCGCCCTAAATTAAACCAACAGACATTGCCACATGGCCCATGCTAAAGACATTATGTTGATGGTATATTGCAGTATAGGGATGACCATGCTTTTTATAATTTCGAAATTGATGCTGATTGATCGGTGGTTTGTGTCTAGGCCTGTGATTGCTGGGATATTTCTTTTGTGTTTTTGAAACAAAAGCATTAAATAATGGTGTTAACGACTTCTGTTTAACAAATTCAGAGCATTTTAAAAATTTTACGAATTTCTTTTCTTTTCTTTTTCTTTTTTTTGGAAACTACAATTGAGGAATGTCTTCAACAAAAAGGCTTCTTATTGGAGTTGGGTTTTTTTTTTTTTTTTTTTTTTGGTTGGGAATCTTTTCTTGTTTTTACGCTTTTGCCAAAAATCTGATAATCTTGGAATTCTTTGGAAATAACTGAATATTAAAAAACAAAAACAAAACGTGATATTCGCCCTCACGTATATCATTGTTTTGGCTTCAAAATTTAACTCTTTTTCCCTGGTTTTTTTGTTTGTCCTCCGGTGCAGTTAAATGAGAATTATTAAAAGTGAACTACTGTTTCAAAATAAAAGGAGATTTAAAATACATATGATTTCCTTTTGTAACACTCTTATCCAATACGTACGCATTTAAGTTAAATAAAATTATTAATTTTTTTTTTTGTTTCAAATGTTAAAAGACATTCAATAACCGCCAAGTCAAATAAAAAAGTTTTTTAAGATCAAACGTTGCGCTCGCCAGATCTTAAGCGAATTTGTTGCAAAAAAAGGTGCGGTTTTTTAATTTGTTTCTTGGTTTTTGTTGTTTTTTTTTCAACGTGTTTCACATGTCTGTCAGTTTGAAAGAGAACTCAAATTTAATAATTTTTGCTTATGACACCTTTTCTGAAATGAATGAATGAATGGCCGGCCGAACGTGGCGAAGGTAACACAAAAATTATGAACGCAGAGTTATAAATTAAAAATTTGTAATGCATTCTTTGAAACGGAGATTTTTATGTGGAAAATAAATTAGAATTAAGTCAGTAAAATTAATACGAAAAGCATTATGGACATACAGATGGTTAAACATAATTTCAAAAGGAGTTCCTTGTAAAATATTTAAAAGAGAAAAAATTTAATGCCTCAATATCTGAAAAAGTTAGGCTTATAAACAAAAGCATTTTAAATTAATTTTATATTAAAAATCTTGTTAACAATTGCTTGAGTCACTGGAGGACATAGCTAGGCTAAGGATTTTAACAAGGCAATGTAAACTCTAGAAGTCGTCATAGTCTAGTAGGTAGTATTCTGGCTTATTAGACGTAAAGCCACGATTCAAACCCCAGGTCAGACATCAAAATGAAAAAATATTTCTTCGGCAACTTCCTCTCAGCAGATTTCTGGCAAAAACTCTGAGAGTAAATGAAATTGCCATGAAACGTTTCTTGTTCGGATTCGACTTTAAATTGTAGGTCCCACCACTCATGTATAAAATTAACACACACCACAGAAATGGTGTGGGAAACTATGACGTTGTAGAATGGGTCAATTCGACCTCTGGGTATTGTACTTGTCTTAATTGACAAGTACACGTCCTCTAACCTAACCTAACCTAACCCTCTTCGCAAGCCTGTCTGCTTGCTCATTGCAGTAAATTCCCACATATCCAGCATAACAACTTTCCCTCGCCTAGTTGATTCTCAGTCGGACTCATGCCACATTCGAGACTACGTCATACGCGCTGAGTGTTCGGATAGTGACAGCCATTTGCTTCAAAATGTTATCTCTGTCTTTACCTTGTTTCTCTAAGTCAGATAGCAACCGGACTTTGACGACTGGTTTTGTTATACTGGATAGTGTTTCTTAAAATTTGAAAATTAATAGGAAGTGGCTTATAATTCCTTCTATTTTTTCCCATAAGTAAGGCTCTTATGCTGTCATTTACTGTCAGACATACATTTTAGTAAACAGTTCTTTGGAACTCTGGTCATTAGACTACGATGACTTAAACCATAGATATACACGTTCAAATTCTGAGAAGAGCTTACAAATTCTTCTGCAGAATTTAAGACCAGGAGAAGAGCAGAAGATTCCACTTCTTTGGCAATTTACTGCATTTGAGGGTTTTTGAACAACCAGAAATTATCACTTAAACTTAGCTAGCCAGTAAGGATTGATACGTTGATTGAAGGAAAAATTGTTGACGGGGATTGTGGGCCTACAACGAAATTTTTGAAAAGACCTAAACAAGCAATGCTTAAATCAATTTCCTGCATTTGAGGGTTTTTGGACAACCAGAAATTATCACTTAAACTTGTCTTGCCAGTGAGGATTGACAGGTTTATTGAAGATAAAATTTTTGTCGGATATTGCTTTACAACGAAATTTTTGGAAAGACCTAAGCAAGCTAAGCTTAAGACCATTGATGCTTCTATTACAACTGCAATTGGAATTGATGTTGAAATTGTTCTTTTAAGGTCTGCAAATTCTATACTCATACATATATAAGACGCCTATTTGACTGATTTTCAAAATTGAATAGAAGTTGAGATCATTGCCCTAATGTGTTGAAGCAAGCGCAAGATTGTTGATACCGTTTAATTAAAAGAAAACCATAAAGATGGCATTTAAATGAATTAATTAATTAAATTAATATTAATCTCATTATGATTAAATATCTTTTTTTTGTTTAAATTTGTTTTAAAAATCATCAATTGAAGTCGCCGTGGTGTAGTAGGTAGTGTGTTGGCTTACTATTCGTAAAGCCCGGGTTCGTATCCCAGGTCAGACATCAAAATGAAATATGAAAAAAAAAAATATTTCTTCGGCGACTTTCTCTCAGCAGATTTCTGGCAAAAACTCTGAGAGTAAATAGAATTGCCATGAAAAGTTTCTCAAAATTCTGTCGTTCGGAGTCGACGTTAAACTGTAGGTCCCGCCACTCACGTATAAAATTAACGCACACAACATGAGTGGTGTGAGAAGCTAGGCCGTAATCCTAACTGAAGGGTTGTAATGGCCAATTATGTATGTAAACATCAATCATAGCCGCTTTATTACGAAATGAGGCAAAAAAGGCGTATTTAATGGCCATAAAAAATGTTTTACGATAATATGGTTGTGATTGAATTTTTTGTTTTTGCGGTAAAATGATAAACAACAATAAAAATCAGATGTGGAATTAATAAATAAAAAAATATTATTCAACTATTTGTTGTTGTAATTTTATTTTATTCTTTAATGACACCAAAAAATTTTATTTATTTTGTATTGAAATGAGTTTCGATAAGAGATTTTTAATTGCCGTTTCTTTCTTTTGTCATTATTTTTAGTGTGTTTTTATAGAAAACAACAATTTTAATAAAATCTTAAGTTAATTTATTTAAAAATATGCATTTATTTTTATTATTTAACTTTTTTTTTCCTTTTTTTGTAACACAAAATTCCCTCGCCTTACAGGTTTTTGATACATTTACTCGAATAGCCATTCAAATAATTAATTTAAAAACTCATAAATTTTATTTTTATTTTTTAATTATATTTGTTTATTTCGCTTTTGTTTAATCAAACAATATAACAACAAAATGTTAAAAACGTATCAAGTTTTTATTTTTTCGTTTATCAATGAAATTTTTTTAGTCATCATCATACAAAAATGTGTTTGCATGACGAAAATACCGTGGAGTACCGCTTTCAGTCAGCAACATTTAAAACAATTAAGACATTTCAATAAATATTAAAAAATTAAAAATTAAAAAATTATAAAAAAAAAATTAATAAATGTGTCTCCAGCTTAAAAGTAACATTCCCAGACTCACACGCAGTTACATTACCACTTAAGACACGATATCTACAGAACTGTTTACTAAAATTTATGTCTGGTAATAGATGACAGCAGAAGAGCCTTACTTTTGGAAATTTAATAATATAATTGGTCATTACAACCCTTCAGTCAGGATTACGACCTAGTTTCTCATATCACTTATGTTGTGTGTGTTAATTTTTATCCATGAAAGGCGGGACCTACAGTTTAAAGTCGACTCCGAAACTGGGGTTTGAACCGTGGCCTTACGACTAATAAGCCAACGCACTACCTACTAGACTAGTACTTTAAAACACTTCCTTTTAATTTTCAAAATGTAAGGAACACTACACAGTATAACAAAACCAGTCGTCAAAGTCCGGTTGCTATCTGACACCATATCCACAGAACTGTTTACTACAAAGTATATCTGGTAGTAGATGACAGCATAAGAGCCTTACTTATGGGAAAAATAAACGGAAATTTAAAACACTTCCTTTTAATTTTCAAATATTAAGAAACACTATCCCGAATAACAAAACCAGTCGTCAAAGTCCGTTTGCTATATGACTTAGAGGAACAAGCCTTAAGAAAGAAACAACTCTTTAAAGCAAATGGGTGGCACCATCCTGGCACTAAGCTCGTATAAAGTTAGCGCAAATAAATATAACATGAGTTCGAGTGAATGAAGGTGAAGCAACAAGGTGAGGTGAGATAAACTACAGCAGGATTCCAGGTTGTGTGGGAACTTAACACAATGAGCAAACAAACAAGCATGCGAAGAAGTTAACCTCCCTTCTAGCTCCTTGCAAAAGACACCGAAACCTTTATGGAGAATGAAACAACATGGGAAGAGGAAAAGAGGCGTTTTATGGCAACTAATCTTTTTTTTATTTATTATAATTGGAACGAGATCACATCACATTACAAATCACCCCTCAACCGAAAATTTCTTATTTACTCGAACAATCAGTAAATATCGAACATCAGCCTGAGTTCTATGCTCGCTTATAAATGCTGGACATTTTTCACGGAAATATGGTGTAATTTGATCTGGTTTGATGACATGGCCAGAGCTGGTACGGAATTTGTATTCCTCGACAGGCACGACAGCATTTGCAATTTTCCTAGGCTCCACTGAGCTAATATGATGAAGAAGACGAGTAATTCGAACATTAACCTACTGATTTTGAGCCTGCATAGTAGATTAGATTAGATGGCGGAAAATGGTGAAATAGAATGTCTTGCTCAATGAACGTAGTCGCCGTAGTCTAGTAGGTAAAGTGTTGGATTATTAGACGTGAGGCCACGGTTCAAGACCTCGGCCTCTCCACCAAAAGGGAATAAAGAGAAAATATTTCTCCGGCTTCTTCTGAGAGTAAAATTAAATTGTCAGGAAAAAGTTTCTCAAAAAAATCTATCGTTCGGAGTCGACTTTAAACTGTAGGTGCCGCCACCCATGTATACAAATTAACACGCACAACATAAGTGTAGTGAGAAGCTAGGTTGTAATCCTGGCTGAAAGGGTTGTAATGCCCAATTATGTATGTATGTATCTGCTGGATCCCAGATTGTGTGGAAATTTACGATAATGAGCAAGCGGACAAGGTTACGAAGAGAGGATCTTCAAAGTTGCTAAAGACACCGAGGCAAACTAAACGTTTTTTTTTATATATAATAAGAAGAGATTGGAAACATGCAACCATCAAGGAGCAAACGAAGGCCTTCTGATCAAGTTCAGTGTACTATAAGAGCACTTGTTCAGGTCAGAAATCAGCAATGGGTATTCAAAAATATGAGTTGAATTGAATCATACTCATAATTTCTGATACTTATACGCATTCACACTTATTTCAATATCTTGGAACTTCTATTCATATTCAAAGTTTGAAGTACTCATCATATTCATACGGCGTTAATGCCGCCCCAGAAGAAATGCCTGGATGTGCATGCACTACGACGTAGGAAGTTGTTCTTGCTGAAGTCAACAAGAAAATTAAGCATTTTTTTTGCATTTGCAAAACTCTCTTTCCTGTCTCTTATGCCTATAATAGGGTAACCTAACACATTAAAAAAATGCAGTTGAATGTGGCAAACCGCAAAACGAACTGAACGCCAAAGGAACCAAACATCACACACTGATATCTTAATGTTCCACAGAGACATTATGATATCATATTTAAAAACCTTAAAAACAAAGTTTGGGGAAAAAACATACATACATACATACCCGTACATACACAGATAAAAACTAATAACGTTTAGAAACTTTTAGACTAAAGCGACAGACCAATGACCACAAAAACTTTATAGAACCGTAAAAAAAGAAGAACGTCCCCCCTGTAAATTGGCGTCTAACATTTCACATTTAGAATCTGTGGAAATGTTTATTTCTCGTGTTTTCTGGTAAGAATCTTTCGAAAGCAAAGAAAGTGTCAAATGATGATGTCTAAAGTGTTGGTTAATATTTATATTTTTTTGGTTGATGGTTAGAATAAGTAGAGGAGAGTGAGTGTGTGTGTATCTCTATTGCTAAGACAAGTCACTAATTTTTAAGTGCTATGCTGTGGTATAACAGAACACAAAACGTTTTAAGATAGCAACAGAATATGATACTTTTGTCTAACGAAACACATAATAAGTGACCTTTTCCTTCATAGTGTTTTAGCAGCAGACAGAATTCTTTTCTTTTCTTTTTTTCTGTTTTTTTCTGTTTTTTACGTGTTGGGATATCAATTTCAAACCATTTTTTTTTTTTATTTTACATTTTGTTCTCAAATAAATTTTTATAACATTTTTGTTATAATTTTTTTTAATGGCTTTTAATTTTCAAAAAACTAAAGCAGAGTAGAATCGAGAGATAGAGAGAAGGCTCAAGTGTTTTTTGGGAAAAGTGTTAAAATTTTATTACAAAAACTCTGTTGAGGTTTCATTACATGACGTTGCCCGTAAATGCTTTCAATTTCTTCCCCCCCCTCCAATTGATTTAAATCGGAAGTTTCTTGTCGATTTGAATTTCACAGTTTTGTTCTGTTTTAAATTATTAAAACCAGTCCGTAAATAAAACGTTATTGTTATTGTGTTTCTTTATTTTTAATTTACAAATGTAAAGTCATTGTTTAAGTGTCTACACCTTGCGGCGCCTTTCATTATCTTTAAAGTCATAAATTTTCTTCTTTCTTTCATTTTTTTATTTTCTTTTTTTAAAGTTTTTTGTGGGATTCTTACATAAAAAACTGTAAAATATGAATATTTTTTGCTTTAATTTTACAAGAAAAAAAAAAACTTCTTGATAACTAAGCAATGTCGGAAAAAGGGGGAACTCTGTAGACACAGGAAATGTTTTAAATTTTAATTAAAAATCAAAATAAATCAGAACCTTTTCCACAAAAGTCTCAATATAATTTCAAGCACTTCATTGCATTGTATTGGTATGGAAAAGCATAATCGTTTAATGCAATGCCACCACTAGATTCTGTTCCATGGCCAGTTCTTTTTCTTATTTTTCTTCACTTCCTATCGTATCTACTCTTTTGCAACTGCAAATAAAATTTTGAATCATTATGATTTTGATTTTGCCTTGGGCCCTGACATTGAGCCCTGGGCCAGACATCAAAACAAAGATACAAAAAGTATTTCTTCGGCAGCTTCCTTCCACCAGATTTCTGGCAAAACTCTGAGAGTAAATAAAATTGCCATGAAAAGTTTCTCAAGAATCTGTCGTTCGGAGTCGATTTTAAACTGTAGGTCCCGCCACTCATGTAGAAAATTTACACACACAACATAAGTAGCGTGAGAAACTAGGTCGTAATCCTGACTGAAAAATTGTAATGACGAATTACGTATGTATGTATGTATGATTTTGATCGCAGGGCAAACCTTTTGAAATTTAAATAAAAATATTTTTACGCTTTTACCTTTTAAAAACGTATAAAATATAAGCTCGTAGGTAGCAAATAAAATAAAAATAAATTTTGTGTTTAGTTTTAATTAAAATTCTTTATTATTCGCATAATTCTGTGTGCCCCTGTTCACAACTTGATGTAAACAACAATTGCTTTCTTATGTTATTCCTCTGTTTATGCAAAGGGTGCATAAACAACAACAATCCCTAAGCAATTATACGACAGATCTTTGTAACGGAGATCTGCAAAAAACGATTACTCTCCTCAAACACATCGCGTCTTCACACAAGACTGACTGAACTTCACTCATTCAGTCGCCTTATTTGCCTTGCCTTTTATATGGCAGAGTAAGCAGTCTAATGAATGTTCTTAAGGGCGAATGTTCTCGGCTTCACCAGTTTGTCCGCTTTAGGGACTACCTACCATATATTGTCTGGTTATTCATACTAATTAGCACATCATTTTGCTTACAATCTCATTAACATTTAAAACTTTTCGTTTTATTTTATTTTGTTTTTGCCTTCATTTATTATTAACTTTATTTTATTGAAATTTAAATGAAGAAAAAAAGTGTTCAAAGTGTTCATTTGTTAGCAAAATTATGACACTCATTAGGTTGTCTGAATTAAAGGAACACACAAACAAACTAATTGACTTCTTTGTCAGCTGAAACATTGTATTTTCAAAAAAAAAATCGTATCAATATTGTATTATACGGCAGGCTTACTAGTGTTACTGATGTAGCCTTTTAAAGGATCTCTATTTGGTTGTTTATTTATTTTTTAAATTCCCTGGACTTTATGCTGAAAAAAAAACAAGAAAACTTGCAACATAAAATATTTCCAATAAAACTGCCTTAAAGTCATGTTAATGAAAATTTATGCTGGCATATGTTCAAGGCAACAACACAACCACATCAGTACTGTGCCATCATCATACAACGGAGATTAAAAATATCCCAGCATTCTTCATGCACACGAATTCAGTATTTAAAGTCAGTTTCTTGTTTTTCTATCAAAGGGGATTAAGGAAGAGAAGAGAATTTTCTTGTAAGCTGGTAATAACCATGGTTATGGACAATTTGATTGATTTTATAGGCAATTAAATCCGTACAAGAAATTAATATTGATTGAGGGATTTCATAATTAAAACAAAATAAAGCAACATTACATATATTCGATAGGAGGGAGATTTTCTTGATCTAAATAAAGATTAAGTTACGGCTCAAAATATTAAAGAAAATAAACAAATTTCAAAGATTATGTTCACGTCAAAGCCTTAATCTAGTAAATAGTGTGCTGTCTTATTACATGAGAGTCTATGGCTCAACATCTGGTTCAGATATATCAAGCAAAACGAAAAAAAAAATTTTTTGCCTTCTCCACTCAGCAGTCTTCTGGTAAAACCTCTGAAAATAAAATAAAAATTGCCGTGAAAAAGTTGCACAAAAATTTGTAGTTCGTAGTCGTTTTCAAACTGCAGAGTTCCGTCATTCATGAATAAAATTAACATACATATGTATGTAGTGGGTGGTGGGAGAAGCTAGGTTGGAATACAGACTAAATGGGTGTAACCAATGAAAGGTGCAGAGAGAAATGCTCCGCTCCACATCATTTGAAAGAGCCCTATAACTCAAACTATATAGACATTCGTGTGTAAAGTACCATGCTATGATCATTAATCTTCCTTCAGTCAGTGCCGCTATCATCCCTCTTATTGCGAATGCTTAGCAGTGGCACATTAAGCCACAGATGGTCTCAGTCGTATGTTTGTGTATGTTCGGGCCACTTTTTCCATACAAATTTGGGAGCATGTAGAGTTGGGAAATCATTAGCAGATTGGAAGCAGATCTAGTCACTACCTGCTCACGATCAGGTCACGATCTGCTTACAATCTTCTCACGATTTCCCAACTCTGCATTTGTGTAGAAAAAGTGGCCCCGAACATACACAAACATACTACTGGTCTCTTCTGAGCCTTAACCTGTCTAGAAAAACCTGCTGGTCTAGTCGACAACCATGCCTCTCCAGTAGGCAATATCCTATAAAGACAGAGATGCATACGTGCTATTTCTAAGTCTGGCTGGACCGACTGATTTGGATAAGAAGAGGACGTTGTGTTAAGCGGTTCTTACCGGTCACAGAGCGTGGCCTGTTAACAGACTTAGCAGTCGCTCACACAATTTTTTGGGAAATGTAAATCAGAGGAGAGTAGTCGGGGTAGTCTAGTAGGTAGTGTGTTGGCTTATTAGACGTAAGGCCTTGGTGCAAACCCCAGGTCAAGCATCTCCCACTAAATGAAGTATGAACAAATATTTTTTCGTCGACTTGCTCTCAGCAGATTTGAGGCAAACACTCTGTGAGTAAATTAAATTGCCATGATAAAGTTTCTTAAAAATCTGTCGTTCGGAGTTTAAATCGTAGGTCGCTTCACTCATGTATACAAATTAAAGCACACAACATAAGTGATGAGAGAAACTAGGTCGTAATCCTGACTAAAAGTTTGTAATGACCAATTATGTATGTATTCTCGGATACGCCTTTGTGCGATTGCTTGTCAATGGCATATTAAATAACAGGTGGTCTCTTCTGAGCCATAACTTGTGCACAAAGGCATGCGGGCTTAGTCGACAAGCATGCCTACCTACAGCAGGTAAAGTCCTTTCAGAACAGAGACGTATACATGCCGGATTTCAAAGTCTTGATGGATAAGAAGAGGATTATTATGTTCTTTCCTTATGAAATAAATATGCATTGTTTTAAGCGCTATTGGAAGGCATGTTGGCAGACTCAGATGTCGCTCACATAACTTTTTCGAGAATGTGAATCTAAAGAGAAGGAGGAGGAGGAGCGAGAGACTATCGTTCATCCCATGTATCAGTGTAATGTTATTGCCATTCTCCCCTTTACTACATCCTCTCCTTTTTTATCCCTCTATTATCCTTCCCTCTATAAGGACGTTGTACAATGGGTCAATTCGACCTCCGGGTAGTGTACTTGTCTTTATTGACAAGTACACGTCCTCTAACATAACGTAACCTAACATATTGCCATGAAAAGACAGTAGGTTTTGTCTGAATTTGACTTCTTACTTAATTTACTTAATTGGCCATTGAAAACCAGGTTAACTGCTTTCGGCCTGCCGTAAAACATCCTTCAAGGCGCCTTTTCCTCTTGCGCGCCTACGCCAGCTGGTCACACCAACCGATGACAGGGATTTCTGCCCTCCAATGCGAACTGGCTCGCCCTTTTCGCCTACTTCTGCAGATCACAGCATCAAATAGCCGTCTCGCCGGAGCATCCTCTTCCATGCGAACGACTTGGTCAAGTCAGCACAGCCGCTGGATGTTAATACGCTGCACAACGTCTATGTCGTTAAGGAGCACATACAGCTCGAAGAGCTTACGTAGAACTTTTCTCTCGAATACTCGCAAGGCTGCTGCATCAGTCCATGCCTCTGCGCCATAAAAAAGCACGGGAAAAAGAGCGTCTTGTAGAGTATTAGTTTTCGAATGAATTCGGCTTCCGTGTATCTAAATAAAGATTATCGTAATACACATACATAACATACATAATTGGTCATTACAACCCTTCAGTCAGGCTTACGACCTAGTTTATCACAACCACTTATGTTGTGTGTGTTAATTTTATACATGAGTGGTCGGACCTACAGTTTAAAGTCGACTCCAAACGACAGATTTTTGAGAAACATTTTCATGGCAATTTTATTTACTCTCAGAGTTTTTGTTTTTGCCAGAAATCTGCTGAGAGGAAGTCGCCGAAGAAATACTTTTTGTATTTTTGTTTTGATGTCTGGCCTGGGGCTCGAACCCTGGCTTTACGTCTAATAAGCCAACACACTACCTACTAGACTACGGCAACTTCATTATCGTAATGGCGAGGATTATTTTTGATTTGATCCGGTTTCCTATAAAGACTATTTGATCCCCGCGTTTGTAATATCACCGACAAGCATCTACAGAAAAACAAATCTACAATCCTTATGAAGAAAATTAATAAAGAAAGTAATTAAAAATAATTATTGGAAAACCTCTCTGCCATATACAGCCAGGCAGTCTTCACCAGACTTACTGAATCAAGTTAATGAATCTTTAATAGCCAAGCATGGCCAATGCTTGCACAACAACAATGTATCATTTATTATGTTTTATTATTGAATTTATTTTTTTCTTCCTTTTTTCTTTTTTTAGTGTGGTTTATCATCTCCAGAGTTTTATGATTCATTCTGTTTTCGCTTCTCTTTTTTAAACATAAAAATTGATTAATGAACGGATACTTGTGAGGTTTTAAAATAATGATGATGATGAAGAGAGGACTTCAAATCAAGTGTGATTTTTAACACTGATCGCGCACAGCAGTGGCATCATTAAGCAGCTGTAGCAAAAACGGATCATTAAGCTGCGAAAACATAAATACAAACTCAATCCTTATTTTGTTGTTTCTCTTCTAAAAACAAAAGGATTTTTAAGATTAAAAACAAAATAACGAAAAAAGCCGCTGTAAACAATACAAATCTCTTGAGATCTTGAGATCCAAACAGAAATCCCCCTGTCAAAAACGCCTACGTATAGAATTTTCCTATTGGATCAGTTAGAGAGAGAGAGAGAGAGAGAGCGCATCATAGATTTGCCATTTCATTAGTCGTCATTAAATTCTTTTGTTGTTCTTTTGCTTTGCTTTTGCTGAATGCTTTAATTTGAAGATCATTAGAAAGATTGATTTAGATCGTCTGCTTTAACTCACACCATTGGGTTCTTATATTCTACATATGTGTGCAGCACAGAAAGAAAAAGGTGTTGATGATGTGTGAAATGCTGTTCCGCTGATGGATTTTTCTTTTCATAAGTATTTATTGTCGGATCAATCAAATTAAACTAAAAATGTTCTTTTTTTTTGTATTTTTTTTTTTGTTACAAATTGTTTGTTAATGATTCTTGAAAATCTAAAAAAAATTCGACGATTCTAAAGAAACCGCTTTCCAACATAAAAGAATTTTTAATAGAATTCTTTATTATTAAAGCAAAAAAAGAAGAAAAACTGAAGATTTTCTAAATGACGGTGAGAATTTTGTAGACATGCCGGCGGGCGGTTGGCTAAAAACTCATTTTATAAAGGAAGTAAAGAAAATTGAATTTTTTTTAATTACTTTGATGCCATGCATGATCGAGACACACAAAATCTTTCTTGAGTAACAATATCGAGTTGGAACGGGTGATTTTTTAGCTATTATTATTTTGGCAACACTGGTTTAAACAGCTCACGCACGTTTCGTGTTTTGTTTCACTGTCAAACATCTTCAGTTTGGTCTATAATTTAACCATGAATCGTCTTACAAACGAACAACGCTTGCAAATCATTGAATTTTATTATCAAAATGCGTGCTCTGTTAAGAAAGTTCATCGCGCGCTTCTTCCATTTTATGGTCAGTTTAATCGACCCACTGAAGCGGCTTTGCGGGCTATTGTGACTAAATTTCGCACCAAATTTACATTGTTGGACATTAAACCACCAACACGCTTACGTAGAGTGCGAACTGAAGATAATATCGCAGCTGTATCGGCCAGTGTTAATGATGACCATCAATTATCTATTCGTCGCCGTTCGCAGCAATTGGGCCTCTGCTACTCAACAACGTGAAAAATTTTGCGGAAGGATTTAGGTGTGAAGCCTTTCAAAATACAGCTGGTGCAAGAATTGAAGCCGAACGACCTACCGCAACGCAGAATTTTTAGTGAATGGACTCTTGGAAAGTTGGCCGAAGATCCACTTCTTTGCCGAAAAATTGTGTTCAGCGACGAAGCTCACTTTTGGCTCAATGGATACGTAAATAAGCAGAATTGTCGATTTTCGAGTGAAGATCAGTCAAAAGCAAAAGCTGCCAATGCATTCAGAAAAAGTCACAGTTTGGTGCTTCTTCAAAGATGCTGCGAATCGTAACGTAACTGTGAATGGTGAGCGCTACCATGAGATGATATCCAACTGTTTTTTGCCCAAAATTCAAGAGCTTGACTTGCATGACATGTGGTTTCAACAAGACGGTGCCACATGCTACACAGCACGCGTAACAATGGACTTATTGAGAGGCGAGTTCGGTGAACATTTTATTTCACGTTCGGGACCGGTCAATTGGCCGCCTAGATCGTGCGATTTAACGCCTTTAGACTATTTTTGTAAGGCTATGTTAAAGCTCATGTCTATACAGACAAGCCCGCTTCAATTGACGCATGGGAAGACAACATTGAAGCATTTATTCGTGAGATACCGGCCGAAATGTTGGAAAGAGTATGCCAAAATTGGACTAAGCGAATGGAACATTTGAAGCGCAGTCGCGGTCAACATTTTCATGAAATAATCTTCAAACATCAAATTATATGCACCGTATATCGATTCAAATAAAGATTTCATGAATTTTTCTGAATTTTAAGTGTTTTTTTTGAAAAATTTTTCTATAGCTCTTAAAAAATATAATATCTAAAAAAATTCTCGAAACCTCGAATATATAATCAACGTGGGGTTTTTAGTACCCACAATATGATAAAGTGGCTTGAAACTTGCTTACCCATCTTGAAGAATCCGGTTTTACTTGCGCCATAGTTTAGGTCCATTGGTATACCACATCCTATATGCAGTCAGTCAGTTTCGTTATGTTCGAGATCCCTGACCTGGGTTTTGAACCATGGCCTCCCGCCTAATAAGCCATCACACTACCTACGAGACTACAACGACTTCGGATAAATAGCCAAGCGATTTAAGGACAAAAGACAATCGGTCTTCTTCCAATTTTATAATATTTCCAAGGAGCATAGCAATTCTGTAAAACGACCAGAGAATACCCAGTTTAACTAAGGTAATCGGAACTTTTAAGACATGTTAAAAGCCAGCGATTATGAGCTTCATACTGGTCGTGGTTAATCCAGCAATAATACAGTTTCCGATAACACACCTACATCCTGCAATCAGTTGAAAAATTACTTCTGTATGATCCGAAATACTGGACATATATTCCGAAGCCTTTTTGTATGGTACCAGGCTTCTTAAGATGTCATCATAATAGGCTGTGTCTTAGCTGCTTATCTAACCTTGTGTACTCCTACTCAAATCCGTCATATTATCCACTTTTCCGTCCTGTCTTGAGTAGATTGGTCTGTTCGGCGGACCAACGAGTGTGTATTTATAAAGATATCGTCCATGTTTGCGAATATATTTGGTATAAATTTGTACTTTGTATTTGTAGTGTTGTGTGTTCAAAATCCAACAGCAAAAATGTCCCACCATCTTGACCAATTTGGCAGAGATAATCGTCTTTCTGTTTCTCAGTTTGATCTATGCAGCAACACTGGGCTTTTCTTCTTCTCTTGGCATATAATCGAAACATCTGTGGCTGTTGTCTCCATTGGTAATATGCTAGTTACTAAGCCTCTAGAGTGCGATATGCATTACAGAACTCGGAGTCACCTTCTGCGGATAACAGACATCATGCACTTCTTTGACGGTACACCTCAAATATTCATTCCTCATGGGCGACCCATAAAGCAGAATGGAGTTTGCTATTCGTAATAGCAGTGGGAGAAGGGAAGCACAAGATCACGTGTTTGAATTTGTCTGAATTTGTATCTAAAATACATACATAATCGGTCATTACACCCCTTTCAGCCAGGATTATAACCTAGCTTCTCACTACACTTATTTTGTGTGTTTGTTCATTGTATACATGAGTGGCGGAACCTACAGTTTAAAGTCAACTCCGGATGACAGATTTTTGAGAAACTTTTCATGGCAAATTTTTGTTTATTCTCAGAGTTTTTGGCAGAAATCTGCTGAGAGGTAGTCGCCGAAGAAATATTTTTTATATTTTTGTTTTGATGTCTGGCCTGGGACCTGTATATAAAATTCTTTCTATAAAAATCACCGAAATCACTGACCTACTGTTCCTTAAACAACTTCCGTATGTTTTATTGCTGCCAACATAAATTTTTTTTGATACTTATTTCTGCACTTCTCCCTTAAAAATACCTTCAATTTCTCGTGTATGCATTTAAAATTTTCATTTAAATTTTTCATTTTTATGACACATTAAAGGAATTTATTTTTTAAGTGTTGGGTTGCGCGTATTGCTTTTATATTTACAACAATAATTACAACCTACTGCTCATGAAAATAATAATCAATATAAACAGAAACAACAACAACAACAATGTATACATAAAAGTCACGTGTTGTACGCAACAAAGTTGTTGTATGTTAAAGAAGAAGAAGACACAAAAGAAAAACAAAAAAGAATCCCCTGAAATAAATATGCGGCATAAAACCATTATGCGTCTGATGTTCATTGTAAAGTGTAAATAAGTGAGGCATACATTACTGTAAGAAATACAACAACACCAACAACAAATAATATGATAATAATAGCCTTCATAATTTTTGGTTGTTGTTGCTATAGTAGTTATTGCTATTTTAGTTCCAATAGTTTCCAATATAATCGCATACGCATACACAAAAGCAAGCCATTGTTTTGCTTGTATATGCCGTATGACATGGCAAAACCCTCCTCATGGGTTTGGTCATTGTCACACATACACTCAAAGGCTGGTTACTGGTTTCAACGAAAATTTTTTGACTGCAAAAGAGTGGGTTTCATTACAGCTCTGCATGGCAATGTTGATTGATGGCGTTGGTTGGCAGACAGTACACAATTTAATTTTTTTTTAATTCATAATTGCATACAACGGAATTATTTTAAATGATTCGGGTGAGTAGTAAATCGAATGGCAGTGGTAGAATTCAAATGATGCTACACGAGATGTTTATATACATAATAGAGAAAGGGTAGTGCTTACATACACGCATACATACATTTTAAGCTATTAGAAATCTTTAGAATATATTATGGCCAAACTTCTCACACTACCCACGATGTGATGATTAAAAACTAAATTATGGTGCTGCTACAACGTCCTGTATTCTTCAACGATTATGCACAGTTTGGGCAAAAATCATTTGGCGAATAATTCACCGAAGGTCCAATTGGCCCTTGATAGGCTCATCTCTGTGACGAAATTTTCCATTGTTGGCCTGAAGTCAGCTAGACTAGAAAGATTTCAATATACTTTAAAAAAGACAGGCGGCTGCAACAGCTTCAGATGTTTACGCGATGATGGACATGGACCGATTCAAATGCCAGAAAGCAGCGCAACAACAGATCAAACTTTAAAGGGAGCACAGTTATCGTCATTATTAGATACATTATTGGATATTATAAACAGTGTACTCATGCCAGACAAATAGGACTGAGAAGAAGATTAAAAATATAACAGAATCACTTGCATCCTTTGGCCATGTATCATTAGATATTAAGAAACTCTTCGGTTTTATAAAGAGCTAAATATAGTTCGAGGAAGAATTTATTGCCATATCACAATGGGTCAATATATCACAACGCTACCGCTATCTCTTAGATTTAACCCATTGCATACGGCTGTCAAGATCGCAGTCATGAAAAGATTACATGATCAAAATCATCCTGAACTGACTTGTCGAAAGGCTGACAGGTCAAGTAGATAGGCATGGGACTAGCCAGACAGGTCAACCTTTGCCAGATTATTCCAGACCATGTAGGATTTCAGAGCAGACAGTTTAGTGATAGGAGGCTTAGAACCTTTGTGTGAAGTGGAAGGAAGAGGTACACGTCTTAAGGGAAGGTACAGAGAAGAAAATTCTGTTTTTCAAACACACATGATTGAGACAATCTGAACTTTTGTAAATTGTAAGAGATTTGGGTATTTCAGAAGACACGGAAGTCGCCGTGGTCTAGTAGGTAGTGTGTTGGCTTATTAGACGCGAGGCCTTGGTTCATACCCCAGGACAGACATCAAAAAGAAAATATGAAAACATATTTCTTCGGCGACTTCCTCTCAGCAGATTTCTGGCAAAAACTCTGAGAGTAAATAAAATTGTGATGAAAAGTTTCTCAAAAATTTGTCGTTCGGAGTCGACTTTAAACTATAGGTCCCACCACTCATGTATAAAATTAACACACACAAAATAAGTGGTGTGAGACTCTAGGTCGTAATCCTGACTAAAGGGTTATAATGATCAATTATGTATGTATGTATGTAGGAGACTACCCATGAGTAACCGGAGAAGAGAAACCAAACTCATGACAAAATATTGTAGACTCAATGCACATCTGTTTAAATAGAAATCATCTTTTCGGATGAAGCTCATTTTGATCTTGGCGGGTATGTAAACAAGCAAAATTGTCGCATTTGGGGCACCCAAAACGAGCCGCTGTTTGGTGCGGATTTTGGTCCAGAGGCATAATTGGGCCATTTTTCTTTGAAAATGAGCAAGGAGTGGCCGTTACAGTCAATGGCGAACGTTATCGGGCCATGTTGAACGAATTTTTGTTCACAAAAATTGAAGAGGAGGATATTGGCAACATTTGGTTTCAACAGGGCGGCGCTACGTACCACACAGCCGAAGTTACACTCGATGTTTTGCGCCCTGTTTTTGAAGATCGCATTATCAGCCGCAGAGCTGATGTCGTTTGGCCACCTTGGACTATTATTTGTGGGGTGCCGTCAAAGATAAGTGTTACGCCGACAAGCCAGAGACAATTGACGCTTTAAAGCGCAATATTCGTGAAGCCATTGGTGAAATACAGCTGCACACAATCGATAATGTGCTTAAAAACTGGACCGATCGTTTAGGCTACTGCATGGCCAGCCGAGGCAGCCATTTGAATGAAATTATTTTCCATTATTAACAGGAAGGATTGTACTTTCAAACAAAAAAAGAAATTTGAGAAAATATTCAGTATTTTTTTTTTTAAAGGAATTTCAAAACAAAAAAAAGTTATTTGGCGGACCCTTTACAAGTTGAGAGCTGTATAACCGATCGTTTGGCTTTAGGATTTTGGCAGTTTGACTACAAAACCCTAGGTCTAGTACATTTCATTGAAAGTTAAACTTTTCATTTGTGTTCCTTTATGCCTATTGCCGCATGTAGGGTATTTAAAGAAATAAAAAGGTAAAAAAAGTTAATGATAATAATAATACCTTTAAACTCTTTTATACATATTTAGTTAAATGGAAAACAAAAACAGAAAAACATGAATACAAATAAAAAATTACTTGCAACACTCTGAAATATTTAACAGACAACAAAATTATGTTTGTGCAAGTGTTTTATAGACAACAACATATAAAATGAGAGCAACAGCAACAGCAACAGTGGCGTGTGTAAATATAGTGTGGCTAAATGCAGATACTCACACACATTTAAATACAAAGTAACTGTGGGTATGCAGTCAAACAAAGTGGAGTTTAAAAAAAAAACTTGCAAGTTGCAACGCGTCAATTTTGTTGTTCAAGTTCATGTTTTCAATTTATATCGGGAGTTCTCTCTGTATGTCTGTCTGTATATTTTTGCATTTTTTATTTATTATTTAATAAACAAAAACAAAAACAAAAAAAAAATTATTTCTTTTTCTTTCTTTGTTGTTGCTGTTGCTGCAGTTGCTGTTGTGCTTTTAAGCAAATTATTTTATGTGGCTGCTACACGCATGCACTTGCAATCAACACCAGTTAAAAATTATATCCGTTTGTGCGTGATCGAATACAAACGTACGCAGCAGAGTAAAAATGCAAAATGCATTTAAGCCTTGATTTTGCTTATTGAATAAGCGTATGGCAGGGTATATGGGATAATTTTATTTTTTTTTTATTTTTTTTTTTTTGTTTGTTTGGTTATAAACTATCAACATGTTGAATTATATGTATGTATACCAACAAAAAAAATAAAGAAAAGAAAAACAAAGTATTTTTTAACTTATTTTGGCTCAATTTATTTTTATTTTATTCAATAATATTCGGTCGAGGTACAAATGAATTGCCCAGCCACATATCAACTGAAAAAGTCAAATATTTTTTTGTTGCTTGTTGTTGCTGTTGTTTGTGTTTGATTTTGTACATGTTTAACAACATTTACTGTCTGTTATTTGTTTTTTTTATTTTATTTTTTTTATTGAAATTTCAGTTTTATTTTCAATATTTTTAAAGTAATGAAGTGATATTGTTTTTAAGCCTAATTAATTTGATGCAAAACACATTGAATTGTGCAAGATTTAAAGCAAAAGTTTTCTATAAAACTTTAGTGGAAATGTTAATAAATTTTTGGTAGAATAATTAATTTATCTATTACTGAACGAGAATAAAACACTTACGTGGCCTACTTTAAATACTTCTTAAATTTCTACAAGCTTTGACTGCTCTAGTATACGCAGATTCAGTTTCTAAAGGGTCCGCCAAATAACTTTTTTTTTGAAGATGCTTTAAAAAAAAACTACTGAATATTTTCTCAAATTTCTTTTTTTATTTGAAAGTATAATCCTTCCGGTTAATAATGGAAAATAATTTTATTCAAATGGCTGCATCGGCTGGCCATGCAGTAGCCTACACGATCGGTCCAATTTTTAAGCACATTATCGATTGCGTGCAGCTGTATTTCACCAATGGCTTCCCGAATATTGTCCTTTACAGCGTCAATTGTCTCTGCCTTGTCGGCGTAACACTTATCTTTGACGGTCCAACGGTGTCAAATAGCAGCTCCGAGGTGGCCAAACGACATCAGCTCTGCGGCTGATAATGCGATCTTCAAAAGCAGAGCGCAAAACATCGAGTGTAGCTTCGGCTGTGTGGCACGTAGCGCCGTCCTGTTGAAACCAAACGTTGCCAATACCCTGCTCTTCAATTTTTGTGAACAAAAATTCGTTCAACATGGCCCGATAACGATCGCCATTGACTGTAACGGCCACTCCTTGCTCATTTTCGAAGAAAAATGGTCCAATTATGCCTCTGGACAAAAATCCGAACCAAACAGTGACTCATTTTGGGTGCGTCGGCTTTCCAATGTATTCGTGCGGGTTTTCTGTGCCCCAAATGGCCAAGATCAAAATGAGCTTCATCTGAAAAAATGTTTTTTTTTTGCCAAAATCGGCATCTTCTGTAAATCGATCGCAGGCCCACTTAGCGAAGCGAAAACGCATTGGATGGTCAATTGGCTTCAACTCCAGAACCAATTGGACTTTGTATGGCGTCATACCAAGGTCTTTTTGCAAAATTCGTCTCGATGATGTGTCCGAAATGTTCAATTGTTGAGAACGACGGTGAATTGATGTTGATGGCGCTTCACGCACACTTTCTGCCACAGCAACAATATTTTCGGGTGTACGCACTGTTTTTGGTTTTTCACGCTTTGGTTTATCGATGAGGATGCCAGTTTCTTTCACTTTTTTCACAAAATACGCATATACGGAGCTGACGGTGCTTCTCTTCTTCCAAAATCCGTACGCAAATTTCGTACACATTCTGCAACATTACCATGATTTTCAAAGTAATGTCGCATTACTTTCCAGCGTTGTTCAAGCGTATACACAACCATATTCGTTCAGCGGAAGGATAAAACTAATTATCTGCCAAATCAGACATGAGCTAAGTGTTACCATTCACGAAATAAGCACTAGTTAATAAAAAAAACGTTAGATGGCCGACCCATTACTTATACTCCTTGTACTCATATTTATAAAGCAACGTTGTAGTGAGTACGAATGAATCAGAATACATACTTAAATTTCAATATCGTTGACTCACTTATATTCAAAATTTCATGAGTGCTTATGCGAAGCGAAAAAAACAATTCAGTGCTGACATCTGGTCTAGAGTAACTCAAGTTATTTCAACAGATACTAAGTGAGCTATGTCTGATTATGGTAACCACTAGTTGAGTTCTTGACACCGCTGTTTTTTATTGCGGTATAAAGCTGTTGAAGACTTGAGTTAGTGTGGCACTTTCCCTCTCTAACATCAACACATTGTCCGACAATGGGATGCTGTCAGGAATACTAGTGCAGAAGGCCATTCAATTGTATGCTTTCAGTTCAGTTGTCCTTGTATGGTTATCGTCAACCTGTAATATCAACCCGATTAGTTAATTTGTCTGCAGCTCGAAACCACATCATGACCTTGTTCTGTGAATCTGTCGCACTCGAGAGTTTCATGTTCAGCTGTTTCAAGTTCACGCTATACTCGTAGTATCTGCTAATTTAAATCAGAGCAGGTATTGTCAGGTAACTTCTATGTGAATTGATAATCCTGTTCGCTGTGCTGTTTTTACCCGAGCCATAAAAGTGTATGTACAATTAAGATGGGTCTCACACAGTTGCTGCAATTCTCTAATAGATCGCATACAAACCACTTCAGTTCCTACGAATCTACGTGGTTATCTATTGCGATCTTTCTGGATATTACAGCAATTGCCTCTTCGGAGACTGTCTGGTATACCATTGAATACCCTTACTCCTTAACGGAAAGCGCTAAGTACCAATGTTAGCACAGTCATCAACCAAAAATGGCTGCAGTAGCAGTGTGTTGGCTTATTAGACATGAGATCATGATTCAAAGTCCAGCTCAGACACATTCCGCAAAACAAAATATGAAAAAATATTTCTGGCAAAAACTCTGGAAGTAAATAAATTTGTCATGAAAAAGTTTATCAAAAAAAGCTGGCGTTCGGAGTCAACTTTAAAGTGTAAGTCCCGCCACTCACATATAAAATTAACACACACAACAGAAATGGTATGAAAAGCTAGGTCGTAATCCTGACTGAAGGGTTGTAATCACCAATTATGTTATGTATGATAGATTCATAGAAAAAGGTCATGCATTACTATCGGTTGTCGGCTGGTGGCAAGCCAACTGATCGAGTAGACATTTCCGAAAACGATCACCATACGAAAACATCTAAACTGTAACGAAGATGACGTTAGAGCATAGCTGTGTGGTGTGAGAAGCTAGGTTGTAATTCTAACTGACATTTATTATGTCTGTATGTGTGTAAGTGTGATTCGTGCGTATTATCTGCTGCATGGAACAAGGTTCTTTTAAAGGGTTCATGGCTTCGTTTAAAAGATTAGAATACCTATTAAAATTGGGCTGCCTTGTAACCAATAAAGAGTTTGAAATGATGTATTGAGCCTGAACTATAATACATCATTATGGTCGATCATGCATGCACCCTCTTCTGTTTCTGTGACAAGTGCTGGCATGATTTCGATTTTCTTGTGATATATTATTGTAATTGTTTTTGTTCTGTGTTGCAAATTAATCAATTGTGCATCATTAATATATTTCATATCAAAACTGTCAATAGCTGTTGTTGTTTTATAACATTTAAATGACAATGTATTTGCTGTTACTCGATACGTAATATTTTACTTGTTATTTTACATGCCTCCTCTGTGCTTTCCTTCTGTGGCATAAATAGTAGGGCCAGTCTTAAATTAAAAATTCTTTTAAATTAAATGACAATACCAATTATTTGTTTACCGTACAAAACTTAAAATAACCCCCCTATTAAAATATTGTGTTTGTCATCCATGGTCGAGGTGTCTCTCACTGGCCTACCATCCATCCTGGTGTCTCATATCTGTTGCTGTTGCTGTTTTTCTGATGCGCTATGTTGACTTTCTGTGCGTGTTTTTAATAGTTTTCATGTTTATTTTTTAATTTTTTTCTCTTGTATTTTTTTTTAAATGATGAAAGTGTTATAGTTGTTGGTGTTGTTGTTGTTTGTAAAATTTTTATGTTAAAGTTTAAACATGCGTTGTTCGGTCTGTCTGTCTGTCCGTTCAATTCAGTGATCATCAATTACACATGCTAATGCCTTTACATGTTTCATTGCAATTTTTTTTTGTTTTTCTTTTTAAATTTTCATTTAAAAAAGAAAAACAATATTTTAAAGAACATAATTATGCAATTATTTATTTAATTTCAAAAGCTCGACTTACGTGTGTACATTTATTACCTTAATGAAGTTCTAAAAGTCAAACCCAAACAAATAGTCATTCGGCTTAAGAAAAGTTGAAATTAATTTATGATCCCTAAACAGGAAATTGAATTTTGCACCAAGCATAAGCATAACTTGTGATAATTATGGAGAACAAAAGTGGTAATAAAAGTGTAAATAGATCTCTAAATGTCGGAATGGAAAAAAAAAAACAAAAAATCTTTAACTAGTTGCCATAGGAAAATGAGGAATTATTGGCTTAAAATTGTAGGTTTGCTGTAACCACGTTACAATGAACACATTTCTGATATACCCGGGTTATTAAAACATCAATGAATGCACAGGAAATGCAGCTATGGTTACATGAAGAGATTTCGGCGAACTGGAGCAACGTAAAGACGTTCGCCAACATATGGTGGTATATTGAGGCTTATATTCTCCGACGTTGTGTAGATTATCGGCTATGTGGACAATGTTGCTGTGGTTTTAGCTTAGGTTAGGTTAGAGGACGTGTACTTGTCAATTAAAGCAAGTACACTACCCGGAGGTCGAATTGACCCATTGTACAACGTCCTAGTTTGTTGTGTTGTGTGTGTTAATTTTATACATGTGAGTGGTGGGACCTACAGTTTAAAGTCGACTCCGAACGACAGATTTTTGAGAAACTTTTTCATGGCAATTTTATTTACCCTCAGAGTTTTTGCCAGAAATCTGCTGAGAAGAAGTCGCCGAAGAAATACTTTTTGTATTTTGTCTTGATGTCTGGCCTGGGGCTCGAACCCTCGAAGCCAACACACTACGTACTAGACTACGGCGACTTCAATGCTGTGGTATTTATAGCCAAATGACTTGAAATTCTGGAGACAAAGTGCAATAATATTACGACGAGAATATGGGGATTTTTGGGTAAATACTACCCTGGAATTAGGGGCACTGAAAACTAAAGTAGTGCCCACAAGTGCTTAGGAACGAAGGAAGCAAATGAATTTGTATATTGGAGGCCACTTGACAGTTTCGCAGGCAATAAAATACATACAGTCGTACATAATTGATCATTACAACCCTTCAATCCGTATTACGACCTATCTTCTCACATCACTTATTTTGTTTGTGTTAATTGTATACATGAGTGATGGGGCCTACAGTTTATTGTCGACTTCGAATGACAGATTTTCTTTTGGGAAACTTTTTCCTGACAATTTAATTTTACTCTCAGAGTTTTTGCCAGAAATCTGTTGAGAGCAAGAAGCCGAAGAAATATTTTTTTCTTTATTTCCTTTTGGTGGAGATGTCTGACCTCGGACTTGAACCGTGGCCTCGTGTCTAATAATCCAACACTTTACCTACTAGAATACGGCGACAGTCTACAGTTTAACGTCGACTCCGAACGACAGATTTTCTTTTGGAACCTTTTTCATGGCAATCTGAGAGCAACTCAAAGCTTTTGCCACAAGTCTGCTAAGAGGAAGTTGCCGAAAAAATATTTTCTCGTATTATTCGTTTTGTTGGAGATGCCCGACCTGGGGTATGAACCGAAGCCTCACGTCTAATAAGCTAATACACTACCCACTAGACTACGGCGACTACAGAATCGCACTTAGTCAATGCAATTACTACAACCGAGTGCTTAATTTTTTACTGTAAAAGATAAGGCCATAGAATCACTATAAAGCAACAAGTACCATGGGGTGGATAACATCTCTCCGGAAGTTTTGAAGTGGACATAACCTTAAAATGTTTGAAACAATGTATTGTAGAGGGTCCGCCAAATAACTTCTTTTTTTTTGAAAATGTTTTTAAAAAAACTACTAAATATTTTCTCAAATTTCTTTTTTTATTTGAAAGTACAATCCTTCCAGTTAATAATGGAAAATAATTTCATTCAAATGGCTGCCTCGGCTGGCCATGCAGTAGCCTACACGATCGGTCCAATTTTTAAGCACATTATCGATTGTGTGCAGCTGTATTTCACCAATGGCTTCACGAATATTGTCCTTTAAAGCGTCAATTGTCTCTGGCTTGTCGGCATAACACTTACCTTTGACGGCACCCCACAAATAATAGTCCAACGGTGTCAAATCACAGCTCCGAGGTGGCCAAACGACATCAGCTCTGCGACTGATAATACATACATACATAATTGGCCATTACAACCCTTCAGTCAGGATTACGGCCTAGTTTCTCACACCACTCATGTTGTGTGCGTTAATTTTATACGTGAGTGGCGGGACCTACAGTTTAACGTCGACTCCGAACGACCGAATTTTGAGAAACTTTTTCATGGCAGTTTATTTTACTCTCAGAGTTTTTGCCAGAAATCTGCTGAGAGGAAGTCGCCGAAGAAATATTTTTTTTTCATATTTCATTTTTGATGTCTGACCTGGGATACGAACCCGGGCTTTACGAATAGTAAGCCAACACACTACCTACTACACCACGGCGACTTCATATGCGACTGATAATGCGATCTTCAAAAACAGGGCGCAAAACAGCGAGTGTAGCTTCGGCTGTGTGGCACGTAGCGCGGTCATGTTGAAACCAAATCTTGCCAATTTCCTTCTCTTCAATTATTGTGAACAAAAATTCGTTCAACATGGCCCGATAACGATCGCCATTGACTGTAACGGCCACTCCTTTATGCCTCTAGACCAAAATCCGCACCAAACAGTGACTCATTTTGGGTGCGTCGGCTTTTCAATGTATGGGTGCGGGTTTTCTGTGCCCCAAATGCGACAATTTTGCTTGTTTACATACCCGCCAAGATCAAAATGAGCTTCATCTGAAAAGATGATTTTTTTGCCAAAATCAGCATCTTCTGGTGTAGGCTACTGCATGGCCAGCCGAGGCAGCCATTTGAATGAAATTATTTTCTATTATTAACCGGAAGGATTGTACTTTCAAATAAAAAAAGAAATTTGAGAAAATATTCAGCAGTTTTTTTTAAAGCATTTTCAAAAAAAAAAGTTATTTGGAGGACCCTTTATAAGAAAACGTTTCCGAAATTAGGAGACCTATTAAAACAAATAGAGCATGTTTAGGGGAAATTGTCCTTATTTCTCAATGTAATCGTGTTCAGATCTATTTTCATTCACAATCGATATTAAACAGCCTGTTTCGGTAAATTGCCTGCCATGCCACCATTAATCCATCAATTCGTTTCCTTTGTTAAATTCAAATGTCTGTGTACGGCTCGTTATTATAGAACTAAAATTAAAAAATTAGGCTTTCAAATCCTTCTACACAAAAGCCCATAATTTTCCTTTACGAAACAGTTACTACATGGCCTGTATTTTTAATTTCTAACCCAACTGTAAGAAAATCAACAAAATCGCACCCCCTCCTTTCTACTCTGTATCCCAAATAAAAGGTGGCAAGAAAGCGAAAAATAAAATAATTTTTAGTTGCCGTAACTATTTGTTTGAATATTAAATTGTAGTCTTAACACATAATAATTATACGATTTGTCAATGGTCAGAGTGCAGTTATGAACCACACAACTATGTTGCACTTATACATGCAACAGAAAACAGTTAAAGTTACACTCATACCTAAGAACCTGTATACATATACAAGTGCTTCAATACAAATGCATTGAGTAATGAAATGAAAATATTTCACTGGAGCACAGCTTTTGTGTCAGTGGCACTTAAACATGCCTACACTGCTGCTTATGATCGGCAATCAAGTCTAAAGGTAAAGGCATTAACAGAGAGTAGGTGAGAAGGTTAAAGGCGTATTAGGTGGGCTATATAATAGCCTACCTAGCATATTATAGTTTTCATAATAAGAAGTTTTTAAATTAGGCCTCGGAATAATTTGGGGATCGCTCAAGTTCGTAATCAATTTGAGTCAATTTTTTTTAAATTTCGACTGAAAGGCAGTCAGTCGATGGGCAGTCCAGTGTTTTACTGACTTTTGAATACAAATTTGTGTGTTTTTGTTTCTATTCTAGAATCCCAATAGATGGTCTTTCAAAAGTCGCATACATCTTTTGTTTGGTCCTTTCCGTTAACAGAAGAAGCCTTAGGATCCTGCATGACATACAAGTGCATTTCTTGAATTTCTTCTTCCTTAACGCCTATCCATCTATCAAGTTCGATAAAACAACGTAAGGAGAGTATATATCTCCTCTTTTCTTGCCCTGTTAAGTCACCGAAGTCTAGTAGGTAGTGTGTTGGCTTATTAGACACGAGGCCTAGGTACAAACCCAAGGTCAGACATCAAAACGAAATATGAAAAAAAAAATATTTCTAAGGCGACTTCCTCTCAGCAGATTTCTGGCAAAAACTCTGAGAGTAAATAAAATTGCCATGGAAAGTTTCTCAAAAATCTGTCCTTCGGAGTCGACTTTTAAACCCACCACTCATGTATAAAATTAACACACATAACATCAGTGATGTGAGAAGATAGGGCTTAACCTCGCTGAAGGGCTGTAACGACTAATTATGTATGCATTCTCCTGTCCAAAATCAGCAAGTCATCAAAAATATCCTTCCCTCGGACGCTCCAACGAGGAGGGACACACATTTGCTCGACCTGACATCGCTTAAGCTGAGACAGTGAACGAACGCTACTGAGAAGATATAATACAGTCCACGTGGATATCGATAGCCGAAGATCTAGGATTTGGTTCAAGAATGCACATCGCGACCTTAATGGCGAAACTCTCCCCCCCTAAAACAATGCAGACATCGGGCAACGTAATATAAACTGAAAGGTCACTAAAAATCAATATAGTGTCGTAGCGATTGATTCTGCAGTTTCATTATTTCCGGAAGGTATTCTGTCAGATGTATAGTCACCGTAGTCTAGTACGTAATGTGTTGGCTTATTGGGCACATGAGGCCTCGGTTCAAACCTCAGGCTACTTGTGTGAGAAACCAGTTCATAATCCTAACTGAAGGGTTGTAATGACCAATTATGTAGTGACGTTCAAACGAGTAGTGATCCAAATTTGCTCGACCTGACGTCGTCGACAGTAAACGAATGCAACTGAGAAGATGCAATACCGTCCACGTGGATATCGATTGCCGAAGCTTTATGTTTTAGTTCTAGAATGCACATCGGCAACAATGGCGTTTGTAACATACATAATTGGTCATTACATTCCTTTAGTCAGGATTATGACCTAGTTTCTAACAGCAGTTTAAAGTCGACTCCGAACGACAGATTTTTGAGAAACTTTTCATGGCAATTTTATTTACCCGCAGAGTTTTTGCCTGAAATCTTCTGAGAGGAAGTCGCCGTAAAAATATTTTGTCATATTTCGTTTAGTTGGAGATAACTGACCTGGGGATTGAACCGAGCCCTCACTTCTAATAAGCTAACACACTACCTACTAGACCATGGCGACTTCATGGCGTATATCTCCACTTGGAAACCAGTGCGGACATGGGGCAACGTGATAGAGGATAAGAAATACATATCCGAGTTTGTATCCGTTTCGGTTTCCCAAATCAAGATGGCATTGCTTCGACAGATTCCACAGCCTGATAATTTCCGAGAGGTATTGAAATCTTGTGGGTCGTGCTGATATTCAAAGTTGGTATTATGCAATCCGTTCGACCACCAAGATCGGGTTTTCACTTCTTGCAAGAAACTTGCGTGACAAAGTCAAAAGTGCCTTAGCACACTTGATTTGTAGGGCTGACTTTGCAAAACTGCACTCTATAAAAGCTTCTAAAGGTCGTAGGCCTAACAATGTTTCCGGACTAGCCTGAGAAGTGAAACCTAAGGTCCTAATATTAGCAATGCTCCATAATCTTCGCACTTTGTTCAGTTTGGTGAGCTGCAACATTGTGTCCACAGCCTACTACCAGAGCAAAATACGAGAGGATTGGTCTCATGACTGTGGTATACATTCAATGCTGAATATGGGAAAAAATCCAAGAAAAGAGAAACTTGTGGGAGCATACGTCATTCGTTGCAATCATAACTTTAAACTAGTACTCTACAAGACGCTCTTCCTTCCCGTGCTTCATTATGGCGCAGAGGCATGAACACTACTAAGCATATATGCAGCAGCATTAACAATTCGAGACAAAAGTCCTACGTCCTAGATCTTAGGTCCTGTGCGAGTTGGCAATGATTTCCGTATCCGATCCAACAGTGAGCTGTATGAGCTCCTCAACGATATGAACGTTGTGTAGCGTATTAATATCTAGAGGCTGCGCTGGCTCGGTCATGTCTTTCGTATGGAGGATGATGCTCCGACGAGTCGGGTATTTGATCCGGAGATCTGTGGAAGTCGGCGAAGAGGAGACCCTGTTTGCATTACACATACATACACAATTGACCATTACAACCCTTCAGTCCTGTTTGCTTTGGAAGGACCAAATCGAGGAAGCCCTGTCTTAGATTCGTAGGCGCCCAAGAAGCAGAGGCGCCTAGAAGGATGTGTTAAGGCAGGTCGAAATTCGTTAGTCGTGTAGTTAATGGTCAATTAAGTACCCTGCAAATGGCTAGGTATTGAAAGCACATCATTCGTACAGAAGGTAACTCTGAGGAGAATTAATTTTGTTACAGGCAAAATGTCAAACACAACATATCCTGTCAATGGTAGCGTTAATAGCCAAGGTAGTAAACAGAGTGTCAGTGGAGGAGAATTATATAACCAGATAGAGAGAGAGAGAGATAGACAGCATAAGTCTATGGTGGAATGAGCTGCAACAGTAATATTAGTTGTAGTAGTAGTAGTAGTAGTAGTAGTAGTAGTAGTAGTAGCAGTAGTAGTAGTAGTAGTAGTTGTAGTAGTAGTGTACGTGGCAGTTAACAGTGGCAGTTAGTTACAGTAGAGCAGCAGTTATAGTTTTTTATTACAAACTATTTTAAAATGCAATTGTTTTTTATGTTCTTCATTTCTACGCCATTCATTCATTCATTGTGTTCCTTTTGTAATCTTGACCAGGTTAAGCTACAATAAGAAAAAGAGAAAAAATAGAGAAAAAATTCATAAAACCTGGACTATTGACCAAGTTAGCTAGGCAAAAAGAGGTAGAATGGCTTAATACAGCCACAAGTTAATATTCCATTTATGCTGCTGCTACTGCTACCGCCATATTGCCTTCGCAATTTCAAAAACAGCATAACCCTGTGGAGCTAAGTACTGAGCAGCAGCACAATTAAAACAAAAAAACAAAAAAAGGCGAAGGGACTGATGGGCGATTATTTTTTATTGCGGTACTCACACAACTGCTGCCACGAAGACAAGAATAACTCAGCGGCTAACAAAACCATGGCAAGCAAACCTTTGAATATTTATTAAAGAAAAGAAACGAAACGAAATGAAAAAAATAGCAAAAGTTTTTACATAAAAATTAAAAGCAGGTGTTTTTCACAATGTGTGTATGTATGTAGTGAATGTAGCGAAATAAAACAAAAAAATTGCATGAATATTAAAAGCATACAGCAACAGAAAGTGTTATAATTAATAGTACACCACCATAGTACACTATACCATACAAGCTTTATCCCCCCATCTCTCACTCACTCTACATTGAGTAGCAGACTACATTGTCCATGGCCCCTGCTATATGAGATATGCAAGCATTTGTGCTGGTTGTTAGGTATTTATGTGGTGCCAATTTAATTCATTACCTTAACAGGTATGGGTTTAATAACAGGGTTAAGGATGTGCAAAAGGGATAATAAATAAATATAATTGAGTGTCTGCATGTATGCATGTATATATGTATGTATGTATGTTTAAAGGTTTTACGAAAAACCCCGCTTTAAATATTGGATTAAAGTTTAGTGAGTGCCTTTAGGGCACGTTAAAATTTACTGGCATATGAAACAAAAAGAAACTTTTAAAGAAAATAATTAACGTATGAATTATATTGTTTGTATTGTATTTTGAGACTTTCCAAGCAGACTCCCATAGCTGGTTAATAGTTTCTAGATAAATAGCTCTTGAAGGGATCCATATAAAAAAGGAAGTGAATATCAATTATGCCTGCCGTTGTAATTGCTTCACTGCTGTTTGCAATGGAGTTCGCGAATGGATGGAGCTACATAACCTCAAAATATTAAATACTCTCATTTAGCTGTTGTTATTGAAAGTATTGAAACCTCTCCTATTATAACTAGAAGAACCTGAAGAAAGGTTTTTTATTTTTCCTTTAAGACTGCCTTCAGCTATCTCATGACTCTTAAGTCCTTCAGACTATAAATCGACTTTACACGCCGAAGGGAATGTATCTTGGAAAATTCTCGAAACAAAGGGAACAAATATGTAGATATCTTGAAAAAAATTACATGGCGTAACACAAGAAAGCGAAGTTGAATTGTCAAAATATTTGCATTGGGACCAGGACGTTGAAGAAGACTCTTAAATTTTTTTTTTAATTACATACATACATACATACATACATACATACATACATACATACATACACACATACATACATACATACATACATACCTACATACATACATACATACATACATACATACACATGGGGCTTAGCTTCGGGCTACCATGGGGGTCAGTAGGTGGCGGATAACTGAACGGCCTATCCCAGGTAGGTTAGCTGCGAATAACCAATAAGCAGTCCCCGACCAAGAGCGGCAGATACGGAGGCGTACTACAAAAAGGTACAAGTGACCGAAGACGTTATCTGCGACATGGCGAATCGATGCCGCCATTAACTAGGCATCATCCCACAGGGGGTTCCCTCAAGAGATGGGAAAATAGGAGAGTAACGACTCCGTGGTTCCCTCAGTTCCACCGAAGCGGCGAACTACGACGCCCTTGATTGGGGCATTAGAACCGAGCCCGGTAAGGTTCTAATTATGGTATACCGGAAATTGGATTTGAATTGGTGACATAGGCTGACGATGGCAGTATTCCGGCACTTTAGTAGGCGGTGTGATAGCTGGCTGAAATGGCTGTCGGGCTAATGCTGTCATTGCCCCCGCCCCGTTAAAATGATGGCAAGTCTGTCGGTACGTTCCTGATTTATCACCGTTAAGTTGGTGTTGTAGGACCAGATGCGAATCCCTGGTTTACGTCGACCTGGCTCTGAACACGTATTCCCATGAGGTTATGTGTCAACCCTCGCGTGGCCTCCCTGCTTATGCATAGATAACCACGGGGTCTTTTGTGACGACTACAACGATGGATTAGGACAGCGGCCGAGAGTTGGGGCCCAAATAAAATGATGAATAAAAATAAAACTACAAATAAATCTACGAGTTCATGTGAGATGAACGCTTTGGAGCTGAATGCTTTTGGGCAGAGCTCGAAAATACAGAGGTCTCCGGTGCGAAATCGGGAAATAAGCCCGTTTGGACAGAGCACGCGAACTCCGAGATCCCCAGTTAACGGGAAGGATTCGGAATTAGTGGTCCTGAGATCGGAACCGTCGCGAAGCGACACGAAGTCAGCGGCCAGTGGTGTTTTTGGTCAACTCGGCGACCAAATCAGGAATCTGATTGAAATGTTAGAGGATGGGAAAAGGAGGTCAATCCATCAGCCGATGAGGGATGCGATTGACTCTATCAAAACCCTATACGACCTGTACGCAAGCGAGCTGCAGGGACAAACTACTAAGGCGACTGACCGCAGTAGTTCTGCTACACAAACATCGCCTTTGTTGAGGAACCAGGAGGCGAAGAGGAAACATGAGGAGACTTCTGAAATTCCTGCGCCAAAAAGGAGAACTCCGAATCCTGCACCAAGGGCTCCAACGAGGGAGACTACAGATGTGACCTTGAGCCGGCAGAAGGATACTAAGGTATTAAGTGAAGAACCAGGGTGGCAGAAAGTCACGAAAAGAAAAAGGAGGAACAAGAAACCACAGGAGAAGAAAACGAAGCCGGATGCGATCGTGATAGCGACAAAAGATAACACGTCGTATGCCGACATTCTGAGGCGAGTTAAAACGGACCCTAAGCTTTGTGAATTAGGAGAAAATGTGACCAAAATTCGGAGAACCGTCAAGGGTGGCTTACTACTCCAACTAAGCAGGAGCGGGGAGCACACGGAGAACTTTAGGGGAGCCATTGGAGAGCTCTTAGGAGATAGCGCGTCCGTCCGCACTCTGAAGGATATGAGGACAATCGAGATCAAGGACATCGACGAGATCACGGAAAAGGAGGATGTATATGAGGCTTTACGGAAGATTCCAGCCCTCGAGACTTTCGGTAAGCCCGACGTAGTTGCCCTTAGGAGGGCATATGGTGGGACGCAAACTGCCACAGTGAGCCTTGACGCGGACGCTGCAGCTATTCTCCTGAAGGAAGGAAGAATTAGGATCGGCTGGGTCATATGCAGGATTCGCGAGAGAAACATACCGACGAAATGCTTCCGGTGCTTGCAGTTTGGGCACATGGCTCGTCAGTGTAGGAGTAAGGTTGACCGCTCTGGAACTTGCCGTAAGTGCGGACAGGAGGGGCATATTGCCAGAAATTGCGAAAGGGAACCTCTTTGCATGTTCTGCAAAGTGGACGACCCGAAATCCGCCAACCATATCGCGGGGAGCGGAAAGTGTCCGCAATTTCTTAGCGCTCTTAATTCACGTTCTAGGAGATGAAGTTAATACAGATTAATCTGAACCATTGCGAAGCAGCCCAGGACCTATTGGTCCAGAGGGTAAAGGAGGAAAATATCGATGTCGCAATCATAAGCGAACCTTATAGGGTACCGAGGAATAGTACTTGGATCACGGACGGATCTAGTACTGCGGCTATATGGATTTGTGGTTCATTACCCTTCCAGCAAACCTATGCGCGGGACATTGGTTTCGTTATGGCCAGGATAAAGGGAGTTTTCGTCTACAGCTGTTACGCTCCCCCGAGGTGGTCAATGGATGACTTCCAACATATGCTGGAGAGGCTGGCGTCACACGTGCGCTTGAACACCCCCGTTATTATAGGAGGAGATTTCAACGCTTGGGCGACCGAATGGGGTAGTAGATATACTAACGCCAGGGGTCGCTGCCTCTTGGAAACGTTCGCTTCCCTTCCTGTGGCGCTGATGAATGACGGAAGAGAAAGCACATTTAGGAGAGCTGGATCGAGCTCAATAATAGATTTGTCGTTTGTGAGCGATGGCCTTGTTTCGCGGACCGCGTGGAGGCTAACTGAGGACTTCACGAATAGTGACCATCAGGCAATCGTGATGACGGTTACTGGGCGCAACACGAGAGGAAACGGATTGCCGAAGTTTACGGGACCGAAATGGAAGGACTCCCGCTTTGACGAGGAGACGTATAGATTGATGTTGTCGTCTTTTCATACGACTGGCAGCACGGTCGAAGAATTAGTGAGTGGCGTATACCAAATGCTCAACACTGCATGTGATGCTGCTATGCCTAGGAGAACTGTGTGTAGGGGACGTTCCCCCTGCTACTGGTGGAATGACGAAATTCGAAGACTGCGGTCGGCATGCTTTGGGGCGAGAAGACGGGCCCAGCGTACGAGAGGCAGACCGACATGGGAAGCCGAACGGGCTGCCTATGAGGATCTAAGGCATCAACTTAGAAGAGCCATTAAAAGGAGCAAGAAACTATCCTTTCAGCGGATATGCCAGGAAGCTGACATCAATCCTTTTGGGACGGCGTACAGAGTCGTCTGCAAGAGAATCGGTGCTCGAGAACAGCCTAAACTAGGTTGTCCAGTTTTGCTACGGGAGATCATTGGTACATTATTCCCACGGGGCCAGCCCTACACTTTTATAAGTAGGGAGCCGGAGGCCATTCATACCATACCCGAGGTAACAGGAGAGGAGGTACTCGCAGCATGCACTGGAATAGGAGATAGGAAGACACCGGGGCCAGACGGAATCCCAAATAGGGCACTTAAGGTGGCTATCCGGCTCAGACCGGACATGTTCGCCAAGGTGTTCCACAAGTGCTTCGTCGAGGGTGTTTTTCCACGTAGATGGAAGAAGCAGAAATTGGTTCTCATTCCAAAACCTGGCAAACCACCAGGGGAACCATCGTCGTATCGGCCCATCTGTCTACTTGACACGATGGGAAAAATACTGGAGAGGATTATATACAATCGACTACTGACGTGTGCCGAGGCAGGAGGAGCTCTCTCGGACCTGCAATACGGATTTAGGAAAGGACGATCCACTATTGACGCGATAAGAAGAGTGGTCGACATTGCAAGAGATGCAATAGAGGGCGAAAGGTGGAGATTTGGCACCAAGGAATACTGCGCGGTTGTCACACTTGACGTTAGAAACGCGTTCAACTCAGCGAATTGGGGGCGGATTATGAGAGCCCTCTTTAACATGGCTACGCCGCCATACTTAATGGAGATACTGAACAATTACTTTCAGGACAGGAAGCTAATATACCTATCGGATGGAGGAGAGCAGGAATACGTAGTGACGTCGGGAGTCCCACAGGGCTCCGTACTTGGACCACTACTATGGAACATTATGTACGATGGAGTACTTCGACTGCGATTGCCAAGCGGGACTACAATTGTGGGCTTTGCAGATGACATTGCCATAGTCTCGGTAGCTAAAACGGTAGGAGAAATAGAGGAGAAAACGAACACAGCGATTCGAAAGGTTGGAACATGGCTGCATGAAGCAGGTTTGAAACTTGCTGCGCATAAAACGGAGGCCGTCTTGATAAGCGGCCGGAAGATAGTGGAGAATATGGAATTGACCGTTGGAGGCACAAGGATCGAATCGAAGAGGGCGATAAAATACCTGGGAGTGATTATCGACGACAGATTGAACTTCAAGGAGCACGTGAAATACATCGGTGAAAAAGCATCTGTAACACAGGGAGCACTGGCGAGGATGATGCCAAATATTGGAGGACCAGGTCCATTTAAAAGGAGAATAATTTCGGCGGTAGTAACGTCGATAATGCTGTATGCTTGCCCAATATGGTCGGAGGCACTCTCAGTGGGGACGACGAGGAGGATACTGTCCTCGGTGTATCGTCTAAGCGCGATTAGACGGATAAGTGGCTTCAGGACAGTGTCTGATGAAGCAGTTTTGGTATTGGCAAAGACAATACCAATAGATATACTGGCGGATGAAATGAGAAGGATATACCTTCGCCGTCTCGAGCACCCGGGACAAATAGCGGCTATAAAAGCGGAGGAACGAAGGACTTCCATGCACAAATGGCAGTCACGATGGGAGAGCAGTCTAAAGGGAAGATGGACATTTCGTCTTGTCCCTCATGTAACCCCTTGGATGAAGAACGAACATTGCGAGTTGAATTACTACGTGACCCAGTTCCTAACTGGTCATGGGTGCTTCAGGAAGTACCTGCACAGATTTGGTCATGACACTTCTCCTATATGCCCAAACTGTGTAGATGAGGAGGAAGATGCGGAGCATATTCTTACATGCTGTCCCAGATTTAGATGGCCGGGAGAAACGAATTTGGAACCAAACCGGCTAATGGAAGAGCTGTTGAACTGTAGGATTTTATGGAGTCAATATAGCCAGAGAATGGCTGAAGTTTTGATAGTACTCCGAAGACTGGAGGAAAGGAGGCGAAATTTAAATTGATGTGATAAAGCTTTCAAGCTAACCAGCCCTCCGCGAAGTAATACCTTACGGCAGTCCCGCGGGGGGAGAGTGGTTGAAGTGTGTAGGGGGTGGGTTTAGTACGTAGGCACCAGCGATGGTGAATCGTGCACTCTTTTGTTGGAACAAAAGTGTCTTTCGAAGATTCCCACCTCCGGCTCAAGACAAAAAAAAAAAAAAAAAAAAAAAAAAACATACATACATACATACATACATACATACACACATACATACATACATACATACATACATACCTACATACATACATACATACATACATACACACATACATACATACATACATACCAGAAATCACCTTTCAGGTATCATTCACTCTTTTAATGTTTCCATTCCTACTATATTTATATTCCTGTAATCTTAAATCTAATTGTTGCTTGCGCTTTGACAACAGAAGTTTTTTCCCACTTGTAGATTTATACCCCAACAAGTTGAGGTTATACGGCACACAATTAAGGGATGTGAAGACCAACCTTTTCATTGATCATAGACGTTTGGTGGAAAGTGTGCGGCGGCATCATGTGCACTTGTCCGAATAATGCCTAACCTTGGAGGCCCAAAACAGGAGAGGAGGCGGTTACTGATGAAGGTAGTGACATCGACCTATATACATGCGGCCCCTATATGGGCCGGGTCCATGGATAAGAGGACCTCTAGAGCAGGTATGGAAGCGACCTACAGGAGATCAGCTCTCAGGGTGATTTCTGCCTTCCGCACGGTGTCTACTGATGCAGCATTGGTGATTGCGGGGATGGTGCCCCTGAGGCTAGTAGTGAATGTAGAGAGGAGGAAACATGATACAAGGAGGGTAATGGATCTCCCCAGTTCTGTTCAGTTAGTGGATGACGCTATGCATAAATGGCAGCATGACTGGTCCAATGCAACCAAGGGAAGGTGGACCCACAGACTCATACCGAGCATAGGCGAATGAACCAAAAAGAGACACGGTCAGGTGAACTTCTACCTGACACAGTTACTAACCGGCCATGGATGTTATAGGGCATATCTCTATAAGTATGGTCATGATGTCGACGAGGCATGCCCAGAATGCCGCAATGAAAGGGAGACGGCGGAGCACGTTTTCTTTACTTGCCCGCGAGATTCCAGGTAATGCCCGATAACATAGTTAACCTGATGTTAACCTTATGTGACAATTGGAACGCAGTATGTGTTTTCGCAAGGAAGGTATTGACGCAGCAAAGATTGGCTGAGAGAGCAAGGTCAGCAGAATTTGAAGTCATCACTCGCTAGATCTCCACCCCCCGAAGTAATACTTGATTGTGGTCACGGAGGGGCAAATGGTTGAAAGTGTGATGAAGTAGGTTGGGTTTAGTACGTATGCGTTTAGCAAGCCGAGAGTAAGTCTTGCGGCGAATCGTGCAGATTGGTAGGCCGGGCTACCAATGTCTTTCGAAGATTCCCAACCTATAGCTCGTAAAGCTATAAAAAAAAACACACCAGAGATCAGCAGTGAGTATTTAAAAAGATGACTAGAATCGAATCATACTCATAATTTCTGATACGCATTCATACTTATTTTAATATCATGGAACCTCTACTCATATTCAAAGTTTGAAGTGCTCCACATATTCATACTTAACAACACGTATGATGTTGTTGATTTTGATTCACCATAACTCAACATATACACGAAGGACAAAATAAGTATGATTTGCGTACGAACACTAAAATACTCACTAAAAGGTTGTGAGTTTGCTCTGCTGGCTGCTCTGTCTTTTTTGCTCATCTATCTTTTTATAAATGCAACAACAACTAAGACTGTAAACGCTTATAAATCAAACATATTTCAAATGAGTTTGATGTCAACCTTATACTCATACTCATTGAAACCTGTACTTATTAATCAACGTTGTAGTGAGTGCGAATGAATCAGAGTACATAGTTAAATTTTAATATTGTTGACTCACTTGTATATTCAAATTTTCATTAGTGCTTATGAGTAGCGAAAAAACGATTCATCTCTGTTCTCCGGTTTGAACCGAGGTTTCACGTCTAATAAACCAACACACTACCTACGAGAAGACGGTATGTTTGCAGTACTTAGTTAATATGTATGGAATTATAACCTCTAATGCATATAATCCATCTCAGTAGGTTATGCAGCAAAGATTCATTTCGAGTGCTGATATTCATACAATCTCAAACGACATGAAGAGCATTAACTGCACAGCTAAAACGTTACAATGTTCCCTAAGCTAACACCAGTCTAAGAAAACATATTGCATTGTTGTCGTAAATCAATTGTAAATCAAATCCAATTAAATTTTCGAAAATGTATGCGTTTTGGTACTAATTTCAAAATTCCTTCAAACAAAGGGAAAATTGTTGATAATATTTCATTTTGTAAATATGCTTCCTAGTAATGTTAGAGAAACTGAAAAAGAAAACTTCAAATTAAAATAAATCTTATAAGACATCAACTGAATTGCTTTTTGAACTACATTCGTAGAAATAATAGAACAACAACTGAATTATAAACTAAAATCAGTTAGAAAAACAAGAAGATTTTATAATTTAATTTGATATGCAACAACATCACATGCATAAATATGTTACAGATTCTTTTTTTTTGTTTTTTTCATCTCAAATCAGGTCAAGCTCATGGTACAAGGCAACAACTTACACTTGTAGAATTATTATTAAAAACAAATGCACAAAAAGCTTGAAAAAACGGGGGAAAAATCTGAATTCAAGATAGAAACAAATGATGCCACAAACCAAAGGCAAAAACAAAAAAATTCATAGTAAAACTAGCAAAAGATTTTTTTCATGTTAAACATATGCTATGATGCACTGTGTTGCATAGCTACTAATAAAGAGAGTTAAACAAAAACTACAGCAACAACAACCTTTAAAACAGATATACCGCTGCCACTAAAACAAAAAAAAAAGAAAAAAATCAGGAAAAAAGAATTCCGAAACAAAAAACAGATACAAAACCGACAGAAGAAATCTTAATGTTATGGTTGGTGGTGGTAACATGTTAAGAAATCATTTTACCTTGTTAAACATCATCATGCAACACACTCAACAAAAAAAAGCAAAAAAAAAAACAGATAAAGAATAGCACAGCAACACAGGAAAAAAGAAAAGGAAAACAAGGCACAAATAACAAAATAAGCATGAACAAGTGCTGTGCAACAACTACAACTACAACTACTGCATCTGTTGAAAAAGAGCACACACACACAGTGAATACGGTATACCCGTACACAAATTCAGTAGTAGCATGTAAGTGTTGCAAGCAGCCAGTAACTCATAAACTAAACTAACACATACACAATAACAAAACAACACTGGCAAATGCTACTTTACACATATTAGAGAGAGAGAGAGAGAGAGAAATAGAGAGGGAGAAAGAGAAAATATCTAATTGAGATTTTCAATGCTTGCAAGAAGTGTTCACACTAAGGGCAATCTCTAAATAACTTTAAAAAACGTTTAAAATATGAGCTCGTAGATTGCAAATAAAATAAATATAAATTTGTGTTCAATTTTAATTAAAATTCTTTACTGTTCGCACAATTCTGTATGCCACTGTATACAACTTGATGTAAACAACAACAATTGCTCTTCTTTGTTACTCCTCTATTAACAACCTTTACATAAACAATAACAATTACTAGACAATTGTTGCGCAGATCTTTGTAATGAAGATTTCAAACCACGATTAATTTCTTCAAACACACCGCGTCTTCACACAAGACTGACTGAACTTTCACTAACTCACTCGCCTTCTTTGCCTTGACTTTTATATGGCAGGGTAAACAGTCTTGAAGACGAACGTTCAGGACTTCGCCTTTCCAAAATCTCTATAAATGTAAACATCGTTGTTTACATTTATTATTGTAGTGTTGTTGGTATATTTTTGTTTACTTGTTTACATTTTTTTATGCTGGTGTTTGTTGTTATATTAAGTAGTACGATAAATTGTAAACAGGTTTTGTTTACTGCATTGTTTTGTTTTTGTAGTCTTTGTTTATAATTTTAATGTTAAGCGATGTAAAAGCAAAACTCCTGTACCTAAATTTTTTATTTTTTAACAACATGATTCAGTGAGCTATAACAGATAAAAAAGCAGTAGAAATAGCTTCCCGATCCTTACTTGATCGCACTATTTTACACGTACGACCTTCTGAAGGAACTAACCGATAGAAAACAGGTTTTGTACAGCAGCGCTGTCTAATATAATACTGTCAGAGAGCTGTACAGGAATATCGTCGGAAAAAAACTCAAATTGTGCCAGACTTAGACTGTTGCAAAGCTGTACAACAAACCACAATCACACTCAAAAAATTCAGAGATTCTGCTAAGCATCATGTCAGCTAAGATCTGTTGCTTGTGCAATCGATTTTATCTCTACCACAAGCGATAACTCTCTAGTTGAATAAAGGAACTTGTATTTTTCAAAGAGCACGTTGGTTTGTGTTCTATTGGCCTATGGACTACAGAATGCATTACAGAAAAAAATCCGTCATTCAACCACATGATACGCTTTTTCTCCAGAATTCTAATCTAAAGTCCGTAATCACTACTCTGTCTTTCCTTCCGTTCACAATATGCTTTTATTTTTTGTTCCAATACAGTGCACAACATATGTAGTGTCCATCTTAAGAATTTTGGATGCATAAAAAATGCAAAAAGGCTTTCAAGACGCCACTTATTTAGGACATCTCTGAACAATGATTGGAAATGGATGCATGGCTGGCTTATATTCCTCCACATTATCATCGTGATGGGGAATACCAAGTCTTTTCTTACGAGTACCGATGACTCAGTGATCTTACGTAGACCACGTCTGTTAGTTCTGGCCAAACAAAATTATCCTATACGACCATAGGGTGGCCAGATTTGCTGCTTTAAAATATATGTAGTTTCCCTGTCTCATTTATGTAACATACATAACTGGCCATTACAACCCATCAGTCAGGATTACGACCTAGCTTCTCACACCACTCACGTTGTGTGTGTTAATTTTATACATGAATGACGGGACTTACAGTTTAAAGTCGACTCCGAACGACAGATTTTTGAGAAACTTCTCATGGCAATTTTATTTATTCTAAAGTTTTTTCCAGAAATCTGCTGAGAGGAAGTCGCCGAAGAAAAACTTATTCGTATTTCGTTTTGATGTCTGACCTGAATTTCGAATCGTGGTCTTGCGTGTAATAAGCGAACACACTACCTACTAGACACTACGGCGATTTTAAAAGACACCAAGGCCAAGTACTATCTTTTCCTTTTTTTCCAGTTTTAGAAACGCGTGTTATGTGCATAGAGTACGATGGTAGTATACCACTCAGTGGTAACAACCTGTTGTAAGTTTATTGAAGAAGCAAATGCCAGTTGTTTTGTACCTGTTCTCAGGTAGTACATGCTACAAGTATGTGAATTAATGATTGTGTATGCCACAAACCAAGAATAATATTTAAGCAGAAGTAGTTGAAAATATACGTCAATTAGCGTCTGATATTTTATGACAGTTTCAGCATACAAACGTCATATGCTTGCAACAACCAAAAAAAAAATAATAATCTTCTGCTTAAATAGTAGAAGAAGAAGAAGGAAAAACATTATAATTTTTTTTATAAAGTCTAAGTTTTTATAGTTTTCATTGCTAGTTACTCTTGCATTTCTTTAAAAATTTTTTTTGCTTAAAATTTTTCATTATTAATGTGCCCCAAAAAGCACAGCAGACAACTTGAGTATGAAAAGAGTTTTTTTGAGACTATTTTTTGTATATGATACTGGGGCATATAATAATACATAATTTGTATTATTATATGCTTATGTATATTAGATTATGTAGTAGATAAAATTCTTTCAAGATTTTTCCTTTTTTGCTGGCATTTTTACTTTAAAATGTAGGAGCAGCACAAAAACTGATCTTCATTTGAATTTTTTAATAAACAATATAAGAGGCTTAGAAATATTATATTTTAAGAAATTTCAAAACAATTTTTAATAAAAAGAAATTAAAATTAAAGCAAAAAAAATAATATTTAAAATATCTGTTTTGATATACTTTTTTCCCTACACAATAACTTAAACTATGCATTCGTTTGGCCGTTGTTCTAGTCTGTGGTTATGATTTCTATAAAATGTTTAATTATAATTTTACGCAACATATGATTTAGAAGTTTCTTTACTCATTTTTTTCTATTAGGGGGAGGGAAATGAAATTATAACTCCTTAAATGCATGCGGAAGCAGAAAAAACGTAGAACTGAACTAAACTAACCGTGTCAATACATTTAAGTTTTTAAACCAAAAATTTGCCTTTTGGCAGGTCTTTGGCAGAAAGCCGTAAAGAAGAGAAAATAAGTTCAAAAAACTTAAAAGCAGTCAAGCTTGACCATATAAGAAGCTACACTCCAGGGTAATTTAAGTCCTGAATAGGTGGTAACACCGGTTACTACATTTATTGCCATCAGTCCAATCAACATGGAAGTTACATCGTATTCCCTCTCTATGGAGTACTGTTCATAGGTTTAGGTTTAGTTTAGAGGACGTGTACTTGCCAATTGAAACAAGTACAGTAGTCGGAGGTCCAGTTGGCCCATTGTTCAACGTCCTAAAGAGGAGAGGATAATAGGGGAGATAAGGAATAAATAGAGGAATAACAAAACACACCGTATTCGCAGTGGTCTAATAGGTAGTGTGTTGGCTTATTAGACGAAAAGCCAGGGTTCGAGCCCCGGGCCAGACATCAAAATAAAATACATAAAAAGTATTTATTTGGCGACAGCCTCTCAGCAGATTTCTAGCAAAAACTCTGAGAGTAAATAAAATTTCCATGAAAAGTTTATCAAAAATCTGTCGTTCGGAGTCGACTTTAAACTGTAGGTCCCGCCACTCATGTAGAAAATTAACACACACAACAAAAGTGGTGTGAGAAACTAGGTCGTAATCCTGACTGCAGGGTTGTAATGACCAATTATTTATGTATGTATGTATGTTATGTACAAGAGAACGCGACTAAACTATTGAAGTCCTAGCACTTCTCAACCAGCTCAAACTAACAACGAATCTATGGAGAGCCTTTGTGTCGGCTATCGACACAGAATTCAAACCCAAAGGTCTTCAACCTCAACCTACTAAGGGTTGGACAGTTATAGAGGAGGTGTTCGTTAGTCTCCAACTCCTCCTTATCGCAACATACCCTGCAATAGTCCGACTTGGATCTGTTTCAGATCATTGGCAGCGATCTAATCGCAGTGCCTCCTGTTCCTATCTGAGTGGAAAATAAAAGCATTCTGAGACAATTTCCGGACGTGTTTGTGGATAAGAAAACATCCACAGTTTTTAAGGCGCCTAGGTATTAGCATATATATGTTCCTCTTACTCCTCTAGGGAGCATAGGGCCGCAGGTATTAGTATAGCCTAGATTTTATTTCCGGCCAGTTCCTGTAATTGTTATTGGAATTGGAATTACATGTTAGTGGTTATCGCAGCTTTGTTCAGTGTACGTTGTTAATCTGTTAAGGTCAGGTCTTGTATTGTAGCTGCAATGCCATGTGCACAGCTGACTATGAAAATTCTTCTTGGCATATCCAGTTTTAAAATAGCACCATAGCGGGCAGTCCAGAGATCTTTATAAACTTTATACCAAATGTGGCCTGTTTACGTCTCGTGCCCTTGAGCAATATATTGGGAATCGCCTTCAAAGCCGATGATCCTATTATTCTCATCGCACAGCTTCTTAGGCAGTCAAGTGAGTTTCGACTTCGAACGCTTGTGTGGAAAATATAAGTCTGCTGCTGTGATTCTGTGCTCGATTGGTTAATATGACGGCAACGTCTTTGATTTCTCCTAGAATTTCTACAGGCGCCTAAGGCTTCCTGTACCTTTAGTTTTGAAATAATCTCTTTAAACTCTTCTACAATGAAAAGGGGTGTGCCTTCCAATTCCAGTGTAGAAGCACCACGTAATCTGTTAGTTCTGATACTGGATTCTATTGTTGTGTTATAGTTGCAATGAAATATGAACAGCTGACTGTGAAAGTTCTTCTTGGCATATCCAGTTCTATAATAGCATCGTAGCAGGCATTCCAGAAATCTTTAGAAATCTTTTGCGCTGTCCCAAATGGTGCATGTGTCCGTCTCGAGCCCTTATGCAAAATATTTTGAATCAGTTTTCGAGGTATGATCATGTTATCCTCATCACATTCCTCCTTAGACTGTCAAAAGCATTTTCAACATGGGGAAAACATAATTCTGCTGCTTTGATCCTGCTCTCTAACTTTCGATATAACGTTTTGGAGGTTTTCTAGTGGCACTTAACGTTTGCTGTAGCTTTAGATTTGAAGCAATCTCTTTAAACTCTTCTACAACGAAAATGGGGTGTGTCATCCTCTTTCACTCTTGAAATCGCCGTAGTTTAGCAGGTGGCGTGTTGACCTATAGACGAGAGCCCTTGTTTCAAACACCTGGCTCAGATATCTCCAACAAACTGAAACATTAAAAACACATCATTCAGCGACTACTTCTCAGCAATCTTCTGGCAAAAACTCTGAAAAAAAAAATTGCCATTAAAAGTTTCTCAAAAATCTGTCATGCGGAGTCGGCTTTAAACTGTAGGTGCCGCCACTCAGGTATAAAAATTAACACACACAACATGAGTGATGTAAGAAGCTAGATTGTAATCCCGGCTAAAGCGTTATAACGACCAATTAAGTAAGTAAGTAAGTCCTCCTGTGGTCTATGATTGTGAATGCGATAGAGAATGTTCATAAAGTTAACCATCATATCTTCATCCGCAGTAACTACTATGCTTATAGCACCCGGTCTCTACACAACTATTTAAATGCTTGACACCAAGGGTCTGACTCAATTTCATCCCGAAGTTATTCCCACTTATCCCTTTTACTTTTGCTGATGAAACTACGACGACTTTGTGTAGCTTCGTTTTAGATTTCCTGTTCTTTTTCCTGGAGTTCAATTAAATCATTTGAGTATCACCTTAGAAACCGATGATTGTCTCCAACAGTAAAACAAACACAATTTCATCTCATCTCCTGCTAATAGAGTAGGGGGTACTGCAAAAGAAAGAACAAAAAACTTCCAGCAACTAAATATGATGGTGGGTGACTTTATCTGCATGGCTAACTGAAAGAGAAAAACCCGAAAGAAGAAGAAAAACTTCATTTGGTTAGTTTTGCGGTTTTGAAAAAAGTATTCCCCAACATTAATTGTATAATTTTACTAAATTTGGTCAATGAAAATTTGAAGTTTATTTGTAGAAAAAATCTTTTTAGCCATTTATAGTGGTTGGTTGGAAAGAAAAGTTTACATTTGTTTTGATAATTTAAATGGACAAAGATTTGTGATGGTATGATGCAGATGGTAAAAGTAAAAGAAAAGTTGTTCTTTTCTTTTATGAAAAAACAGTGTTTTCAACGTCGTTGATATTGTGGAAAAATTCTATTTCTTTAGGTTTTTGGAAATGTTGAAAGGTGGTCAATAAAGTAACAATTCTTTTATGAATTTAATTCCCACACAAATAAATTCCTTTTAGTGCAGTAAATAGCGAGTACATTCGCTTCTTATTAAACAATAGTTTACTATGCGCCAAAGCCACTATTCAGCGTCAGAAAATATGATTCTTATCAGATGAGCTTTCGTGGTGATCTTTCGATTCTATAGGCATATCACCCACAGCTGCTTGTTGATCGGGTAGGTTGTAGTCAATAGAACTTCCTGAAAACAGATTGTCATCCTGCTATAGATCGTCAAACAACTACGTAAATTCATAGGTAATCTCTGTCGTTACGTAGTTTCAGAGTCTCTTTTAATCCACTCCTTGTGAATAAACAATTTATTGCAAGGCATCCATTAAAAATGAGATCTCATATACGGACACTGTCATAACAAATGCTCCACAGTTTCTATGAAGTCCCTTCATGCTCTGAATTCGCTGCAATGCCCCACATATTTAACTTTCAAACACATTCGTAAAGTTGTGGGTTTCATAAAGCCAAATATCATCCTGCTCAAGTCATTCTTATGTTAGGTAAGGTTAGAGGACGTGTACTTGTCAATTAAGAGAAGTACAGTACCCGAAGGTCGAATTGACCCATTGTACAACGTCCTAGTTTCTCACCCCACTTATGTTGTGTGTGTTAATTTTATACATGAGTGGTGGGACCTACAGTTTAAAGTCGACTCCGAAGGAAAGATTTTTGAGAAACTTTTCATGCCATTTTTATCCACTCTCAGACTACCTAAAAGACTACGGCGACTTCGCATCGTAAAACAACTACGTAAATTCATAGGAAGTCTATATTGTGTACTTAGTTTCCCAATTTCTTTTAATCCACTCCTCATGGGTCAATAATTTATTGCAAGACATCCATTACAAATGAGATCTCATGTACGGACAATGTCAGAACAAATGATCCACAGTTTCTATGAAGTCCCTTCATGCTCTGAATTCGCTGCAATGCCCCACATATTTAACGTTCAACACATTCGTAAAGTTGAGAGTTTCATATCATCCTGCTCAAGTCACTCTTAATTAGACTGAACTCCGTCGTGTGCTGCGTCGTTGTTTGATAGTGTTATTGGAGACACTTTCGTCCGATTTTGCAACTGGCTTTTTAGAACCTCAAAAAGTCTTTGGATCTTGCAGTTGTTTCTCTAGTTTTATTTGCGCCTTCAATTGCGCTTATTTCTTGGAGACTTGGCACGCAAAAAATGTGAATTGTGCTGTACCTGGGGAATTCTGCAGTTGGCAAGCCATTTAGTATCGCTTCATGTACTGCATTTACCTTTTAAAAACGTATAAAATATGAGCTTGAAGATTGCAAATAAAATAAAAACAAATTCGTATTTATTTTTAATTAAAATTCCTTATAATCGCACAATTCTGTGTGCCACTGTTCACAACTTTATGTAAACAACAACAATTGTTTTGTTTGTTATTCACTCTTTGCATGAACAATAACAATTACTAGCCAATTATAAGACTTAACGGATGTCCTCAAACCACGATTATTCCCGCGCCTCGTTTTCATACAAGACTGACTGGACTTTTACTGACTCAGTTACCTGCTTTGACTTGCCTTTTATATGGCAGGGTAAACAGTCTGATGAATGCTCTTGAAGCCGAATGACTTCTCGCCTTCTTGAAGCAACATGTTTAGATTTATTCTTGTTGTGTTTGTTGTTGTATTTTTGTTTACTTGCTTATCATTTTTTTTAAGCTGGTGTTTTTTGTTATATTAAGCAGTAGGATAATTTGTAAACAAGTTTGCTTACTGCATTGTTTTGTTTTTGTAGCTTTTGTTTATAATTTTGATCTTTATTCTTAATCTTAATTTTTAATTTTCGTAACAATATTTGAAGAACATCTTCGTCGTTTGCAAAAAACATTGATACAGAGCCCAAACACCTGAATAGTGTCTTATTTTTATAAAATTTTCAATTCATTTTCCTACTCTTCTCTCAACATCTGTTTATGAACAATCCATATACAAAAGTTCCATCAAACCAATCAAAAAAGTATTTCCGGTTATTGTATGACATAATCATGTGATATTTTAAGCAAATCAAAGTATTAAACTCCATATGACAGCGATAAATCGCAATCAACACCCAAAATCTTTAAATCAATCGATACAAAAGTAACGCCTTTTCAAAGCAGCACAGAGTGCTGTTGCAGCACATTGTGTGACAATTTAAAAGAATTTCAAAAAACTGCCAAGATATCATATTTAAAGTAAAAGAGAAGACGAAAAAAAATAATCAAAATTGCAAGACTGTCTAAACACTTCAAAATAATTTGACAGATAAACGTTATTTCCCACATCATTTAAAAAGCAGACCAAAAACAACAAAAAAAAAAACACAGGAAAAAAAGGTACCAACCAGCCATCCAACCAACCATCCATCCTGCGACAAAGAAATAAAGACTCTTGGTAAACAAAAATTGTCAACTTGAATTCTTATCTGCTTTTTTTCTTCTTCTTTTCTACACCCAAAATGCTTCAAGTGTGTGTTTTTTATTTGTGTACAAGAGTACCTCCTATTAACTCTTAAGCAGGTAAAAATTTATTTTAAACGCTTGTGTTTAAGAAAGAAAAATATCACATGACACATTCTCATCGACATGCCATATACGCCCGCAAAATGTAAAGAAAGCAAAAAAAAAAAAGAATTGAGGAACGTAGAGCAGATAGGAGGATATTCAATAAAAATATTTGTCAACGTTCTTGAATTACCACTTCATGGCTATGGAGTATATAAACAACAATAACAACTATTCTAGAGCACCACTTTATCATGTGAAGTATTAACTGAGATTTTCGATGATTTAATTTGATTATCGTAAGGATGAGTAGTAAGTGATTTAAGTATCCACTACAAACATACTATAGAATGGTTTACTGGGTGCAGGAGTTCTCTTCCTATTGATCACATACAAAATTTCAGACAAGTTCCAGACAAATTTAAACACATGAAATGACTCGACAGCGTAAAGAAAGAAATTTGAGCGGACGCTCTATATAGAAAACATACCTACATAACATACATAACTGGTCATTATAACCCTTTAGTCAGGATTACAACCTAGCTTCTCACATCACCTATGTTGTGTGTGTTAATTTTATACATAAGTCGAGGGAACGTTTAAAATCGACTCCGAACGACAGATTTTTGAGAAACTTTTTCATGGCAATTTTTATTTACTCCCAGAGGTTTAAGTCAGAAATCTGCTGAGAGGAAGTCGCAGAAGAAATATTTTCTTTCATATTTCGTTTAGTTGGAGATGTCTAACGTATGGTTTGAAGCAAGGCTTCACGTCTAATAAGACAACACGCTACCTACTCGACTAAGGCGGCAGAAAAGAAATTGCACAATGTAGAGGGCGCGGCTGCATGTCCTGATGCGACATGTGAGGTATTCTGTGTACGGAGGACGGTTGACCATTTAGCCGAACTTGCTATCCTAAATAAAGTTGAAGGGTTTGCTCAATTTAAAACGATCCTGTTTGGTTTGTTCGATGTATCTCTTTGCCAAAGTCGCTGTAGTATAGTAGGTAGTACGTTGGTGTATTATACAGGCCTTGGTTCAACCCCCGTGTCAGACATCTCCTACAAAACGAAAAATGAAAAAATATTTCTTCGACGACTTCCTCTCAGCAGATTTCTGGCAAAAACTCTGAGAGTAAAAATAAAATTACCATGAAAGAGTTTGTAAAAAATCATTCGTTCGGAATCGACTTTAAGCTGTAGGACCTACCCAAGGCGTTTGAATTTTTATTACAGTTTCACAGACCCTGCAACAAATAGTGGTCAGGCGATACAACGTTCAGGCTGTATGATGGATGTGTACAACACAATTTTCCAGTCAAGTGAAGTCAACTTTTCGCAAGTAATCTAAAGCGAGTGAAGTCGCCGTAGTCCAGTATTGGCTTATTAGGCGTGAGGCTACGGTTCAAACCCTCACATCAGACATTTCCAACAAAACAATATGAAAACCATTTCTTGGCAAAAATTCTGAGAATAAATAAAGGTTAGGTTCGGTTAGAGGACGTGTACTTGTCAATTAAGACAAGTACAGTACCCGGAAGTCGAATTGACCCATTGTACAACGTCCTAGTTTCTCACACCACTTATGTTGTGTGTGTTAATTTTATACATGAGTGCCGGCATCTACAGTTTAAAATCGACTCCGGATAACAGATTTTTGAGAAATTTTTTCATGGCAATTTTATTTACTCTCAGAGTTTTTGCCAGAAATCTGCTGAGTTGAAGTCGCCGAAGAAATGCTTTTTGTATTTTGTCTTGATGTCTGGCCTGGGGCTCGAACCCTGGCTTTACGTCTAATAAGCCAACACACTACCTACTAGACTACGGCGACTTCAAATAAAACTACCGTGAAAGAGTTTTTCAGAAAATCTGTCGTTTGGAGTCGACTGTAAATTGTAGGTCCAGCCACTCATGTATAAACACACAACAGGTTTGAGCAACTAGGTCGTAATCCTGACTGAAGGGTGGTAATGATCAATTATGTAAGTATGTATGTATCTATGTGCACTGAGATTTATATTATACAAGGGCAGTCTGAAAATCTACATACAAATGTCTTTGAATGGCGAGAAGAAACAATTAAATTTAAAACCCGTAACAAAATTAGAATCCCCGATGAAAAAGTGTGACTGAGTCTTGAAGTCGTCGTAATCTAGTAGGCCACGGTTTCAAATCCCAGGTCAGGCATCTCTAACAAAACGAAAATATGAGAGAAAATATTTCTTCGGCGACTTCGGCCTCTCAGTAGATTTCTGGCAAAAACTCTGCGGTTAAATAAAATTGCTAAGGAAGAGTTTCTCAGTTTCTGTAGGTCCCACCACTCATGTATAAAATTAACACACAAAATATAAATAGCGTGAGAAGTTAGGTTATAATGCTGAATGAAGGATTGTAGTGCTCAATTATGTATGTGAGTCTAAAAAAGAAATAAAAACTTTGTCCTTTGAAAAGCCTTTTTAAAACGTTACATGCAAATGCCTTACAACTTTCCCCCCATACCGTTTGCAGGGTGCTTGCAACTTTATCATGCGTGAAATATGCAATCTTTTTGAGAAATAAAGTGTTTGTTTTTTGTTCTTATTGTTGTTTTTATGCTGATTATAAAACCAACACACCTGCCATTAGTTTACTAAAGATTCTGATACCAGGTATAAGCAAGGAGAACTTCATTGAAATAATGATGAGAAAATATTCCTTTAATACTCTTATGCTCAGCATATAATGTTGAATTAAAGGACATGGAAAGAAGACAATAAAAACAACAAGATTTTTATGCATATTTAAATATTAATTTAATGCCTTGTGAAAATATCATATTTTCTTATACACAACAATAAACACAAACACAAGCTATAGAAAGAGAGAGAGAGAGAGAGAGGGGGAGAGAGAGTGAGAGATAGAGTGTGTATCCTTAATGTCATTTTTGCATGATATTGTTTATTATCCTGCTAACACAACAAAACTTTAAAAGTCATTGTTAAACAGAAACAACTACTACTAGAAATTCTTTGCGTCCTAAATAAACTTACAAACACTAAAGCCAACATCAACATCAACACGAACACCAACACAATATGCAAACAGATGCACATGCATATCCTTTTTATATTGCTTCGACTGCTTCTGCTTCCACTGCCGCTGCATTTTCTTTAGAGTTCCAACACTGACTCGGCGTATATAAGAACTGCGTTCTCTCTCTCTCTCTCTGTATTGTGCATATATTATTTTAAATTGAGCGTTAAAATTAAACGAGCCATTGCAAAAGTCAAATACTCCTACTATTACGACAACTACAACTACAACAACTACATGTACCCGTGTACATTACAAATACTGTTATAAACCCGCTTTAGCCATGCAGTTGGCCATTATTATCCCTTCGCTTCGCTCTTTTTTTCCATAAAAAAAATACACTTTCATGCAGACAACTCTTGCGAACGAAAAACGAGGGGTGGGGCGCAAAGTCTAATGATTTAAGTTTATTGTAGAAATTTGTGCGACTATTATTAGATTATGATGCCACAACAGAATTTATTGTGTCTGAGGTCAGTAATTTTATACAATTTTTTAATGGCTTCTTATAACGGTTTTTCATATCCATATAACTGGATAACGGCAATTGTTTTCCATAAAAAAATAGATTTATGCTTGTACTTTATTTGAATTGTGCAGTTGAGCAAATCGTTGAGACACAAATCGATTTAAAGTGGCATCTCTTGTAACAAAAAAAAAAAATAAAGAAGCAATTGCCAGGAATACCGTATGCATAGCAGAGATTAGCAATGAGTATTCAAAAAGATGAATAGAATCGCATCATACTCATAATTTCTGATATTCATAATTTCTGATACTTATACGCATTCATACTTATTTTAATATCATGGAACCTCTACTCATATTCAAGGTTTGAAGTACTCATCATATTCATACTTAACAACACGTATGATGTTGTTGATTTCGACTCTCCATAACTCAACATATACACGAAACACAAAATATGTATGAATCGCATACGAAAACTAAAATACTCACTAGAAGGTTGTGTGTTTGCTCTGCTTGCTGCTCTGTCAGTCTTTTTTGCTTATGTGTCTTTTTTTGTAAATGCAATATTTAAGATTAAATTTTGATGAATGATTCGAGTCGAATGGTATGAGGTTGATGCCAACGTTGTACGCATACTCATTGCAACCTGCACTTATAAATCAACGTTGTAAGGAGTATGAATGAATCAGAATACATAGTTAAATTTCAATATTGTTGACTCACTTATATTCAAAATTTCATGAGTGCTTCTGAGTAGCGAAAAAACGATTCATTGCAGAATGATAGTATTTTCAATCCAGTTTCATATTTAATTTATACTGTTGACATGCTAATTAGTAATGATATCACATACTTCTACCACTGACAGCCTCTATCGAAGTTCTTGGTTTTTGCAGTGCCATATTTTTCATTTAAAATTCTGCTAAAATCTACAGCCAAAAAATGTCTACATATAGTGGTGTATGTAGACTTTTTTCTTTGACTGTATACACAGTAGACAATAGACAAAAAGGTTGCTGAAAAATATAAGTGTTAATGAGTTTGGCAGTAATATTGAACAGAGACCGATTTTTTATGAAACCTATCTCCGGTGATTGGCTTCTTGATAAATAATTAGATCTACTATCAGAGGATCTACAGAGCCCTGTATAAATAATAAAACATATATCACCTGCAATAAACCATCATATATAACATAATTGGCCATTACAACCCTTGAGTCAGGATTACGAACTAGCTTCTCATACCACTCATGTTGTGTGTGTTAATTTTATACATGAGTGGCGGGACCTACAGTTTAAAGTCGACTCCGAACGACAGATTTTTGAGAAACTTTTCATAGCAATTTGATTTGCCAGAAATCCGCAGAGAGAAATTCGCCGAAGAAATATTCTTTTTCATATTTTCGTTTTAATGTTTGACCTGTAGTTTGAACCGTGACCTTACGTCTAATAAGCCACTACACTACCTACTAGACTACGGCGACTTATACGGCAATAAACCATTGCTAACCTCAACTAATCGGGAATACTGGTCATACACCTCAATATGTAATTAGGCCCACAAGTAAAAATTGCAATTTTTCCTGTCTTTTTTCTTCTTTTTTTTACTACAGTTAGCATCCATTAGAGTAGCATTCAGACTCAGCGATATTCAGGCCAAGACAGCAGCACAATGTCACTTTGATTACAAAATCCGATTAAAACATTAACACAGTCACAGCGGCAATTGTCTGAAAAGGGCAGTATACACTAAACTGCTGTTAGTAGTTGAGCAAGCCGGTGCAACTATTTTTCAATGAGGACACTAAAATCCTTGTGGATTGTATGCCGTCTGCCATAACATAAGACAGAAACTGTGGGGAAAAAATATCCCCATAAAATGCCCATATCGCCTAAATTGAGACGGAACTATGGAACAACTTATGTGCTTTAATCATAACTTTTAGAAAACAATTGAATCGGGAAAAACTGCTATGCGGGAGAGAAGATCACCAGTTGACTAAGTGATATCAACAGGGTATCTACTCTAGCTAAAGGCTAGACCATATCGCCAAGGTCAACAATACCGCTGTCTTAGACGATACAAATCCAGTCAACTCAATGCCAATATTATTCTTATCCGTTTTCGGATTTCTCTTTATTCCTGATTTATTAACAATTTTTTGCTGTACAATTGCGTCTACTAGAAAAGGTTCTAGAATTATAGGGTTACCAACAGTATTAAACTGAAAACAAGTCATGTTATACGAAAGAAAGCATTACGTGGTGAAACACCTTGCTAAGTCACTTTTTTCTCGCTACAGGCGACCGTGCTTAAATTTCCTCTTTGACGGGTTAGGATACATCTGGGTGGTTTACTTCAAGGGCTTACAAGTCTTTTAATATAGACAAGTAAGCACTTAGGAAATACTGAACAAAAAAAGAGGTTTGAAGTATAAATTCCATAATGAAGATGACTTTTGAAAACTTCATAAGCTGTATATCCATCTGAGAATAGTTGTGAATGCCATCGTAATCAATGTATTTCTGAGATAAAGCCACTGTCATCCAAACTATCAACAAATTAACCGTTAAAACTAATTTTATTGAATTGATTGCAGAGGTCAACAATGAGTATTCAAAAAGATGAGTAGAATCGAATCATACTAATAATTTCTGATACTTATTCGCACTTATTTTAATATCATGGAACCTCTACTCATTCAAAGTCATATCATCATACTTAACAACACGTATGACGTTGTTGATGATGACTACGACTCTCCATAACTCAAAATATACTACACACGAATCATAAGAGAAGTGTGATTCGCGTACGAGCACTAAAATACTCACTAAAAGGTTGTGTGTTTGCTCTGCTTGCTGCTCTGTCTTTTTGCTAATGTCTTTCTCTTTGTAAAACAACTAACACTGTAAATTTGATGAATGATTCGAGTCAAACATATTTCGAATGGTATGAGTTTGATGTCAACGTTGTACGCATGCTCATTGCAACCTATATTTATAAATCAACGTTGTAGTGAGTACGAATGAATCAGAGTACATAGCTAAATTTCAATATTGTTGACTCACTTATATTCAAAATTTCATGATTGCTTATGAGTAGCGAAAAAACGATTCAATGCTGATCTCTGTGATTGGTTGTCTGTCACGTTATAGCCTCTTGATCAGAGAGTTGTATTAAAAAAAGTGTGGGGTTTCTACACCTTCCGTATGGTAATAATAATTTGCTAAGGAAATGTCTCTTCAATGCAGCTTGAGGTAATCGATTCTGTTCAGATTCAGTTTCTTTTCACAATGGGGGTAATTTTTAAAACATCATTTATAAAACGGATGGATTATCTTCAAAACCACAGTATTTACCGGCAATATTCTTCATCTTTATCTTCAAGCTGAAGAGGCTCTAAATAATGTCTTCAGTTTTATGAAAATTTAATGGAGATTTCATTTAACAAAACATTTCATTTTTTATCCACTTTTCAGTACAATTTTTTATTATTTGGCAATAAACGCATGCATCTCATGCAACATACCATGTGTGTGGTAAAATTCTGCATATTTTTTATACATTTTTTTTTGTACGTGTCTTTTTTTGCTATTCAATAAGAATTCTTAACCTGTAAACACCCACATTAATTTTAGTATCCCATAACAATAGATCATTGAGAAAACAAAATAAAAAGACAGAATAGCGAAAGACACTTAAGCTAGGCTCATATAAAAACCACATATTCATACATTATGATTTTGGCTGTTCAAAATTTTATGGCCAAACCAGCAAATCCCCTCTTAATTTAAATAATAAAAAAATGCAGAAAAAAACGACTTGTAGGTTGTAAAAGTTTATGAAAAGAAAAATTAACAGATTTTCCTCTTTCGATTTTTTCGTTTCTTCGTTTTTTATCATAATTTTTATGGAAGAAACTTTAACTCGAAAGTGATGAAAATGAATGATGCAGAAATTTGTTTAAGAAGCCAAAACGCATAAAAAAAAACTTCTTTGAAAACTTCTTTGAAAAAGAAAGGCAAAACAGAAAAGCCAAGAACAATAACAACAAATTCAATTATAGTTTATTACCTTTTTGGGCCACAAAATTATGGTGGTAGTGCATGGTTGCATAATGCATGGGGCTGCATAGTTTCTGGGATTATATTCTGTAACCGAGTTTAACATTACACTGGGATTTACTGTGTGAAAGTATGCGTACGTGTAAGTGTGTTCGTTTAAAAGATAAATGTTTTCTTAACAAACAAGCAAATCATATATGCATCGTTTGTACGTCTCTTCGTAGTTGTAGACGATGTTGTTACTGTTACTGTTGCTTCCTTTCTCTATCTCTTCTGTTTTTTTCTTTCCGGGTTCTTTTGTTCGAACTGTGTGCCATGTGAATATATAAATATGACCCTCAGGAAACGTATGGATTGAGTGTTTATTTTGCATAAATTTTATTAGAAAGATGAACCTGAAGTTATCGTCTCTTAAAATAAGATTTTAATTAAAATTAATGTGCAAACAGGGCATTTATTTGCATTCGTTGTTGTGATGAAAGCTCTAAAAACCATGCAACAACAACGACAAAAATTTATGGCGAAATACATTTTGCCAGGAAACAAATTTTAGTTTCAATAGAAGAAGAAAATGTAAATTACAAGGAGGAAATTATAAGCAATTAAGATTGAATAGAAAAGTTGAAACTATGTTACGTTTTTTTATATTTCTAATTAAAGGCTAAATTTACTGCTCTATAGTAAGATACTAAAGGCAGTTGAATGTAATATTATACCTCTGCTGGCCCGAGATCTGCATGGAAGACAAACCTGCTTGTCAGTATAGCAATTATAATCTCGATTAGCATATGTGAGCGGTTTCTTTGAATACAGCACTTAGCAGATCATATGCAATTCCAAAATACGTGTACATTCCTCCCAACTAATACTCTATCATTGCATTAAGTGAGGCATACGACCAGTAGTAGGTATTCTACTGCTGAAGCCCGCATGTCCCGAAATCGATTAAACCCTGAAAGTATTCAGCATATTGCTACGAAAATGGAAAATCTAGATACTGGTGTTTTGTTTAACATTAAAATTATAATCAAAAACAAGTAAACAAAAATATACCAACAAAACACCAGCCTAAAAAATGATAAACACATAAACCAAAATGCAACAACAAACATTACTAGAATAAATGCAAACAAAATACACAAACAACAATAATGAAACAACGGTGTTTACATATACAGAGATCTCGAGAAAGCGAAGCTATGAACATTCGACTTCAAGAACATTCAACAGACTGTTTACCCTGCCATATAAAAGGGAACGCAAAGGAAGCGAGTGAGTTAGTGAATATCAATCAGTCTTGTAATCGTAGTTTGAAGATCTCCGTTACAAAGATCTGTCGAACAATTGTCTAGTAATTGTTATTGTTTATGTAAAGGGTATAAACAGAGGAATAACAAAGAAAAGCAATTGTTGTTGTTTACATCAAGTTGTTAACAGTGGTACACAGAATTGTGCGAATAATAAAGAATTTTTATTAAAACAAAACACAAATTTATTTTTATTTTATTTGCAATCTACGAGCTCATATTTTAAACGTTTTTAAAAGGTAAAAACGTAACAATATTATTTACAGATGTCTAGTAAATCTCTTTTTCTTTTCTAATATTGAAAATAATGCAAATGTCCATGCCTATCGAGAAGATCTATGTACTCTCATATGATTGCTTAAATGAAAATAATCAATTGAAAGGTCGCCGTAGTCTAGTAGGTAGTGTGTTGTAATGCAATGGTTGTAATGACCAATTATGTATGTATGTAATCAATTGAAAGGTTTTGAGTGCCGCTTGACTGAAGAACTTACCATTCTCTTACGCAGACATTCCCTTGAACGTAGTTCAATATGCTAGACGCCTATTGTGTTCGATTTCCTAAATTGTGATCGATTAATTCCCGCCATATTTTAGGATCCGGAACCACAGAGACCGGCTGAGAATAGTTACAAAAGTGGATAAATAACCGCGGGTATCTGAAGAGAACTATTCCTGGCAAAAGTATTTCCAAAATGCTCAAATCTACTGTAAGGCGTTTATTTTCGAACTCACAAAAAACCATTCAATCTCCAGACACTAGAAATAACTTTCTTTTTGATCATGATGGAAAACGATGGCATACCTTAAAGGACTACAAATGTATTGGCTAGATATGTTCTCAAGGCCACCGTAATGCTAGTGCAGATGGTTTTAAATAGGTTCGTCAGTACATCCCCATCTTATCTGTCTTCGGAGAGGATGTCTGTAGGACCCACCCCTCATGTATAAAATTAACACACACAACATAAGTGGTGTGAGAAGCTAAGTCGTAATCCCGACTGAAGGGTTGTAATGACCAATTATGTATGCATGTGTATTAGTTATTAAGTGTTTCATTCCTAAGGCAAAAAGCTCATAGAATGACTCAGGACTAATATTTTCGCCAGATTGTCTGTTGTCCTTTTATAACTAGAAACCCTGCATAGCATATCGAGAAGGTTATGCGATTATTGAAAATGAAAATTGTCATTTGAAAGACTTTGAGTACCGCTTGACCAATCATTCTCTTATGTAGACATTTCCTGGATTTTCAGTCTGCTAGAAATCTATTGTAATCGATTTCCTAAACGTTGATCAATTAATTCCCGCCTCTGTGCTACTTTGCTTTAGAATCCGGATCCACAGAGAACGACAGAAAGTTTATAGAATTGTTACCAAAGTGGGTAGGTAGCCGGGAATTTTTGAAGAGAACTGTTTGATGAGTTAACAACTGTGATTTGTTTACTTTTCAATATAAGGACACAATTTAATTTACAGGCACTAAAAACAGCATACTTTTCGATCATGATCGAAATCGATGGAATACCTTAAAACTCTACCACAGCAGCCGGATATGTTTTCATGGTCTTAGTATGCTACCGCAGATCGTTCTAAATAGATTCGCCTTTCCATCCTCAGCTTTCTTTCGATTAGTTTTTGGCCATTGCATTAAATGCATAAGTTTTACAAGTGAAGAAAATGTTCGTTTGAAATTCAACCCTTGGTCCTGCCAGAGTACTTAGTATAGGCAACCTTCTGAATAATAGTGTTCCGAGAAAACGTTTGCTCTGCCTCACTGAAGAAAGGGGATAGCACATCCGAGACACTTGTTTGTTTAATAAAATCGAATAAGTAATGCTCGAATATGAACTTTAATTGCAGCAGTGAGTCTCTATATAACATTTAAAAAGGGAAAGGACTTGAAAGGCCTCCTAAGAATGAAAATCAAAATTCATTTTCATTCATTTTCTGACATTTTCAAGCTTTAAAACCCCGTTGAATATTAAAGGAAATTGTATAGAAAATAAACTTTTCATTTGAAACTTTTTTTAGTCTTTTAGGATTTTTCTCATATTTTATGCAAATTTGTTGAAAACAAGGAAACCGACTCTAGTATGTGCACTGCCATATAAAATTTATTTATTGAAACTATTGTGTGAGGATTTTCTTTTATTTCTTTTGGTTTTATATGTCGATTCCAACCAACATTGTCACTTAGAATATTGGTTGCACTCTGCACTTTACTTTTATGTTTCTGGCTTTGTACTGTATTAACCCCCTTCTTCTACCTACATAAAATTCATTCATTTCATTTCGTTGAGAGCAAGTCAGACAGAAAGTCATACCCTTCTGTTTATTATTCACGTAATAGTGTCACACAAGTATTTTTAAAAAAATATTTTTTTTATTTCTCCTCTCCTCTCCTTTTTGTTTATAACCTTCCTTAAGCTTAATACAGCATAGTGCTCTTATTTATTTATTTCCTTTCCTTTACCGTTGTTGTTTTACTCTTCTTTTGTTTTTTGTGGGATTTTTTTTAATGTGGAGAGGAGCCTGGTTACTTAGTTTAGCATTTATTTGTGTCTTGTGATATATTGGGTAAATACTCTTTTGGGTATTTACCAACAACACACACCTTTTGTTTCATTTTTTTCTTTCTCTCTGCTAAGATGACAATAAAAACTGAAAATTTTAGAGAGAAAAAAAACGAGAGAAAAAAGATTCAAAATATCTTGCCATCATCATTTCATTTTCAAAGTTTTTTTGTTGCTGTTGTTGTTGTTGTTCGTTTTATTTGCATTTGTTGTTCACAATATTGTTGTCTTCGTTTTTTCTATTCGTTTGGCTCAAAGTCATTTACAACACATACGGGACTCTATTAGAAATTCATTTCCTTGTTCTCTGATGTGTATTCAATACGTAGGAATAGAAATAAAAAAAAAACAAACAAATATTGAGTACCGGAGTTTACATAGACATTTTGCTGAAAGTTTTACGTGTTTTACTCTACTTTCTTCCGAAAGGTATTAAGAACACATGAATGAAAAATAAAAAAATAAAATGTAGGGGATGATGACAAAAGGGGTGGGTATACTCCGAATAGGCTATAGAAGGTAAAGCAAGTACTCATTTATTATAAATAATTTAAGATGAGCAGGTCAAAGTTCAATACAAAAATAATAAAATTACGACTCCTTATGACAAAGTTATACATACACAACCTACGACCTGGCTTCTCACACCATTTATGTTGTGTGCGTTAATTTTATCCATAAGTGACGGGACCTACAGTTTAAAGTCGACTCTGAACGACAGATTTTCTGAGAAACTCTTCATAGCAATTTTATTTACTCTCAGAGTTTTTGCCAGAAATCTGCTGAGAGAAAGTCGCCGAAGAAATATTTTTTTTTTATATTTTCTTTTTGATGTCTGATCTGTGGTTTGAACCATGGCCTTACGTCTAATAAGCCAAAACAGTACCTGCTATTCTCATAGGCTACTGCCCTATTGGAAGGCATGAGATAGATGTGCTTTTTGTCATGAGCAACGTAACACACGATTAAACTGACGCCAAACAAGGCCAGGATTTACCATCAAGAAGATTTTGCAGTTTTGCTAGGTTAGATTAGGTTGGGGTGATTGCTTTGATATCAAAAGCTCACTTGAGCACGCATAGCAGCCCGTTGTGTCCCCACAGGTGAACGCAGTCTCTGTACAGACCAAGTTCTACCAAACTAGGGAAGAAAAAGAAGTTGGTCAGCGAAACAGCTGCTTATTAAAAAGCACGACTACCCTATGCTGGAAGACCAGCCCGAAAGTTTGATAAACGAAGATGATAGCTCCGTCAAGCTGAAAAGGATTGGAAAGCCAAATAACTTAAATCTGCACCTCGCAAGAGATGGGCAATGACAAAGAATGTGGATAACAGTCTCCTCTTCCTCCGCAGATCTGCATCCAAGGCAGAAGTCGTTAAATGGGAGCTGCATCCATTCCGCGTGTGTTTCCACAATACAACGACCTGTAAGCATGGCCACAGTGATTGAGATGATGCCACAACCAAGTCCGAGTAACCGTTTGGTACACTTTCTATCCATCAAGGGCCAAGTGACTCCAGCTGTGGAGCAAGACTTCTCATTGACTATGGATAGGTTGGCGTCTCGAAAGAATTTCCGCAGAATGACCAACTTGAACGCGGTAATTAGCATACCCAAGTCGATTGAAGAAAATTCCAGTAGGAGTGACCAGCACCAGCCCTGGCGAGCTCGTCAGCTCTGCAGTTTCCTGGAATGTCACTGTGCCCAGGGACCCAGACCAGTAAGACACTAAAGCGCTTAGAAAGAAAGGTCAAGACAGCGGTGGAGTTATTTACAAAGCTCGACAGAGATCTTATGGCGGCCTGACTGCCAGAGAAGAGCAGTTTTGCTAAGTATTTGATTTTATCAGACGAGCAAAACCTGTTAAGACCTATTAATTTGCTACCACACTAGCTACAAATTTGACTATGAAACAGTTTCTGAAGAAAAAACACAGGCTCCTTAGCTAACTTCCATTGTGTTCCATTAAAACAAACGCTAGGCGGCGTATATCATTTGCTATTTACGTAAATCTTCATTTTACTGTCACATAACCTAACATTATGAAAAATATGAAGAAGCATAACCTCAAAATAAATTCTCATATTTTTTAAAAAAAATTTCCTTGGCTTGGTGTAGGGTTAGGTTAGGTTATGTTAGGTTAGAGGACGTGTACTTATCAATTAATACAAGTACAGTACTCGGAGATCGAATTGACCCATTGTACAACGTCCTAGTTGCTCACACACTTATGTTGTGTGTGTTAATTTGTTACACTTGAGTGGTGGGACCACTGTTTAAAGTCCACACCGAACGACAAATTTTTGAGGAGCTTTCCATGGCAATTTTATTTACTCTCAGAGTTTTTCCCAGAAATCTGCTGAGGAATTCCTAAAAAAATACTTTTTGTATTTTGCCTTGATGTCTGGTCTGGGGCACGAACCCTGGCTTTACGTCTAATAAGCCAACACACTACCTACTAGACTACGGCGACTTGTGTAGGGTACAGGGAAATAAATTCCTTTTGATCACCAATATTTTTTCTGATATCTCCCGTATTTTTATTGTCTACCATAGCAATTCCTGTTGAGCCCTCATTTATAAAATATTTTGCATAAGAAACACAAGGATTTTATGGGAATACCAGAATCCAGCACCATTTGTTGGTGTTTGAGAACGTGTTGCTGCAGCCAGCAGTGTTGAGTATATTTTTTGGCTGGCAATGTGTATGGCAACTGAAGCTAAGATGCTGGAAACAAAAGAGCACGTCTTACCAGGTAATGGGTGTTTATTTGTAGAATAACAAAAACAACAACAATAAGAAATAAATAAATTACACATACAAACACATATACACACACATTTACACTTACATTGGAATGAAAGAACAAAGAAAAGAAAAATGAAAGGAAAACAATATTTTCAAGCCAAAACGATCAAAATTGCTATGTAATGAACTATAAACAACAAATAGTAACAACAACAAAAACAACAACCAATAGGAACACAATAAATAAACAAATAAACAAATTTTCTACAATAAAAAGAAACAACAAAACAAACAAACAATTTTTGTTTTTTATTTTTTCAAATGAATATTTGATTGTATGATTCAGAAGAAATTTGCTAGAAAAATTGAAACAAAAAATTGAAACAATAACAACAAAACGTTTTATGTGTAAATATTTGTTCAACTCCTTCCTTCCTACTCCTGCTTTTATTTCCTCCTCTGGCAACAATACAGGCAGTGTTATACATCCATTCCATCCATTCATCCAATCATCTATCCACCTATCCATGCATCCATTTGACCTACTAAACCATTTTGTAATCAATATTTGCTTTTCTATTCCATACGTCACTTCTCTTCTCTCCTGTCCTCTTATTCTAAATACTTGTTGTTGTGTTTTTTACCTATGTATTCTGTGTTTTGATTTCATTTTCTTTTTACTCGTTTTCTATGCTAAATTATAAACATTAAATTGCAAAACAATTTTGCCTCCTATTGACCAACATTATCAGCCTGCCTGTGATATTGTGAATTCCATACCAATCCCCATGCCTTCTTTTACTGTTGCTGTTGTTGTCATAATGACATTGGCTCTGGCTCTGGCTGTGGCTTTGACTGGCGTTGGCTCAATTGCAGCAATTGGCATTTTGAAACTGTGTTAAGCGGCTAACGCTGGCCGTATAGTATTATTGGCAAATTGTAGTGTAGTTTTCTTCTTAAAATTATTGTTAAGAAAATTGTTATTGATTTCTGACGGGTGCTAAAAGAAATCAAGTGGCAAAAGGAACAATGTACACTACACTACACCGGGATAGCACCATTACATAGAGGATTTGAATACCTCTTCCATTATATCGATCGTTGCTCACCAAATTTTTCGTCTGTTATAATAAAGGCACTTCTGTAATGACTGAATGTTATTACACCAGCCCTTAGATTGCATGTAGTTGTAAAAGATAAGCTAGGCATTGTTGGTCCGCATAATGCAGGGCTTTTACGGTTTGAAAAAGTATGGCCTTATTAAAACCAATGTCTCCCAGTTTTTATGGAAGTATGAAAGCTCCAGTTGTCCATACCAGAGATCAGCAATGAGTATTCAAAAAGATATGTAGCATCGAATCATACTTATAATTTCTGATACTTATACGCATTCATAACTATTTTAATATCATGGAACCTCTACTCATTCATACTTAACAACACGTATGATGTGATTGATTTCGACTCTCCATGACTCAACATATACACGAAGCACAAAATAAGTATGATTCGCGTACGAACACTAAAATACTCGCTAGAAGGTTGTGTGCTTGCTCCGCTTGGTGCTCTGTCTTCTTTGCTTATGTGACTTATTTCTATTTTTGCAAATGCAACAACAACTATGAATCTAAATCAGCATGCTAATGAATCAAACATATATCGAATGGTATGAGTTTGATGTCAACGTTGTACGCATACTCATTGCAACCTGTACTTATAAATCAACGATGTGGTGAGTACTAATGAATCAAAGTATCTCCCTTGAATATGATACGATTTGACACATGGAACCTAAGAAGCCCTTCATGGGTTAGGTTAGGTAGCGGAAATCGCCGTAGTCTAGTAGTAGGTAGTGTGTTGGCTTATTAAACATGAAGCCGATTTTCAAAACTCAGACATCTCGATCGAAACGAAATAGGAACTCCAATGTGCTGTACCAGCCCTAGCCAATTCATCACTAAAGCAATTTCTGGTGATATTTTTAAGTACTGAAGTCCATGTCTGAGTTGTCTTAGAGCGATTCGAAATTTCCCTACCCCTAGAAGAGACATCAAGATGCAGTGCAGTGCAGTGTTTAGGAAGTATATTACATACATAGTTGATCATTACAATGCTTCAGTTAGCATTTCGACCTAGGTTCTCTTCTCTTAGGAAGCCTATTAGAAAGTGTAATATTTGCTTAGTCTTATCTGTCACACAAAGGTCCTCAGTTGGAATGCTAGACTTAAATTTCCATCAGAATAAATTATAAGGATACGCCTTACATGCCTATTGTTTTCCACTATTGCAGCATGTCCATAGTACAAGTTGGCTCATTATTTAAATGCGTTGAGCCTACCTACCTACCACCCGCTTTGCATCAATTGAAGGTTAGGGAGAAACCAATTGAGTACGGCAATTAATACACAACCCTTTAGTCGGGATTACAACCTAGCTTCTCACACCACTGATGTTGTGCGTGATAATTAGAAATCTGCTGAGATTACGGCAAATACTCTGAAAGCAAATAAAATCGTCATGAAAAGGTTCTCAAACATCTGTCTTTCGGAGTCGACTTTAAACTGTAGGTCCCGCCACTCATGTATAAAATTAACACGCACAACATACTCTAAGAGAAATCAGAAATCTACTGAGATTACGGCAAATAATGTCGTTAGTTAAAGTGCAATCTGAATTCCTAAGCACTTGGTCTATCAGTCCCCAGTGACATTGGTATTTGCATTCAATTTACTAAACAAGAGCACCGCAAAGCCAGGTTAAAGAAAATCTACGATTTAACCTTAAGGAATAATGACTGAGGGCCTATTTATTTTAATTGTTGTTATTTGAACAAGTTTAGTTTGTTCTAAAACAATTTAAAACTATTTTTAATACTTTCATAATAAAAAAAATAAACTAAAAGTTTATGTTTACTTTTGGCCATTTTTGTATTTAACCAGAAATATCGTGTCCTAGTTGTTTACTATTTTGTTAACTGTATTATGGGGTATCTGTGTTGTTTTTTTTGTTGTTTTTTTGTCTTTTTTCTTTTTTTTTTGGTTAATTTATATCCCCTTCACTTAAATATAAAATTTATTTAATTTTAATTTATTTTAGAAACATTGCAAGCCAATACACAACAGTCTTATGGCCAATAGCCTTAACTCTGGAAAACTACATCGAAATACTATAATTTAACAAATAATTATTGGTTAAACCGAGTGATGGTGGTGGTGGTTGCTTTAGCTTTAGCTGCCTGGTTGCTGGTTGTTTGGTTACTTCATTACAGCCTTAGAGTTTAAAAACAACCAAAAGATTATAAAGTTTTCAAGGTTTTCGGTATATTTTTCGCTTTTTTTGTAGGTTTTTTTACAGGAAATAATACGTTAAGACAAAAATTAAAATTTACTACTAACCTGTTTTAATAGAAACAATGCAATAATTTTCTTCATTGCATTGGAATTGAAAAACTGAAAGGAAAAAATCGAATAGCATTTGATTTTCAAAAAGGTTTTCCTATAATATTAAGGAAAAATATCAGGCAACAGTCAAGTTTATAACCGTTCCGTCTTTTGTTGGCCCACTTCTGTTAAGCTGGTTAAAAAATATAAAATTGTTGGCTTTGTTGGTTTGGTTGTTGCTGCAGTTGCAAATTGACAATTTAGCCTTTCACCTGTCTTGGTTTATAAATCTGTTACCAATCAAAATAAATATTAACAGAAATTTTACAAAAACAAGCCAAGAAGGAGGCTAAATTTACCACTAGAAACAAGCAAATGAAAACAAGAAGGAGGCATAGAGAGTTAGATTGAGGCAAAGAAGAAAATGAAAACACTATCATAACTACACCTAAATGACCAGAGCCATACCAATTCAAATAGCAGCAGCCAGCAAAACAATTCGTTGTACTTGATTTTTGCAATTGCAATAGCACAGCAGCATAAGCAAAGCAACAATATTTATTGACATGGACTAGTCTCTCCATCCATCCATCCATCCATCCATCCATCCACTCGTCTATTTGATACCCACTGTCATCATTGTATTTTGCGGGCGATATTCAATTTAAAACCCCCCCTTTGGCACCCGTTTCCATTTTCAGTAAATATTTAAGCAAGAAATGCTTTATTTTTGATACCCGTTATATAGTGGTAGTGGTAGTGGGCTTATAGTTTAACCATGTATTCCATACCACTCCAGTCAGTTAGTTTTCTTAACTGGCTGTCTAATCAACTCCCAATTGTTTCTCCTGTTTTTCGTTTTTTTCTTCTCAACAAAATTGACTTAAAAAGCTACACCTCGTTATTTTCTGTTTCTCTTTCTGTGCACCAATGATTGAAGGAAATTTCTTTTTTTGAAAAACAAAAAAAAAATTCGACCAGAAAAAATTCACTTAAAATTTCACTTTAGTTAAGGCAAATACAAATCAGGTTGCATCAACAACAATAACAACAACAAAAACAATAACAACAAAAACGAATGTAAATAGAAGAAGTAAAAGTTTTTGGAAAACTAGTTAAAGACCTTTAATTGGTTTGTGGGGTTGCAATTTTGAAATCAAATTGAAGAATAAACATTTAAATTCCAATAAAACCATCATAAATAGGCCTTTAGTTAGGAAAAGGCAAATGTGAAATACATAAAGGCTTAAATCAATTGATAGTCAACTGATAAGGTTTCCCTCATGCTTTTAATGCCAGTGCTCAACAATTGTTCATGCCAAGTGTAGGTTGAATGTAAAATAGTGGGTCAAAGCATGAGACTGAACTGCACTGACAACAGAAGTAAACGTTTGTATGTGTACAAGCTCCTTCAAGTACAACGAAAAGGTTCTAAGGAAGCTTCGGATACTCCAACCTAAAAAAAATTTATAAAAATGAGTACAAGTGGTGAACAACATGGCAAGTCATTGAGACACATGCAGGGAAGTACCATTGCTCTTGCCGCTATTTCCCGATAGTGAAAAAGGAGAGGAAGTAGGAAAGGGCGAATAAGGAAGCAGACGAATTAAACAGACTTACAAAAGACACAACAAAGCGCGACTACACAATGGAAGCCCTAGCACTTCTCAACCAGCTCAAACTAATAATGAATCTATGGAGAGGAGGCCTTTATGTCGGCTCGCGACACAGAATTCAAACCCTCAAAGAAGCTTCTGCCAAGGGTCTTCAACCACAACCTACTAATCGCTGGACAGCTGTTACAGAGGAGGTGTACAATAAATAGTCTTCAACTCCTCCTCATTGTAAAATACCCTGCAATAGTCCAGCTAGGATCTGTTCTAGATCCTTGTCAGCGATCTAATCTCGCAGTGGCATCACAACGGGCCGCTATGCGTGCTCAAATGAGCTTTGTGAAATCAGAGCTACCACTCCGACCGACCTAATCTCGCAGTGCCCCGTAGTAAACTCATTAACTAACCTTAAGCTGTCCATATCCATGCCCAGCAGCGAACCTGTTCTTACACTGTCAACAGAAGGCCATAGACACCTAAAACATAACAACCAGTGATCAGCAATGAATCGTTTTTTCGCTACTCATAAGAACTCATGAAATTTTGAATATAAGTGAGTCAACAATATTGAAATTTAACTATGTACTCTGATTCATTCATACTCACTACAACGTTGATTTATAAGTACAGGTTGCAATGAATATGAGTACAACGTTGACATCAAACTCATACCATTCGAAATATGTTTGATTCATAAGCCTACTCATTTTGTTGCATTTACCAGAAAAGAAAAAAGACCCATAAGGAAAAAGACAGACAGAGCAGCAAGCAGAGCAAACACACAACCTTCTAGTGAGTACTTTAGTGTTCGTAAGCGATTCATACTTATTTTTTAATCTGGTATATGTTGAGTTATGGAGAGTTGCAATCAACAACATCATACTTGTTGTTGATGATGAGTACTTCAAACTTTAAATATGAGTATTATTATAATTATGATATTAAAATAAGTATGAGTTAGTATAAGTATCAGAAATTATGAGTATAATTTGTTTGTACTCATCTTTTTGAATACTCATTGCTGATCTCTGATAACAATACGATATATTCCCCCAACGCCTCTGTTCCTCCCTATCCTATACATCCTATCCATTGATGAGGCCGTAGAGGTGGCCGATTGAGGGATCATTTTCTGAGCTTAATAATAATTTGCTTTTGATGTTTGAAAAACATTTTTTTTTCTCAAATTTTTATAATTTTTCTCTTAGATTAGCAATCTAAAAATGTGTAAAGTATGGTATGTATGTGTTTGTATGCGTATGTGTATTGAATTTATATTTGTATTGTATGTTCGATTCTTTATTTTGCATGTCATCTTCTATTGTTTTAAATCTCTAATCAATTTTTCTGTTTTTTTTTTGTCTTCATTTTCAATATCGAAATCCAAAATGTATTTATAAGGGGGCCTTAACAATGAGGTTTTATTCTAATACCAGTCTGAGTGTAGGTCTGTGGTTTAAGGCTGCAGTAACCAGCATTTGCCTTTGCCGTATCCTGTATGAGTATGTGTATTTGTATTTGTATTAGTTTTTATCCTTTTTCTGAATACAGTTTTTCTTGAATTTGTTGTGTTGATCATAAACTTGTACTCGTTTTATTTGTTAAAATTTATTTAAAAAATTCTTTCTTTTAAATATTCTCTGTTAAATCTTCATAGTTTTCCCAAAAAATAAATTGCTGTTGTAGGTCTATTACTATGGTTTCTGTGGCAATAAGAACAGAAAAGGAAAAAACTTTGTAGCCTAATTGAAAATGTTTGTTTTGCTTGCTTTTCTAAAGGACAAGAATGTAAACTGACAGTGGGTTCTATTAACCCAAATGATTAAAATTCAAAAATTTCTTAATAATTCGAAAGGAAATCGCAATCATTAAACATTTCAAGAGAGCCTACACAGACTGTTGTAAACTGGAGAGGAAAGTAAAGTGAAAAATTTTTTTCTATGAACTTAGTCTTGGAATTTCTGTCCACATACCGGACTGCTGTAGTGTGCTTTAGGCCGAGGTAACGGCTGGTAATCACACTTCGAAACAGAGCTCAGCAATGAGTATCACATCATACTCATAATTTCTGATAGTTATACGCATTCATACTTATTTTAATGTCATACTCATACTACTATTCAAAGTTTGAAGTACTCATCATATTCACAATTTACAACACGTATGATATTGTTGATTTCGACTCTCCATAACTCACAAAGCACAAAATAAGTAGAATTCCCATACGAACACTAAATTACTCCCTAGAAGGTTATGTGTTTGCTCTGCTTGCTGCTCTGTCTTTTTTGCTTATGTGTCTTCGACTACTACTTTGTGACTGAATGATTATGGGGAAATTGAGGTCCCCCTAGTCAATGTTGGACTAGCTAATGCTGTATTGCCAATTACCCGGACAGTGAAGATATATTTGGTGTTCCATTCTCATCACTTAAACCTGAGGTACTGCTAACGCTATAAATGTGTACTGAAGTATAAACCTGTCATGAGCTATTACTTAGCAGATTTGCCTTCTCCATGATAATTAAAGTTATTAGTCTGCGCTGATTGTATAAAGAAGTGAATTATCATTAACAAATCGATGCTTATGAGAAACGATTTGATCTCCATTTGTAGTGGCTGTAAAGGTGGCGGTGGCTGAGACTAAACCCGACTTCCTCTATTATTATCCAGTGTTGTTACTAAATAGGTAGAGGTCCCTGAGTACTTTGTTATATGAATGTTAGCAGGTTGTACGGCTTCACTAAAACCTTAAAACAGTTTGAACGTCACTGTTATCTAGAGTTCGAAACTGTTTGGTACTGGAATATATCTTCTTCAATTGGACCCCTTTGACCTTCTTTTCAAACTGAAAGCTGAGCTGGTAGCAATAAGACTCGATTCATGTAAATCCTGCCCCAAACTGTACGACAGACAATGGAGAATTGGGCGCCACTATTATGGTCACTGTCTGTGCTCTGCCGTCGCCATAGTCTAGTTGGTAGTGCGTTGGCTTATAAAATCTGAGGCCACGTTTCAAACCCCCGATCAGACGTAATATAAAAGAATATTTATATTTATTACGTCATTTAGTCCCTGTAGCTTAGTAGCTCGTGTGTTTATGCTTATTAGGCGTGAGACCCCGGTTCAAACCCCATGTCAGACATCTGTAACAAAATTAAATAAAAAGAAGTATTATGCTGCAAAGCAATGGTTACTGTCTGTAACCATAAAAAAGGCGCCCAATTCTCTATTATCTGAAGTCCATTTTGGGCCAGGATTGACATAAATCGATTCTTATTGCTACCAGCTCAGCTTTCTAATTCAATGGAAGATCAAAGAGGGCCACTATTTATCACGTCATGTAGTTGCTGTAGCCCAGTAGGTAGATCAATCATGTTCTACAAAATGAAATAAAAAGAAGAATATTCCTTCGGCGACTAAATTAAATTGTCATGAAAAAGTTTGTCGAAAACCTGTCGTTGGATTCCACTTTGAAATGCAGGTCTTGCCACTCTTGTATAAAATTAACACAATACAACATAGATGGTATGACAAGCTAGGTTGTAATCCTGCCTAAAGGTTTGTAATGACCAATTACGTGTGTATATATGTATGCATATATTGCGTCGTTGGATTGGCCTGAACATTTGTACAATCCCACCTTAACATTGTGCGATCATGTCATTGAACCCATGTCGAAATTGAAGATCTTTTCGGTTGCACTAACTGATCAGTGAAAGGCCTTTGATATTCTTAAATTTTTTTGTGTTTGTTGCGAAACACTGTGCGTATGTTTCATTTAAAGAGATTTACAATTGAAATTGCTTTTGAAAGCCTATAACAATTAGTGTGTAAAAAGAGTAGTTAAATATTTGTCTTGTTTGCGGTAGAAATGTAAGTAAATATGGGAAATAGGCAACAATAACAACAATAACAATAATAATAATTATAAAGATGAAGAGGAAGAATAGAAAAAGTGAAAGTAAAAATTCGATTTCAATTACAATTTTTCAATTCAAATAAAATTTTTAAATAAATATTAAAACAACAACAACAACAACTTAAACTACAATTTCAAAATACTTATCTAACAAGAGCTGCTATTGATAAGGAGTATTAGAATTCAAAAATATTTAAAATTTAAATAAGTTTTCCTACAAAAGGGGAGAAAAGAGAAGAAGTAGGCCATCAAACACCACAAATAAAATACGAAATAGAAATTATTTATTGAAACAAATTTAAAAATTAAGAGTTTTTTCTTGTTGTTGTTGTTTGTTGTAGTAAAACGAATAAAACATGATTTAAAGAAATTTGAAAATATTTGAAAATGAAATAAATTCGGTTGGGTTGTTTTTCTGGTAAATCCTAAAAGCTTTAAATTTCGAAATGAAAGAAACGAAATACAGAGAATTATCACAATGTAAAGGGCTATCCATTTCGTGGTTTCAAAAGTATGGGACTGGAATTCGACATCCAAACTAAGTTGTGAAACCAATTTTTTTCTTTTCAGTTGAAAGTCGGACATTGACGAAAATGGATCGCTTAACTATCACACAACGTATAAAAATTATCAAAACCTACTACAAAAATGGTGATTCTGCCACAGCCACGTATCGTGCTTTAAGAGGAGATTATGGTTTACATAATCGTCCAGCTACGCAAGCAATTGGCAAAATTGTGAAGAAATTTGAAGAGACTGAAGTGGTTACAAATATTGAAAGGCCTGTGCATCATCGTTTCGCTCGTTCCGCTGAAAATATCGCTATTGAAAGTGAAAGTGTTGCCGAACACCCGAATGTGTCGATTCCTCGCCGTTCTCAGGAATTACTACTGTCTTACGGCACATTATGGCGTATTTTGCATTTAGATCTACACCTACATCCATATAAAGTCCAGCTCACGCAATAACTGAAGCCAGCTGACCATTCACAACGTCGTAGATATGTGGAATGGGTGCTTGAACAACAGGCGGAGGACGGCAATTTTTCGAACAAAATTTTCTTCAGCGATGAAGCACATTTCACACTCGGTGGGTATGTTAATAAACAAAGATTGTCGTATTTGGGGTTCTGAGAATCCTCAAGTAATTGATGAGAGGCCATTACATCCAGAAAAAGTCACTGTTTGGTGCGCTCTTTGGTCCGAAGGTGTGATTGGACCTTACTTCTTCGAAAACGACGATGGAACGAATGTCACCGTCAATTCGGAGCGTTATGGTCATATGATAACCGACTGTTTTTTGCCAGCTATTGAAGAATACGACTTGGAGAATATGTGGTTTCAACAAGACGGTGCAACATGCCACACAACTCGAGCGAATCTGGCTTTATTGCAAGACACATTTCCTGGCCGCGTAATTTCTCGTCGTGGCGATATCAACTGGCCACCAAGATCATGCGATTTGACACCATTAGACTTTTTTTGTGGGGCTACGCGAAAGACCGTGTTTATGCAGATAAACCTTCAACTCTTGACATTCGTCAAGTTATGGCTGACATACCGCCCAATATGTGTCAAAAAGTGGTCGAACACTACCTCAAAAGAATCAATGCTTGCAACACTTCGCGCGGAGGTCATTTAAATGATGTAGTGTTTCACACATAATGTCAACGTTCAAATTTTACAATAAAAAAGAAATATCATGAAAAAAATATTTTTTATGAGTTTTATTTACGTTTACTTTTGAAACCACGAAATGGATAACCCGGTGTATAAGGTTTATAAGTAACACACACTCACATACGCACACAGAGATATTATTTTGATAATTAACCCTTAAAGGGTAATGATTTTATAATCTTTCTCTGGCAGCTATTGTCTTACAACCAAATATGTATTTCAACACATTGTTTTTCTATTTATTTTCCTTTGAAGGCAAAAAGAAAGAAAGAAACACACATACACACTCTGTAATTAATTACAAATTATTATCAGTTTTAACATCAAATGCCAAAATAAAATGAAAAAAAAACAGAATACATGACCACACTTATGATCGAAAATAATTTGAAATCCCCTTGTTAAAGTCATGCTGCATTAATTTGAAAAACGTCTTTAAAATCATTAGAAAAACTATTGAATGCCCAGACAAGCCAATACAATAATTTATAAATTGTATTGCGGACATGAAAGATTGATCACAATTCTTGTATTCTCTTCTCTTTTTTTTGAATTCGTTTTTCAATTAATTACAATGTATTCGGAAATCTTTCCATATAGATTTTCTATCAATGACAAGTCTTACCAGAAAATGAAAAAAATTTTTTCTTATTCTCATTGGTTTTTTGTTTCAATACCCTACTCTTATTACATGCAGCGATAATAGTTCCATTGTTTGTAGGAAATATAATTTCTTGACAATTTGACCTTTAAACTCTCCCAGAAAAAAACCAATTAATGTTATGTTATGTAATAAAAAAAATCTGAAGAATGAAATTCTAAGAAAATTTGTTTTTATTTTTCATAAGAGAGTTTCCTAATCAGATTCATTTTAATTAAGAAACAGCATCAACAGATTAATTGTGTTATAATTTAAACATGTGAACGATTATATATGTAAGTTAAGTGGAGAGCGAGGCTTTGTAGAAGCCTAGTGGTCTTCATAGTTACTTAAAAAACTTCATCCTTTAAAAGGAAGTGATTTCGTTACTATCGATTTGAGGTTAGATATGGCAATACTTTTGCGGACCATATCTACACCAAAGGTCAGCGATGAATTGTTTTTTCGCTACTCATAAGCAGTCATGAAATTTTAAATATAAGTGAATCAACAATATTGAATTTTAACTAGGTACTCTGATTCATTCATACTCACTTCGACGTTGATTTGTAAGTACATGTTGCAAGGAGAATGCATACAACGTTGACATCAAACTCATACCATTCGAAATATGTTTGACTCATAAGCCTACTCAACACATTCTTAACTTTAGAAAAATACTTATAAATGATAGGAGTGGCTCGAATCATTCATCAGAATTTACAGTCTTAGTTGTTGTTGCATTCATAAAAAAAAAGAAAAAGAGACACATAAGCAAAAAGACAGACAAAGACAGCAAGCAAAGTAAACACACAACCTTCTAGTGAGTATTGTAGTGTTCATACGCGAATAATACTTATTTTGTGCTTCGTGTATATGTTGAGTTATGGAGAGTCGAACTCGACAACATCATACATGTTGTTAAGTCGGAATATGATGAGTACTTCAAACTTTGAATATGAGTAGAGGTTCCATGATATTAAAATAAGTATGAATGCGTATAAGTATCAGAAATTATGAGTATGGTTCGATTCTATTCATCTTTTTGAATACTCATTGCTGATATCTGATCTACACCCGTATTGGTCTAAAGTTTTAAGATCTTCTGGTATTCTTCGATAACTCTGTCAAATGCTCTGACGGTAGTTTCAAACATTTTATCTTTTTGATCTGTTGGCCTTTGTGTATTCTGGAAATGTGGTATAATAAGACATGTGATCATTTCTGTAGTCTACCAAGCCATAGCTCTTACTTACTTACTTAAATGGTCATTACAACTCGTTTAGTCAGGATCACAACCTAGTTTCTCACATCATCCACGTCGCACACTTAACAACGCAAAGCAGCCCGACTACACACGTTGTGTGTGTTAATTTTATCTATAAGTGGCGGAGTCTACAGTTTGAAGTCGCTTTCGAACTTCATATTTATGAGAAACTTCCATGACAATCTTTTATTTACACTCAAAGTTTTTGACAGAAATCTGATGAAAAGAAGTCGCTGAGAGAAATATTTTCTTTCACATTTCGTTCTGTTCAAGTGTCTGGTTTAAAGTTTGAACAATGGCCTCACGTCTACCAGGTCGACACTCTACCTACTAGACTACGGTGACTTCAAGCCATAGCATATATTTTGGTAATATAGGATACTGCCTATAACCACTGTTCCAGTAATTACTTTACCATACAGTTCTCTGACGATCTTTCCCCAATGTGCTTCATTTCTAAGGGAAAGTGTCTGTAGGCTAAAGAGCTGTTAACTGCTTATGGTATTACAGAGCTTGCGTTAGCCATGCAGCTCGAAAAAGTGGAATTTACTCGACATTCACCCTTACATGCAGAGGTCGTACAGCTTTTAAAGAGATGACTGCACATTATAATACAATCCTTGGCTAGAATGCTTAGGCCATGGTTTATGCTATAAAGCACAGACATACATACATATGTACGTAATTGGTCATTACAACGCTTTTGTCAGGATTACTACCAAGTTTCTCACACCATTTATAATGTATATATTAATGTTATCCATAAGTGAAGGGAGTTTAAAGTCGACTGCGAGAAACTTTTTCGTAACAATTTTATTTAGTCGCGCAGAAATATTCCTATTTTTATTTCGGTTTGTTGAAGTTGTCTGATCTGGCCTCCCGTCTAGTAAGCACTACATACTGGGCTACAGCGACTACATGACGTAATAATTAGTGGTAATAAATGCTGTACAATATATATTTTTTTATATTACGTCTGAAACGTGGCTTTAAATCTTATAAGCCAACACTCTGTCTACTAGACTACGCCGACAGCAAAGCACAGCCAGTGACCATAAAAGTGGCGCCCAATTCTCCATTGCCTGTAGTCTAGTTTGGGGTAGGATTTACATGAATTGAATCTTATTCGAGTCACTCGAATCATTTATACGTATTTTGAATCTGAATAAGTAGGCTTATGAATCAAACATATTTCGAATGGTATGAGTTTGATGTCAAAGTTGTAGGCAAACTCATTGCAACCCATACTTATGAATCAATGTTGCAGTGAGTATGAATGAATCAGAGTTCATAGTTAAATTTCAATATTGTTTACTCATTTATATTTGAAAATTTCATGAGTGCTTATGAGTTGCGAAAAAACCATTAATTGTTGATCTGTGCTATACACTCCTTCTATCAGTCTGCGCATCACAAAGAAAAGTTGCCCCACCGCAGCCGGATACAGCCATTCTATAATCTACATTTCTGAGTATAGAGTCTCACACTGCCTGTGTTATGATATGAAAATATAATCAATTAGTCCACGTATCAATATTTTTAAGGTATCGAATAGTCTATCACTGCCATTATAAGTTATCCATTCGCCAGCTTATTTTCTGTTAATTTTTTAGTAGTTTAAGCAACTCGTTTTTACTGAATTTTTTCTCGTTTTTTTTATAATTTTTTTACTTCATTTTATACGAGAGTCTGATAAACGATCAAAACATAAAGACAGCAACAATGGCAGCAACAGCAACAATAACAACAATAACGTTTTTAAAGGAAAAATATTTATTTAAATATTTCAACTGACATTGAGAGAGGAGTATCATTCAAAGTCTTTTTAAATATTTTCCAATGACATTTGCAATTGTGGGCTTCAAATCAGGTATTGGAAAGCAAATAAATGCCTAGGCTTTTAAGCCACAAGGAGAAGAAAATGAAGAGGAAGAAAAAGGAAAAACTCTGATTCAATCAATTTTCCTGCTTGTTACCCAGATGACTTAAAAGTCATCAGCGCCGGTTTTGTTTTTGTTCCTCTGTCTTGATTTTCTTTAATTTTCATTTTGTTCATGGTTCATGGCTGGGGTTTTGTTAAGACTTGATTTTTTGGGGAGATCGAATGGCGGCTTAAAATTGTGGAAATTTATTTCTGGTCTGTTTATTGTCAAGTCAAGAGTTTTGAAGTCTTGATTGTTCGTTACAGGCATCAATTAAAAAATAAAAAATAATTTTTTTCTTCTCTGCTGCTGCTGGTTGTTGTTGTTGTTGTTGTTAATCGTTAAGATGTTAGATAATGTTTGGTAATGTTTTTTGGTTTTTTGGTTTTCTGTGGCTGGCTGTAAAGACATTATATTTGAAAAGATGACGCCAAGGATTTAAATTAAACGAGAAAATCGTTAACAATTGTATGAATTTGAAGAGAAACAAACAAGACCACCCTGCTAGTGGTTATAAAAAGAAACTTTGATTTGGTTTTTGTCTTTGCTTGAAGAGGGGAAGGGGCAATGTAATGGAATTTTGTTAAATTGGAAATAAATTATGATTAAATAAAATTGGATTTTCAGGTGTATCAAAACATTGATTGCAATCTATTAAGGCCTGCAATTTAATACCCTACAAAGCTGCTTTGGGCCCATTTATTTATTAAATGATAGTTAAGGGAGATGGTGTATCCCGAATGGGATATTGGTTATCACTAACAAAGTTTATTTTTGAAGCAGTGCCAGTGAAGCACGGTTATCTACACACACATATGTAATTGGTCACTACAACAATTCAGTTAGGATTACGACCTTGCTTCTCGCACCGTTCATGTTGTGTGTCTTAAGTTTTAAACATAAGTGGCGGAACCTACAGTTTAAAGTCGACTCCGAACGGCAGATTTTTGAGAAACTTTTTCATGGCGATTTTATTTTTACCAGAAATCTGCTGAGAGGAAGCCGCCACAGAAATATTTTTTAATGTTTCGTTTTGTTGGAGATGTCTGACCTGGGATTTGAACCGTGGCCTCACGTCAAATTAACCTACTAGACTATGGCGACTATCTTATTGATTCCTTCACATTTATTACTTAGTTTCATTGCGAAGTATTTCCCAAATGACAGAGTTGACGGCTTTTCTCCTTCAGGGGAAGATTAAGAATGAAGTTATTAGTCACTTCATGTATCAAGTCAAGATGCGAACCATTTCCTTAAATCAAAGTGTTTTGTGCCACTGTGCAGGGTATAGTTAAGGATGAAGTTGTTGTTAACTCAGTTTGTCAAGGCATGATGACACTTAATGAATCTCGTGTTAACTTTACCTCGCATTAAACTTATCATGGCTCAGGTCCTTACTGTCATATACAACGGGGTTAAAATCAGTAGAGCGCATAGCAAGCTGAAGGATAGATTTTCATTGTCCCGGTTATCACACCACACTCTACTTTCTGTATCTCATCCAAATTAGCCTGAATCAGTCCATGTTATAGTCTAGTTATTCTAACAATTTTTTTACTACATAGTCGGACCAAAGCATTCCTGTCCATCTCGCATTAATGTTTGTGAAATTAAAGCTTATGTAAGGAAACACTTTTAAGTTATTCAACGGTTTGTTCCGCCTTCCGCGTATATTGCGCTTGCTTCACGGTCAATGGCAAATAGCTGGGGCTTTGTGTACTCCTTGTAAGGATACATATTCAGGACTTTCGTCAAGGCAAGATAGCGCCAACTGAAGCCCAATTGAGTGCGACATGGTCTGGCTGATAATCCGAGAAATTCAGCGTACTTTTTAGCTTCAACCGCGATGTTCTTACGGAACGGCTGACATGTCAATCTCTTGTGGTGTCAACCAAACGCCAACTGAAGCCCAATTGAGTGCGACATGGTCTGTCTATTTTTTGCTATTTTTTCATGTTTTCGTTTTGTCGGAGATGTTTGACATGGGGTTTGGAGCGTGGCCATACGTCCACATAATACCTACTAGACTATGGCGACAACCGAAAAAATTTCTTTTTAACTCAGTATCAATTATAAGTCGCTGTAGTCTAGTAGGTAGTGTGTTGGTTTATTAGACATAAGGTCACGGTTCAAACCCCAGCTCAGGCATCTCTATGAAATCGAAATATGAAAAAAATATTTCTTCAGCCACTTTCAGTAGATTTCTAGAAAAAACTCTAAGAGTAAATAAGAAATTGCCATGAAAAGTTTCTCAAAAAATCTGTCATTCGGAGTCGACTTTAAACTGTAGATGCCGCCACTCATGTATAAAATTAACACACAAGACATAAGTAGTGTGAGAAGCTAGGTCGTAATCCTGTCTGAAGGATTGCAATGGCCAATTATGTTATGTTATGTACCAGTGAAACTCGTTTATCTACAAATACAATCGAAATCAATTCAACAAATCGCTGGGTAGATCATTAATACAGATTGCTTTGTGGACGTGTATTCTATAGTTTCGATCTGCACTGACGTCGATAGTCGGAGCGATCACGGCCGGTAACATTGTCGGGGCTATGATAGCGAGTAGAGAAAATTGGGCCTCAGTGGCGAATTACGTAGAGAGCATTCTAAGACTGAAGAAGAGGGATCTTGAGGCTGTGGAACAAGTGGGCACGCCGGCATAGAGGAAACTGGCACATGTGTCAAGCGAAATTTGAAACAGGGACCTGGACGAAAGGAATAGTGGAGACACCTTGATGTCTCTTCAACTTTCGACATGCAATCTGGACGCGGATATGAATACGCAGGGACCAAAGGGCCAAAGGAACTCCACTCCGAAGTGATACCACCGTAGTTTCGGAGTGGGCACAACAAGTCCACGAGACAAGGGGGGGATTTAGTTGGTGAGTTGCGGTTAGGTACATTTACCCCTCCTAGGCGTAAAAAATAAACATTGTTTCGATAGGCATGTTTGCCAGGCTAACAGAGTTTTTCCTTAGTTAGATCCTCTAAACTTAAGTTGCCTCAAAATATTTGCCCTTGGTATGGTATTTTTTGTCTTTTTTTCAATTTGTTTTCAACGTGAGCATTTTATTTAAATTAAATTGAACTTAATTTTATGCCAACAACATGCTTAGCATTGTGTCTCCATGAAAACTGAAGCCAAAATCCTAGTTAATCAACTCATTAATAGACTGACGACTACCAACCAACCCGTCTGTTGACAATACAAAATAAATTAGAAAATAAAACGAATTTTATTGTTTTTTTTCTGGTAATTTATTGCAAATTTCCAATTCAATTCAATGAGTTACGGTTTCTGTGTTTATATTTAAAATTGAATGGAAACCTTTAATACGAATTTTCTTGATTCTATTTTTCTTCTTTTTTTGTGAATTTTTTTTTTGTATAACAATTAAACAAATGCTACAATACTATTAAGGTTGGCTTATTTTGTTATTTCTAAACATTAATGTTGAACGTTGGTTGTTTTGGTACTTAAAGGCCAATCCCTGAAAATGAATTAATCTTCTCCTTATTTACAGAGAGAAGAAAAAACAGAAAAATCAAAATAAAAGACTAGACACAGTAGAAAATATACGAAAAAAAAATTGTGAACCAATCATGCCTTTTTGAATTAAATTGAAACTGCTTTACAACATTGATGATGACGATGACGATGATGATGATGATGACGATGACAATAATGTTAATGATGACGTCTTAGACTACTTTGGCGATCCCTATTTATTTAACAACACAACCAACTTAGCAACAACAATTGTTTGTGTTTTTACAAAACTGCAACATGGTTTGTATTATTGTGGCAGCCTTCCTTATTTGCTATTTGTGGCAAGCTGTTGTTGCTTTAAATAGAATCATAACTTAAATCAGAATTTAGTTCACAACCAACTTTGAAACCTTAAATCTGTAAATCTGTTAAGAAAAGAAGTGTTTGTTGTAGGTACCATTTCATAGTACCACTCACTAATGGGTTTGCAAGTTCGTTTTCTATTTAATTTAAGTTCTGTTTTATTCCATCTTCTGTTGTTTCTTACCCTGCCTTTCAAACAATTGTATGCGAACGTTAAAGACCAAATAATTTAGATCACGAATTTCTTGTCGTATGCAAATTAATCAAAAAACGAAACTCAACAACAAAGTACTCAGGAAAATAAAAGAAACAAAAAAATGCTCGTTTCTTCGTTTTTTTTTTTCTTTAATCGTAAATAAATTTAGACGAGACTTTTCAACAAAAGGAAATAAAGAAAAAAGAAAATTAAGACAAATAATATATGCTCTAGGGGGGGTGTGGGCTTAAATATTTTTAACTCAAGTTTCCATTTTCAATTACTACTCATAGAGTAATCAATTTCATTTTCCATTGGTCATACAATGTTGCATTATTTGAATAAACACACAGGCCGGCTTACAGGCAGATGGTTATGAAAAGAGATTTTTTTTTAATAAACAATTTATGACTGATCTTAAGGCCATTAGAAATTTAATATTTTCAACAGCCGTATAAAGAAAAATAGGAAAAAACAAAATAAATACAATGTACATTTGTAAATGTAAAATATAGGCCAAATAAAGAAACACGTTCTTTAATCACCGGGGAGGCAATCATCCAACTTTCTATCCAGCAATAGGATAGAAATTATATTGTGTGGTAGAACTGTCACTGTCCTGCTTTGTCAAGAACTAGAATGTGGCACCTACTGAGAGTCTGATAGTCTCCTGATAGTCTGTTGACATGTATACATACATAATTGATCATTACAACCCTTCAGTCAGGATTACGACCTAATTTCTCACATCACTTATGTAGTGTGTGTTAATTTTATATATGAGTGGCGGGACCTACAGTTGAAAATCGCCTCCGAACGACAGATTTTTAAGAAACTTTTCATGGCAATTTTATTCTTCTCCCAGAGTTTTTGCCAGAAATCTGCTGAGAGAAAGTCGCCGAAGAAATACTTTTTGTATTTTGTTTTGATGTCTGGCCTGGGGCTCGAACCCTGGCTTTACGTCTAATAAGCCAACACACTGCCTACTAGACTACGGCGACCTCAATAGTTTGTTGAACTGACTTTTAAAAGCTTTTCATAAATCTGCATACATTTCCATAATATTGAGTCCTATTACTTAGTGGCATAGCAATTAACTGATGACCTCCCTGCGTTAAAAAGTTTATTTACAAGGGCATTTCAGGACAAATTGATTCGAATCTACTGCTTAACAGATTGAAACCTTCCTTATGGTTCGTTTCCTACGTACAAGGTGTCATCACCCTATCGAAAGATATTATATTGAACAAATGATACGACATCTACCTTCTGGTATAAAGCAGTCTGACAACACAAGATACTGACAAGTCAGCCTTTCTGTAAGAACATCGCGGTTGAAGCTAAAAATTCGCTCAGGTTCTCGGATTATCAGCAAGACCATGTCGCACTCAATTTGGCTTCAGTTGGCGATTGGTTGACACCATAAGAGACTGACATATCAACCGTTCCGTGAGAACTTCGCGGCTGAAACTAAAAGTATGCTGAGTTTCTCAGGTTATCAGCCAGTCCATGTCGCACTCATTTGGACTTCAGTTGGCCGTTCTGATAGAGTATGTTGTCTTGACGAAAGTCTTGAATATGTATCCTTACAAGACGTAAACAAAGCATCAGCTATTAGCCATTGAGCGTGAAGCAAGCGCAATATACGCTGAAGGCAGAACAAACCGTTGAATAACTTAAAAGGGCTTCCTTACATAAGCTTTAAACCCACAAACATTAATAAGAGATGGACAGGAATACTTTGGTCTGCCTATGTAGTAAAAAAATCATTAGAATAACTAGACTATGACATGGACTGATTCAGGTTTATTTGGATCAGATACAGATAATGGAGTGTGCTGTATTAACCGGTGCAATGAAAATCTATCATTCAGCTCGCTATGTGCTCTATTGAATTTAACCCCGTTGTATACGACATTGAGGACCTGAACCATAATAATTATAATACGAGGTAAGGCTAACACGAGATTCATGAAGAGGCATCTTGACTTGACAAATTGAGTGACTGATAACTTCATTCTTAAGTATACCCTGCAGAGAAGCAGTAAAGTCTATGATTTTAGGAAATGTTTCGCATCTTGACTTGATAAATGAAGTGATAAATGATAACTTCATCCTGTAGAGAAGCTGTAAATTCTGTGGTTTTGGGAATCAAAACTGGCTAATAAAAGTGAATGAAGCAAGGGACTATTTTGTGCTATATGGTGACATGTGATGGGTGACAAGTGCAGGTAGTACGATGTTGGATCGAAAAGTGATATATGTAGAATAAGTGTCATCCTAGTGAAAGTTTACATAATTGTGCTCAATTGAACTAGGATAAGAAAGTATATAGCTATGCTACATACATACATAATTGGTCAGTACAACGCTTCAGTTAGGATTATGACCTAGCTTCTCACACCACTTATTATGTGTGTCTTAATGTTATGTATGAGTGACGGGACCTACAGTTTGAAGTCAACTCCGAATGCCAGATTTCTGCTAAACTTTTCATGGCAATTTTTATTTACGTTCAGAGTTTTTGCCAGAAATCTGCTGAGAGGAAGTCGCCGGAGAAATATTTCTTCATATTTCGTTTTATAGGAGATGTCTGGGCTGGGAATGTAACCGAGGCCTCATGTCTAATAAGCCAACACGCTACCTACTAGACCACGGCGGCTTCTAGATTAGATTTAGATTCATAATTTTAGAAAAATATTTATAATACTTATAAATGATACGAGTGACTCGAATCATTCATCAAAATTTACAGTCTTTGTTGTTGTTGCAGGCACATAAGCAGAAAAGACAGACAGAGCAGCAAACAGAGCTAACATACAACCGTCTAGTAAGTATTTTAGTGTTCGTACACGAATCATACCTATGTTGTGCTTCGTGTATATGTTGAGTTATGGAGAGTCGAAATCAACAACATCATACGTGTTGTTAAGTATGATGTATGATGAGTACTTCAAACTTTGAATATGAGTAGAGGTTCCATGATATTAAAAGAAGTATGAATGCGTATAAGTATCTGAAATTGTGAGTATGACTCGATTCTACTCATCTTTTTGAATACTGATTGTTGATCACTGGTCGAGAACCATTCTGTGGGGTGGTACAAGAAGTTTGAAACTATACAGGGGCATTCTAAATTACTTACTTTTACATTAACTGGACAAATGTGGGACTGGATAATATGCGATTCCAACATGAAGGTACAACAGTGCAAGCTGCATGACTTACAACCCATATTCAGATGGCTGTATGTACCAGTGACCTAACATCTCCTTTGAAGTATTCCAAGAAGCTTGGCTATCCCTAATGTAAGAACCGAACACCGCTTAGCTTTGTAAAATTTTGGGCTTATGAATGTATGCTAAAATGTAAGTGTTTTTGAAATCAAAATGTATGCAACTTTGTACTTTTCCATACAATGAAAATTACTTTGAACTTTTTAATAATTGGGATTTGAAATCAATTGTTAACAAAGCAACAAATAAAAAAAATCTTCTCAAAAGTAATTTTCGGTAATTTTTTTTATTTGTTTAAGGCAAACAATGGATTTCTTTTTTCTTTTTGTTTTTTTTTTGTTTGCAGTGGCAATAGAAAGATTTTCTAAATTTTCCCTAATTTGTTTATGTTTAATATTTTAAACTTTTTCTCTCGTTTTTTTATATGAATGGGGTCCTGAACTTTTCTTTTGTTTCCAAATTTTTACTGCCAACTAAATAGTCCTACTAAACATTCAAGAAAGAAAAAAGAAATTTAGAAAAATATTTTTTTTTGGCATATAATTACATACAACAACATTAGCAACAATAACAACAACAACTGTAAAGTATATGTATAAAACCTAAAGAAAGAATAACTCCGTTTAACTGATTGTTGGTTGTATAATGCAATGCAATGCCGTTTTCTGAACGAACAATAAGTTGTAGTCGTGTCATGTAGCGCTTTACTTTTTAATGGTCATGATGTTTTGTTTCTTAAGAAAAAAATAGAAAAAAATATAAAAAAAACGTTTTTTTTCTCCTTATAACCACACAAATTATTTTTACATTTGCCAGTCAAGTCGTCTTATGACGATTTGTGTTCAATAACAATAATAATACCGGCTGCTGCCATAATAAAAGTTAAATTTTTATTGATATTTGCTACCAAAACGTATTACAAAAACAATAACAATGACAACCGCATTAGCGGCAATAGCCAAATCATGTTAAAGCTTCTCGTACAAATATTTGTGGCAGAAACAAAACTAAGCAAAAAAACTAAGAAGAAAAAAATCGGAAAACCTATGCCAAACATTTTAACTAAAAATTTGAAATTTAAAGGGAGATTTTAAGTACATAATCATAATAGAAAATCCATATAAAAAACTATGATTTTCAAAGGAAGAGCAAGCAGCAAGCAAAAAAAAGGTCATGATCTTTAACATGTTTAAAGAGAAATTTCTTTTGTTTTTGTAAGGCATTCAGTCGAATGCTTACAAATCAGGTCAGTTTAGTATTGAAGTCTTTACATAGAAAATTCGAAATTTTTTTAAGGCTCATAAAAAAGGTAAAGGATAAAGGAAAATGGCATAGATTTACGTTGACAGTTACTTTTTCTGGAAAGGATAGACCCTTAAATGATAAAGCCTTAAAAATAGTATTGACACTATTGTTCAGCTCCCTTCAACTCCATTTAAAAAACGTATTTCTTTAAAGCCTCAAACAGATCTGTGACAAAACACTCTTCAAACCTGATGGGATCTGATCTTAAGATATCTAAGCTAGAGGACCAACTAACTGAGATTCATGGGATATCGAAAAAAAAACCGGATGAATTATCTCATGGCGGGTAAGATCCCATTTTGGTCAGTCATTAGACCGAATGTGATATGACAATTAATATTTAACATGCTTTATAGCATCCTTATTTTGTAAAGCTGAATCCTAAATGACAGAAAAGAAGTTAAGATCATTCACTTCTTCATGGCAAGAAACACGTGAAGCAACGTAAACACTCGGATCTACAGCTCTTGCAGAATTCATGGAATGCCACATCAATCGAACTTCTTATAAAAACAGTGACCTTTTAAAAACCACTATAGTGCAATGGATAAGCCAGCACTTTAAGTAAGGAAATCAGTCATCTTCATACCCATATTACTCTTGCAATACCTCACTTTCCCATCCTGTTACCAATGAAGTTGAGCTTCTCTGAAGAACAAACGGAGAATATCCAATTTAACTGAAGCAATCGGAAAACATGTGAGAAACTAGGTCGTAATCCTGACTGAAGGGTTGTAATGACCAATTATGTATGTATGTAATCGGAAAACATGTAGTAAATTATGAACCCTGTACCAGCCTGTGTACAGCAAAAATCAAAAAAAATTTTTGGACCCAAATGAATTACGCTTGAATGTATCGATATCTCTCCGCTGAAATCAGCGGTAGTAATAGATGAGTGCTGTCGTCGCTGTGACATTTGTTTTGTGTGGATGCGATTGATTTTGCGAGAAAGCATCAGAAATGATAAAATCGACAGAAATAAAAACTTAAATTTAGTCGTCATTTAGAATTGTATTGCAGGTTAATAAGTCCGTAACTATTTTCATTTATCGCCTCTGAATTATAAAGTAACCAAATGGACAGTGTACACACCAGAGATCAGCAATGAGTATTCAAAAAGATGAGCAGATTCGAATCATACTCATAATTTCTGATACTTATTTTAATATCATACTCATACTACTCATATTCAAAGTTTGAAGTACTCATCAGATTCATACTTAACAACACGTATAAAGTTGTTGATTTCGACTCCTCCATAACTCAACATATACACGAATCACAAAATAAGTATGATTCGCGTACGAACACTACAATACTCACTAGAAGGTTGTGTGTTTGCTTAACTTGCTGTCTTTGTGTTTTTCTTTCTTCTTTTTTTGTAAATGCAACAACAACTAACACTGTAAATTTTGATACATGATTCGAGTCCCTCGAATCATTTATAAGTATTTTTCAAAAGTTATTAATCTGAATGAGCTTGAGCTTATGAATCAAACATATTTCGAGCGGTATGAGTTTGATGTCAACGTTGTACGCATACTCATTGTAACCTGTACTTAAAAATCAATGTTTTATTGAGCACGAATGAATCACAGTAGTTGAATTTCAATAATTTTGACTCACTCATACTCAAACTTTCATGAGTACTTATGAGTAACGAAAACACGATTCATTGCTGATCTCTGGTACACACCATTGCGGAAGGATATTGCACGAATTTTTGTAGAACGGAATGAATTGTGCTCTAAGGACTAGGATCAGTTTGTGGTACCCAGAAAATCGAGATTTCTGTAGGATTTGAGAATATCTTTGGGGGCTTGGGATCCTTCAGTCCATTCTGTGTTCCTGCACTCGCATGTTTAGGTCCCTAACTTAACTGAAACACTATCCCGTATCATCATCCACTATTGTTTGTTAGGCGAAATCGGCTGGAAGTCACATAACCGCTCACTTCAGGGAAAACACCATTTCAAAAAGGCAAGAACGATGGAACGAGGAAGATGGACGGCGAGACTTATTCCAGATATAAGGCCATGGATTGGTCGGAAATTTGGAGAGGTAAATTACTACGTCACACAGGTGCTATCGGGTCACGGATATTTTAGAAAATATCTGCACAGAATGGGCAAGACCGCCTCCCCTTACTGTCTTTACGAGGAAGGGGAGATAATTGATGGCGCAGAGCACACTATTTTCGAGTGTGCACGCTGGCAGAGCTATAGCTCTGCACTGACGTCGATAGTTGGGACGATCACGGCCGGTTACATTGTCGAGGTTATTGGACCTCAGTGGCGAATTACCTGGAGAGCATTTTAAGACTGATCTTAAGAGGGCTCTTGAAGCTGCGGAACATGTGGTACGCTGGCATAGATGAAACTGGCACACGTGTCAAGCGAAAATTCGAAGCAGGGACTTGGAATAGTGGAAACACTTAGATGTCTCTTCAACTTTCGACACGCAGACCGGACACAGATATGAACACTCAGGGGCCAAAGGGACTCCACTCCGAAGTAATACCACCGTAGTTCCGGAGTGGGCACAACGAGTCTACGAGACGAGGGGCGGATTTAGTGGGTGAGGGCCTCACACACGGAGGATGTGACGACTTCCTCTGTGGTGCAGTTAGGTACATGTACACCTCCTCGGCGTAAAAAAAAATTGTTTGTTAGTTGAGCTCTGTCAAATATTTGAATAAATTGCGTTGTTTAGTTCTCGTTTGACAGCAATTGGTAGCAAGCTACGGAGGTTTGTTATAAGAAAATCTAAGAAACTTTGGCCATAAATGTAGTCTCTTTCTACTTCTCTCTTTATTGTGAGGAACTAATGTACTGGCATTGCTGAAACTACCGCACAGGTTTAATCATTATATGTATTGCTCTCATGCGTTAAGAACCTGTGGTAATAAAAGCATTAAAATACAACCATTTTTGGTAACAGGCAATTGCCCAGCATTTTATTTTTTAATGTATTGCAGTTTAATATTTGATTAATAACAATGATTGAAGCTTAAAAAAATTAATATTTTTAAAGCTGTGAGCTCAAATCGAAATATTTGACTTTCCCGAACAAAAAAAAAAAGTTCATGAAAAGTGCTTCCAAATATTTTTGATTTAAAATAAGAAAATTCACACCAATTTGAATAAAAAAATAGCAGCGAAAAACATTATAACAATAGCAACCAAAAAATTATGCTGGTCATATTTATTTATTAAAAAGAAATACCAAAAAACAAAATTATTTTATTTTTAATAAATAATTGCTTCTGCCATACTTATGTACGTACATATCTATATGCAGTACAGGAGTAGCAACAATTGTACCCAGATTTTATTTATACACACACACACACAGAAGTACACACACACACATACAAATATATAAATCTAATTAGTAAATTATCTGAAGCGTGAAATTGAAAAATATGTATTTTACACTCACACTCTCGATCTCTCTTTCTACCTCTCTCTCTCTCTTTCTCTCTTCCTCATATACAACATTTGTACATTAATGTTGAAATAAAATGCCACAAAAAGAAAAAAAAAATAATGTTGAAACCGTTTTATATGCCATCATTTACACAAAAAAAAAACACTTTTGCCGTTGCACTTTCCCCTCCAAATACAACAACAACAACAGCTCAAAAGTAAAAATTGACCATTAAATTTAAATTTTTCATATTTTTTATTGTGTGGCATTTTTCTGCGATTTTCAAACGCATTGAGGTGTAAGTTTTGTTCATAAAAACAGAAAAACTATCACAACGAAATGGCAGACAGAAACAGTTTTTTTTCTCACTTTTGATGAGACTTTTTTGGGGGGGATAGTTCTATTAATATTGAAGGACTCTTTAATCATTATTGGTCTTAAACTGTAGTACAGTCCTGACTCTTATATGACATGAGCAGATCTTCTTATCAATTCTAAATATGTCTCAAAAATTTTGCTACTTTCACCAAAGAATCTCTGCAGGATAAAAATTTTTTGTACCAAGTAAACGTTTGCAATTGGAACTGCTTCTGCCAATAAGCTACACTAATCGCTGATACGATTTAATTCCACTAAAGGCCTTAGTAATCTTATTCTTTTCAGCTCCTTTAAGGAGCATAAGTCTTTCGCAAAGCATACATACATAATTGGTCATTACAACCCTTCAGTCAGGAAGTTTCTCATACCACTTATGTTGTGTGTGTTAATTTTATACATGAAGGGCGGGACCTACAGTTCAAAGTCGACTCCGAACGATGGATTTTTTTCATGTCAATTTTATTTACTCTTTGAGTTTTTGCCAAAAATCTGCAGAGAGGAAGTCGCCGAAGAAATATTTATTTTGATGTCTGGCCTCTAACCCTAGCTTTTCGTCTAATAAGCCAACACACTACCTACTAGACCACGGCGACTTCTAGTTTTTACAGCTAAGCAGGCGGTTGATGTAAAAAGCAGTTCCAAAAATGATAGGATAGTATAGTGTTACGAACGAATGAGCCTTCGTAAACTAAGGTCACTTATCAGCGGCATGTTGGCATGACATTTTGGTGAAAAACTATTCCTCTCCTATTAGCCAATGTTGTCTTCTTAAGAGGCCATCACATACGAAGGCAGCTGTGAATATATTTAAAAAACTAAATGCCATGGTAGAGTGGTTTTCGGCACTGTTGGTACAGATCTCTCTGTTTACTTCTTCACGACTGAACATGATTTCTATCGTAACTTTACGAAGGCAAAACAAGCCTGTAGAAGAAACCAAAACGAGTGGGAGTGTGGTTTTCAGCACTGTTGGTATGGATCTCTTCGTAGACTTCTTCATAATTGAACATAATTTCTATCGCGGCTTTAGTAGCAGGATCCAGAAATATCCTTTTATGACCACGACCTGCACCTTCCACAGATCGTCATTATTTAGTGACGGATAAAATTTACATGACAAGAATTCAATTGGCTTTCAGTTTATTCCATAAATTACCAGATTACGGGAGCATAAGTAAAGCTGAAGTAAATTAAAAATGAAAGCTAAAGAGAGAGAGACTTCAATCAGAGATTAGCAATGAGTATTCAAAAAGACAAGTAGAATCGAGTCATACTCATAATTTCTGATACTTATACGTGTTCGAACTTATTTTAATATCATGGAACCCCTACTCATATTTAAATTTTTGAAGTACTCATCATATTCATGCTTAACAACACGTATGAAGTTGTTGATTTCGACTCTCCTTAACTCAACATAAACAAGAATCACAAAATAAGCATGATTCGCGTACGAACACTAAAATACTCACTAAATGGTTGTGTGTTTGCTCTGCTTGCTGCTCTGTCTGTCTTTTTCTTTTTTTTTTGTAAATGCAACAACAAATAAGACTTTAAATTTTGATGAATTATTCGAGTCACTCCATATACATTTATAAGTATTATTAGGATTTTTCTAAAATTATGAATCTAAATGTCTAGGCTTATGAATCAAACATATTTCGAATGGTATGAGTTTGATGTCAACACGTTGTACGCATACTCAAGGCAACCTGTACTTATAAATCAACGTTGTAGTGTGAGTACGAATGAATCAGAATACATAGTTAAATTTCAATATTGTTGACTCACTTATATTCAAAATTTCATGAGTGCTTATGAGTAGCGAAAAAAACGATTCATTGCTCATCTTTGACTTCAGTCACTTAGAAACAATCTTAGGCAACTTATTGCGATCATAGCGATATTCCGGCACCTAGACCTATACACCCTAAGGCTATAAATGCCCTTTAACGACTCCTGCAAAGGTTGCAACAATGAGGAAGTATAGGCTGCACTTGGACGGAAATGAGATGGAACTTTTTGGTACCCAGAAATTATCGACAGCACCTGTCTAGCCAGAGATTACATACATACGTAATTCGTCATTGCAACCATTCAGTCAGGATTAGATTAGGCTGGAGTGCTAGCTTTGATATCAAAAGCTCACTTGAGCATGCATAGCGGCCCGTTGTAATCAGTCAGAATTACGTCCTAGCTTCTCACACTACGTATTTTAAGTGGGTTTATTTTATATGCGAGTGGCTGCAATTACAGTTCAAAGTTGACTCTGTACGACAGATTTTTTAAGAAACATTTCATGGCAATTGTTATTTACTCTTGCAGTTTTTGCCAGAAATCTGCTGAGAGGCCTTCGCGGAAGAAATATTGATGCTGTTGGAGTTGTCTGACCTGGGGTTTGATTCGTGGGCTCACATCTAATAAGCCAACACATTACCTGCTAGCACTACTAGACTATGATGGCTTCAGAGATTAGTTGACTAAAATTAACTGGATAACCGAGAAATGTTAGTAATTATGAGTAATTATAGTACAATAACCAACTCGACATCTGCTTGGTTCGTAGATAGGTGGGTTGGAGTGGTAGCTTTGATACCACAGTTCACTTAAGTACGCATAGAGGCTCGTTGAGACGCCACAGTAAAGCTTGGTGCTCCTCTTCAAATTACTAGAATAGAATCCCGCTTGGTCCGTAGATAGGTGGGTTGGAGTGATAGCTTTGGTACCAGAGTTCACTTGAGTACTCATAGCGGCTTGTTGTGATACCCGTACTTGTCTTCAAATTACTAGAATATAATCCAGTATTAGCATCAACTGATTATATTATTGACCCCATTTTAAGCAATATAGCTGAATGTTAAAAAAAAGGATGTTAAAAAATGTAAATATATGTGCTTCACTCGATCATCACCAACCAATGGATTTTACACAATGAATGGTGCCGCTCTTGAACTAATTAATATCTTTAACGATTTAGGGATAGTTTTCGATTGTAAATTGGACTTCAGAAATCATATTACATCAACTGTTAGCAAAGCTACATGTACCCTGGGATTTATCAAACGATGGGCTAAAGAGTTTTCTGATCCTTATGTTACTAAGCAATTGTTTACCACACTGGTTCGCCCAATTCTTGAATATGGATCTGTAATATGGAACCCCCAATACGCTGTACACTCTGACAAAATTGAATCAGTTCAAAAACAGTTCTTATTATTTTGTCTTCGTGGTTTAGGGAATGGATGGGATCCTAATGAAAGGTTACCACCTTATGAAAAACGCCTAGCACTCATTAAATTACCAACTTTAAAAAGCCGTCGTAAAATGATAAATGCTGTCTTTCTTCTGAAGCTGTTTAATGGTGTTATCAACTCTCAATTTCTTCTAGAAAAACTTTCCATAAAAGTACCTGTTCGTCCGACTAGATACCATAATTTCTTAAATATAAAATATTACATAGTTAACTACGCGAACTTTGATCCATTTCGTAGAATCTGTAATGATTTTAATAGTCTGTATCTTCACATAGATTTTAATAAAAGTATGGAATCCATTAAAAAGGATATAATTTTACAATTAAACACATTTAATTAATAATTTCAATGTTGTTTTTTTTAACTTATTTTTTGAATTGAAATCATAATAATAATAATTCAGAATTGATATATAAAATGAATTGAAATAGAAAATGAATTCAAATATAAATGTAAAATTTAATGAATTGTAATATAAAATGTAATAGTCTGTAAGGATTTTCCATAGACTTAAATAAATAAATAAATAAATACGGGGAGGAGCAACCTCAATATAGTCAAACAAATTGTTTTTAGGCAAAATATTATTTTTTTGACGCCCTCAATTCGGAAAGCAATAAATTTATTACACGTCATAGTTCATAATCACTGTTTGGCGAACATTATGGCAGAATATTATTTCCACAGAGTGTTCTGCATGAAGCTCAGAATGAGGTAACTCAACTGATCGGAGCCGTCAAGCTTGCAGAAGATGAGGGACACATGCCTTGAAATGCGATTTTATTTACCTTTCCTTGACACAACCTATGATGCTTGCCTAATCACGTACAGCCTTATGACCTAGAATATTTAAAACCTTAAAACCATAAAATATTTTTTAAATAATAAATTTTAAAAACAAATTTTAAAAATAAATTTTCGGATGCCGCCATATGAATTGTTATGCTGTGGCAGGGCTAGCCAGCAATTGTTTGCCATGAATATTAAACACGCGGTATAAAAATTTTAAATGAAAATGAAAATGAGTATGAAAATAACGGTATAAATGATAACATGATAACAGACTAACTAACTAACGTTTATACAAATAAATATTGTTTAAAAATTTATAAATTTTAAAAACATACATAGTTTTGCTGAGAAACATTTGCTGGTTGGCCGCTTAAATGCAAGTGTTTGAGTAATTTAATGTTAATTTTTGGTTTGGTTGATGACAACAACGATGATACTCGCCCCCCACCGAAAACCAATGGTTTATAAAGCATTTAATTTTATTATTTAAAGGATATGCCGCAACATTTAATTTAACAAAACAGGATATAACACTTTGGTTTGAAATTGATATTTATTTGGGGAATTATTTTTTTTTCTATTTTTTTATACAAGAATTTTCTTTCATTTGATTTAAACATGAATTAACAATTTGTTGTCGTTTTTCTTCTCTTTCTAATTTAATTAAAATTCTTTTTTTTAAAGAATTTTTACAATTAATTTGTAACTCCAGTTGCCTTTACACCATTCTTTTTTTTTTTGATTTAAACTTTTGTGAACTCATTTTTAAATATTTTCTGTTCGAAATTCGAAAATTAAACATTTGCAAGGCATCAGCAGAAAAAGAAGAAAAAAATTGAATTCCAATTTAATGTTAAAACAATAAGAGGCCACCAACACTGGTACCAACAACATTAAAACAAAAAACAAAAAAAAACACTCGCTTGAATGAAAAGAAACTTAACGTTCAACTTCAAATCATATTGACCTTTAACCCCGTTTTTGTTATTGTTGTTTTTCTCTATTATATTGTTGCTAAAGAGTTGTTTTGTTGAAAATGTAAGTCATTTTACAATTTGACTTTAAAAACAATACTTAAGAGCACTGCACAGTACACAGCACACTGCACACAGCACAACAATCAGCCAACAAAAGGTACTTCAGTAGGTAAAAAAGAGCAAAAAATGAGGAAAAAACTGAATAAAATAATCAAAATAAAGCAAATGTTTTTCGACTTAAAACGCTTATAAAAGAATTACTTAAAACGGCTTAGAAAACAGAAATTAAACCCTTTTTTAAGATTTTACAAGTTTTTTCCCTCTCCCCTCCCATTTTGTTTGCGATTTTATTATTTTCATTCAACTGAGCCAGAGAAAAAGCAATGAACCAACGATTAGTCGTCATCATCAGCATCAGCATCACTACAACCCACTCTACTACAGGCAATGGCAGCATTTTAATGCAATAAATCGATACAGCGATACAGTCAAAGTAATCGATTTACAACCATTTTCGGTATCTGAAGTGGTCATAATTCCTAATACCATGCATACATACATAATTGGTCATTACACCCCTTCCGACAGGGTTACTGTCTAGCTTCTGACACCACTTAGGTTGTGTATGTTAGTTTTATACATGAGTGGCGGGACCTACAGTTTAAAGTCGATTCCGAACAACATATAGCTCCATCCAACTGGCAAGGATTGCAGAACCAAATAATCTATATCGGCACCTCGCAAGAGATGAGCATTGACAAAGAAAGTGGATAACAGTCTCCTCTTCCTCAGCAGACCTGCACCCACGGCAGAAGTCGTTAGATGGAAGCTGCATTCTTTCCGCGTGTCTTCCCATAACACAATTACCTGTAAGCATGGCACGATCAAGTCCGAGTAACTTGTTGGTAAGCCTTCTATCCATCGAGTGCCAACTGAGCCTAGTGGAGGAGCAGGACTCCTCATTGACACAGGATAGGTTGGCGTTTCGAAAGAATTTCCGCGCAATGGCCAACTTGACCAAGTTAAGTGGCATCCCCAAGTCGATTGAAGAGGATTCTGGAAGTAGTGCATCAGCCCTGGCGAGCTTGTCGGTTCGGCAGTTTTTCGGAATATTATTGTATCTGGGGATCGCCCCTTTTGCGAGCATCGTGGTGGCTGTGGTTTGGATCCAAATCGCGGGAAAAGTCTAGTCAGTAGGCTCGGTGTGGAGTGGCATTTTCAACCGTTGGAGAAGTGGAGTTTAGATAGTCTCCCACCCCTAACCAAGAGGGAAATCTTGTCCAAATGCAAGGCTTCGAATTGGTACTCACGTATGGTGATGTAATAATGCATTGCGCAGGGTTGCATCATTGTGAGTGGGGGCGCTGGTAGACGCATTGTTTCCATCCGTGCTTTGAGCACCGTGGGGAGTGCCATCATGGCGATACTCACGTTAAGCAATGGATTTAATGTATCTGGGGTTCCAGATATGTGTGATACTGAAGCGCCGAGAAAGAAAGTCAAGACAGCGCCGTCATTCCCTGACAATCCTCGAGTTATTCACAACGGTCGACAGAGATTTTATGGCAGCCTGCTTATCAAAGAAGATCGAGATGCGGGTGAAAGTAACACCGTTGACGAGGATCCGTTGAGCAGCCCTGTAGATGGCCATTACTTTCGCATGAAACACGCTACAATAATCCGGCAGTCGGTGGGAAATGTTCAGGTCCAGTTTCCCAGAATAAACTTCGCTATCAACCCCGTTATCAATTTTAGAGCTATCGGTGTATACATCCATGAGTTCCGGCGGGACTATCACGTCACGGAGGTAGGGCATTGAGTCTAGTCGCAGTGAACTTTGCTGCCTACTTAGCCAGAAGCACCAGAGAAAGCCAGATAAACATTGCAAACAAGGCCTTTGTTGGGGTGATGGGTAGAGTACCAGTGATACGAATAGCTGCAGACCTTCTGATCTTGTTAAAAAGTCTGATATTGTGTAGTTTATTCAGAGCGGTCCACCAGAAAGCAACACCGTATAGGAGTTTAAGTTCAATGACAGCAGAACCTACGCTACCTACTAGACTTTGGCAAATTTGTTTATCCTCCAGAAGTTTCTCGTTTTCTGCAACATTGAGGGTTCCAATCCTGAGATCTCCTAAGAAATATACGCTCCAACTCTATTTCCGTGTTGCTCGTTCTTTGGCCGAGAGGATTCTAGTCCGCCATTTTTGGCAAAAACTCGGAGAGTAAGTAAAATTGACATAAAAATTTTCCAAAAAAATCTGGCCGTTCCCGCCGTTCATATATAAAATTAACACACACAACTTGAGTGGGGTGTGAGAAGTTAGGTTGTAATCCTGACTGAAGGGTTGTAACCATCCTTTTAGATTTAGGGTATCCAGCAAATAACCTCATTCGACTATAATTCTCCATGACTTGTTGCATTATAAGTTAATAATGCCACAACTTGTTGAAACGTGTTAGTGGTAGTGTAACTACCACCAACACTAGTTTTTCGTTGATATGTCTAGTCTGGTTGGGGTCTGGTGTCGTTTTTCTTTTTCTTTCTTTTAATGGCTGCATGTACGATTTTTGCAGTAAAAAAACAAAAAAAATTGTGGCTGTTTGTTGTTACCTCTTTTGATTTCTTCTCTCTGTTTAAATGTCGTGATGATGGCAAATTGTAAATGGTTTAAATGATTTTCAAATGATTTTCAAATGGTTTCAAATTTTCTTTAAGAAACCAAAACAAAAAACAGAAAAAAACCCGACACAATTTACTACCTACGGTTTTTCATTGCTGTTGTACGATTTACGGTTGAGTTTTAGTTTCCTATTATTTTTTTGTTGTTATTGCTGTTGTATTATTGGTGTTATATTGAGTATAAAAATGTTGAACATTGTTATCATACAATACACAACACAAATTGTATGGTGGCTAACAAAAATAGTTGGTAACAATGAAAAAAAAACAGAAAAAAATGAAGAAAATTATACGTTTCAACGTTTAAGGCAGCATTAAAAGAGCATCATATTTAAATTGTCGTTTATTAAAGTTAAAGATGAGAAAATTTGAAATTTAAAATGATGTGGTAGGCAAACAACAAAATACAAAAATACCAAACATAACAAAGAAGTCAGGAAGGAATACATAAATTTGAAATAAAAGCAAAGACATGAACCAAATATGGTATATGGAAGGAAGCATATCTTCAATTAAAAACAAAGACAATATTTTGTATCCAATAGAAAGAAGACTTAGCATTCCGGCATATGACTACTGCAGGATTTATGAGCATGTACAGAAGGAAATCACTGTCTTTCATATCATGAGCCCTCTTTTAAATTTGAGTTAAAAGCACAGACATGAACCAAATATGGTATATGGAAGGAAGTATGTATATCTTCAATTAAAAACAAAGACAATATTTTATATCCAATAGTAGACTTAGCATTCCGGCAAATGACTACTGCGGAGCTATGATCCTGAAGAGTAGAAAAAGACTGCCCTTCACATCATGTGCCCTCTTCTAAATTTGATCTTAAAGCAAAGACTTGAACCAAACATGGTATGTGGAAGGAAGCATATCTTCTATTGAAAAGAAGACAATATTTTATATCCAATAGAAGACTCGGCATTCTGGCAAATGACTACTGCAGGAGCTATGAGCCTGAAGAGGAGTAAAAGACTGCCTTCCACTTTATGTGCCTTGCTCTTCTCATGATAGGAAGGTCGTTTTTCACCTCACATTTTCTGATATCATCATTGACCGAGTTCTCTAATATAAAGATTGCCGCAATAGCAAGATTCTTTAATTAATGTTTAATTACCGGGTTAAATATTGATTGTGGTATGGGGCCTAGACGTGAGGCCACGGTTCTCCAACAAAACAAAATATGAAAAAATATTTGTTCGGCGACTAGCTCTCAACAGATTTCAGGCAAAACCTCTGAGAGTAACTAAAATTGTCATGAAAAGTATCTCAAAACTCTTTCGTTCAGTGTCGATTTTAAACTGTAGGTCCCGCCACACATTCATAGAATTAACACAACAGTACTTTGCGCGAAGGCTGTTGAAGTAAAGAACACGCGCGTAAGACTGTTTGCTTTACAGCAAATAATGTGTGGTAGTATAGGTTCGGTAAGGAGGCGGGCTCCCTTAAAGGAAGAGGCCAACATTAAGGGCCCATACATTCATAACATAATTGTTCATTCTAACCCTTCAGTCAGGATTACAATCTAGCTTCTCACACCACTTATGCTACGTGTGTTAATTTTATATATGTATGAGTGGCGGGACCTACAGTTTAAAGTCGACTCCGAACGACAGATTTTTGTAAAACTTTTCATGGCATTTTAATTGACTTTCAGACTTTTTGCCAGAAATCTGCTGAGAGGCTGTCGCCAAAGAAAGGTTTGTTTCATATTTCGTTTTGTTGGAGATATCTGCCCTAAGGTTTGAACCTTGGGCTCACGTCTAATAAGCCAACACACTACCTACTAAAAAACGTCATCTAGCTGGCATAAATTACTGGCCAGTGTGTGGTATTGAACAATTCTGTGTGGCTACCGTGATCGACAGGAGCATAGAACTTCTTGTATGATCAGGAGTATCTTAAAGGATATCTTTCAGCATCTGCAAGATGTACGTGAAATGGCATTTTTGCTGTCAAGGTTTTCGGGAGAAGAAAATGGAATCCAAAGATCTGAAGTTTGAGTGTAAGAGCAATTCACTTTGGATGATGAAGAAGTATTATAAACAAGAAGAACTATGTGTGAATGATAAGATTTCTGAGAATCTCCGTACAACACGTGAACTATCTGTAACTTGCACCAACAACAACAACTGTGTTCTTTCTTCACTTTTTTTGTCTGCACCTAAACTATGGTTTGAAGTCGTCGTAGGTAATGTGTTGGCTTATTAGACGTGAGGCCACGGTTCCAGGCAACTTTGGCAACTTCCTCTCAGCAGATGTATGGCAAAAACTCTGAGAGTTAATACAATTGTAACGAAAAGTTTCTCAAAAAACTGTTGTTCGGAGTCGACCTTAAACTTTTTGGTCCGGCAACTCATGTATAAAGTTAACACTCTCAGTATAAGTGGTGTGAGAAGCTAGATTGCAATCCTGACTGAAGGTTTGTAATGACTAATTATGTATGTATCAGAGATCAGCAATGAGTATTCAAAAAGATGAGTAGATTCGAATTATACTCATAATTTCTGATACTTATACGCATTCATACTGATTGTAATATAATGGAACCTCTACTCATATTCTAAGTTTGAAGTACTCATCATATTAATCATACTTAACAACACGTATGGTGTTCTTGATTTCGACTCTCCATAACTCAACATATACACGAATCACAAAATAAGTATGATTCGCGTGCGAACACTAAAGTACCTACTAGAAGGTTGTGTGTTTGCTCTGCTTGCTGCTCTGTCTTTTTTGCTTATGAGTCTTTTTCCTTTTTTTGCAAATGCAACAATAACTAAGACTGTAAATTTTGATGTATAATACGCGTCACTCGTATCATTTATAAGTATTTTTCTAAAGTTATGAATCTGAATGAGTAGACTTATGAATCAAACATATTTCGAATGGTATGAGTTTGATGTCAACGTTGTACTTATACTAATTGCAACCTGTACTTATAAATCAACGTTGTGGTGAGTATGAATGAATCAGAGTACATGGTTAAATTTCAAAATTGTTGACTCACTTATATTCAAAATTTCATGAGTGCTTATGAGTAGCAAAAAACGATTCATTGCTGATCTCTGGTAGGTAATGTCTTGGCTTATTAGACGTGATGCCATGGTTCCAGGCAACTTCGGCGAATTCCTCTCAGTTGGTTTATGGTAAAAACTCGGAGAGTAACACACAATTGTAATGAAAAATTTCTCACAAATCTGTTGTTCGAAGTCGACCTTAACAGTAGTTCCCGCCACTCATGTATAAAGTTAACACTCTCAGTATAGGTGGTGTGAGAAGCTAGGTTGTAACACTGACTGAAGGTTTGTAATGATTAATTATGTATGTATGTATTAGATATCAGCAATGAGTATTCAACAAGATGGGTAGAATTGAATCATACTCATAATTTCTGATACTTATACGCATTCATACTTATTTTAATATCATGGAACCTCTACTCATATTCAAAGTTTGAAGTACTCATCATAGTCATACTTAACGACAGGTATGATGTTGTTGACTTCGACTCTCCATGACTCAACATATACACGAAGCACAAAATAAGTATCATTCGCGTACGAATACTAAAATACTCACCAGAAGGCTGTGTGTTTGTTCTGCTTGCTGCTCTGTTTGTCTTTTTTCTTTTTTTGTAAACTGAGACTGTAAATTTTGATGAATGAAACGAGTCACTGGAATCATTTTTAAGTATTTTTCTAAAGTTCCGAATCTGAATGAGTAGGCTTATGAATCAAACCTATCTCGAATGGTATGAGTTTGACGTCAACGTTGTACGTATACTCATTGCAACCTGTACTTATAAATCAACGTTGTAGTTGAATATGAGTGAATCAGAGTACGTGGTTAAATTTCAATATTGTTGATTCACTTATATTCGAAATTTCATGAGTGCTTATGAGTAGCGAAAAAACGATTCATTGCTGTGTAGTAGATAATGTGTTGGCTTATTAGACGTGAGGCCACGGTTCCAGGCAACCTCGGCGACTTACTCTCAGCAGATTTATGGTAAAAACTCTGAGAGTAAAATACAATTGACACGAAAAGTTTCTCACAAATCTGTTGTTCAGAGTCAACCCCCCACTCATATAAGACTTTTAATATAAGTGGTGTGAGAAGCTAGGTTGTAAGCCTGATTGAAGGTTTGTAAAGACTAATTATGTATGTATGTAAGGTTTTAAATGATGACTTATTTTTATGCCAATCTAAAATTTTTATATGAAATCTTTGATTTTTCTCAATGCCAGAAGCTTACATCTTAAACTTGTAGTATTTTTGACACTAAACAACCAATAAGGACTAAGTTGTTTAACCGTTATTAGCTTATGAAAAACAATAGAATTCTTAATTAAATTATTTCTACCATAATTTGTTTGCTTGTTTGTGTTTTTTTTTTAACAAATCAACTCTCCTATCAATATCACTGTAATTTTCTTTAAATCTTTGCCTACCGTTACGTTTGAAAAACAACAAAAAAATATTTCCTCAAGGAATTTAATTTTTTTTTGTTTTTTTGTTTTCAATTTATTGTTTGAATATCATTTTAATAAATATTTTATTTATTTAACATTAATTCTCTTATTTTTTATTTTTTTTCATCTTTAAATTGTTAAAAATCTCTTATTTAATCACTTCATTATCTAAACAACTGTTGTTTTTGTTGTTGTTGTTGTTATTTTATTCGCTAGTTTTCAATGCCTTTAATCAAAACGATTTCATCTCTTTTTCAAAAAGACCCAAAACACGAACCAAAAAAAAGGAAGAAAAAAAAACATAGAAAAACCTCAAACACGAATAACTTAAAGTAACCACTGCTAGACCGATAGACAGACAGACAGACAAATCATTGAAAAACGATCTTAGCCTAGAGCGATTTGTCTAAAAGTAATGAAATGTGATTAAAATAAAACAAAAACAACAACAAAAGCAGGCATACAAAAAGGAAACCAGAGAATGGCATCAAATTGTTAGGGGGCCCCCTAGAAAACATGGGCAAACATGATTGTGATTTTTTCTTTGGTTTTTTTTGTTAGCCCCAGCTAGGGAAGTGAGTTAAGCAGAGAAAAAAAATTGTTAAACAGCGAAAATGCAACCACCATGAAACGTCGATAATGTCAACGATTCATTAGTGGAGTTTAATTTGAATTTTCCCATCATAATTTGCATTAAAATTTGGCCAAAAGGAGTTTTTATTCAGGAGGTTTTTGTTGGTTTTTTGTTTGTTTTAATTCGCGATTTTCTGGTTGATTTAAAATCAATTTAAAATCTTCAAAAGGTATACGACTAGAGGAAATAAATCCTGGTTGACAAATTATAGGAAATGGTCGAAGTGGGTGGCCATTAAAAATACAAAAAAAAAGAAACTGAATTATAAACACAATAATGAACTGTAAAACAAAAGGAATAAATAAATTGAAAACATGGCATAATGATGGATTAAAATTAAAAGAGAGTATGAACTAGAAAATCTAATAACCTGGTCTTTCTCGCCTTCTGCTACCTTAATGGTTTGCAATTAATCGTCAAGCGGATGGCTGTCAATAATCAAGTCTACTATTGGTATTCCTGTATGGAGACTCCGTACATGCTTCCATACCTAGCTTGTGTTACAATATTGCTCAGATAACTCACGTATTTAAGTGAGTTTCTACCACACACTCACCCATTGAAATCTCTGATTTGTCTGCGACTGCTTATAGTGCTCGCAGTTACCAGGATTTTCCACTTGGTTTTCTACCACCGACAGCTCGGCGACGCGTTTGATAGAATTCATACAAGTTGCGTTGTTTCTTGAGCCAGTAAATTCCTTCCTGTAATATACAGAATCCGGGTTTTTTTAGTAGGCCCTGCTATTAAAGGGTCCGCCAAATAATTTTTTTTTGCTTTAAAAAAAACTACTGAATATTTTCTCAAATTTCTTTTTTTATTTGAAAGTACAATCCTTCCGGTTAATAATGGAAAATAATTTCATTCAAGTGGATGCCTCGGTTGCCCATGCAGTAGCCTACACCATCGGTCCAATTTTTAAGCACATTATCGATTGTGTGCAGCTGTATTTCACCAATGGCTTCACGAGTATTGTCCTTTAAAACGTCAATTGTCTCTGGCTTGTCGGCGTAACACTTATCTTTGACGGCACCCCACAAATAATAGTCCAACGGTGTCAAAACGCAGCTCTGCGGCTGATAATTCGATCTTAAAAAACAGGGCGCAAAACATTGCGGCTGTATGGCACGTAGCGCCGTCCTCTTCAATTTTTGTGAACAAAAATTCGTTCAACATGGCCCGATAACGATCGCCATTGACTGTAACGGCCACTCCTTGCTCATTTTCGAAGAAAAGTGGCCCAATTATGCCTCTGGACCAAAATCCGCACCAAACAGTGACTCGTTTTGGGTGCGACGGCTTTTCAATGTATGCGTGCGGATTTTCTGTGCCCCAAATGCGACAATTTTGCTTGCTTAAATACCCGCCAAGATCAAAATGAGCTTCATCTGAAAAGATGATATTTTTTGCCAAAATCGGCATCTTCTGGTGTAGGCTACTGCATGGCCAGCCGAAGCAGCCATTTGAATGAAATTATTTTCCATTATTAACCGGAAGGATTGATATTCAGTAGTTTTTTAAATCATTTAAAAAAAAGTTATTTGGCGGACCCTCTATTCTAATTATATACGAGCGGATTAACTTCATCATATGATCGGTGTAGTGTCACAGACCAGAGTCTCTGGTGGTCATTGAACCCACGACTCTCACGCTAATAGTCTAGCACTCTACCCTCTAGACTACCAGGGTACCCAAGCCATGCTATTAAAATTATAAAAATCAATCCGTTTATCTCTTTGCAAACAGATGTAACGGCAAGAAGAATAATGGAATGAAACAAAATCTCATCTATTATAACCATGTAGCAAACCGATCACTTGGGACCTCTAGAGGACATACATTTGAAGCGATAATTGTCCGAATACACAAACAAAACTGAATCACTAACATTTTATCAAGAGAGCTTTCGAACGTGAGCCTTCGAACGTTGCCTTAATGGGATGTAAATTCGCTGAAAGTTTGAAGTCAAAGTCAAGTAAAGTTGGCTCTTCTGAGAATCTGTCTGTCTAGTGTAGGAAGTTGAATTGGAACTTACTTCGAAAAGTTATATACATATGTAGAAGCTGTCTTAATCCAGTAGCTAGTGTGTTGGCTTATTAGATGTGATGTTACGTTTCAAACGCCAGGTCAGACATTAAAATGAAATACGAAAAATATTTCTTCGGCGACTTCCTATCAGCAGATTTCTAGCATAAACTCTAAGAGTAAATAAATGGCCATTAAAAGTTTCTTAAAAAATTTGTCGTTCAGAGTTAACTTTAAACTGTAGGTCCCGCCACTCATGTATAAAATTAACACACACAACATTAGTGGCGCCAGAAACTAGGTCGTAATCCTGACTGCAGGCTTGTAATGGCCAATTATGTTGTGTATGTATATATATTTGTTCCATTAAACTACAAAGACGATATCATCGGATCTGTATTCTCCGATAAAATACCTTACATTTGATGAAAAAGAAGCCAAATGGTTATCCTCTATGATATCATCACTACACTTTAGAATAAATTTAAAACTGTTATGTTCGAAGCAGTACAGATAGCCAATGTCCGATCAGTAAATGCTTGAAATGGAAGTCTAGACCAACATGTATCCCGTCCAGCTGTACTTATGTGCCTGGTATAAGTAAGTACGTCCATATTTTATTTTTTTTTTTTATTCCCCAAAATCTAAAAAACTTTGGCGCATGAAAAAATGCATCCCATGTGAAATTTGTATTGAAATTATTTTGGAAACTGCTCATCATTTTCAAGATTTTCTTATCCTACTCCCGTTCCCTGTATATATCGACGCCTCCATTCTATAACGTTCTAAGTGTACTTGGTCCCATTGCTGCTTCATCGCTAAAAAATTTTCAACATTTTTCACAATTCTGAATGCCATAAACATCCCATCCAGCCGTATCTGTATGCTTGATATCAGTGAGTACGTCCACATTCCTTTTCCAGTGTGCGTTCCACGTACATTCCAATGAGTTACACACAAGTCCATCGAACTGTCAATAACGTCCGATGTTACCGAAAGATCCCCAACTCAATATTGCATCGAAAATTCCACAAATTCCATCCTCTAGTGGGCTGTGTGCTACTCTATTAGCGTGAGGATCGCGGGTTCGATTCCCACCAGAGACTCTAATCTGTTACACTACACTGAGCATATGTATTGTAATAAATAAGTAAATGAATTATAATAACGTATCAAAGCCAAAGTTTAACTAATCTTTCCTAATATTATCGATAAATTTTACAAAAATAAAAGATTTTTCTTTTTTAAAGATGCATGATTCGGTTCGAGGTTTGATTATTTTTTGAATGGTTTTCTGCAATTTTTTTTTTATTTGTTTGTTTTTCTGCTAAAGATGCATCAATTTAATGGTTTAAGGTATTTATTTTGTTTTTTTTTAAAGACAAATGAAAATAAAAACCTTTTAACAGATTGTTAAACTCTAAACAAATTTGCATTTGTAATCTTCAAACAATAAGATTTAAATTTGATTTAAATTTCGGTTTGCCAGAGCTATATGGCTTAAAAACAGAAGATCTTTTAGCAGAGATTTAAAATGAATAAAGGAAAATTAAAAAAAAAATTGGGAAAATAATTCAAAAATTTTAAAGCAAAAAAAATACTACAGTTTTCTTAAGAAATTAATTTTTTAAAGAAAATTTTGTTACGAAAATTAAACATTAACATAAAAATTATAAGCAAAAGCTACAGAAACAGAACAATGGAGTAAACAAACCTGTTATCGTACTGCTTAATATCGGGTCCGCCATCTAACGTTTTTTTTTCAACTAGTGCTTATTTCGTGAATGGTAACACTTAGCTCATGTCTGATTTGACAGATAATTAGTTTTATCCTTCCGCTGAACGAATATGGTTGTGTATACGCTTGAACAACGCTGGGAAATATTGCGACATTACTTTCAAAATCATGGTAATATTGCAAAATGTGTGCGAAAATTGCGTACGGATTTTAGAAGAAGAGAAGCACCGTCAGCTCCATATGTTCGTTATCTTGTGAAAAAAGTGAAAGAAACTGGCACCCTATTGGCAACATTTGGTTTCAACAGGACGGTGCTACGTGCCACACAGCCGAGGCTACACTCGATGTTTTGCGCCCTGTTTTTGAAGATCGCATTATCAGCCGCAAAACTGATGTCGTTTGGCCACATATGGGCTGCGATTTGACACCGTTGGACTATTATTTGTGGGGTGCCATCAAGGATAAGCCGACAAGCCAGAGACAATTGACGCTTTAAATGACAATTTTCGTGAAGCCATTGGTGAAATACAGCTGCACATAATCGATATTGTGCTTAAAAATTGGACCGATCGTGTAGGCTACTGCATGGCCAGCCGAGGCAGCCATTGGAATGAAATTATTTTTCATTATTAACCGGAAGGATTGTACTTTCAAATAAAAAAAGAAATTTGAGAAAATATTCAGTAGCATTTTTAGCATTTGCAAAAAAAAGTTATTTGGCGGACCCTTCATTGTTACGACAATTAAACATTAACATTAAAATTATAAGCAAAAGCTACAAAAAAAAACAATGCAGTAAACAAACCTGTTTACAATTATCGCACAAATGGTGAACAAGTAAACAAAATATAACAACAACAATACAATAATAAACGTAAGCAACGATGTTTACATTTATAGAGATTTCGAGAAGGCAAAGCCACGAACATTCGCCTTCAAGAACATTCATCAGACTGTTTACCCTGCCATATAAAAGGCAAGTCAAAGTAGGCAGGCGAGTGAGTTAGTGAAGTTCAGTCAGTTTTTGTGTGAAGTTGCGGTTTGTTTGAAGATCTCCGTTACAAAGATCTATCGAACAATTGTCTAGTAATTGTTATTGTTCATTCAAAGGGTATAAACAGATGAATAACAAACAAAGCAATTGTTGTTGTTTACATCAAGTTGTGAACAGTAGCACACATAATTGTAAAAATAATAAAGAATTTTAATTAAAATTAAACACAAATTTATTTTTATTTGCAATCTACGAGTTCATATTTCAAAACGTTTTTAAAAGATAAAAACATAACAATATGTATGCAGCTTAACCTTAATAAATACATGAAAATAAAATTATTTGACAATTTTCAAATAAATTTCGAATTTATGAATAGCAATTGTCTGGCAAAAACAACAAAAGAAGTACGAATCACATCTTTGGTGACAGCTAAAAGCCTTTTGTGATCAAAACTCATTACCATAGAAAACATAATTTTTCTGCTTCGAAACTCTATTCAAATCATACCATTTTCTGTGTCTTTTTCTTTCCTTTTTTTTGGTCCGTAATTTGCATTTTCTGTTTTGTATCTAAACAGACAGCCACCACTGTATGTGTGTGTTTCGCAAAATCCAAACAGTAGCAATTCTTTGTTTAGTTTTTTTTTTGTTTGTTTGCCTCATACGCAAGCGAATTAAATAAAAATCTTCAAGATGATGTTGATCATGTTGACAACAACGAGTTTTTGCTGCAATAATGCTCGGTAGGTAGCAAATTGGAACAATTTTAATAAAAATCTTTCGGGGTTTTTTTTCGGTGCTACAACTTCTAAATATGACTTTAGCTGCAGTATGCAAAAAAGCTTAGAAGAGAAAGGAAAAAAAATTAAACTAAGCTAAGCAGTGAGGAAAAAAAATTCGTTAACATTTATTGGTTACATGTGGGTCGTATATAGTAGTATAGTGTAGAGTCTTAGTTGCCTGCTTGCCAAGCGATGTAACCTCCTGATGTGCTGACATGTCTTGTTGTCTACCAAATAAAAATTGAGTACTTGCATGCATAAAGGCATACATCATTTTCCAGCTCATATACATACATAGATATACAGCTATAAGGTGACCAACTTTAATTACAGAAAAATCTCTTCCGTCCATACAAATATCCTTCAAATCTAAAGAAGCCTTTGAGTCATTTGCCTACAAAAAACAGTGTAGTTTTATGGTTCCCTAATGAAATTTGTGTTCAAATTGTGTTGGAAACTCCCCCGGAACTCCTGGATGTATACACTCGACAGCGGGTTTGGTAGCGGAGTTTATTCTGCGAAACATGGGATCTGAACATATCCCTCCGACTGCCGGATTATTGTAGGGTGTATAAGGCGAAAGCAATGGCCTTGTTGCCTTGCTGCTTAATGGATTCTCGTCAACGGTGTTCCTTTCACCCGCATCTTGATCTTTTCTGATAGTCAGGCTGCCATAAAATCTATGTCGAATGTTGTGAATAACTACAGAATCGTCAAGGAAATGTTGCCGCTGTCTCAACCTTCTTTTGGGTGTTTCAGTGTCACACTTATCTGGATCCCCGGGCACAACGTCGATTGATTTTACGTGGAAACCTGTCCTGTAACTAAAACTCTTTCCGATCTTTGGTTCACGGCACCCGTTTGAAAATGCAACTCCACACCGAGCCTAGTGACGACACTCTTCCCGCGATTTGGATATAAACCACAGCCACCACGATGCTCGCAAAAGGGGCGATCTCCGGGCACAACTATGTGTGGGTTTTACGTTGGTACCTATTCGTGTGGACCTAATCCCACGGTGCTCTTCGCACAGGCTGAAAAATAATGCGTCTACCAACGCCGCCACATACCGCAAACACTGGCTGCAACCCTATATGTGGGTAGCAATTTGAAGTCATGTTGTGTTGGACATAATTTCCCTTTTGTTTAGGGGTCGGAGACCATCTAAACTCCTTCAATGCGTTTTAAGAGTGTAACGCCACACCGTACTGACACACTTCCCGCGATTTGGGTCTAAACCACAGCCACCACGTCGCTCCCACAAGGGGGCCTCACCATTGCCGGGCAGGGATAAGTCCCTGGGGCTCCCGACACCCGTGGCACCAGATTAAGACCTCTGGTCAGGCTTCGCAGCCAAGTATACCAGACTGCCGCCAGTTGAACCCCAACTAGTTCCTGACTGGTAGCAGCACCCTTAGTCGCCTTGTACGACAAGTATGGTGATCACTGTGGTAGTATTCTATTCCCGCTACCACACGGGGACATCCCCGGGCACAGTAATATTCCGGGAAACTGCAGAGTAGACGAGCTCGCTAGGGCTGGTGCACTACTTCCGGAATTCCCCTCAATCGAATTGGGGATGCCACTTATCTTGGTCAAATTGGCCATTGCGCAGAAATTCTTTCGAGACAGCAACCTATCCTAGGTCATTTAAGAGTCCTGCTCCACCGCTAGGCTCACTTGGCCCTCGATGGATAGAAGGCACACCAACCAGTCAAACTGTCGAGCTGCGTTTCCAGCATGGAGTAGTCGTGCTTCAAATGTGCACTCCTTGCGCTGACCAATTTATTCTTCTTCCCTGGTTTGGAGGAACTTGGTCAGTACAGAGACTGAGTTCTCCTGTGGTCTCAGAACGAGCCGCTATGCGTGCTCAAGCTACCATTACAATCTAAGCTAACCTATGTTGGAAACTACTCATCCTTTTCAAGATTTTCTTATACTTCTTCCGTTCCCTGTGTATATACTTAAGAAAACCATACGTTCATCTTACCTTGATATTCTGCAGAAAGTTGGTCCCATTGCTGCTTGAACGCTAATAATTTTCTACATTTTTCACAATTCTGAATGCCATCAACATGAGAGGAAAAAACGCACAAAAAACTGGAAGAAAAAATAAAGTTTCGCTAAAAGAAAATGAACAACAATTGTGCGGAGGAGATGACAAACATAAACTATGCCTCTGTTGAAAAATAAAACGCGTACGCAATTGCTGTCAGTATCTCCTTTTTAGCATTTATTGTTGCAAAAACAAAATTGCTGCCACAGCTGAATATACACGCGGAGAGTTTTTCTTTTCCATTCTGTTTTCTTTTCTGTGTTGTTTTGTTTTGTTTTGTCTTGTTTTGAGGGAATTGCAATCATACGCAACAGCTAAGCAGAAAGGGAAAACAACGATATGATATGATATGATACGGTCTTCACGAGTAAAAAAAGAAAAGGACACAAAACAATTCGTTGCATACAAATCAGCAACAGTAACAGCAGCAGCAACAACAGCAAGGCATTGCATAGAAAACACAAAAGACTTGCAATACCCTATAGAGAGGCCAGGGTAGAGTAGTAGTACGTGTGCTAAACAAAGTTACCAGGAATTTGTTTTATTTTAAACTGTGTGTGCCGTATTTTGTGGATGCCACAATTTTTATAAAATATTTTTTTGTTTTTCTTTATATGAAGTGTTGATGATACATGTTCATGTGTTGCTTAAATTTGTAGCCTTTGTGGCGTCATTTCTTTTGTTTTTCTTCACGCAAGTGCTACAAACATTAGTGGCGACAGTAATGTTACGCGCTGCTTGACTGCCTTCCCCAGGAACAAAAAACAAACGAAAAAATATTCGTAAAATTTTCCAAGCAAAGACATCAGATTTTTATTTGCCATGTTACAGAGGCGTGCATTATGATTATGGTGCTGCTTAAATGCATATGGTTGTTGTTGTTGCTGTTGCATTTACATTTGTCATCATTGCCATCATACGCATAATCGCTAAGCTTTAAACTCCTTTACACCACACTAGAGAGGCAAGGCACTATGAAAATTTTTTTTTTCTTTTCGAAATGCATAAATAAACTTCAACGTCATGCAGCCGTTTTGCGAAAAGTGAAAACATTTTCTGTGTATAGATGTCTAAAGGCAGGCCCCACAAGTCCCTTGATTAAGTTAAAGAAAATCCATACAAATAAAAAAATCTCTATTTTGTGGTGGCAGTTATCTGTTGTTGCCTCTTTTTTCTGTTTTTTCGTTGTTGATTATTATTACTCGCTTGTTGCATTAATTCAATAAAAGTGCGTGTGAGCCAGCGCTATGCTTTCAGTTCATCGCTAAAGCAGTGGCAGTGGCAGAAGTAGTCGTCGTTCAGTTTTATCATTTGACATGATATGCCTACATTAAGTCATAAAATTACATTAAACATGGTTTATTGTTTGCCACAAGGAGGATTTCACATTTTGCCTGTCATGTCATGCTGCTTTCTTGCTATTGCCACAAACAATCAAAGATTATGCGTAGAGCCTACTCAATTTTTTTTCAGGCAAAACAAAAAGATTCAATTGTTTGTTGTATATTTAATGGAACAAATAAATAATGTTCAAATAAATAAATATTTATTTATAAAATGAGGCCTATTTACAAAAAAAAATAAAAATATGTGTGTTTCTTTAAATATTGTTACGAAAAGGGAAAAATCAAGATACTGGTGCACATAAAAAAATGGTAAACAAATAAACAAAAATACAGCAACAAACACCAGCATAAAAAATGGTAAACAAAACTACAGCAACAAGAAGAATAAATGCAAATGACTACGATGACAACATTAAGAACAGAACAGAAATGATAGAATGTTTTACGCGATATGGAATACAATGTTCATAAAAAAAACGAAGTGAAATAGGTATGAAACATTAGAGTGATACCAGACTGCATGTACTCCTGTTGCAAAAAAAACAAAAAATGCGGTGTCCTTGACAATGTTAGGACACGCGCCGAAATGCCTTATATATGTAAGCCTCTGTAGATCCAGGCATTCTCTGTAGATCCAGACACTCATAGAGAAAGTTTTTTTATTCCAAAGTCTGAAGCGTACCAGCATAGCAAACTGATCTGTTATGGCAATTTTGCTCTACAAAAAGCTTCAAGAATATTGGAAATAAAAAATCAAGATACTGGTGTTTATTTATTTTATTTATTTTATATACTCTCAGAGTTATGAAAGAAACCTGCTGAGCGGAAGTTGAAGGAAATTTGACTTGGCTTTTGAACCGTAGCCTCACGTCTAATAAGCCAACACACTACCTACTAAACTACGGTGACTTCATAAGCATTCGATTCATTTCGAAAATGTATGCCTTAGAATGCATGCCAAATGACCAATACCATTTCCATACAATTGTAGAGTGTTGAACTGTTAATAACTTGGCATAGGTGTTATTTTGACCCACTTTCTTAGAGGCTCCATGGTTGTACATAAATTCCCTCAATTCTGTTTTGCAATTCTATAATTATAGCTTCCGATATAACGTGCGCTAATCCCACTGCAACAGACGCTTCAAGACTGCAACCACGATACTGGAAACAAGATTTTTTCTCTCTGACTACATAGGCATTCGGAATATTTCAACTGAATTATGATCATTCAGTTGCACTACATACATACATACATATTGGTTATTACAACCCGTCAGTCACGATTACAACCTAGGTTCTCAGACCGCTTAGGTTGTGTGTGTGTAAATTTTATACATGGGTTGCGGGACATACAGTTTAATATCGATTCCGAACGACGGGTTTTTTTAGAAAGACATCCTTTGAGAGGCAGGCACTCGAACCAGAAAAACTCCCAATAAAAAGCGATGAAATGCTTTAAAATTTACTTACTTTATATCATTTTAAGCTGATTAAAGACAGTATAGCGCCTCCAAAAAGTTCTCCACATTTAAATATTTATAATTCAGATGCTTGAGCCTATGTTGCACAATATCTAACACATTAAATCTAATGTAACTTTGTTTATTTGTTTATTTATTTATTTATTTATTAGAGTAGAGTATAATTTATCTAATTAAGCATTCAATTTTTAACCAAAATATGCCGTGAAAATCAGACAAGCAAAATTGAATTTTTTTTTTATAAATTAATTCCATAAAATGGCAACAAAAATGCAACAATTATAACAACAACAACAATAACAACAACATTGTAATGGTTTATAATATTTATATTGTTTTTATTGTTATTGTTCACCAGGTGTCATGTTATCGATTAGTTGGTTAAAATAATAGAATAAATCGGTTTACCAAGCACCAGGCAAAAAAAATAATGAACATGTTTTTTGAAGCATAAACACTGTATTAATAATAATGCCTCATAGGCATACAGTATTTATGTATGTATGCATACGTATGTATATTTAGATCAAGTTTAGGGAAAATTTTTAAATAATTTTTAGTTAAAAATAAAAAAATTATTAAATGAAATTTAAATTTTTTGAACTAGGGGCCTATATACACTACTAACCGCTGTTTATATTGTTAGGTTTTCACATTTTAAAAACGTTTTAAATATGAGATCCTAGATTGCAAATAATATAAAGAAATTTGTGTTTAGTTTTAATTAAAATTCTTTATTATGCGCACAATTCTGTGTGCCACTGTTCACAACTTGATGTAAACAACAACAATTGCTTTGTTTGTTATTCCTTTATTTACACCCTTTGCATAAACAATAACAATGATAATTAAAGACAATTGTTCGACAGATCTCAGTAACGGAGATCTGCAAAACACGATTATTCTCTTCAAACACACCCTGTTGTCACACAAAGCTGATAAAAGGAAAACTTTTCAGAAATTGCAGAGGACTTATGGGGCTGAATCAACCAGGATGCCAGAAATTTTGAGAATAAAATATTCAAAAGAGATTTCATTGAGTCCTTCAAGTTAGCAGGAGATGAGGTGGACTTGCCCATAACTGAATAAGATTATTTGTTATCGCATTTAGAGAAACTGGAATTTCTTGATTGGAAAGAATTCTTATTGTCAATAAAGACAAGTACAGTACCCGGATGTCGAAGTGAGCCATTGTACAACGTCCTAGTTTCTCCCACCACTTATTTGTGTGTGGGAGTCCGAACGACAGATTTTTTGAGAAACTTTTTCATGGCAATTTTATTTACTCTCAGAGTTTTTGCCAGAAATCTGTTGAGGGGAAGTCGCCGCAGAAATACTTTTTGTATTCTGTCTTGAAGTCTGGCCTGGGGCTGGAACCCTGGCTGTTACGTCTAATAAGCCAACACACTACCTACTAGACCACGGCGACTACTAATATTCATATGAACTCATTTTGTTGCAGTTCTTCAATCTTCAGCTTTGAAATCATACACAAAAGCCAGAAAATCTCGTAGATATGTTAGGTAAGTATTGACAAATGAGTAGAGTAGTGTTTCTAAGAATCGTTTTATTCCTTCTTTTTTTTATTCTTAAAAATTTTGATAAAAATTTTGCCAGAGCACATGCATGATTGAAATATTTTCACAATGTTGTTACTAATATGTGTTATAATATTATAATTTTCTAATTTTGTTGTTGTTGTTGTCATTTTTATATTTTATTATGAAAACAAAAACAAAATGTATGCAACAATATTACAATAACAATAAGTATTGAAATTCAATTATTATTGCTGATATTGAATGACACATATTTGACACACCAGCGATTATAATGAAATATTTGAAATGCTTATGCTTACACGGTAAACAAACAAAAATAAGCGGAAAGAAATAGGCCCCTAAAACAAAATAAAATTATACAATATTTTACACTGAAAAATAGAAAAACAATCAAAAATAAAAAAATTTTTCTAAAATATTGTTGTTACAGGCAGGCAGTCATGCATGCTTGCATGCTTAACTGCTTTATAATTTAATAAAACACAGTCAAAGGTTGTTTGAAAAGCCTTGACAACCTCTAGTTTGGATTACGGCCAAGAGATTTGTCAAACTAGAAAAGTATGCAGACCCTGCTTTCAATAAAAAAAAAGTATCATTCAGCAGCCGTCCCATTTCACCAGCCTTCACTGTACTTTTATGTAAATTCACGTGTTTAATCAAGTGTGTAAATATTTTGTACATAAATTTATTGTATGTGTACATACTTATATACGTTTGTATGTGTTTGCCTTAAAGATTAAAATATTTTTCAATTCAATTGAATCCAAAAGAAACAAAAAAAAACCCCCAACGAAAACAACCAAAACCCTGTCCAACTATTTGTTTTAATCTTGTCTCTTATTGCCTTTGCCTTGTTATAGCCACACAAAAAAACGTATTTGTTTTCACTCTTTTTTTGTCTCTTAAAGCCTATTTTTTTTCTTTTCTTCTATGTTGTTGTTGCCTTTAACTATTTTTGCCTGATATTTGAAAATTTATATGTTTTGTTAAGTCTTTAATTACCAGAGACACTAAATCCATTTCAACTGTCTTAAATTTGACAATTTTAATGCTTACATACCACCCAGTTTTTCTTAATTCCAGCTCAAGTTTTCATTATTTTTTTGTTGTTGTTGCTTGCTCGACTTGTTAGTGTGTGTTTTGTCGAGCCTATGCCGTCTGTCGCCCATTATAGGAGTCTATCTTATGCGTCTGTTTGTGTTTAAAGTGTTGGAGTTTGTATTTAAATTGTGTGTTGAGGAATCTTTTTGTAGATCTTGTTAAGAAATGTTTTAAGGACAGCGTTACACCATTTCCATCGATTTAATTTCTCAAAACAAATGTAAAACAAAATTATTTGAAAAAAAGTTGGAATAAAATCTTTCTATGGGGTCAACATACTTCCAGAATTGAGTGTGATGACAAGATGTTTGCTTACTGGATTGTTGGATTTAATTGTTTACCAGAGATCAGTAATGAATCGAGTTTTCGCTACTCATAAGCACTCATGAAATTTTGAATATAAGTGAGTCAACAATATTGGAATTTAACTATGTACTCTGATTCATTTATACTCACTACAACGTTGATTTATAAGTGCAGGTTGCAATGAGTATGAGTACAACGTTGGCATCAAACTCATTCCATTTGAAATATGTTTGATTCATAAGTCTACTCATTTAGATTCATAACTTTAAAAAATATTTATAAGACTTATAAATGATTCGAGTGACTCGAATTATTCATCAAAATTTACAGTTTTAGTTGATGTTGCATTTACAAAAAATGAAAAAAGACGCATAAGCCAAAAAACAGACAGAGCAAACGCACAACTTTCTAGTGAGTATTTTAGTGTTCGTACTCGAATCACACTTGTTTTGTGATTCTTGTATATGTTGAGTTATGCCGAGTCGAAATCAACAACATCATACGTGTTGTTAAGTATGATGTATGATGAGTACTTCAAACTTTGAATATGAGTAGTATGAGTATAATATTCAAATAAGTATGAATGCGTATAAGTATTAGAAATTATGAGCATGATTCTATCCTACTCATCTTTTTAAATACTCATTGCTGATCTCTGGTGTTTACCTAAATAGTTTGGTTATCAGACATTGTGAGATGCTAGGTCGTAATCCTGAGAGAACTTCATTTAGTGACTTTTAATAAGAAGCTCCAAAATGGTTCACTAATTCAGCTGGAGTTCGCTTGTCAATCGCTTAATGTCGTATGCATTCGCGAAATCGTTTAAGATTACATACATAATTGGTCATTATAATCCTTTAGCCAGTTTTACGGCCTAGTCTCTCACACCACTACGGTGTGTATGTTAATTTTATACATTAGTGGCGGGACCTACAGTTTAAAGTCGACTCCGAATGACAATTTTTTGAGAAACTCGTTCATGCCAATTTTATTTATCTACTCCTCGCGATTATCGCAATGTCCAGCTCGATATAGAAAAAAAATAGTGGATGCACATATATTATATATTCCTGGCATATAACTTTCTTTACTTGTAAATGACTGTGGCGTATTTGGCAGTTTGCTTCCCCATATCGGCTGATAGCCCAGCGTACAATCTTTCATGAAACTCCCTTGCATTCATGCAATTTTAAACGATGTCGTAACTAATACAATCAAATGCTTGCGCAAAGTCTATAAAGCCTATGTAAAGAGGTGTACACTATTCGTCGGGTTGTTCCACAGAGTGTTTGGTTTGGCCACAACATAGCCGCAGACCTGCTCGTTTGTGATGCCTTGTATTGCATAATCTTATAGCAGTTTATTGAAGGTTTTTGACAATCCGTACATAATTGGCCATTACGAGTACAACCCTTCAATCAGGATTGACCTAGTTTCTCACACAATTTATGTTGTGTGTGTTAATTTTTACATGAGTGGCGGGTCCTACAGTCTAAAGTCGGCTTCAAAAGAAAGAATTTTTGAGACATTTTTCATGACAATTTTATTTACCCTCAGAGTTTTTGTCAGAAATCTGCTGAGAGGAAATCGCCGAGAAATATTTGATGTCTGACCTGGGCCTTACGTCTAATTAGCCAACACACTACCCACTAGACTATGACGAATTTTGAAATAAATTAGTCCAGGGCTTAACGTGAAACAATGCGTATATCAGCGCCCCCACGCACAATCACCATACTTGAGTACCAATTCGAAACCATGCATTTCGACATGACTTCCCTCTTGTTTAGTGATCGGAGACTATTAAAACTCCTTTGTGAAAATGGAATTTTAAATTACAATACAATTAGAAATTTAATTCCAAATATTATGAGGGAAGTTACGGAAATCATATACACGATGTAGTGTAGCATATCAAAATTTTAGATGGTAATTGAACTCATAACCTCAACACGGAGTAACTAATATGCAACCCACTATACCAAAACCATTAATAACCAGTTTGTGTGGTTTTCAAGCGTAAATTTTTAATGAAATATGTGCTGTATTACGGGCCTATTTAATGAATAGTTAGGAAGAAAAACAGACTTTATATATTCAAAGCTTTCAAAGCAAAAAATTCACAATAATTTTTAAAATATAAAAAGAATTTCTTTTTAATTGAAGGCCTATTTTCATTCAATAGAAAAATTAAAAAAATATATTTTTTTTTTGGATTTTAATTTTGATTGGTAGGCCTATTGATGCCTTTTGGGGAACAGTGTTCAAACTGTGTTTAAAGCAAAGAAAAAAAACTTCGCCATTTCAGTTATTCAAATGAATTGTTGGCTACATTTTGTTCTCTTAGATGTTGGTGTGTTATACTTTTTTTCTGATTGTTTTTGTTGCTCTTCTTACCAGTTTTGTAACTACAGCTCCTAAATCACATCATTTCTATCTGTATCTCAACTGATACGACATACTTGTATTGTAGATCTTAACACATGTGTTCATAGGCAAATATGTATGTATGTACATATGTACTCGTATGTTTGTTTGTGGATATAAAATTGAATGCATTTCCTCCCTATATAACAAACATACGCAATAATATCGATACTGAACGTTGAGTATGTTTGTCTCATTGCTTGGGTGTTTGTTGTTATACAAGAAATATCGTAACGTATCGGTTTAAGTTCTTCTTTTCTGCTTTTGATAAATTCTCTTTGGCCTATTCTGCCTCTGAAGCTGTATGCATGTGATTTGAATACAAAGTTTTTTTTTTTTTTGTTTGGTTTGTCGCTGTATTGAGGAGTATGGAGACACTTTGGTTCAAAAGATTTGCAGTTCTAGATTGTAAATTGTAGTACGTACCACCACGCATTCGATAACATACAGAACACAGAGAAAAAATACAAATCAGACTAAACAATGCAAATCCAAACCGAGATGACAGTGGGCATGATTAATTGAAATATGAAAAGATTTTTGCAAAGTTAATAAGGTGGACTTATAGTACTGCGACTTAAAGTTATAAGGCAAGGCTTTGTTTTTGAATGTTTTCGATATTTAAAGTGAAGGAATTTAATTTGCCTCATGATAATGAAGAATATTTCCACTGCTTCCATGTTTCATATCCTTTAACTCCGTATGTCTGTATGTTAATCAGAAAAACGTTTTTTTTTTCTTCTTTTTTCATTCTCCTTTTTATATTCAAAGTACAAAAAATAAATCGAATTGATACCAAATAAAACTGGAACACAGCAGGATGACAATTTTTTACAATATCAACAGCAATAAAAACAACAACAACAAAAACCACAATAGCAATAGCAATTGGCAAATGTATGCAACAATATGCCTATAAAAGCTCAAAGTCTATGAAAATCCAATACCGACTTGCAACTAAATGTAGCACATAAAACATGCATACAAATGCACACACTAATGCCTAGACTTTGAACAGGCAAATACAAGACAACACAGTTTAATTTAAGGCTTTGAAAAACGCTCTTTTTATTCCTTACGAAGAAAGAAACTTCCAAAGAAACTGTATAAAGCGAGGCAAATCTCCCATTACAGCTTAGCTAACGGAAAGGAAGTACATGCAACAGTGTGAATATATTGTTTGTAATCCTTTGGATGACTTTAAAAACGAAAAGAAAACACGCTTGAAATTTATGAATCCTATACCGAATGAACAACAAAATGTTGCAACAACAATTTATAACTTTTTTAGAAAAGCAAGGAGACCAAAACGAAAGCAACAACTTTTAAAATAAAAATTTAATTGAGTAGAAATAAAGAAAGAAAAAAAGATAGGAAAAGAAATTAAAATTCTTTTTTTTCATATGCTGCTGTTACGATTTATATTTGGCCTTCATATGGCAAAAGCATTTCTTATATGGCAGAAGCATACATACATATGTATGTATGTATGTATAAGCGCCCTATTACCATTTCACCATTTCTCGTTTTAAGACTAAATGGTTTTCTTCGTCTTTCCTATTTTGTTCGAAATTGTGCAAAAGAAATTGTATTTCTTTCTATTCTGAAATCTGTCGGTTTTTATGGCTTTTTGCTTTGATGTTGATTTTCCATTTAACCACAATACACAGGGTAAGAGCAAGAAATAAAAAAATATTCTTACACTCACTCACAAATCATCAAATAGACAAAGATATCAAGTGATTTCTTTCTTTTAACCACAAACAAAACAAAAAAAACATAAAAAAGAAAACGAAGCGGAAAACTACTTAAATTAATATTGGTGAAGTGCAAAAATAATTTCTTCTAAAATATAGATCACCTGCATAAAATAATTCTAGCATACTTCTTCAATGACATGACTATGTTATATATGTTACATAGGTGAAGAAAAGATTGATGTTCCCCAAAAGGCATCGATAGGCCTACCAATCAAAATTAAAATAAACAAATATTTCCAAAAAAAATTTATTTTTAATTTTTCTATTGAATGCGAAATAGGCTTTCAATTAAAAAGAAATCGTTTTTATATTTTAAAAATTATTCTGAATTTTTTTCTTTGAAAGCTTTGAATATATAAAGAATGCTTTTCTTGCTAACTATGCACTAAATAGGCCCGTAATACAGTACATATTTCATTCAAAATTTACGCTAAAAAACCATATAAACTGGTTATTAATGGTTCTGATATAGTGGTTTGTCTATTAGTCCTCTGTGTTGGGGTTATGGGATCGTTTACCAGCTAAAGTTTTTGTATGCTACACTACATCGTGTATAGAATTTCCATCACTTCCCTCGTAATATTTAGAGTGAACTTTCTAATTGTATTGTAACTCAAAATTCCATTTTCGCAAAGGAGTTTAAATAGTCTCCGATCCCTAACCAAGAGGGAAGTCACGTCCAAATGCATGATTTCGAATTGGTACTCAAGTATGGTAATTGCGTGGGGGCGCTAGTAGACGCATTGTTTTACGTGAAATCCTGGACTAATAATGTATTTCAAAATTCGCCATAGTCTACTAGGTAGTATATTGGCTTATTAGAGGTAAGGCCCAGGTAAGACATCAAATATTTCTCGACGACTTCCTCTCAGCAGATTTCTGGCAAAAACTCTAAGAGTAAATAAAATTACCATGAAAAAGTTTCTCAAAAATCTGTCGTTCAGAGTCGACTTTAAACTGTAGGTCACGTTACTCATGTATAAAATTAACACACAGTGGTGTGAGAAGCTAAGACGTAATTCTGAATAAAGGGTTGTAATGACAAATAGGTATGAAGACAGATTTACCCTCTTCCGCTACGGAACTCTTTGGCCATATGGTCAAGACAAATACATTTTGCCAAAGTATCCAGTATGCAATGTTCAGTAATGAAACGTACTTAAAACGCTAAACACGTTATCTTGAATTTCAACAGACTTTTCCTGCATTCTCTAGATAGAGGTCAAGAGACTAGATTTGCTACTTTATCTTGCCTGAAAGCGAAGCTGCTCTTGAGGCTTTGGCGTAATCTATTACTGCAGTGACTACCCTTAGCTTACAGGTTCTCAATGGGGCTTCCAATATAGAGAATTCACGTAAAAGTTCAATGGTTGTGTCGCTTCCTAAAATACAAAAATGTCTCGTTACCCAATGAAGTAAATATTAAGCAGCTCTGTTTTCTCGTTGAATTACTGGAGATAGCCGTAAACCATTCCAAAGTTTTTTTTACATTACAACCCAGTAATAATACATCCGTTTTTTGAAAAATTAAAAATGCTCTGTTACCCAAAAATATAAATGTTGTACCGGACTGTTCTCTGATTGGAAGACTATCAGCAGAAGTAAACCATTTTAAGGTTTTTTAAATTATAACCCAGTGCCCCAATAGCTGCCAGTAAAGCAGAGATTATGTTGATATCATTTCCAGAGATATTATCCTTAATAAACATCACTTTTATGGACGAAATTTCCACCTGGAAGACGCTAACTTATCCCACAGCTCTATCCAGCCACAAATCATACGTTGAACATTTCTATTGAGCGACTTACGCTGTTTGTCACACGTTCTAAATTTTCTCGGGAAGTCATTAGTGTGGTATCATGTTTTCCAAATTCAAGAAGGTTTCCAATTCCTTCCGCTTTCTCAAGGGACATACATATGTACATACATAATTGGTCATTACACTTCAGTGAGGATTACGACCTAGTTTCATGTGCCACTTATGTTGTGAGTGTTAATTTTATACATGAGTGGTAGGACCTACAGTTTAAAGTCGACTCCGAACGGCAGATTTTTGAGAAACTTTTCAAGGCAATTTTTTGTTTACTAACAGAGTTTTTGCCAGAAATCTACTAAGAGGCAGTAGCCAAGGAAATATTTTTGCATTATTCGTATTGTTGGAAGTGTCTAACCTGGGGTTTGAACCGTGGGCTTATGTCTAATAAGCCAACACATTACCTACTGGAAGACGGCGACTACGGTGAATAGTCTTAGGCATGAATCAAACCACTTCCAATTACAATTTCATATTCGAAGTTGATATGGTCTCAGGTTTTCTTCTCTTTCACCAAATATATCTTACTAAACTCCTCTTCCAAGTCCATAGATGGAAACACTCCGCCTGGTAGGCTCATGTATCCGTTAATTACTTTTAATGACATATGATCTGGGATCTTCTGAAAATTTCAAACTTCGATTTAGATTCATTCGTAAAATCCTCTATTCGAAGGAATACAGGGTGAATATCAGAGATCAGCAATGAGTATTCAAAATGATGAGTAGAATTGAATCAGACTCATAATTTCTGATACTTATACTAACCCATCTGCTGAGAAGCTGTCACCAAAGAAATATTTCTTCTTATTTTGTTTTTGTTGGAGATCTCTAACCTGGGGTATGTACTCCTATGTTGATTGGCGCCCCCAATGGAAAACGCTGCCTTATCGTATGAACTATACCTGCAGAAAAGATGACTAAACTCACAGCTCTATTCAGTCACAAGCCACACGCTGAAGTTTTGTTTGGAGCTGCTTACAAGGTTTGTTACACGTTCTAAATTTTCTCGCAAAGTCATAAGTGTGGTGATCAAAATTCAATGAGGTTTCCAATTCCGTCAGGATTCTCAAGCCACTATCGTCTACCCGCCCATTACAAATGACTAATGTTAGCTTCGACATCCGTAAATATGAGTTACAATAGACTTCAGACCCGTGCTTTTTTTTTGCCGAGGAGGGGTAAATATACCTAACCGCACCATAGAGGAAGTCGTCACATGTGGGGCCCTCACCCACTAAATTCCCCTCTCGTCTCCTGTAGACTTGTTTGTGCCCACTCCGGAACTACGGTGGTATTACTTCGGAGTGGAGTCCCTTTGACCCTTTGGCCTCTTCATGTTCATATCCGCGTCCGGATTGCGAATCGAAAGTTGAGGAGTCATCTAAGCGTCTCCACTATTCCTTTCGTCTAAATAATCGTCTCGGTAACGCTTGGCACGTGTGACAGTATCACTTATGCCGACATGCTTACTCGTTCTGCAGCCTCAAGTTCTCTCTTCTTCCGTCTCAGAATGCTCTGCACGTAATTCGCCACTGAGGTCCAATTTTCTCTACTCGCTATCATAGCCCCGACAATGTTACCGGCCGTGATCGTCCCAACTATCGACGTCAGTGCAGTAGCTATGCCAGCGTGCACACTCGAAAACAGTGTGCTCTGCGTCATCAATTAGCTCCCCTTCCTCGTAAAGACAATAAGGGGAGGCGGCCTTGCCCATTCTATGTAGATATTTCCTAAAATATCCGTGACCCGATAGCATCTGTGTAACGTAGTAGTTCACCTCTCCAAATTTCGGACCACAGGGATTATACCTGCTATCACCAGTACGGCTGGAGCGGAGACTGTACGATATGCCGACGCAATACGCAATGCAGCTGTTCTCTGTACTAATATAAGTGAGTTTGCCCGCTTTTTAACATCTAGTGTTTCTGCCCAAATTTCGCTCCCATAAAGCATAATGCTGTTTCCAACCTCCATCAGTAGTTTCCGTCTCGCCGCTAGCGGGCCTCCAATATTCGCCATTAATCTGCTGAGCTGTCCAACGATCTTCTGGGCCTTGTTAGCCGAGTACTGAATCTGATACGAGAATGTCAGTGTGGGGTCGAGCCTTATTCCCAGGTATTTCACCGAGCTCTCGGTCCGAATTACCTCGTCTCAAAAACTCATGTCCACACGCAAGGGGATACGACCAGTGATTAGCAGCAATTCCGTTCTATGCATGGCCTGGTCTAGGCCGTGGGAATCCAACCATGCTTTCGTTCTTAGCCGCGTTGCAGTGTCTAGGGTTTATGGAAAGTATATTCAAATCTGAATCATAAAATTCTATAAGAAATATGACGCTATAGGTTATTATTTTGTAATTACTTGACATGCTGCCATGCTTCTTCGATTCCAAGCGAAATTATTTTTTCCACCTACCCAATATGCATCTCATAATTTAAGTGTTTTCTTTTTTTGTGTTTAGTTTTTATTTCCCACTTAAAAATGGGAATACACTTGTCATTTCGTATTTTGTAGACTTTTCAAAATTAATTCAAACGAAAATTAAAAAAGAAAACACGGGAATGAATTGCAGAAAATCACAACCTTCATCTTTATAAACGTAACGTAACGTAACGTAGCAAAAAGACGACTTTGTTTAAATATTGCTGTATGGCATAGCTAGGCATAGCTAGGCTGTTTGCCAGCTTGCCATATACTCGAGCACTTGCCACCAAGTAATTTAAATGTAATTGATACTGTTGTCTGTTGCATATTAATGATTTAACTACACTTTCAACATTCAACATTCGGCTAAAAAAGCCGTCTTGGTCTATTATTTGTACGTGTGTGCTGTGTTGCATCCACAGACTTCGGCTACAATTAAAATTATGTTTACCACACTTTGAACACAAAGTGAGAGGCGCATTTAGCAAAGTTTTGTTAAGGGATTAAATGAATAATTTCTTGAGCATTTTTTTTCGTTCTTCGTTTTTCTTTCTTTTTTTTCTGAGTAGATTTTATGGAAATTATTATTTCTTTATAAATTCATAACGGTGAGACTAACAACAGCAACAACAACAACCAAACCTTGAGGCAGGAAAAGACTGGGCGAACGAACGATGCAACGCATTTAACATAATCTGTGGTAACGCCTGTCTAACATCATTTAGGAAAGAACGTACATACAAACGCTTTTATGCCAGCCAGCCAGCCAGCTAGTGGTGGGATGGCCAGGCAGGCAGTTCAGAATAAGTCTGAATGGTATTACTTTGCTGTAGTTGAGTAGACTTTAATTTTTTCCTTCTTCTATACTTTCTCAGACAATTTAATGGGTGGCCTTAGCTTTGGCGACATAATTTCTTTTGTTTTTTTTTCTTCGCTTCGTAAAGTTTTTAATGTCATGCCTGCATTTTTATTGAGAAATCCATTAAAAAAAAGTTTTATTAGCAGAAAATTTTATTTATTTTCTCTTAAACCACACGCAGCTCCCTTACAATTATTTTTATAAGAATTTCTTCTAGCTGAGTTACAAAAATAAACATATAAAATGTGTGCAGAATATTGATTTATAGCCATGATAATATAGTGGTAAATTGCTTAGAATATAGCGGGTTTTTTTAAATAAATTATTGCCTGTAAGTTTTATTTCTAGGGATCTACAATGTATGATTAAATAAAGCCTATAAAATCACATTCATTCAGTCCAGCAAAGCAAGGAGGCCTATAAAGTATTATGATTTATAATTTCACAATTTCTACAAGTCTTTGCAATGCGTTGTAGTGGTTTCTTTTATTATTTATTCAACGAAAAAACAATAAAATTGTCAATTGCAATGCAAATAATCAATAAAAAATGTTACTGTTAGTTGAACCCTATGACCACATTTTAAATTGGAGCATTTAAACCTACAAAATTTACAGTAAAGTCTTGAAGTGAATACAAATACAACTATCAGGGCATATACACCAGAGATCAGCAATGAATCATTTTTTCGCTACTCATAAGCACTCATGAAATTTTGAATAAAAGTGAGTCAATAATTTTGAAATTTAACTATGTACTCTGATTCATTCATACTCACTACAACGTTTATTTATAAGTACAGGTTGCAATGAGTATGAGTACAACGCTCACATCAAACTCATACCATTCGAAATATGTTTGATTCATAAGCCTACCCATTTAGATTCATAACTTTAAAAAAATACTTAAAAATGATTCGAGTGAGTCGAATCGTTCATCAAAATTTACAGTCTTAGTTGTTGTTGCAGACACATAAGCAAAAAAGACCGACAGAGCAGCAAGCAGAATACGCACACAACCATTTAGTGAGTATTCTAGTCTTCGTACGCGATTTATACTTATTTTGTGCTTCGTGTATATGTTGAGTTATGGAGAGTCGAAATCAACTACAACATACGTTTTGTTAAGTATAATGATATGATCAGTACTTCAAACTTTGAATATGAAACTTGAATATGAACTTTGAATAAAATAAATATGAATGCGTATAGGTATCAGAAATTATGAGTATGTTTCGATTCTACTCATCTTTTTGAATACTCATTGCGAATCTCTGATATTCACCCTGTATTCCTTCGAATAGACGATTTTACCAATGAATCTAAATCGCAGTTTGAAATTTTCAGAAGATCCCACGTCATATGTCATTAAAAGTAATTAACGGATACATGAGCCTACCAGGAGGAGTGCTTCCAGGTGGAGAGTTTCTATGGCCTTGGAAGAGGAGTTTGGAAGGATATACTTAGTGAAAGAGAAGACAAAAGAGAGCTGAGACCATATCAACTTCTAATATGCAATTGTAATTGGAAGTGGTATGATTCATGCATCAGACTATCCGTCGTAGTCGCCGTCGTCTAGTAGGTAGAGTGTTGCCTTATTAGACATAAGACCGGCATTGAACCGTGGTTCAAACCATATGTCAGACATTTCCAACAATACGAAATATGTAAAAATATTTCTTCGGTGACTTCCTCTCGGCAGATTTCTGGCAAAAACTCTGAGTGAATAAATAAAATTGCCATGAAAAGTTTTTCAAAAATCTGTCGTTCGGAGTCGACTTTAAACTGTAGATCCCACCACTCATATATAAAATTAACGCACACAACATAAGTGGTGTGAGAAACTGGGTCATAATCCTGACTGAAAGGTTGTAATGCCCACTTATGTATGTATGTATGTAATAAGCAAATTCAGGCACCAAGTTGTTAGATTCTGTCATACATCAAAGTATTTGGTTGAGATAAATTTGGTTGCAGTAAATTTGGTTGAGATGGCAGCTAATCTGATAAACATTCTGTAGAAGACGCACAGAAAGCCTGCTCAATCTGCAAAGACGCAAGTTCTGTGCCATTTTTGAAGTCATTATTGGATACAGAAATCTGGGTGCTCATAAGCTACACATTAGTCTTGGTCATATAACCAAAGACTATTGAAATATTTACACCGATGAACACGCAAATCATCACACCGATTTGAAGCCTTCATCACGATCTCCGGATTGTCACAAGTTCATGGAAATTTACGTTCATGTCTAGTGTGACTCATCTATGATTATTGAATTAACTCGCATCTTTCGAATTCGACCACAGTAAAATCAAATTCTCTAAAGAGAGAACATTTGGTGATATCGGAAATTTCCTATCCATGAGAGCTGAAATAATCTACTATAGAAAAAACACATAGGAATGAAAGGGCTAAGGACTAAAGAGGTTATTTAGGCAAGAACTGACTGAACTTGTCAGTCGCCTGCTTTGCCTTGCCTTTTATATGGCAGAGTTAACAGTCTGATGAATGTTCTTGAAGGCGAATGTATAAAGGTAAGCATCGTTGTTTTCATCATTGTTTACATTTAATATCGTGTCGTTTGTGTATTCTGTTTACATTTGTTCCTTTATTGTTCTTGGTGTATTTTTGTTTACTTGTTTATAATTTTTTATGCTATTGTTTGTTGTTATATTAAGCATTACGATAATTTGAAAACAGGTTTGTTTACTGCATTGTTTTGTTTTTGTAGTTTTTGTTTACAATTTTAATGTTAAGCGATGTAAAAGCAAAACACCAGTATCTAGATTTACCGTTTTCGTAACAGTACAAACACTTTTAAAATTTAAAAATTTTTATTTGAAATTAAATTCAAATAAAAATCTTGAAATTTTAAGATTTTGACATAAGAAATTTACGGTTTTTTCTATGCCTGACTAATTTTTAATTTCCAAAAATTTGTTTAAAAAAGAAACGAATTTTTTAAAACTATTTTTAAATTAATTTGTATTTCCTTTTTTAATTTAATCTCTTGACCATATTTGTCATTTTCTCATTTACCTTTTGCATAAAGCAACCAAACTAAACGTATACGTTTCAGCCAAATGGTGTATGTAGCCAGTCAGCCAGCCAACCAGCCAGAAAGCCAGTAGTTTTACCATATTTTTCGTTTAGCAGCCAGAAGACCAGCAAAAAAAGGAAAAATAAGTTAAAGAAGAGGAAGAAGCAGCAGCGAAAAGGTGTATAATAGAAATGTATGTGAATTTAATTAAAATATGCAAATTGTTTTTGGCATTTTGATCGAGTATGCTTTTGGCTTGAACCATGTGTTTCGTATAATTTTTCGATTTTTTTCATTTCAAAAAAAATTTTTTTTGCTCTTACATTTCTAGGTTATACTGCAAATACTATATTTAAAAGAGTTTAAATTGTTTTAACTTCTTTTTTTCGTTTTGGTTTGTTTACTTTTTTAACAATTTTGAGTAAAAAATTTAATTCTTTTTTTCCATTCTTTTACTTGGCCCTGGTCTACTGGTCTCTGGCAGAAATGTTTTAAAACCAAATAAAACAGAAGACCTCAGAGGAATAGTTTTATGTCAGTTTGTAATTCTGACTATCAGCTTAGAAATAAATTAATACGTTTGTAAAACAACTGGCAAATTCATTTTACTTAAGTCATGTCCTCTAATTTTAGTATTTAATTATATGTACCACCCTAATACTTAATTTAAATGCATGTGTCTGTGCAAATTCTTTGACGTATTAAACAAAAGATTAAACGAAGCTCATCAAGTTAAGCAAGTGTGTAAAATATACGAGATTAAAATAATCAACCATTGTTGTTGTATAATTTCATTTCCGGTTACACTAACACCTTAATATTTATGGCCTTTAATTACATTTCAAAATATTTTAAATTTAAAATCTAAAAAAAAATTAAGAGTTTCAAACAAAACCAAGTTATTTCGAATTGTATTCCCATTGAATAAAAAACCTTACGTACCTACTCATCAGGCTGCAAAACTATGCCTGTGCATAGCGTTAAAAGAAGACGAGGTCGGGCGATGATATGCGGATAATCTCTACGTAATTTAAATACAAGTCAACGAATTTCAGATTTAATGTGGAGAAGAAGAATACAAGAAATTTCAATGGAGAAAAACTTTACCATAAGATAACTAAGTCTAGTATTTTATTAGTACGTAAAGGCACACAAGTTCCACAAACAAACGAACTATTTTACTGCCTTCAACTAAAAGAGGATTTCCCAACAATGTTTTCTTCAATCACATTTCTCTGTGGACGTTAATTGGTTTCAAAATTAATAACCTCCAACCTTGTAGTTGATAAGCTTACAGGTGTTCCTTTTTCAAGTGCATTAACATCGCACACATGTCTAGTTTGTTATCTGGTAATTCATTCTATTTATCACAGAATCCATACAAGCAATTCCTATTCTAAACGGATGTTCTTGAAGTCTACAATCTCACATCAGAAGGCAAATTAGTATACTTAAGCATTTCTGGATAGTCTAAAGCACATCTGCTTTGCCTTTTAAAAGCATAGCCTGCCATATTCCACAGCAATGTTTCCACAGCAACGTTCTAGTCCCATTAGTAAAGTAGAAGCTCTATGCTTATTGTCTTTAATATTCACATTGGATTGCAGCAAATAGCGATCATATTCTACCTACTTTGCACTTTCAGCTGACCCATACAGTCTCTTATTGATTTCGTCAACTTAAAAACAAAGTGCTTGGATAGCGATAACATCGCTATAAACCGTTGTCTGTACCTTTTGTCCAAGTTGAGTTAACTTTCGACTTTCTCCATACTATCCAAATATTCTATTCTGAATCCGGATGAAGAAGTCGCCGTAGTCTAGTAGGTAGTGTGTTAGCTTATTAGACGTCCACGGTTCATATCCCAGTTCAGACATCTCCAACAAAACGAAATATGGAAAAAATATTTCGTCGGCGACTTCCTCTCAGCAGATTTCTAGAAAAAACTGTTAGAGTAAAAATAAAATTGCCATGAAAAATTTCTCAAAAATTTGTCGTTCGGAACCGACTTAAAACTGTAGGTTCCGTCACGCCTGTATAAAATTAACACACACAACATAAGTGGTGTGAGAAACTAGGCCGTAATCCTGACTGAAGAGTAATAATGACCAATCATGTATGTATGTAAGTATGAATGCGAATGACAACGCGTCTATACCACCACCAAACTATGAACTCGTTCACTGCTATTACTCAGTCTCTTTAAAGAACTCACAAGTCATGGAGTATACTAGCATTCCCCATGGGACAATTAAGAAGGGAGTTATCAGCAACCCTACCCATTAACTTTAGATGCTCCAGACCCTTTGTGCTTCTACATTTTCCAGCAAAGCTTACTGACAACACGCATTAGCAGCATATGCAGCTGTTGTATGACCCTTTTGCTAGATTGTTTACAACAATACTACATAGCCATGTTAAGCTCTCGATATCGTATTCCTTCAAACGATTAAACTTAGAACCTAGTAATCTTTATCCATTGAATTTCCAGACATTATGATGACATAGGGCTTAATATTATTGATGTCCAGGAGTGCAAAGAGTTTGTTAGTTCCTTTACATACATACGTAATTAGTCATTACAATCCTTCAGTCAGAATTACGACTTAGCTTCTCACTGCACTGACATTGTGTGTGCTAATTTTATACATGTGTGGCGGGGCCTACAGTTTATTTACTCTCAGAGTTTTTGCCATAAATCTGCTGAGAGGAAGTCGCCTAAGAAATTTTTTTTATATTTCCTTTATTTAGAGTTGTCTGACCTGGGGTTTAAACCGAAGCCTCACATCTAATAATCGAACACACTACCTACTAAACTACGGCGAACTTTTTGTATTACAATACAATTTGTAGCATAGTAAAATTTTAGCTGGTAATCGAACCTATAACACCAATACAGAGGGGTTAATACACAACCTACTATACAAAAATCGTTAAAAACCAGCGTGTTTGGCTTTTAATGTTAAAGTTTTTAAATGAATTATTTGCTGTATTAGAGGCTTATTTAGTAAATAGTTAAGAGCAAGGCAAAAAAGTATGTGACAAAAACTCTGAGAGTAAATAAATTTGCCATGAAAATTTTCTCAAAAATTTATCGTTCGGAGTCGACTTTAAGCAGTAGACGCCGCCACTCATGTGTAAAATTAACATATCTAATAATCCAACACACTACCTGCTAGACTACGGCAATCTTTGTAGCCCCTTTATTCCAAAAAAATACTAACAACATGGTCTTAGCCATTTCCGTAAATAGTTTGAAAGGCTGACTCCTTTGTCTTCCTTTATAAATTGAGTTTTTAAATGAAACTCCAGGTGTTTTTGGAATGAACAGAGACAAGCTTTAAAACAGACGTATTTTGACCTGTTTTAGTACAAATTGTGAAAAATTTTTGCGTTTCTTTTCCATAAATGTGTAGCGTTTACTGAGCCCAGATGTGATTGACACTATGGCTGCCAATATTAACAAGAAATTCGATTAAAAACTATAAGTTTTGTTTAGCCAATCTGAGTTATGAAAAACTGAATGCAAAAAGCCTTACTTCCTATTGACCCCTTCATTTAATTTAAGACTGTCTGTGTCTCTTAGCAAAATTCATTACAAACTCAATTAATTTATTTAATTATTATTTAATAGTTTAGTCGTATTTAATATTTATTAAACATAAATAATGCCGCTTTTACTATTAAACGAACATAAATCTTAATAAACTTGTATGGACCCCTCGTATTCATTCAGTTTTAATATCCTGTGGCTGAAAATCAATTTTCAAAATGATAAAATGCACACTCATCTCCTTGTTATAGAGGAAGGTAGGAAGGAGAGCGTAGAGCTGAGCACAACTTTTAAACACTAAATGATTAAATATCTATTACAGCAATGATCAATAAAGACAAGGAGAACATAAAACGAAAAAAAAGGAAAAGAAGCCAACGTTAATTTAATAGCAATTACCCATAGAGTGTGTGTTTGTAAGTGTGTATAAAGCTGGGGCTGACTGGGGGATAATTTCGAATTGGCTGTGTTGTGTTTTACAAACGGGTTTACCATTGATTGATTTCTAATCATTAAACCTGAAAGTGTTTTATAATTTGTGCAATTAACGCGCTCCAATGATAATCGCAGATAGATGCAGATGCAGCAGCAGCAGCATTATTTACAACTTCACATGTGATGCTGCTGTAGCTGCTGCTAGTGCTGCAATAAAAGTGTTGAAGAGTAACAGCAAAAGTGACAGCCAAACGACAAAATATCTGAAAAAGATTTTAGAATTGTGATAAGGAAAATAAGGAAAATAAAAGCCACCGTAGAAGTAGAAGCCAAAGAGGAGTAGTAAGTATTAATTCGCAATCAGTGCTGGCTGTTAAATATATAATGATTGTTCAACGAGTATAAAATTGAGTAGGTATTCTTCCAACACACTATTCATCATTAACTTTGATGATGAGTTAGTTAAATGGCATACACGAATGTATCAGGGAAAAAAGACGACAAAACAAGCCCGTTATTAGTACATATTGCTGGCAACTCAACCATCCATTAATTTATCCATCTTGTACTCATCTATGCCACACCATCTATCCATCTCTCTAGCCATCCATCCATCCAACAACTAAGTTGTTCAATAAAAAAAATACGGAAAAAAAACCTGACATGTCACTTATAGTTAAAGAACATTGTTCTGAGGAAACAAACACACACAAAATAGAAAAAAAAACAGCCACCGCAACAAGAAATAAAAATTACTTTTGCCTGTCCCAGCCTTATAACCATATTGTAGTCATACATGCATATTCATACCGCTACTTTTTTTCTTTCACTCTCTCAAGCTAGTTGAACCATCTTGTTTTAGTTTAAACAAGCAAAGCTTAAAGGGAAATGTTGCAAAGAAAATAGAATCAAGCAGCAGCAGAAGCAGCAGAAAAATGCATATAAGAAGACTTGCTTGCTTGCTTGCTTGCATATTTCCGGTGGTGTTGATGTGAGCATCCGGTGTATGGCAAACAACTCTGCATTTAAACATTTTCTCTATGCATAGCTCTCTTCATCTTCTAGCATTTACTCACTTGCTAAGACTCTCACTCTCACTCATACTCATGCATTTATTCAAATAATCACTTGACATATACGATATGTACGTATGAAGTGAGGAAAACGGTGTAAGAGTGCAATAATACTCTCGCATGCTGCTCAAATTCTTTTGTGTTTTTGGAAAAGCGGCGAAAAAAATTGATGCCCGAAAAATAGAGCAAGAGAATGGAAACAAATATTTGGTACTTATGATTCTCATAGCACAGTGGTATCGAAGACTTAAATTTGATGAAGAATAGAACATTTTGACGGTGAAAATATAAGAGTGTTTGGGAAAGCACAAGTTCTGAAAAGGGGACTCCTTCTGATGTGTCCTAAATCATGTTGGAATTTGGCAATGAGCAGGTAGATGAACTTGCAAGAAGGGAAGCTTTTATGCCGCTGATGATAGCGCCAAAACATTTCCGTAAAGTGACATGAGATATTTGAAAAGTATACCCAGCGAAAAAGAGAAAGAGTGACGCGGAGACTCTTCTTAAATCAATTTGGTTTGAGTTCGTCATAGCTTTAGTTGGGTAATCATAATAAGAAGATATTTTCGGTATTCCGGTTAGGTTAGGTCGGAGTGGTAGCTTTGATACCAACAGCTCACTTGAGCACGCATTGCAGCCCGTTGTGATGCCACAGGTGAATACAGTCCCTGTACTAGCCAATTCAAATAAACTATGGAAGAAGAAGAAGTTAGTCAGCGCAAGGGCTGCACATTTAAAGCACGACTACCCCACGCTGGAAAACCAGCTCGAAAGTTCGACTGGTTGGTGCGCCCCCTATCCATCGAGAGCCAAGTGAGCCTAGCGGTGGAGCAGGACTTTTAATTGACCCAGGATAGGTTGGTAAAGTTGGTTGGTTGACAAAGAAAGTGGATAACAGTATCTTCTTTTTGAAGTCGCCGTAGTCTAGTATGTAGTGTGTTGGCTTATTAGACGTAAAGCCAGGGTTCGAGCACTAGGCCAGACATCAAGACAAAATACAAAAAATATTTTTTCGGCGACTTCCTCTCAGCAGATTTCCGGCAAAAACTTTGAGAGTAAGTAAAATTGCCATGAAAAAGTTTCTTAAAAAATCTGTCGTTCGGAGTCGACACACAACATAAGTGGTGTGAGAAACTAGAACGTTGTACAATGGGTCAATTCAATCTCCTGGTACTGTCTTAACTGACAAGCACACGTCCTCTAAACTAACCTAACCTATCATTTTCCTCAGCGGTATATACCCAGAGCAGTCCACCAGAAAGCAACTCCATATAGGAGGTTGGGTTCGATGACTGTAGAGTAAATCCACCGCATGATCTTTGGGTGAAGGCCCCATCTGGATCTAACCGTTCTACTGCAGCAGTAAGCAGCACAGGCCACCTTACGCGCTTTAGCAACCTGATTCGCCGTACAGTTGAGTTGGGGATCGAGAATCACGTGTGTTATAATGATGCATCGCATAGGAAAATACTTGGGGACGTATCATGTACTAGGCTGGAACTTTTCCCTGTTAACACTGACCAGCATCCTCAGGATTGGCAGGGCAATAGGTTTGGGAGAATCATTGTCGGTAGTCTGGTATTCTGCTGAACCCATATAGATTCAGCCAAACATACGTGATGCCGCCCGTAGCCCAGTAGGTAGTGCGTTGGTTTATTATACGAGAGCTCCTTATTCCTCCACACTTTTTCTGAACTATTGCTTACTTACTTACTTAATTGACCATTAACCATCCGATCAACGGATTTCGGCCTGCCTTAACATATCTTTCCAGGCCCCTCTGCTTCTTGCGCTCCTTTACCAGTTGGTCACACCAATCGATGACAGAGCTTCCTCGATCTGGTCCTTCCAACGCAAACAAATTCGTCCTCTTCGCCGACTTCTGCAAATCTCCGCATCAAATACTCGACTCGCCCCAGCATCCTCCTCCATTCGAACAACATGGACGTTAATACGCTTACACAACGTCTATGACGTTGAGGAGCTCATAGAGCTTTCTGTTAGATGGATGCGGAAATCATCGCCAACTCGCACTGGACCGAAGATCGTTTTCTTTTTTCCTTTTATTTTGGCAATTTCGTTACACTGTTTGTGCTCTACCCACCCTGCTGTCCAACAAAGAAACAAAAAAAAAGAAAAAAATCTCTTTTAAGCTCATCTCACATATTGTTATTGTTCCCGTTAACTTGGCAATATTTTTTGTTATTGCTCCTGTTGCTGCCAGTGAGTGCCAAGCTGAAGTTTTCTTTTTTTCTTTTGATGGTAATAGTGATTGTGATGGTGATGGTGATGGTGATGGTGATGGTGATGTTGATGTTGATGGTGACAATGATTATGTTATTCTTTGCTGCTGTTTGTTGCAGCTGTCAACGTCATCACCAACACCACCACACCAACACTACACCACCGCCACCATCACCATCAACACCACTACTAATGGCGGCAACATGAACATGTATGGCGCTCGCTCATTGTCGTATTATGGTGTATTCCTTTCGCTATTATTGTCGTTGGCTTCATCGTCATCAACAACCATGTCGCCGGTGTAGTTGTTCATGTTGTTGTTGTTGCTGTTGTTGTTATTATTACTGGTTGCTTTATACTAAAGCTCTAGTATCACCCGCAGCGTAAATCTTGTGGATTAATCCAATTTAACACTTTATATAGCCAGCCGGTATGTTGTTTGTATTTTCAGTTCAGTTGAGTTTTTTTTGTTTCATGTTTTTTTTTTTAATTCTTGATTCGATAACATTTCTACGTGAGGCATGTGAAAAGAAAAATTAAACGTATACGTTTGGAATTGTATGATTTTTCTGTCCGTGTTTTTTTATTTAAATTTCACAAAAAAAAAGAGAAAAAAACGAGGAAAAAAAGATTGAAATAAATATTCATGGAATTGTTGTTCTTTTTTTTTATTTTCCGTCCAAAGCCTTCTCATGCGAATACCGGTGTTTGTGATTTTATTATTTTCTTGTTATTGTTATTGTTGTTGTTGTTGTTTTAATTTTATAAATTCATTTATTTATTGCATGTGATTGCTGGCTGCTCTTGATGTTGCTGATTCGCATTGTTGTTCGGCTCTATTAAATAATTTATGATCCCGAAAATATATTAAAAGTGTTGCCTTGGTTGGCCGACTGCTTAAACAAAATTATACGAATTAATTTTATTTCATTTAAAGCTTAATAACATTGGTTTTGAGGCATACCGTCATACCGGAAAAAAAAAGAAAATCTCGTTCAGTTTTCATGAAATAACCGTTTACGCTGGTGAATAATATGCACAAGTGGTTGCTCATTTTTAAACCTTTTTTTTTACTTTTTTATGGGTCTTATATGTATTTACAAGCAATTAGGTTTTTTTTTAAATTTAATATTTTCAGAATAAAATATTATTCACTAAAATGCGTAGAATCAGAATAAAAGTAAAACAAAAAATTATTGAAAAAAAATTAAATTTTCCTTCCAAAAAAAATATTTTAATAGAGTCATTAATGACTAAAAATAACAAAATTTTAGGGAATATAAATATTTGTTACATAAGGATTTTTGAATATAATCCTTAAAGCAGGGTCATATGGCAAGGCACTGGAATAGTGGATGCTTCAGCGATTTTTTTATTTCGTACACATACATAAATAAAGGGTCCGCCAAATAACTTTTTTTTTTGAAAATGCTTTAAAAAAAAGTACTGAATATTTTCTCAAATTTCTTTTTTTATTTGAAAGTACAATCCTTCCGTTTAATAATGGAAAATAATTTCGTTCAAATAGCTGTCTCGGCTGGCCATGGAATAGCCTACATGATCGGTCCAATTTTTAAGCACATTATCGATTCTGTGCAGCTGTATTTCACCAATGGCTTCACGAATATTGTCCTTTAAAGCGTCAATTGTCTGGTTTGTCGGCGTAACACTTATCTTTGACGGCACCCCACAAATAATAGTCCAACGGTGTCAAATCGCAGCTCCGAGGTGCCAAACGACATCCGCTCTGCGGCTGATAATGCGATCTTCAAAAACACCGAGTGTAGCTTCGGCTGTGTGGCACGTAGCGCCGTCCTTTTGAAACCAAATGTTGCCAATATCCTCCTCTTCAATTTTTGTGAACAAAAATTCGTTCAACATGGCCCGATAACGATCGCCATTGACTGTAATGGCCACTTCTTGCTCATTTTCGAAGAAAAATGTCCCAATTATGCCTCAGGACCAAAATCCGCACCAAACAGTGACTCGTTTTGGGTGCGTCGGCTTTTCAATGTATGCGTGCGGGTTTTCTGTACCCCAAATGCGACAATTTTGCTTGTTTAAATACCCGCCAAGATCAAAATGAGCTTCATCTGAAAAGATGATTTTTTTTTGCCAAAATCGACATCTTCTGTTATTTGGCGGACCCTACAGTCAGGATTATAGCCTAGCTTCACACAAGACTCATGTTGTGTGTGTTAATTTTATACACAAGCGGCGGGACCTACAGTTTAAAGTTTATTGCGAACGACAGATTTTCAGAAACTTTTACAAGGCGCTTTTGCCAGCTTTTCGTTACTTTCGCTAATTGATTATGCTCGTTTATCCAGAATCCCATGCCATTGCTGAGACTGACACAGTTTTCGAAATACTGCTCCTTAGTTGTACCATAAGTTACTCAGTTCTGTTTAGTTGCAGCAGTCTCTATAGTAGCTTAACGAAACGAATGGTTTTAAATGCTTCAACATTAAGGTATTAGTTGTGTAGACAAGGTCGTTGACGTAGCGAAAATGCATGATCGTTATCGTCAAAATGTGAAGTTACTTTTTCAGGAAGCTTCTCACGCCATAAAGCCATAATAAGTCGTATTGTGTGGCTTCGTCTCATTGAAGCCACATACAACTACTCAGTTCATAATCCTCTATTGCAAGGATTAGTTGTAATAGCGTTTTGAGTTTAAGGTAACAGTTTTCCTAATTCAGTTTCGGAAAAACACAGTCCAACGATACATACATACATAATTGGTTATTACAAACCTTCAGCCATTCATGTTCATAGCAATTTTATTTATTCTCCGAGTTTTTGCCACAAATCTGCTGAGAGGAAATTGTCGAAGAAATATTTTCTCGTATTATTCGTTTTGTTGGAAATATCTGATCTGGGGCTTGAACCGAGGCTTTACCTCTAATAAGTCAATACATTTCCTACTAGACTACGGCAACTTCTATAGCCCAATGATACTTGTAAACACTAATGCTTAACAAACAGTCGGTTTTTTCGGATGCAATGACTTTTTCACAATCACGTCTGTATTCTCCTGGCTATATGTGGCAATTTCTCTCGTTGAATGGGAATTGTTTTTTTCGAAAAACACACCATTTGAAACTGAATTGGATTTGCACAAATGAATCCAACTTGGATGGGATAGACTTTCTATCCTTAAGACGCACGAAATCGTGCGCTAGACATATGTACACTATTAGGTTTCCACAGAGGTACAGAAAAGATTTTGCGTATTACTTGGCAAACACATTCGCATCTTTACAGCCTATCAAATGCATACATATGCACATAATTGGTCATTACAACCCTTCAGGTCAGGACTAAGAGCTAGCTTCTCACACCACTTATGTTGTGTGAGTTAATTTTTATACATGAGTGGCGGGACCTACAGCTTAAAGTCGACTCCTAACGACAGATTTTTGAAATAATTTTTATGGCAATTTTATTTATTCACAGAGTTTTTGCCAGAAATCTACTGAGAGGAAAGTGGAGAGGAAATATTTTTTTATATTTCGTTTTGATGTCTGACCTGGAGTTTGAACCGTGACCTCAAGTTTGATAAGCAAGCCCACTACCTGCTAGACTAATATCAGATGCATGCAAGGTCTGATAAAATCAGGCTGAACTCGATGAGATATTGATATTGAAGATCGGGGTTAATCTAATGATGATTGACTTTTAAATAACTATCTCGTTAGATAGGAAGTAGAACTCGTAATCAAGCCAGCAGTGCTGGTGGAACGATTGTATGAACTTGTATGTGCGATTGCTCTAATAATCTGATACCTATAAAAAGAAAAAAGAGTCTTGCCTATGTGGAACACATGGATTTAGCTGTGGTTGAACTTTCACCCACAATTAAACGAAAGATTTAATTCCTACACGTTAGTGAAAGATCTTTTACAATGACCAACATGCCTAGATACTACTTGCGCCTAATTATTGTGTTGAAAACTGATTATAAAGCAGAAGAGTTAAGTCAAGTTAAGTAGAGGGCCAAAGGGAAAAACAGATGTTCTGTCAATGACGTATGTATTTAAAATTGAAATGCAATGAAACTACATACTTGAGTTCAACTTCCGCTGTATGTTAGTGCCGCTTTACATCTTTTAGCACCAGCCCTGCTATCATCGATTTGTGTTGTAATTTTTCTGAAAATTATTTTATTTATCAGTTACGTTGGTTTATTTATTTAATTCTTGTTTATGTTTGGGATTTTATTTCTGCATTATTTCTGAGTTTTGGTTTTTGCACAAACAATTTTATAAATTGTTTTCATTTAAAATTCTTAACAATGCGTTGGTGTGTTACAAAATTTATTACAACTTAATTGTTAATGTTATTTACGCCTTCTTAATGTTTGCCATGTGCTCCGTTGCTCTGTGTTGTTCTCTGTTGTTCTGTTGCTGATGTGTTGCTGATTTTTTTTTTTGTTTTGTTCGCATTCTGTTTTATTATTATTATTATGGCTGTATATGGTCCGAGGCATTCATATGACTTAATTTCTGTAGACGCCTGAAATTATTGTCTTCCGTTTATACAACAACAGCAATAGCAATCAAAAAAACTATGTATAAAAGCCATAAAATTCTGTGTTCCCAGAAAAGCCATGGCCATGAAATAAACACACAAAAATCACATTGAAAATGTTGTTCTGTTTCGTTTTGGTCATTCTAAAGATTTATACAAAAACAACAACATACACAACAACAAAGGAAGAAAAATTATAATTTTTTAAATGCATACATGACTGTATAAAAGCGAAAGAAAAAAAATCATGAAAAAAACTTTAAAATTAAAAGCAAAATAAAGAGAGAAAACAAAGTTGAAACACCCACATAAATGGACCATTTAACAGAAGAATGTTTGGCAGACCACCAGGCTTAAGTGGTTTTTTTTTATAAAAAATTAAATGATTTGTGGTCTGATATAATAATTAAAAGAAAAACGTATAAAAACAATGTGTAAAGAAAATATTTTTCTTGGAAACATTTTAGTTACAACACAACACATTGTTTTAAGAAAATTGCTTCATTGTGAGGAAAATAGGGCCTAAATTAAGACAAGAAAAATTTTAAATCGTAGAAGAAAAATAGAAATCAAGAAATAATTTGCTAAGCAATGAATGATTATTTTTGAAAGATCAAGATCAACAAAAGAATAAAAAAACTAGAAAGATACTGCAAAAATTTACAATTACAAAACTGCATAGCAAAATAGACAACAAACAATTACAATAACAAATCAACGGTAGGGTTCTAGAAGTTGCCAACCGGAAAATAAATGAAGTAAAATACATGACAATTAAATACAATTGTATTCTAAACTGTAAAGTTGCCGTAGTCTAGTTGGTAGTGTGTTGGCTTATTAGACGTAAGGCCGTGGATCAAACACGAGGTCTCCAACAAAACGAAATATGAAAAAATATTTCTTCGGCGACTTCCCCTCAGCAGATTTCTGTCAAAACCTCTGAGAGTAAAAATAAAATTGCCATGGAAAAGTTTCTCAAAAAAATCTGTCGTTTGGAGTTGACATTAAACTGTAAACCTTCACTTATGAATAAAATTAACGCACACAACATATATGGTGTGAGAAGCTAGGTCGTAATCCTAGCTGAAGAGTTGTAATGACCAGTTTTGTTATGTATGTTTGTAGGCATTCTAAAGTGTGAGACTGGATCTTTATAATGAAAGGATCGTGTAACAAAGTTTACAGTTGATATGCTTGGATCGTAAAATGGGTTTATATGGACTTTTAAGTTCCTTTTGCGGTGGCGGATTTTATTGTAAAGGGTCCGCCAAATAACTTTTTCTTTTTGAAAATGCTTTAACAAAAAAACTACTGAATATTTCTCAAATTTATTTGAAAGTACAATCCTTCCGGCTGGCCATGCAGTAGCCTACGCCAGAAGATGCCGATTTTGGCAAAAAAAATAAATCATCTGTTCAGATGAAGCTCATTTTGATCTTGGCGGGTATGTAAACAAGCAAAATTGTCGCATTTAGGGCACGGAAAAAAATACATTGAAGAGCCGACGCACCCAAAACGAATCACTGTTTGGTGCGGATTTTGGTCCAGAGGCATAATTGAGCCATGTTTCTTCGAAAATGAGCAATGAGTGGCCGTTACAGTCAATGGCGATCGGCATCGGGCCATGCTGAACGAATTTTTGTTCACAAGAATTGAAGAGGAGGATATTGGCAACATTTAGATTTACGTGCCACACAGCCGAAGCTACTCTCAATGCTTTGCGGCTCTGTTTTTGAAGATCGCATAATCAGCCGCAGAGTTGATGTCGTTTGGCCACATCGGAGCTGCGATTTGACACCGTTGGACTATTATTTGTGGGGTGCCGTCAAAGATAAGTGTTACGCCGACAAGCCAGAGACAATTGACGCTTTAAAGGACAATATTCGTGAAGCCATTGGTGAAATACAACTGCACACAATCGATAATGTGCTTACAAATTGGACCGATCGTGTAGGCTACTGCATGGCCAGCCGAGGCAGCCATTTGAATGAAATTATTTTCCATTATTAACCGGAAGGATTGTACTTTCAAATAATAAAAAAAGAAATTTGAGAAAATATTCAGTAGTTTTTTTTAAAGAGTTTTCAAAAAAAAAGTTATTTGGTGGACCCTTTGTTTTTTTTAATTTTTCAACATAAAGAATGTATGCCTCTATGTGCCTCTATTGTGACATCATAGTCTCTAAATGGCTTTAATGATTTAAACTATGATCGCAAATATTTATTTTAGGCATAATGACACATTGAAAGAGATACATTTCTTTTTATTGTTTCTTATTAAACTTATTTTAAGGGTGTGTTTTAAAATCATCAGCAACAGCATCATTCTGTTAATAAATCTCTTATCATGTAGCATACAATATAAGAAAATTATTAACCATTAAATGGCACACATGTTCAACTGCAGAATCATCTTTTGATTTGAATTCTTTTCTCCATGAAAATTTTTAATTTTTTTTTCAACTTTTGCTCGTTATTGTTTGATTTTTTTTTCAAAATATGTTTAAATAGTGTCTCATTGTTTACATATCATTTCCAATTAAATTGCCATAAATTTTTCACTTACTGGTTGACTGCCTCTTTTAACACTCTACCCTAAAAAAAACAACGAAACAAAAACAAATAAAAACCTTCAAAAAAAGAAGCCACAATCATGCAAAAGAATATAAAATTTCAATAGAATTTAAGCCGGGCTGTTGGCTGAAATGTCTCTACAGAGGCAAAGGCAATGAAGAATGAAAAACCAAGATACATACATATATGAATGTACATATGAACCACGAAATAAAGTCAAACGATGTTGAATTCAAAGTTCTTGAGCATTTATGCATAAATTTGAAATTGTATTTAAATTTCAAAGAAAAAACAAAAAATTATTTATATTAGCCAGCAATACCAGCTTATTGTTGTCATCATCTTTTCAAGGATGTTTTTTCGTTTTTTTTTTCATTTCGTTCTTTATTGAAGACACCAAATGAACTTTCCATCCCAATTGTATTTTATAAAAATCATCATCATCATCATTGTCGTTATATTTAAACAGTTGAGATCAAGAAATTTATAGAGAAACGATTTCAAGAGATTTCAACGACTTCTGGAAGCTTTATTTCCAACAAGTGTGGCAAACATTAATGCTAGTGTTGCTTAAAAGTTGTTTGGTAGGGTGTATGAAGTTCAAAATTCAAGAACATTTCCTTGTGTGTTTAATCAAAAACCCATAAAATAAGTGAAAGGACCTCCACATTTGTATACCAAAACCAACCAGTCTACAAAAGTTATCCAACAACAAAAGCAAACAACTGCAACTGATGCATATTTACGGCATTGAAAGGCAGTATGGTGGTAGGAAGCAGCTTTTTAAGAAATAATCTTATGCTTCAACAGTTTGTTTATGATTCTGGCTGAGCATTGAAAATTTATGGCAACCACGTGACAAAGTTTATGCCGCCGCTTATTAAATTTCATTTAATGCCCCCCCCCCCCCCCAATGAACAATGAAAACAATAACGACAATCGACAATCGAGTTTCTTTATTTTTTTTTTGCAAAATATTCCTTGATTTTGGCCTCAAATAATTCACACCTTTTGCAAACTAAAGGTTTTCATTGTTTTGGGGGGTTTTTCTTAATCATTTGAATCGTATCGAACGATATTTTCTTGTGTTATGATCTTGGTCAACATAAATCATGATATCGTATACGAATGCTGTTCAAACAGAAGTTCATTCTTTAAGGTAAAAACTTTCATTTTTTCTATTGAAACAATAAGAAAATTGTTTGAAAAACATCGGAACAAAAAATTAATACAATAACCAGAATAACAATGAAAAAAATTGTGGGCCTTTCTTTTCGAACGAAAAAAAATTTTAACAATGTTCCAATGACCATAATTGTTGTAAAAGTGAAAGAATTCACACAATTTAAGCCAATTAAATGAAAGACATTATAGAAGTAAAACCGTTCATAGGAGGCCTACTTTTTAGAAAGCATAGATTTTTGCAACAAATTTAGCACAAAAAATATTCATTCGAATAAATTAGTACCTACCAGAATGAAATGCATTTCTTAACGACAGTCATGACAATCAGATTAAAGGTGCCTTGAGAACTGGTCCAAGGGGTTACAATTAAAGTATTATTTCTAAGGAAGAATGTACGCGGATGGCAATTAGGTATAGAACTTACAAGAAAAGTCAAAAGTTCATGAAAAATCTGTCATCAATTAATAATGTTTAGAGAAATTTTGCTAAGATCCTACTACGCTTTAGTGGATGCCATTTACTTTATTAAAAATTTTTAATGTAAATGTTGCACCCTGTCGCTGTAGTCTAGTAGGTAGTGTGTTGGCTTATTAGACGTGAGGTCACGGTTTAAACCAGAGGTCAGATATCTGAAACAAAACAAAATAAAAAAATTTTTCTTCGCCGACTTATTCTTAGCAGATTTCTGGAAAAAAAAACTCTGAAAATAAATAAAAAAAATTGCGATGAAAAATTGCTGAAAAAATCTGCCGTTTGGAGTCGACATTAGACTGTAGGTCCCGCCTCTTATGTATAAAATTAACACACACAACATCAGTGGTGTGACTGACTGAAGGGTTGTAAAGATCAATTACGTATGTATGTGAAGATTCCATTTGAGTAATCCGTTGGTAGACCATCCACAAGATCTAATTTTGGCAACGGAAATGTTGGCTTTCAGGAAAGAAGTGACTAATTTACCTCGGTACATGAAAGACTTCAGATATTCACACAAAAAATAGTTTTTGGCCTCTCAAAAGCTTTATGGTATCAGGTGCCGTATGGGAAGACAACATGTAAACCAATTCCAATCGGTAATCCAAAAACTTGCTTGAAGAAGTACGTCATATCCAATTGACCTGGTCTGTCTTTATCTTCCGTATCAAAAACAAGCAACACAAACCATTCCTGGCTCAATGCAATCTTTGAAACATATTCAAGATAAAGTTCGACGAGCAATCGTTGTGTTTCAGCTGCAATTTTATTGAAATTAAAGAAGACAAGTCAAAGCTCTTGCAAATGGCGGTATATTGGGCTGAAATTTAACATTTCCAAGCAATCGATACCACAGATTAATCCACCCACAAAAAAGCCCGTATTAAAAAGTAGACACAGAAGCTAAACTTGAAAAATTTTAAAGCTTGCGGGCTTAAAAAGCAGACTTACAAGGAAGGAGAGAAATGTGACATGCAATGGAATGTAACTCCGATATAGGAGGCCAAATCGCTTACTCATCGAGGCTCTGAGGCTATTCTTATATGGGAAATAGCATGACCATGAGTCAGAATAAGTTAGCTGTGAAAAGAATAACAAATTTCCTCACGGAAGTCACAAATTTACAGAGGCATTAAAGCTGCATAGCTGTTGCGAATAATAGCGTTTACATGCAGATTGAAGTTTCTAAAACGATTAAAACTTTTTCAATGACAACGCCCAGCTTCTGAATCGCTAGGCATTATTTTCTAGACAATACTTTACAAAGCAGTACTGCTCAAGGAGCACAGGACATTGAAACAAAGGAACACTTTTATTTCATTGACCAGCTTTGGGAACATAAGACAAACATATACTTTTTATATGTATGCTTCTCTGCCAGATAATACTCATAGTATAATAGGTTTGGATTAGTAGCTATAGATGAAACGCATGCACGTTACAGATGTTCTACTAATTCTACTAATTTCTACTTCGGTAAGGGCACAACAAACCATTAGAATAGTTTAGAGAATGCAATTCATTTGGATGTTGGTATTCACCCTACACACTAACTACCTTCCTAAGAATTCTCAAATATTTGTTTGACCTGAAGTGGAGTGCATCCATAGCCTAGAGAGCTGAAGAGAGGAGTCTGCAACAGAGATCAGCAATAAGTATTGAAAAAGATGAGTAGATTCGAATCATACTTATAATTTCTGATACTTATACGTCTTCATACTTATACTTTTGAAGTCACCGTTGTCTAAAAGGTAGGCTTATTATAAGTAAAGCCCGGGTTCGTATCCCATATGAAAATAGGAATCAGCAGATTTCTGGCAAAAATTCTGGGAGTAAATAAACCTGCCAAAAAAATGGTTCACAAAAATCTGTCGTTCGGAGTCGACGTTAAACTGTAGGTCCCGCCACTCACGTATAAAATTAACGCACACAACATGAGTGGTGTGAGAAGCTAGGCCGTAATCCTGATTGAATTGCCAATTATGTAGGTATTTATTTTAATATCATGGAAACTCTACTCATATTCAAAGTTTGGAGTACTGATCATATTCATATTTAACACCAAATATGATGTTGTTGATTTCGACTGGACACAAAATAAGTATGATTCGCATACGAACACTAATATGCTCACTAAAAGGTTGTGTGTTTGCTCTGTTTGCTGCTCTATCTTTTTTCCTTTGTTGTATATACAACAACAACTAAGACTTTAAATTTTGATGAATAATTCGAGTCACTCGAATCATTTATAAGTATTATAAGTATTTTTCTAAAGTTAGGAATCTGCGTGAGTAGGCTTATGAATCAAACATATTTCAAATCGTATGAGTTTGATGTCAACGTTGTACGGATACTCATTGCAACCTGTATTTATAAATCAACGTTGTAGTGAGTATAAATGAATCAGAGTACATAGCTAAATTTCAATATTGTTGACTCAATTATATTCAAAATTTCATGAGTGCTTATGAGTAGCGAAAAAACGAATCATTGTTGATCTCTGGTCTGCAAGTGCGGTGATTATATGTTTGAGATTTTCTGGTCGTTTACACTTAATTTGTGGATTATAAATCGTATATTTTGTGTTCTTCGGCGACTTTCTCTCAGAAGATTTCTAGCAAAAACTCTGAGAGTAAATAAAATTGTCATGAAGACTTTAAACTGTAGGTCCCGCCACTCATGTATAAAATTAACACACACAACATATGTGGTATGAGAAACTAGATCGTAATCCTGACTGAAGAGTTGTAATGACCAATTACGTATATTTTGTAACTTCTCAGGAAACTATGAGTCCTGGTTTAGAACTTGGAACAGAACAACAAGTAAAATTTCATTAGATTCTCAAATTAAACTCGTCAAGTATACCAGACCATATAATATTTCAATTTAAATACTTCAGAATATTTTGTTTCAAAATTTTTATATGAAAATTGTTGCAAAAACTTTAACATAAATTGCCTCGCTTATCAATTAGTGTCTGTGTGAATTTGTTTCTCTTGTTTTTTTTTGGTTTTTTGTATGTAAAAACTCTATTAAAATAATACCTTCTGACAGGGTTAGTCATACATATATTGAATATGCTTCTAAAAAAAACAAAAACAAAAAATTCTTCAATTTTAATTTAATTTCCATGCAAAACAACAAGAAAAACCTTGACTTGTAGCAAAGCACTCGGTTTGATTTCATATTTATTATAATTTTTATGACTTTAACACCTTTTAATCCTCCAAAAAAAATATTAAAAAAGAATGAAAATTCAAAACTGTATTGTTATATTGAATACAGAACAATAACAACAACAACAACAACAAAAATAAAATTTTAAAAAAAATACTGCCTGGCATATGAATATTCCTCATATACATGGAAACGATCAGAAAGGATGTGTTTCATGTTTTATGATACTCCGGCATAAAGTTTTTGTTTTTTTATTCTGATTTGCTTTGGCTTTGGTTTTGGCTTTAAAGCCAACATATAAGCAAGTGGTTCGTTTGCTGCTGCATATTCATGTGAGAAACTTGACTGCACTTTAAAATTTTTTATAAAAATTGGGGCCAAGCATATAAACTTTGTGTGGAGCAGAAATTACCCCCTCACTGAACATTTGAAGGCAAACAGGGCACAGCAGAGGGCTTAGGAAAACGATTTATAAGCCAATTGTGTTTTTTTCTCCTCTTTTTTTGCTACATAAAGCAAAAGCCTATAATGGGTTAGTTATGGCCATATGTATAGTTATGTATGTAGCTGTTGAATGGATACAACACTCTCGTATGAGTATGTAAAAATATTTCCTCCTTTGACTCTTTATGATTTCGCTATGATTTGGTGTTTATTTGCTGCTCTTCTATACATACATATATGCCAAGTAAGTTTTATGAGAAGCATTTGCAAATGGTGGCAGAAGTCCTCTCGATATGCCATAATAACGATGAACATTTCAACACCCAGTTTATAGGACCAAAACTGCTGCAACGGCAGCAGTCAAGTTGTGTTACTGATTAAACTTGCTTTAGATAGGCTGACTGGCTGGCTGGCTGGCTTGCCGGGCTTACAATGTAGAATGCTGCCAATCATTTACAGGCTGCTACAATTGTTTCAGTTCTGTGCCTTATTGCTTGACATGACTTTCAAATGCCATCTCCTTTTCCAATACCCTGTATTGTTTTCCTTGTTATTATAACTCCTCTACTACGTTGAATAAATGTTGAGTTTGAAAATTTAACTTATAAAGCCTGCACACACATCATCATCGATTATAATCGAAATGGGATTGTAAATCAAATCGCATTGAATGGTAGTGACTTTAAAATGGGGTTCATTATCGCGCCAGTGAGTTCTTTTTTATGATTATTTTCTTGTTTCTCTTTTTGCCATAAGATATCGATTATATTTGCTTTAAACATTTGTGTTATCGAAGCCAAACGCTTAGGCAGAAAAATGCTTATTTCGCTCTCCTTCGTATGACTGTCATAAAGGGAAAGATACAGGGACATTTTTAATACAAATTCTGTGGGTAAATAAGGCGACAAAAAAAATACTTTTTTGATAAAAAAAAATTTCCAAAAAATTGAAAACGATCTTATGATAGAAGGCGGGGGATACCGCGCAAATCTTCATCGATGGCTTCAAATTGGAAGGAGCAATCAATCGGAATATCCAGGTCTATAGGGCTACCAGATCACTGCAGCGTCTTTCAGGCGGAAGTGTCTGCAATGCAGGCTGAGGTGAAAATTATTGTGAACAAAATGTTCACAGGCGAAAAATCACCATACTTTCCGATAGCCAAGCGACCATCAAAGCATTGGATTCGAGTGTAATAAACTCCAAGACGGTATACGACTGTGGCAGATGGCTCAATGAGATGGCGAACCGATATGATGTTTGTATCACATGGGTACCGGGACATAGAGATATTCTCGGCACGACCATCAAACTCTCTGATGAATTCTCTACATTGGCGATCCCTTTGGATATCTGTAGGCTTATAATTGACAATTCAATCGTGGACCTTGTCAACGGTAGATGGGCGGCTTCGGATAAGTGCAGAACGACGCAAAAAATCTGGCCAAGGCTGGATAGGATGCGCACGGCATCTCTGCTTAAACTCCAAAGAAGCAGGCTCAGCGCTGTTATTGGGGTCATTACGGGGCATTGTATTATAGGAACGCATGCGAGGCGTTTTGGTCTTGGAAACCTCGCGAAAGATTTCTGCAGAAGCTGTGGAGATGAGGAGGAGAAGAATGAAACTATTCTTCATGTACTGTGCACATGCCCGGCACTTGGTCAGAGGAGAAAGAGACACCTGGGTGCCTACTACATGGAGGATGAACTGTCATGCATGGATATTGGCAGTCTGAGTCGCTTCATCAGAAGCTCAGAGTGGTTCCTAGAATAGGGGACAATGTGAAACTGTGGTATTACAATGGGCTCATGACTCCATCGAGGGGACAGCTACTTCTACCTACTATCACAGCTAGCTCAAAGCCAACAGATTAATAATAAGTAAAGGATCAATATAAAGAAAAAGGAGATCTTTTATGAGGCGTAATAAGGAGTTAGGTACAGTGTAGCATGTCTCATAGCATAAGCGCTTAAGCCTTCGACGACACTCATGTGAACTACGCTGCCGTAAAGTCCACTCTTTCTAATCAACCTAAAACTGCTCTAAGAATAGGATAATAGTTGCGTATCGAGTTGAGGTCTTCTTCGATTTTAGTGGTTAGTGCAAGAGAATACATCATATCTGCCTTAAGCTCTCAGTATGTTAAATTTTATTGGTATTTTGGTCTGAATGATTTAACTTCAGAACAATGCTTTCAAACCTGTTTGCAAACTTCACGACTCGTCAAAGCAATTCGAATAGTTATTGATCATTTTCGCATTATTGGTCCTTAATTCTTTCGAAATGATTAGGAACCTTTCGACACGATGAATGTCGTGCACTATCATGCCGCGCTGATTGCTAAACATAAATTTGATCATAACTTTCTGCCTGAAGTGGTCCAGTTCGTTGGTGTACCCTCGTGTCGCGCGATTTGAAACGTCTGAGTTACCGTTTTATGAAACTACGTGTTTCTACGACAGTCAATATTCAAGATCTAATTGATAACTTACGGCCAGAATTATTGGATAAAGTTGTTAAAAATCAATCGAAACAATCGAAAGGACCATTTATCCGTACTCACGGCGCACACATGCTGGGCATATTACTTACAAAATTGGTCATAACAAGCCTTTAGTCAGGTTTACAATCTAGCTTCTCACACCACCCATGCTGTTTGTGTTGATTTTACCTTCCGTGTGGCGGTATCTACAATTTCAAGTCGACTCGGAGCGACAGATTTTTGAGAAGCTATTCATGGCAAATTTTAGAGGAAGTCAGCGAAATAAATTTATTTGTTTTCGTATTTCCTTTTATTTGAAATGTCTGCACCAGGGACTGAATCGCAAACTCTCGTCTGTTGACCCAACGCACAACCTACTACCTACTCTGGTATTACTACCTATTATGGTAACTTGTATGCTGGGAATTATGATGCCTTGAATTATCATTTCTTCAATCATACATAATTGATTACAACCCTTTAGTTAGGATTCCGACCTAGCTTCTCACACCACCTATGGTGTGTGTGCTACTTTTATACATGAGTGGCGGGACCTACCGTTTAAGGTCGACTTCAAAAGACAGATTTTTGAGAAACTTTTCATGGCAATTTTATTTACTCTCATAGGTTTTGGCAGAAATCTGCTGAAACGTAGCCACCGAAGATGTATGTATTCCTTCACATTACATTTTTTAACGGTTTCTGACTTGGAGTTTGAACCGTGGTCGCACGTCTAATAAGCCAACACACTACCTACTGGACTACGGCGGCATCGTTGACTTACTTGAACAAAAGACCGGCTCATAGTTGTGAGTTCAAAATATTGGATATGGAAAGTTACTGGAATCTATAATCCGGATTCAATATTTAACTTTAGGTCCCGTCTCTCGTTGCTAGAATAACATACACAACACGCCAACAAAGTATTGTAATTCTACGGAATATCTCATTCAACTCGACTATATGTACCACACATCCATTTATATCCATCCATGTACCTCTTTTGCAAATACGTCTTGGTATGAGATAGGCCGAGCTGTGTTTTGGAGCTGGACGTTGAAGAAAGGCAGTGTTCGACTTTTATAAGAATAGAGGCTCGGTTTTGCTATAATCGGGACGGTTTTGTTATAATGGCACAGATTGCCTGTGGACGACGGTGAGGTAGTTCACTTGCTTTAGAATTTTTAAGTTCAATTCAGCCTTTTTAGACCGAGTATGCTTCTTTTTGGATTTGACGTTTCCATGTTGGACTTGGGCATCTGCTTCTCTGTGTTACTTCACAGTGTAGAATACAAATGCGTTTAATAGCGCTACTATTAACGCATTTACTTCATTTATTTTCATTTTGTCAAGTTCTAGAACGCTACAGTTGATTTGTTATTGTTACCTTTTCCTTTTGTATCTTTCTATGTAGTTTTGTTATTGTAAATTCATGATATCTGACCTAGGGTTTGAATCGAGGCCTGGTGTCCAATAATCTAATACACTACTTACTAGACTAAAGATAACTTTTATCCTTTCGTAGTTTTATGTTTCAAACGTGGTAAACAACATCATGTGTCCAAAAAATAATAAGAATTCATTTTCAAAATTGCGATCCCATTCACTGAGAAAGCATTCTTTCATAAGGATTTCAAATTTTTAATTTTCATTCGTAGTCTTGGGGAAAAAAGCTTCCACCTTATTTCCCAAGTTTTAGTAACAATCGATAAATTTTTTGTGGTACTTTTTTCCTTTTAATGTTTATTTCTGTTCAATACTTAAATGCTTATCTGCCAGTCAGTAGGTCTATATGCTATACAGGCCTTCCGTTCCATACTGACAACTCTTTGCCTATTTATCCACTGTGGTGTTATTAATGCCACCCCGTTTTGTTTTTTTTTTTTTGCATCGCTTGCATTGAATTTCTTTTACTGCAGCATCCTGATGCTGCTGTCTGTTGTGAACTAAATATTCATATTTGGACGACAGGAATTACTATTTAAAAGGTAAATAGATACTATAGTATAACTTCACCTACCTTTACAGTGGCAGGCAATTATGTACAAAAGTAAATGTTAAAATATTAAAATCACAAACTTTTAGGTTTAAAAATGTTTCTTCAGAAAAAAATTTAAAAAAAATATTTCTGTTTCATAAAATTGTTTTTTATTGTTTGTTTTGCTTTCCACTGTATTGTGGTGTTCACATGTTCAATGTGGCGGGATTGAGAATTACAAGCGAGCTGTGTGCAAATGACATTCAATGCTATGCTACTCATAATTTATGAGTTTATCATTTTACGTGCTTAAAATAGTGCAAGTCGCGTTGTTGTTGTCATTCTTGTTGTTGTTGTATTATAATTTTGTTACCGTGGCTATTGCTGGCAATTTTGTCTACCTGTCTGTCCTTACGTATATTTTTTTTAAACTTCAAGCATAACGTTGAGTGTATTTTCCCCCTGTGCTTTATTTTTTTTTTTTACAATGTTGTACGAGTATTTGTTATTGTATTGCCAATTGACCAGGGATATTTTTTTTGGGCCACAATTTCGATTTGTATGCCCATGCAAGGCTTTATTATTTTACATGCATGTGTGTTTAGTTACCTTGGCTATGCAAAGTGTGTTTATGAAAGCCAATACCTGTGTAAACTTGATTCTTTTCTTTTGCTTAGCAAAGTTATTTCTGTTCTTTATCTTCAATTTGGTTTTTTGCTTTTTTTGTCTTTTAAATACTAAGCAATTAAAGGTGGACATAATTGATGTTCATATTTTGACAGGAAGTCATAATTAAGTAAAGCATGCAAGCATTTTTTTGGTGTAAGAAAACGTATGAGTTTTTTAAGAAAATTGACTTATTTTGGGCCATTAATCTTTGAAAAATAGTCAAGAAGAGTTGATTGTGCATTTTGTGTGTTTGGACAGGAGTATAATCATTGTAATTTGATGGTTTATTTAATGGCCATAGGCTCTTTTGCTTGGCATACTCACTCTCATCGCCCAAAATTCTTGCAAGAATAAGACTTTTATTACGATTTGGTTTTTCTGCATTTGTCCTGTCCCATGTCTTGCAGCCATAGCTGGCATTTTATATGGCTTTTTGGCTCTGGAAATGAGAAGAAGAGCATCATATGAGTGATAATCAGCTCCAAAAGGAAAGATTTCCACATCTCCACAACAATTGTCACTCCTTGCTCAGTGATATGCTGTTCTGTTATCCTGGCAAATTGAAAATTCACTAAAACCAGAACGTTGAGGTTTAGTGCCACAGTAAGACGATCTAGGCGAGATATTTGGAATGCTTAAAAAAGAAAAATGCATGTTCTCATTAAAATAAGAAAACGAAGTTCGATTATGATGATATCCCACTTAAGTAGAATTCACACAGACAGGCGGATGTCCAGGTCGAGCAGGAAAACGTGAAATCCAAAAAAAAGCATACGCAGTCCAAAAAAACTGAAGGGAACTTAAAAATGCTGAAGCAAGTGAACTACTTCACCGTCGTCCACAAGCAATCTGTGCCATTATAACAAAACCGACCGGATTATAGCAAAACCGACCCTATATTCCTATAAAAGTCGAACACTACCTTTCTTCAACGTCCAGCTCCAAAACCCAGCTCGGCCTATCTTATGCCAAGACGTATCTGAAAAAGAGGTACATGGATGGATATATGTAAATGGATGTGAGGTATAATCAAGATATACAGTGGACAGCAAAAGTCATAGTACTCCCATATATATTTTGACAAAAAAGTCCTTACAGCTTAAGACTCTTGCACAAAGTCCCGATATGACTTCAACAGAGTATTTAGGAGATCATTTGAAAGAACGGTTACGTAATCGCTAAACATCAAACAAAAGTCAACCGAAAAAATGGCTCATGGTGCCACCAGAAAACACTAAACAAAACTTGTACATTCAATTCCAAAATGGGTTAAATATAGGGCTTGACCTTCTACTAAATACAAGAGATAACATTTTCTTATATTCGGCCTTTGAATTTTAAATTTACTCAGAATTCTCCTTGGGGGTAGCCATGGAGTCATCTGAAACGTTTCCTTATTTTTCTCTGGTTTTATGAAAAACATTAAAAAAATTTGTTTTATAATAAAATAGAAATAAATTTAAATTATTATACAAACTTTTGGCTAAAATTCATGAAATTATCAAAATATATTGGAGTACTAAGGCTTCTGCTGTATATTGAATCCGGATTAAAGATTTTAGTAACTTTCCAAAGAAATTTTTTTCTCTCACAGCTAAGAGGCCGTCATCGAAAGAAATATTCGTTTGTATTTTTAGTTTTGTCCATGTAAACCTACAATGTCGCCATAGTCCTGTAGGTAGTGTGTTGGCTTATTACACACGACGCCTCGGTTCAAACCCCAGCTCAGACATCCACCAAAACGAAATATGAGAAAAAACATTTCTTCGGTGAATTCCTCTCAGCTGATTTCTGGCAAAAGCTCTGAGAGTAAAAAAAATTGACATGAAAAGTTTCTCAGAGAAAGTCTGTCGTTCGGAAACGACTTTACTGTAAATCCCGACACTCATGTTTAAAATTAACACACACAACATCAGTGGTGTAAGAAACTAGGTCGTAATCCTGATTATTATTACTCATCTGACTACTACGACTAAGTAGCAAATTTGAAAGCCTCATATATCCCTGCATCTGCAATATTTGTCCAGTTCATGGAATACCGGGCTGCTTTAAATCGCATAAAAGGACAACCTAACTCGAATTATTCTTTACGAAGCTGTGGTCAGTAGACTATTGTGATGGAAAAAAGAAACCATACGTATAGAACAGAGATCAGCATAGAGTATTCAAAAAGATGAATAGAATCGAACCATACTCATAATTTCTTATACTTATACGCATTCATACTTATTTTAATATCATGGCACGTCACGTCAAAGTTTGAAGTACTCAACATATTCATACTTAACAACATGTATGATGTTGTTTGATCAGCTTGCTGCTCTGTCTGTTTTGCTTATGTGTCTTTTTTTTTTTTGTAAATGCAACAACAACTAAGACTATAAATTTGGAGAATGATTCCAGTCACTCGAATCATTTTTAAGTATTTTTCTAAAGTTATGAATCTGAATGAGTAGGCTTATAAACCAAACATATTTCAAATGGTATGAGTTTGATGTCAACGTTGTACTCATACTAATTGCAACCTGTACTTATAAATCAACGTTGTAGTGGGGGTATGTAAGAATCAGAGTACATAGTTAAATTTCATTATTGTTGACTCATTTATACTCAAAATTTCATGAGTGCTGATGAGTAGCGAAAAAAAAGGATTCATTGCTGATCTCTGGTATAGACGTACACAAGTATGGAGTATTTAGTCTCTGATAGGCTTACTTCTTCGATAATAAAAGAATCGATTTCTAAAATCCATCATATTGGAGGAAGAAACTAAAAACAATTGTCCTTTATGTATCTTGAGATGATTATAGTTCATGGATATGTACTGCACAGAACTTCAAACCAGTAAATTAAAGCATTGGAAGCCTCATATGGCACTTACCGAGTTCACCGATTTTTTATGACATAGTTTTCGTCCTAGTCTTAGCTGATTTAGCTTCTGTTAGAAATAACTATTGAAGAGCAATTTTAAATACAAACCAGACTTGTACTTAAACATACGCATTTTCTACGGCATGCGATTGAAAATTATTTCTTTAATTTTTGTTTTTTTTTTTTTTCATAAAAAGAAAATATTCTTCGCACATACCATTAAAATGAGATCATCGTCTCCGTATGTACATATATCATCATCGTCATCATCATTATAATTATATGCATCATTTTATAAATCCAGACTCTCGGCAACATAAGCCATCATATGCGAAAATTTATCTTTATGCCACAATCCACTGGCAACAAGGAGTCATCACACATAAACGCACTTCTACACATACATACATACATTCTCAATATGCAGAGTAATGCGTACAGAGTTAAATCTTGCATATGCAACAATCGAACCCATAAATAATCACACACCAAAACGGAAAAAACTGTTAATGCAACCAAATCGAAAAGGAAAAGAATTGAAATTTTAGAAAACAAGATAAACTAGAGAATTTGCATACGCATACAGACAGACAGACAGATTTGTAACAGGCCAAGTGTTATCACGAAAAAGTGGTTAAAGTAAGTTTATGGAATACCCTAAAGACTGGGATTGCTGGAGTATTTGATCACAGAAACACTAGGAAAGAATTTTGTACGATTCACGTCCTAAATTTTAAAAATTTTATGAAAAGTATGAAAAAAATTAGATACTGGTATTTTGCTGTTACATCGCTTAACATTAAAATTATAAACAAAAACTACAAAAATGAAACAATGCAAAAAACAAACCTGTTTACAAAATATCGCACTACTCAATATAACAACAAACACCAGCATAAAAAAATGGTAAACAAGTAAACAAAAATATACCAACAACACTACATAAATAAACGTAAACAACGTAAACAACAATATGACACAGACGAAGGCAGAAAGTCATACGCTATAACAGCAGGGGTATCACAGGGTTCGGTGCTGGGCCCAATACTATGGAACGCCATGTATGATGGTGTACTGAGGCTTAGGCTTCCTACGGGCGCACAAGTATTCGGATTTGCGAACGATATAGCCCTCGTGGTGAAGGGTAAACACCTTGATGAATTGGATCGAACGTCCAATGCGGCAGTTAGCAGAGTTAGAAGCTGGATCGCGAGTATAGGTCTGAAACTTGCTGATCATAAAACGGATGTCGTATTAGTAAGCAGTAGGAAGAAAATGGAATACATCACCATAACTGTCGGCGAACAAAGGATAACATCGAAGCAGTCTATCAAGTACTTAGGAGTTATGATTGACAACAGACTCACATTCAAGGAGCACCTGACGTATATTAGTAGGAAGTGTGGCGGCAACTTGCGCACTCGCGCGGATAATGCCTAACTTATGAGGTCCGAGAGAGGAGAAGAGGCAATTGCTGATGAGAGTGGTTAGATCGATTGCTCTATATGCAGCCCCTATATGTGCAGAGGCCATGGTTAAGAAGACATATAGAATAGGATTTGATGGGGCCTACAGGAGATCTGCCCTCCGAGTAATTTCTGCCTTTCGCACAATATCTACAGATGCAGCCTTGGTGATAGCGGAGATAATGCCGCTACGAATGTTAGTAGAGATTGAGAGGAGAAAACGTTTAATAAGTAGGAGAACGGGGCTAGTGCACCCTGACCAGGTGAATGATGATGCAATGAATAGGTGGCAGCACGAGTGGACTTCTTCCATAAAGGGAAGATGGACCTACAGATTAATGCCAAATATAGAAGAATGGACTGGAAGGAAGCACGCTCAGGTGAATTTTTACCTTACACAGTTCTTAACGGGCCACGGTTGCTATAGGACATACCTCTACAAGTATGACGTGGATGTCATAATACAAGCGAAACAGCGGAGCATATATTCTCACTTGCCCGCGCTATGAATTCCGACGAAATTTCCTGGAGAGGACGATCAGATCCCAGGTGACTCCCGATAACGTGGTTAACCTGATGCTAACATCGCGCGAAAACTGGAACGCGGTATGTTTATTCGGGAAGGAAGTTCTAGTACAATAGAGGATAATAGAGAGAGCAAGAACAGCAGAAATGGATAGCAGCACTCGCTGAATCTTTACCTCCCCCGATGTAATACTTGATTGTGGTCCCGGGGGGGCGACTTAATGGAAGTGTGACGAACTAGGTTGGGTTTAGTACGTATGCGTTTAGCAAGCCGAGAGTAAGTCTTGCGGCGAATCGTGCACATTGCGTAGACCGGGCTACCAATGTCTTTTGAAGATTCCCAACCTTTAGCTCGCATAGCTACATCAAGTTGTGATCAGTGGAACACAGAATTGTCCGTATAATAAAGAATTTTAATTAAAAATAAACACAAATTTGTTTTTATTTTATTTGTAATCTACGAGCTCATATTGTAAACGTTTTTAAAAGGTAATAACGTAACAATATTTCTATTTTGTGTACCTTTTTTTATTTACTGTATTTGACAGGGGTAAAACATGTCTTGTAAAGTTTAGAGTTCGTAGCTGATGTTTCGAATAAAATTTGAAATTTATTAGGCAAGGAATATGGCTGTTGCAAGTGGGGATTTTGCCAAGAACAAAAACTGTAGTTCCATATGCTATACTGCAAGAGAACATGAGTACTGTAGGGTACCAAAAGTATCCTAACTTGTCTTTATTTGAACCAGTTTCAATGATGCATTGAAATTTTAGCACATCTACAAGAGTTACACTCATTTCAGACAGCCTGTGAGTCATGGTTACTTAACCCCCATACAGTATCCATAAAGTACTCCGTTTGTACGTACTGTCAAGAAAAAGAAGAAAATAAACGCAGTCAATACTGTTGTTTACTCAAAATGAATGATGGCCGTAATGAACGAGTGCGACAATATGGCCATCGAATAAGCAGTAGACGCCACCACTGCCTATAACTTGAGCCGTTTTCCAAATTATAACACCAGGATAATGAAAGAGCGCGTACGATGATGGATGTGATGGCTGCAACATTAAAAAGTAAGGCCAATAAGCAGGTATTCTTTTAAGTTTTTGTCACAAAAACAGAAAGAGGAAATTAAAGAAGGGGAGAAGGCAGCCAAAAGATCGATGCCTTGTTTAATAAAAACGTATTAAGGCAGAAATAATTTTTAAAATGTAAAAAAAAATTAAACAGAAATTGTCTCATGTCCTTTAGATACAATGTTTTTTTTGCTTTTTTTTGTTTTTTTTTTCGTTTGCTAATGGCCATGGCATTATTATCAATTGCTAAAGTCATAAACACTACAAACGATATTTCTTTATATGGAACTTATAAATCTTAAGCATTGTTACTTACCCCAAAAGCCTTTGAAAAGAACTAAAATATGCAGGCAACTAGCGTACAAATGGCTAAGGCTGGTCTATAATTTAAATGCAGCACAAAAAAATAAAAACGAAAATAAAACACTCAGACATTAGACGACATTTGGCATAGAAAGGAAGGTTTTTCTTATTCGCTGAAAAAATAAATGCAACAGTCAGCAGCACCAGCACCAGCCAGTCATAAAAGCCGACTTTCAAAAGTGTTTGTTGGCTTCTTTTTTTCCAAATATATTTCTCGTGGCATCAATATCCGTTCTAAAAGGCTTAAATATGTGTTATAAGCCATAGCCTACAGCACTTTGCATTGATTTTTTTTTTTCGTTTCTTCCTCGAAAATATATACGAACAATATTTCCTTTGCCTTGGCCTTTGTAACGTTAATGTCTGCTGATGGTGGCATTTATAAAAGCTTATATGAATGAAATCTTTATGGAAGAAAAAAAAAAACGAATTGAAACCTTCATTTGAATGCGAAAAAAGAAAGGATAACGTAAAGAAAACAGCCTGTACGTATGCATTATTAAGGCTTTTATTTCTTTGCTTCGCTCCTCAAAGCATTTTTTTGCATTCAAGGCAGCATCTGCTGCTGCTACTACTACTACTCATCGATTTCTTGTATGCCATACTCACATGTATTTTGGACAATTGTCCACACATATCCAGTTCTACAGACGTAAACACATTTAAAATCTCTTTCCTTTTTTTTCTAAAAAAAAGTTGTTGTTGTTATTGCTGTTAGTATATACGAGTATGCCGCAATAAAAAGGCAAAGTGTGGTGATAAATCAAATTGTCACTTTTGTATTGCAGAAAATTGCGCCACATGATGTGGCATATGAATATTGCAAATGTTAAGCTCAAATGTGAAGCTGAATAAAGAATAAAACCAAAAACAAAATATTAAAATAAAATGCTCACTAAAGCGATAGAGAGTCACAAACTTTTGTAAATCAAATCAGCCATGGAGTGATGCTTTGACAAAGCAATTGTTGAAGATTTCAATACAATAATGAAGTCGCCGTATTCTAGTAGGTAGTGTGTCAGCTTTTCAGACGTAAAGCCAGGGTTCAAACCCCAGGCCAGACTTCAAACACATCGTAAACAACTTTCAGATTCCCATGGATTATTCGAAACAAAATGAAGTGCTGTGGATGGAGAAATCTTTTCGAATTCATTGGCTATATATATGTATATATATGTATATATGTACATATGCTCATATATATATATATGTATATGTACACATATATTTATATATATATATATATATATAACTACGATAAGGCTATTAGACCACTATTACATCAGCTAGGCGGAAGTGACGGCCATAAGGATTGCAGATAGAATGATAAAGGAAGGATGATGATACCTCTGGGAAGGATATAAGAAAACTTTCTGATAGCCAGCTGTCTGGGTTCTAATAGACAACCTCTAAGATGGTTTATGGTTGCTGCGCATTTATTAAAACATGTATACATGCATACCATATGGGTATCAGACAATATAGTATTGTCGGAAACTGCAGACCGGAACCCACATCCTTCCAACTATCTGGTGAGTTTTCTACATTCGGAACCGCATTGAAAATCTGAGTGCATATAATAAACAATGAAATAATGGATACCGTGTATCTAATCTAGCCAAAGCTGGACGAAGGGCGCACAAAAAGTATTTTCAAACTCCAAAAGAGCACACTAAGCATTGCAGTTGGAATTATTACTGCGTTTTACTTTATTGAAACCCGTGCAAGACGCATTGGTATTGGAGGTTTGGTAAAACATTTCTACAGGAGCTACTAACTGATTTACAGAAGGAAAAGCAGAAGTCATCGTAGTCTAGTAGGTAGTGTGTTGGCTTATTAGACTTAAGGCCCGCGTTCAAACCCCAGGCCAGGCATCAAAATAAAACACAAAAAGTATTCCTTCGGCGACTTCCTCTCAGCAGATTTCTGGTAAGAACTCTGAAAGTAAAATAAAATTGCCATGAAAAGTTTCTCAAAAATCTGTCGTTCGGAGTCGACTTTAAACTGTTAGTCCCGCCACTCATGCATAAAAATTAACACACGGAACATAAGTGGAGTGAGAAACTAGGTCGTAATCCTGACTGAAGGGTTGTAATGACCAATTACATATCAGATTACTTAAATATCGCCTAAAAACCATTCAGTAAATTATTTGTGATGTAAAAACTCACATAGGGCCTTATTTCAGGATAGAATGACCATTGCCGGGTAGTGCTTTAAGTTCTAAAGTCCAGAAGACTGTTCTTTTATCAGAACACTGCTGAGACGTAGTCGCCAAAGAAATATTATTTCATATTTCCTTTAATTCGAGATGTCTAAGCTGGGTATTAAAGGAAAAGCTCACGTCCAATGAGCCAACACATTACCCACTAGACTGCGGTGACGCATATGTAACTACCCTCAAAAACCCTAATTAAGTTGGGACATTGAAGAATATTGTTAGGTTTTTACCTTTTAATATCGTTTAAAATATAAGGTCGTAGATTGCAAATAAAATAAAAACAAATTTATGTTTAGTTTCAATTAAAATTCTTTATTATTCGCACAATTCTACGTGCCACTGTTCACAACTTGATGTAATCAACAACAATTGCTCTGCTTTGATATTCCTCTGTTAACACCCTTTGCATAAACAATAATAATCACTAAGCAATTGTTCGACTGATCTTCAAACCACAAATGCTCTCTTCAAACACACAGCGTCTTCTCACAAGACTGACTGAACTTCACTGACTCAGTCGGCTGCTTCGCCTTGCATTTTATATGGCAACGTAAACAGTCTGATGAATGTTCTTGAAGGCGAATATTCGTGGCTTTGCCTTCTCAAAAACTTTATAAATGTAAACATCGCTGTTTCTTTATTACTGTTTGTATATTTTGTTTACATTTGTTCTAGTAGTGGTTGTTGTTGTATTTTTGTTTGTAATTTTAATTTTAAGCGTGGTATAAGCAAAACACCAGTATCTAGATTCTTCATTTAATTTGGATATCATCTCACGGTAGCGCTCACCATTCACAGTTCCTTTACGATTCGCAGCGTCTTTGAAGAAGTACGGTCCAATGATGCCACCAGCCCATAAACCGCACCAAACTGTGACTTTTTCTGAATGCATTGGCAGCTTTTGCAATGCTTCTGGCTGATATTCACTCCAAAATCGACAATTCTACTTATTTACGTATCCATTGAGCCAAAAATGAGCTTCGGCGCTGAACACAATTTTTCGATAAAGAAGTGGATCTTCGGCCAACTTTCCAAGAGCCCATTCACCAAAAATTCTGTGTTGCAGCAGGTCGTTCGGCTTCAATTCTTTCACCAGCTGTATTTTGAAAGGCTTCACACCTAAATCCTTCCGGAAAATTTTCCACGTTGTTGAGTAACAGAGGCCCAATTGCTGCCAACGGCGACGAATAGATAATTGATGGTCATCATTAACACTGGCCGATATAGCTGCGATATTTTCTTCAGTTCGCACTCTACGTAAGCGTGTTGGTGGTTTAATGTCCAACAATGTAAATTTGGTGCGAAATTTAGTCACAATAGCCCGAACAGCCGCGTCAGTGGGTCGATTATACTGACCATAAAATGGAAGAAGCGCGCGATGAACTTTCTTAACAGAGCACGCTTTTTGATAATAAAATTCAATGATTTGCAAGCGTTGTTCGTTTGTAAGACGATTCATGGTTAAATTATAGACCAAACTGAAGATGTTTGACAGTGAGACAAAACACGAAACGTGCGTGAGCTGTTTAAACCAGTGTTAGATAATAGCTAAAAAATCACCCGTTAGTATTGCTTGAAACCCCTAAAGCATTTTGCATAGCCAGTTCCACGTTTGAGAACCTCTGCCTTAGTGTCATATATTTTGTAAAGTGTACATACGTACTTGTTGTACATGTAATATGTGTAGTAGTTATTCAAAACAAAAACAATGAAGAATACGAAATAAAAAAGAAGAACAATGAAAGACAAAGTGTTGGTCTTGATTTTCATACACATTTAGTCTGGCATTTTATTTCATTTCTTACAAAGACGTCGACATTTCATTTATTGTTATTATTTTTGTTGCAACGTTTTGTTTACTACACAGTTCTTGTTGCAATAGCAACAGCTACAGCATCATCAAAAGACAAACAAAAGGGCAAAAATGCAGTTTTTTTTTCATCTTTTTCAACAGCATTTGTAAATCCTGCTCAGTTTTTTATGATTTTTCTTTCTATATGCAGCAGCGTTCATAATATGCGACAGTGTAGACAGGGCGAGAGTTTAAATGCATAGAGTTCTTCTGCTGACATTGGCCTGGTCTGGTCTGCTTATGTAAGTCGCATAAAACCGTATTCACATTTAGTGAAGGTTAATATATGTCAAAAGGTATGCTTTCAGCTGTTTCTCCATAACATGTGTCAGTTAAGAAAGAGAAAAACTCTTCCTTTTTTGTTTTATTTTTAATTTCATTTTAAAGTTTTTGGTTTAATTCTGGGGAATTGGAGAAGTGCTTGTATAATAAATAATCTCACATAAGAGCGATGCATGCAACAAGTGTTTTTATTTGGAAAAAATATGTTTAAAAACCGTAAAATGCCGGAATTTCATTAAAATTGAAAAGCCCTAAAGGAGTTTAAACTTAATTGTGTTAGCAAATCATTTTGGGAATTTAAAAATAAATTTGGAGTTATGAAAACCTATGGAGTAAATATTTCCAAATGTTGTAATAAAAACAAAAAAAAACTTTGCTTGTAAGCTGCTATTAGAGTAGATAAGCCCCAATTTTTTACGGAAATATTTATCTTCGCTTAGTTGCGGTTGATGGTACAATTCACTCCCCTTTATCCATTGAGATTGCTTGAGTTGAACCTTGGACTCAATGGATTACTTGAGTTGATTCTTAGACTCAAAGGTAAGGCGCACTTCTTGAAATTAATTTTGAATAGAAAACTGTCCCGGACAACGTCTGCACTTACCAGAATGAAAAAGGCCGTCATTGTTTTCTATGCTTTCACAAAGTGTTGGAAAAAAGTGGTGCCACACTCTATCTATACGATAGTGGTCAGGCCTATCTTAACCTTCAAATGCCTGTTGTGGTGGGATTAACTTGGCAGGACAACTAATCACAATTCGATACTACAGATACAAAGATCGACCTGCATATATATAGGCAGTGCCTTGAGTACTACACATAAATCGCTGTCGGTAGAGACAATCTTAAGCCTCTACTGCTGAAAGTTTATTGTAAGGGTTAGCAGCTGAGACTAGTCATCATAGATGTGGGAGATGATACAGACTAAATATTGGTCACTTGAGAATCGTAAGAGATTTTAGAACTACCAGGTGTATTGAAGTTCAAAACATCCACTTTGGGTAGAGAGATTTTTAAAACTGATCCAACGCACATCGTAAACGACTCTCAGAAATTTCGTGGATGATTTGAAACAAAATGAAGTGCTGTGGATGGAGAAATCTTTTCAAATTCATTGGCTATAGCTACTCGTTAAGACTACTAGACCACTACTACGTCAACTAGGCGGAAGTGACGGCCATAGGGATTGCAAATAGGATAATGAAGGAAGAAAATATCTCCAGGAAGGATATAAGAAAACTTTCTGATAGCCAGATGGCTGGGTTCTAATATGACAACCTCTAGGACGGTTTATGGCTGCTGCGCATTTAGTAAAAGGATGGTAGAGCACATTCATATCATATGGGCGTCAGAATAAACTAGTACTGCAGAAAACTGCAGAGCGGATGCCACATCCATTCAACTCTCTGATTAGTCCTCTACATTGGGAACCCTATTGAAAATCTGCATGCATATAAAAAACAATGAAATAATGGATTCCGTGTAAGTTTTGGATACGAAAATCTAGCCAAAGCTGAATGAAAGACGCACAGAAAGACTATTCAAACTCCAAATGAGCACGCTAAGCATGATAGTTGGAGTTATTACTGGGCTTTACTTTATAAAAACTCGTGCAAGGCACAATAGTTTTGAACATCTGGTAAAAGACTTTTACAGGAGCTGTAAACAGTTTTATAAAAGGAGAAGTCGTTGTAGTATAGTAGGTAGTGTGTTGAGTTATTAGACGTTAGGCTCAGGTCAGACATCAAAATGAAAATATGAAAAAAAATATTTCTTTGGCGACTTCCTCTCAGCAGATTTCTGGCAAAAACCCTGAGAGTTAATAAAATGGCCAAGAAAAGTTTCTCAAAAATCAGTCGTTCGGAATCGACTTTAAACTGTATGTCCCGCCACTCATGTATAAAATTAACACACACAATATAAGTGGTGTGAGAAACTAGGTCGTAATCCTGACTGAAGGGTTGTAATGACCAATAATGTATGTATGTATTTATGCCATTCTCTTGGGCTAAACTATCTAACAGAGAAGCTTTCCAACTTAATTAAGATAATGATCAATATGTCACACAAGATTTTAATGAGATCGTTATCCCAACAGGATATAAAACAGTTTTAAAGAAGCCTTGACAGTGACATTTATTTAATGGTTGTTAAAGAAGAACAACCAAGGCATATTTTTTTTTTTTTTTTGTTAATTTTCTTTTAAAGTCATCATTTTCCATTGATGTCATAATTAATTTTAATTTATGAAGCATATAAATTTTAAGCTTTTTTGCATACATACATACATACATACGTCTTTTTATTTTCTTTATTTCTTTGATTTCTTTTATTTTTTCGTTTTTTTGTCGTTTAATAAATCATTAATTTATGTCCGAAATACAAACGTATTTATAAAGACATCTTCTTTTGTAAATAAATGACAATATTGTCATTATTATTGTCTGAAGTTATTTGGACACTGGCGGTTTACCAACACTATTGGCTTAAATGTAACGAACCACTTACGGTAAATATTTTTTAAAACATAACACAGCAGCAGGCCAAAATGATAGCCTGGCCAGCAGAGCCAGTAGAAGTCAAAATGGAAATGATGTATTAAATGTTATAAAAAAAAGATAAATAGTTTACAGAAATAACGCAGAAAATAAAGAAAGAAAACCAAGGTAAATAAGGAAGAGAATAAGAGCGAAATGACATGACAAACTGGAATAACGTTTAAAGACATCAGAAGCAGAATCAGAATCGGAGTGAGAATAAGAATTATAAGGAAAGGCAATTAAAAGCTGTTTAACATTTAAATGTTTCAAGGTATTTTTGCTATCTAAAATAAACATCAATCTTCAATACTTCTCATGCAACCCACGTTTAAATGCAAAGAAATGCGAAAAACAAACGTTCACACATTCACAAAGCCTTGGAGAATATTTGCGTTTTTTTTTTCTTGGTTAAATTAATAAGAAAAAAACCACAAGAAATGAAACGAAACTGTTGGTGATTTAAACGTTAAAGTGAATACGCGTGAGTATCTTCTGTGACTGGAAAAGAAAAATTCTAATTAAACGAAAATAAACTGGACATGGCATGGCAAAATATATACGAAATGAACCTGCCATGATTGCTGTCCGTTCGAATTATTGAAATCTCATTAAAAATACGTGAAAACTGATAACAATTTTTATCTTTTATTTTGACATACCAATTTACGTTAGCACCTTCGAAATCGAAACCAAGCAGCACACAACACCACAAGGGATACCAAAAAAAATTCGAAATAAAAAGAAATTTTTTTGGGGTTTTTAACCAAAACTGTTCGCCTTTTGTTTTGCTTTCTTTTCTTTTTTTGATAATTTTTAAACTTGAATACAACAAATAAAACACACGTTGAGTTATATTAAAATGAACAGCAACATGTAATTTAAATCAATGTCAAGAAAATGTTTTTTAAAACCCAAACTGCAATACAAGCTTCAATGCTTAAATAAAATTAAAAATAAAACAAAAAAAAACTTTTCAACTGTCCAACAGAAAATTTAGGACCTCTTCTGCACGTGCTTATCTGTGATAAAATTTGCCTTTAAAAAAAAATCCAAAAAAAAAAACGAAAAATCGTTTTACAATTTAGGCTTTCAGATGCCACTTGTATTTCCAGTGTAAAAACAAAAACAAAAACAACGTAAATAAAACTTTTTCCTCTTGTACTTCTATAATGATAAGAACACTTTAAAGTTTTTAAAAAAAATTTTTTTGGCAGTCACTGAAACAAAAAAAATTAAAAAAAAATTGAAAGAAAGTTTGGCTCATTGGTTTTGGATACACGCCTGCCCAGTTCAATATTCGGAAAACAGCAAATAAAATATCACAGTACACGCATAGCATAACAAATTTAAGAAAACTAAAAGAAATTATTTTAATTTATGATTTTAAATTCAATAAAAATTATTTTCAAATTATGTATTCGAGGCCTATGTACAGCCAAACAACGTATTACAATCACTAGGTACTCGTATGCTAAAAACGCAAAATCTTTGTAATAAAAATTAAAGCCATGCTAGGCCTGAGTCCTCGAGAAAAGATAACATCAGAAACAAGAGTCACTGGAAAGTCAAGTCAGCTCTGAAGAAAAAGCTTGACGTAATAAGTAAAGTTCACCACCACTGCAAATAGGTAGGTAGGTAGGCTGGAGTGCTAGCTTTGATACCAACAGCTCACTTGAGCACGCATAGTAGCCCGTTGTGACGCCACACGTGAACACAGTCTCTGTACTGATCAAGTTCCTCCAAACAAGGGAAGAAGAAGAAGTTGGTCAGCGCAAGGGCTGCACATTTAAAGCACCCTATGCTGAAGGTTTGAAGAACGAAGCTATATCCTTGACATCAATGGATGATAGCTCCGTCAAGCTGACAAATATTGGAGAGCCTAATAACCTATATCTGCACTTCGCAAGAAATGGACATTGACAAAGAAAATGGATAACAGTCTACTCTTCCTCAGCGAATTTGCATCCAAGGCAGAAGTCGCCAAATGGAAGCTGAGGCCTTTCCGCCTCACTGTGGCCACTGTGATTGAGATGATGCCACGACCAAGTCCGGGTGCTTGCGCCTTCTATTCATCAAGGGCCAAGTGAGTCTAGCGGTGGAACAGGACTTCTCATTGACCCAGGTTAGGTTGGCGTCCCAAAAGAATTTCCACGCAATGGCCAACTTAACCGAGGTAAGTGGCATACCCAAATCGATAGAAGAGGATTCCGGAAGGAGTGCAACAGCCCTGACGATTTCGTCAGCTCTGCAGTTTAACGGAATGCTACTGTGCCCAAGGTCGAAATGGCGGTAACATTCCCTAACGATCCTGAAGTTATTCACAACGCTCGACAGAGATCCACGGTAAAAGTCGTTAAATGGGAGCTGCATTCTTTCCGCGTGTCTTCCTATAACACAATGACCTGTAAGCATGGCCACTGTGATCCAGATGACGTTACGACCAAGTCCAAGTAACTGTTTGTTAAGCCTTCTAACCATCGAGGGCCAAGTGAGTCTATCGGAGTAGCAGAACTCCTTATTGACCCAAGAATAGGTTGGCTTCTCGAAAGAATTTCCGCAACCACCATTGCACCCTGCAACCCACACTGAACAGAAAAAGAAGTATCGACGTGAAATGTTTTGTATCAAAACATTCAGCATTTGATATTGAATTGCCTCTTTGAATAATACCGCTATTTGGAGCTCCTCCAAATCCTCAAGCTTTTTGCTGCGTTTCATATCATACAAACATACACACGTAATTTCTCATCACAACCCTTTAGTCAGGATTACAACCAAGCTTCTCAACAACCACTGATGTTGGCTGTGTTAATTCTAAACGTGTGTGGTGAGGCCTACAGTTTAAAGTTGACTCCAAATGACAGATTTTTGAGAAAGTTTTTCATGGCAATTTTTAATTTACTGTCAGAGTTATTGCCACAAATCTGCTGAGAGGTAGTAGCCGAAGAAATATTTTTTTCATATTTTCGTTTTGAAGTCCGATCTGAGGCTTGAATAGTGGCCTCACAGCTAATAAGCCAGCACACTACCTTCTAGACCACGGCGACTAGATTTTGTACCATTAACCTGACAAAATCGGGCTACTGAACCCGGATGTTCACTTCGGTATTCTGAACATTATTGCTTTGTAGAGGAGGGAACTTCTGGATCGAATCCCTGTCTTTGCGGCTGTTGGACAGTAAATGTTTAAACAGAAATATAGTGACGTGCAATCAGCATTTGATCTTGAATAATGGCGCTATTTGGATAAGCTATCCTCAAGCGTTGTGTTGCGTTTTGTGTCATTAGTCCGGCGAAATCGGGCTATTGAAAGCAGCAGCACCTGGACTTTCATTTCTTTCTTTCTGCTTTGCAGAGGGTAGAAATTCCTGGATCGAATCACTGACCTTAGGGCTGTTGAGCAGTAAATGTTTAAACAGAAATACAGTGACATGTTTAGTTGAATTAGTATGGAGTCTGCACCCCAGGCGAACTTATAAGAAATCTTCCTTCGAAGCTTCTCCTTCCCTCAAGAGCAAAAGTGAAACAAAGTGTTTAAAGTGTTACACGTATTTAAAATAAATAATGTGTGGGGTCTTAATTTTACTCTTGAAACATTTAATGTTTATTGCCGTTGGGAACTTTTAAATTTTTACAACAATAACAACAACAACAACAACAAGACAAAGGATGAGAAATTAAATTCCTTAAGCCCAAGCTCAAGTTTTTTTCTGTTTTTTTTTCTTTTTTTTTGTTTTGCTTGCTGCTATAATTTGATAAAACTGTTCCTTATAACTGCATGAAGCAAAGAACAGTTACACGGCAACGTTATTAACAACAAGCAACAGCAACAACTATAAATGCAACAACTTATCAACATTGATGATGACGTTTCGTATGACATGGTATGACAGTCCAATGTGTGGTGTTGTTCTGAGGCGTTGAAATTATGACACAAAACCCACATCAAAAAATTGAAAAACAAAGTTCACAGTAAATACCATTTAGATTGGACAAGAATATCAAATTAAATAAAATAAATTGCTGCTCTGTATTGTTAGGTATTGACTGTCAATTGCATTTATTGCTTGCTCTTAAACAGCACTTTCAAAATCACACGCGTTTTTTTATTCTTAAACGCGCCACATACTCGTATGTACATACTCCAGAGAGAAGGTTGTTTGAAGAACGTCATCGTAAGAGGTGTAGTAGGTATGTGGCATGGGAGACTCAATTTTTTTTTTTTGTTAAAGGTGTGGGCTTTACTTCTTTTTTTTCTTCTTAAAGAAAGAATGGAAAAAACTTTGTACAACCAACACTTTCACAAGACTTCTTAAGTTATTTTGGTTGCATTTCTTCATATTTTTGCTTTTTGTTTTTGTTTTCTTTCCCCCTTTTTTGTCGATTTCTTTTATTTTGTTGAACTTTTGCTTATCAAAGTTCTTAAGGGGATCCTTAAACGTCATATGGGAAATATTTACATACAAAATTGTGTACTTTGGTGTATAGAGACAGACGTGTGAAGAATACGCCATGGCGTTACGTTAAATTTTATAAAAAAAAAGAAATTCTTTATTTTTAATTTTTGAATAAGAATTTGAATTGAAATACGCGTTGAAATTTATAATAAAATATTCGACCAAAGACTTTAAATATATTTATAGTCTTTGATTCGACAGTTTATTACAGACTCTAAAGACTCTGTCGAAAATGAAGAATCTAGATACTGCTTTTACATAGCTTAACATTAAAATTACAAACAAAAGCTACAAAAACAAACACCAGCATAAAAAAATGTAAACAAGTAAACAAGAATACAACAACAAACACTACAAGAATAAATATGTATAAACAAAAAAACACAAAGAACAATAATGAAACAACGTTGTTTACATTTAGAGAGATTTCGAGAAGCCGAACTCATGAACGTTTGCCTTTAAGAACATTCATCAGACTGTTTACTTTGCCATATAAAAGGCAAGGCAAAGCAGGCGAGTGAGTTAGTGAAGTTCAGTCAGCCTTGTGTGAAGACGCGGTGTGTTTGAAGAGAGTAATTGTGGTTTGAAGATCCCCGTAACAAAGATCAGTCGAAAAATTGTCTTGTAATTGTTATTGTATATACAAAGTATGTAAATAGAGGAATAATAAATAAAGCAATTGTTGTTGTTTACATCAAGTTGTGAACAGTGGCACACGGAATTGTGCGAATAATAAAGAATTTTAATTAAAATTAAACACAAATTTATTTTTATTTTATTTGTAATCTACGAGCTTATATTTTAAACGTTTTTAAAAGATAAGAACGAAAACCACTCAGATGAAGTTGAATAAGTTGCGTTGGAGGCCTTGTGAATTTAAGTCCGTTGCCTATGGTAGCAAAAACTAAAGGCATGAAGACTGGTTGTGGTTATTGTTAACAGGAGACAATTCGAATAAAATATTCATTCGGGATCATCTTTATTTGATAAATCAAGTGGAGGACAATACCCTCGACTGTCACCGAGACAGAACCTGTACACTTAAGAAAATGCTTCGAAATGAGACTGAGTAATCAACTTTAAAGTAGCAATTTGGAGAGTAGATATTCGTGTCAAAGAGTAACCATTCTGTTGTGTATGAAAGAAACAAAGATAGATAGTAGGTAAGACGCGAGGGAGTTTGATTCCAGAGAGAATTTATGTGAATACAGATAAAAACTCTAAAGTTTAGCTATCGAGAGATGTGCCTAATTCAACGTGGAAGAGAACCACCAAGGACGTGACATAGCAATACTGTCTAATAGAGCAGGCACTCTGCACATTTGAGGCTGCTTTGGTAAGAAGAAGAAGAAGCAGATGGGTAGAGAAATTCGCGGTCATGAATCAGTAACATTCTGTGGAGTGTAAGAGAACTTTGGATGGGTATCCTTAGCGGAAGGAAAAATGAGGAAAGGCAAAAACTCTTTTCAAACCAAACGCTATTGAGAAAATCTAAACTTTTGCTTGATCGTTACGATAAAAAGAGACTTGAATTATGCGTCAGAGGCTTTTGCATAGCAAAGCATACTGAAGTTCGTTAGATCAGCGGGATTGGTGATGGGCAGAATAAATTTCCAGAACAAAAATTTGGACATGAGCGGTGTGAATGCACTTCATAAGAAAACACTTGAGTGCTTATTGCTTCCCTTACTGAGACCGCACAGCATCCTGAAGTTCATTAAGACAACGGTATTGGTGGAGACATTATAGGGATACCCTACATAAAGTGGTGATAGAACGCCAGATTCCATAGTCTGAGTAATAAATGATAACGCAGCGGCCCATTTACTACAACGATCAAATTGTTTGCAAAATAGTTTACATACATAACTCATGTCGTGTTCGTTAATTTTATACATGAGTGTTGGGCCCTACAGTTTAAAGTCGTCTCCGAACGACAGATTCGATGAGAAACTTTTCATAACAATTTTATTTACTGTCAGAGTTTTTGCCAGAAATTTGCTGAGAGGAAGTGGCCGACAAAATATTTTTTTATATTTTCGTTTTGATGCTTGACCTGGGGTTTAAACGGTGGTCTAATGTCTAATAAGCCAACACACCACCTACTAGACTACGGTGAATTCAACTTGCAAAATAGTTTGCTTGCTTAGTCAGAGCTTAGAAGAGACAAACTTGTCTTTCGGGAATGCTTTTACATACCAAAGGCAGATTGTATCGAATGCGGAATGTTTAAATGTATTCTTCATGAGGATCAGTTCAAAATCATTTTCTTAAAAAAAAACACATGCAATATGGTCATCCTACTACTTTGACAACTTTTATGAACAGAAATATAAGTCATCCTAGAGACCATATATTTCATACCCCAGTCTTTGTATTCATTCTAACTTAAGAAGATTCAAAACTATTCTAGGCTGTGACTCATTCTTATACAACCTTTTAAAGCAATTTTTTTCCTTTTTTTGGCATCAATAGTAGACTATCAATAACAACAATTCATCTTATTTGTTTACCAAATTACCGATAACCAAAGAGCCATATTTTCTCCACTTACATACATACATACGCCCGTATATTAACCTCAAGAATCTATCATTCATTCTGACTTATAAATGTCCATCTGAGAGTATAAATTGCTAAAGAAAAAATAAACGAGAAATTATCAGAAATATTACCTACCAACACAACTATCATCTTGTAATCCTGCTTGCTTTAGTTTTTGGCTTAAAAGTCTTTTTGTTTTTTCTTCGTCTTCATCTCGTGCTTCTACAAGATCCAATCCAGCAAGGAAACACTCCTTCTTTTCTTTTCTTTAGCTTTGCTTTTTGACATATTTATGGCAATTTTATCAAAGACCATATAAACTTGTCTTTTATATTGTATATTATGCAGCAACAACAAACAGCAACTACCACTTACCAACTGTATGAATGAATGAGTGAATGACTGACATACCTGTATGCCTGCTTTCATGCATTTATGCTTGAATGTTTTCTCAGATTATTTTCCTTATTTTTTGTCTTCCATGTGTGGTTGTGTTAATGCCATCTGAAGTTGCTTGAATCCAGCTCAGAATCATATTGTAAAGGTAGAGAGACAGTAGAACACATTCTTATACTCTGTGTGTGTGTGTTACATGTCATTTGATGGCAACAATATTTTGAAATATTGATTTAAAATTGATGTACGATGCTTTTACGCACTTTAAACATAAATGTAAAGGCACTCAAAGACTTTAGGAACAAGGAAAAAAATCAGAACGCACGACAATATAGTAGCATGAAAAAAATAAACAAATAAGGAGGCAAAAGCCCATCAGTTTTAACCATATGATGACCTACACTACAAGACATTTCATGTAATATTGTTACGTTTTTACATTTTAAAAACGTTTAAATTATAAGCTCGTAGATTGAAAATAAAATTAAAATAAACTTGTGTTTAGTTTCAATTAAAATTCTTTATTGTTCGTACACTTCTGTGCGCCACTGTTCACAACTTTATTTAAACAACAATAATTACTTTTCTTTGTTATTCCTCTGTTTATACTCTTTGAATAAACAATAACAATCACTAAGCAATTGTTCGACAGATCTTTGTAATGCAGATCTTCAAACCACGCTTCAAACACACCTCGTCTTCACACAAGACTGACTGTACTTTTACTAACTCAGTTGCCTGCTTTGGCTTTCCTTTTATATGGCAGAGTAACAGTATGATAAATGTTCTTGAAGGCGAATGTTCATTACTACGCGTTCTCGAAATCTCTATAAATGCAAACATCGTTGTTTACATTTACCCTTATAGTGTTGTTTGTCTATTTTTGTTTACTTATTTAACTTATTTTATACTGGTGTTTGTTGTTATATTAAGCAGTACGATAATTTGTAAACAGGCTTGTTTACTGCATTGTTTTGTTTTTGTAGATTTTGTTTATAATTTTAATGTTAAGCGATGTAAAAGCAAAACACCAGTATCTAAATTTTTCTTTTTCGTAACAATGTTCAGCCAAATCAATATTGAGGCCTAGGGAGGCAGATAGACAATGGGTCAGCTTTCCATACTTATCTGCCCTGCAAACAGGATTCCATGCTTAAACGCCAGGGTAATCACCACCTCAGTCCGAATGAGTTTTGCTACCTTTTTTGATGGGCTACGGAACTGTTGTGCTGTCTCTCAAGTAGTAATCTGTACAAAGAATTTAAAAGCAATTTTTGAAAACCTTGATCATAATTTAAAAGTTTAGTTAAGCTTTCATAATAATGAAATAGAAGACGAATTGCTCTGTTTACTACATACTCGTATACCCAAAACACTATCAGCCACTACTAAATTTCCAAGACTACTCACTGTTCTCAGCACAATAACTTACTACAGGTCACTCGATAATTGAACATGAGCTCTGAGCATATACAACGCGCTCTGAGAACTCTTACACAGAAGTTCTTATGAGAAACACAGATATAGAACAGGAATAAACAGGAATGAGGTTTGCACAGAATACACTCGACTATGGAAGATGTGGTTCCAGACCATGAACAACCATTTTGAAGAACTGAAATGAAAGAATCTCAGATGCCTCAACAAAGGCTACTACATTCTTGAGGGAACTTCTAGCTCTCTATAGTTACACTGGGATATAGAATACCCCGAAGGAGTGCCTTTAGCTGGACATATGTGGATTTATGGTTGCGGATGTTATGTCGAAGAAGCCACACTGTCAACAGGACATTAATAATAGGAGTTTAGCTCATTTACTTGACTTGTGGAATTATAAAGTTATTGACACGATATTTGTTTTGATGATGTATTGGATTATAGCCATAAAGATTACTATGAGTTGTAGCGTTACAACTGAGAAACGAAAATCTTTAAGCATTTTTGAGAAATGTACGAGTATTGTACATTTCATACCCATACATTCGCAGAATGTAACATACATACTTACATACATACATACATACATAATTGGTCATTACAACCCTTCAGTCAGGATTACAACCTAACTTTACATAAGTAAAGGGATCTACAGTTTAAAGTCGACTCCGAGCAACAGATTTTTTGAGAAACTTTTCATGAATTTTTTTTTTTAATTACTCTCAGAGTTTTTGCCAGAAATCTGCTCAGAGGAAGTCGCCGAAGAAATATTTTTTGTATTTTATTTTGATGTCTGGCCTGGGGTTTGAACCCTGACTTTACGTCTAATAAGCCAACACACTACCTACTAGACCACGACGATTTCGCTGAATCTAAGCTAGCCATAATTGTGCAGAGATTTTACTACGATTTGCATATTTAGGATTTCAGTCTTCAGAGCATTGCTTTGTACACTGAGCGGCATAAGTGAGTCAACACTTTTGTTCTTAAGTATAAAAAAGTTCCTTTATCATGAATTGTTGTTTTTGTTTTAACATTTTATAAGTAGCAAATTATTTTATTTTTGGAAATTTATTTGACTATTCTAATTTACTTTTCTCGCTATGAAATGAAAATTAATTATTTCAGTGCTAGAAAATGAATTATTTCAGTGGTGTTTACTTCACTTTTGGCGCTCAGTATCGTACCTGAATTAGAAACTTTCCGAGGACAGAATCAATCATTTTATTTAACTCAGAAAATGGTTTCCATTGAACTTTTATGCTGGTGATTAAAGATGGTTTTGAAGCCGATTCCTTCAGGTCTTATGCAGTATATTGTTGAACTACGGTGGAGTAGAAATGGTGCACCAATCTAGCCTGCACAACAACAACAACAACAACAAGTTAAACTAACTGTTATCCTTTCATAAAATGCTTGTCGCTCTTTCATATCAAATTTTTTTATTATTTTTTTTATTAATTTTTTGTTTTTTGGAGGCCTCCTTATTGAATTAACTTTTCCCAGATTGTTATTAATATTAAAAAAAAACAAACAAAAACAAAAAACTTCTTTCAATCTTTTTAATATTCCCACATTTTATTACAGATCTTGATAAATACGTTAAATGTCAAGTAATGGCAAATGACAATATTCTGGCAAAGCAAAAAACAACACCTTAAATTGGAACATGAATCACTTAAAAAGGATTTTTTTATTATTACAATTCCTTTTAAAAGCCAGAATTCTTAGGAACCACAGCAGAAGAAGAAGAAGCCATTCCCATCAACGTAATCATTACTTATCGCATTCATCGAAAGAAGAAGAAATCAAAAAAATGTCAAAAAATATTTCCTTCTTTGCTTTGCTTTTTTAATCTCTTTTTTCTTTTGGCTTACAGCACACACTCATCACAAAATATTACAGCAATAACAACAACAACAACAAGAAAATAAAAGGAGTTTACAACAACAAAAACAACAAGAACGAACAAAAAAGAAGTCAGTTAGTAGCATCTGTATGGCTTAAAGCTATTTGTATAACAGAATTGTCAACTCAGCAGCCAAAGCAAGAAGGAATATTTGTTGGCAATAGCAGAACAAATAAATTGAATTGCAACAGCTACCCAGCAGTAAGCAACACAGCCAAAGCAACAGCATAATACAGAGAGCAAAAAAGAAAAAACATTTCAACTGATAACCATTCAGTCATTCATTCATTCGTTTTAAGCCAACAAAATTCAAATATTATCTTATTGACTGTTATTGTTGTTGTTGTTGTTGTTGCATTTTAGCTTATCATGATTTTTAGCTTCCACGTTTTTTTTTCTTTTTTTGCAGATGATGAGTTTGATACCAAATAACCATAAACTGTCATTTGTTTGTTCCTTTCAGTCTGCCTTTGGCCAAAGGAGCCATTTGATTATTGCCATTGCCATGCCATGCCATAAGAAAATCCATAAATTTTTGGGACTTTTATTCGCTGATAACTTCGAACTCGAATTTGTTACAACAAAATGACAAAAAAAATCGAACGACTTTGCCAAAACAAAAAAACGTTATGCGATGTCCATATATTTATATTTTGATAAAATATGATTAAAAACGAGGGCCGCTTAGGAAATTGTAAACTCAAAAAGAGTTTTTATCTTTTTAAAAACGTTTAAAATATAAATAAAAATAAATTTATGTTTAGTTTCAATTAAAATACTGTGTGCCACTGTTTACAACTTGATGTAAACAACAACAATTGCTTTTCTTTGTTATTCCACTGTTTATACCCTTTGCATAAACAACAGACAATTGTTCGACAGATCTTTGTAACGGAGATCTTCAAACCACGATTACTGTCTTCAAACATACCGCGCCTTCATACAGGACTGATTGAACTTCACTCACTCCAGTCGCCTGCTCTGCCTTGCCTTTTATATGGCATAGTAAACAGTCTGATGAATGTTCTTGAAGGCGAATGTTAGTGACTTTGCCTTCTCGAGATTTCTAGAAATGTAAACATGGTTGTTTCGTTATTGTCGTGTGTGTATTTTATTTACATTTATTTTTGTAGTGTTGTTAGTGTATTTTTGTTTACTTGTTTACCAGATTTTTCATTTTCGTAACAATATATTTTTCATGCAGACATGATAAGATCACAGTAGATTAAGAAAACAGAGGACAAAACAGTATCGTTGGCAGTCGAGTATCCCTCGATCTCGATTAAGACTGTAAGGACTCCATAGGGTCCTTTAGTTAGGCATCGGGGCACCGAAATAATCCTGGAAATGAGATGACCGACAACTATTCTAAATTAGGTTCTCATTGCATTAATGATGGTCTACTGGCTGGTTGAACTGTTGTATGTAGGTACACATAAGAAAATAGGCTCATCAGCGAATAGATTCTGCAGAAGAGCATAGACGTTAAAGAGATCAATTATATCTTTAAATGGCTACAACCCTTTAGCCAAGGATTTTTTTTGGTAGAACTTAACACGAGACTACGTGCATAACCGGTCATTACAACCCTTTAGCCAGGATTACAACCTTGCTTCTCACACCACTTATGTTGTGTTTGTTAATTTTATGCATGAGTGTTAAACAGAGTTATTGAGAAACTTTTTTTCCTTGGCGTCTTTTAAAATCGCCGTAGTGTCTAGTCGGTAGTGTGTTGGCTTATTAGACGTAAGGAAACGGTTCAAACCCCAGATCATATATCTCCAACAAAAGATATTTCTTCGGCGACTTTCTCTCAGCAGATTTCTGGCGAAAGCTCTGAGAGTAAATAAACCTGCCATGAAAAAGTTTCTCAACAATCTGTCGTTCGGAGTCGACGTTAAACTGCAGGTCCCGCCACTCACGTAAAAAATGAACACACACAACATGAGTGGTGTGAGAAGCTAGGCCGTAATCCTGACTGAAGTGTTGTAATGGCCAATTATGTATGTATGCATATATATAAAAAAAGTCTATGCAATGTTTTCGCTTTTTCTAAATAACTCCTCCACTTTATTATTCGCACAATTCTGAGTGCAACTGTTCACAACTTGATGTAAACAACAACAATTGCTTTTCTTTATTCCCCTGTTCACACCCTTTGCATAAACAATAACAATTACTAGAGAATATCTACAGATTTTTGTAACGAAGATCTTCGAACCACGATTATTCTCTTCAAACGCACTGTGTCTTCACACAAGACTGACTGAACTTTTACTTCCTCTTTGCCTGTTTTGCCTTGCCTTTTGTATGGCAGAGTAAACAGTCTAATAAATGTTCTTGTTCATGTTCATGACTTCGCCTTCTTGATATCTCTATAAATGTAAACATTGCTGTTTCATTATTGTTGTTTGTGTATTTTGATTACATTTATTCTTGTAGTGTTTGTTGTTGTATTTTTATTTACTTGTTTAGTATTTTTTATGCTGGTGTTTGTTGTTATATTACGCAGTGGGATAATTTGTAAACAGGTTTGTTTAATGCATTGTTTCTGTTTTTGTAGCTTTTCTTTATAATTTTAATGTTAAACGATGTAAAAGTAAAACACCGGTATCTAAATTTTTCCTTTTTCCGAACAAAATGAATTCTTTTCTAAAAATAATAGAAAAAGTTAATGCAAAGTCTTCAATTTTTCTAAATAACTCCACCATTACGTATTCCAAAACTCGAATGTCAAAAATGTCTTCAATCCACTTCCTTTTCAGTAATCAACAATCTTACCAATTATTACTAGACTAGTTTATAACGTAATATCCCTAAAGTCCTTTGTTAATAATTTCACAGAAAAATTTTAATTGGTTTTCAAGTTAACTGGCTGAACGTTTCGTACGTGGCACTTTTCATATAAAAATTTATGCAACTCTGGCTTGAATGTGAGCACAAATAAAAATTACAATTAAAATCGCTTTCTTTCCATCCCACTTTCTTTCTACTAATTTTTCTTTTTATGACAAAAATATAGAAAAACAAGGGAAAGATAAATTAATAAAAAACGTGACCATAAAACTGAAAAAATACTCCAAATTTTTTAAGTTTTTTAACTGAACTTAAAGCAATTATTTGTTAAATTTTTTATACTTAAAATAAGAAAGTAATTCAATCATTATTTGAGCAAACGAATATTTATTAAAAATAAAAAAAAATTCTTTAAAAGAATTCCTTAAACAAAATTAAATTGAATTCAATCGCAACGAATTGAATTGAATTGAAACCTTCTTGAGAATGTTCTGTTAATAAAATCATTGATTATCCTGTCATAAAAAAACTGAGCAGATAAGCTGCTGTTATATTCCCTATTACAACTAAATGTACCAATACATACACACACATAGACACACTACGTATAGTGTATGGCAAAAGTCAAGTGTCAAAAAGATGCCAAAGAAAATCCCTTCTGGAGAGGATGTTTAAAAATAATAAAAAAAATTCGTTCAATTCGTATTCTTTTATTTTATTGTGAGGTTTTATTTTTCATTTTCAATTTTAGATTTTCATTTCAATTTTTTTCCTGGTATTTTTCCCACTTATTTCCCTTTATTAAATTCAATTTTTGTGTGTGTTTGTTTGCCCTACAAAAAAAAAAAAACACAAAATTCGGGGATTATGTGTAACTAGAGCATAGGGATTATGGTTAAATACAATACTGACAATGGCGTTTTATTGTTTTAAATTTTTCTTTTTTTTTTGGTTTTATTCCCTTTTATCTCCAAATATGCAGCATTATTTTGTTATTATCAATGCCGTAAAGTATGCTTTGATGTTTTGTTAAAAACAAAAAAATTTTGTATATTTGCTTTGGCATGTGTTAACCAGGATAATCATATTTTCTATAGAAAATCCTGTTAAAGATTTTTGTTTTTCGTTTAAAATGGGTCAAAAGCTTAGAGAGAGAAAAAATATACAAACAAGGGTTATTCGCAATATAGGCCCTCAAAACATATATGCAAACATGTTTTTAGTAGAAATTTTAGAACATGAGTTCGTGGCAAATAAAATTCGTGGAAAATATGAGCTCGTAGACTGCATATAAAATAAAGAGAAATTTGTGTTTAGTTTTAATTAAAATTCTTTATTATTCGCACAATTCTGTGTGCCACTCTTCACAACTTGATGTAAACAACAACAATTGCCATTTTTGTTATGTCTTTGTTAATACCCTTTGCATAAACAATAACAATTAGGTAGGTAGGTAGAGGTGGCTGCCCATCCAAGAAAAAATTTTAGATGGACTCACTTAGGCCGCATTGGGCCCATTGTGCTACCGCAGTCATCCGTTATCCCCTAGTCTCGAAACCATTCGGAGCTCCTGATGTAGCGATTCAGGCTGCCAATGTCAATCCTTGACAGTTCCTCCAGTTCATACATGTAGTAGGTACCCAAGTACTTAATTCTCCTTTGGCAAAGAGCCGGGCATGTACCCAGCAGATGAGGGACAGTCTCCTCTTCTTCCTCATCTCTGCATTTTCTGCAGAAGTCGTTAACAAGGTGTCCAAGACCAATGCGCCTTGCATGCGTACCCATAATGCAATGCCCCGTAATGACACCGACAACTACACTGAGCGCGCCTCTTTGGAGTTTAAGTAGACTCATTGTGCGCCCCTCATCCAGCCTTGGCCAGATTTTACGAGCCGTTCTACCCGTATCCGAGGCCGCCCACCTGTCGTTGACGGAATCGACGATCGCATTATCAATTATGAGCTTGCAGGTCCTCATAGGTATGCCCAGATTCGAGAACTCAGCGGTGAGTTCGACGATCGTGCCCCGCCTGGCAAGTTCATTAGCTCTACAGCTACCCAGAATACCACTGTGCCCCGGTACCCATACGATATGGATGTCATATCGTTCCGCTATCTCGTCGAGATATCTGCGACAACCGTACACCGTCTTGGAGTTAATCGCATTAGAACTCAGAGCCTTGATAGCCGCCTGGCTATCAGAAAGTATGGTGACGCTCCGCTTGGATACCCTTCCGTCCCCAATAATACTCGCCGCAGCCTGTATGACCACCACCTCCGCCTGAAATACACTGCAGTGGTCTGGTAGTCTTATAGACTGAGCTATTCCAACCGATTCCGAAAAAATTCCACTGCCAATAGCTCCGTTCAGCTTAGAACCGTCAGTGGAGATTTGTACGGAACAACAATAACAATTACTAGACAATTGTTCGACAGATCTTTGTAACGGAGATCTTCAAACCACGATTACTCTTTTCAAACACACCGCTTCCTCACACAAGGCTGACTGAACTTCACTAACTCACTATCCTGCTTTGCCTTGCCTTTTATAAGGCAGGGTAGACAGTCTGATGAATGTCCTTGAAGGCGAATGTTCATGAATTCGCCTTCTTGAAATCTCTATAAGTGTAAACATCGTTGTTTACATTTATTATTGTAGTGTTGTTTGTGTATTTTTGTTTACATTTATTCTTGTAGTGTTGTTTGTGTATTTTTGTTTACTTGTTTACCAATTTTTTATGCTGGTGTTTGTTGTTATATTAAGCAGTAGGATAATTTGTAAACAGGTTTGTTTACTGCGTTGTTTTGTTTTTGTAGCTTTTGTTTATAATTTTAGTGTTAAGCAATGTATCAAAATTTTTCATTTTCGTAAAGATATTTTGGAGATTTTGAAATCCAGCCTAAAAGTTAGAGAATACACGAGTGTTGATTGTTCCTCTATTACTAATCATGTTAGTCATAAGCTCTATACAATGCGTTATAAACTATTTGTTTAAGAATTCCGATCATTTTTCCCCACAGAGAAGCTCATTCCCATACCTATGCTTTGTTTAACAACATTTTGCATATGGCTAACAGCACTGTGAGCTGGTATTGCCATACCTTATGGCATTATTACAAGAGCATAAATAAATAAGCCCAACAATATCGACATTTCAGACGATAATATGATTCTCAGTTAATAAATTACCCCAAATGGAAGAAAAAGATTGTGATAAAAATCATTTCACATTAAATCTTATATTGTTGTAAAGCAGTTGGCCAAAGCAATCCAAACAAAAAAAGGAAGCCACTGTTATGGTAGGAGTTTAAAGTCACCTACCCAGGCTACTACTCTTCTGCTGCAATAAAACAATGGCCAACACATTTAAAATTATAACTTTGAAACGGTTTCTTGAAGTAAAAAGCTTCTTTAAAGGGTTTCTGGTTGTTTTTTTTTGTGATTTTCTGCTCTTATCTCTCTGAGAGGTGGTTAAAAAAGTAACAACTTCCTTTACATTTTGAAAGCAAACTCATACCAGTAACAACAACAACAACAGCAACAATAAACGACACAATTGTAATGATGCTGATGATCAGCAACATCATCTGTAATGTCTGATGTTAAAGACTCTCATTTCACTCTCCGGCTGTACGCCGGGTTTAAATTTTTTTGCCAATATAAACGAGCGTCTGGTATTTGTTTTAAAGGTTTTTTTAAGGCTTTTAATGCGTTATTGAAAGTTTTTTTTTCGGTTTTTTTTTCAGTTTTAAGCCAAGAGATTATTTTCTTTAGATAGAGTAAAGTATTGTTTTTAAAGGCTTTAAGTTAAAACAATAACAAAAATAACAACAACAACAAGTAAGTAACCAAACAAACAAACAAAAAAAAATGGTAAAAGAAATCTTTTAATGATAATGTTATGAAGTTAACAATGAAGATTTAGTAGTCGGTTAACAGAAGCCCTTAAGGTTAGATAAAACGTTAAAGAAGGGATTATGATTTGATAAAAAGCCAACATTAATGCTACCAGATATTAAACTATAACAACAACAACAACAACAATACACATGATATTTTTATTAAATGCCAACATATTTTAAGACAATTTAAACGCTTAATGGCCATATTTGTAAAATAAAAATTAATTTAAAAAAACATTCATTCATACTCGAAGTTTCGTTTCTCAAACAAAATTTTAAATTCAAGGGCGGACTAAAACGTTTCAGAGAGATTTTTCCCAGTATTTTTAAGGCGCTAATAAAAAAAAAACAGCAGTTAATACAGGTTCATAGATACTCTATATAATGATTCTCCTGCTCTATATGCGCAGTGTTCAACAGTGTTCAAAGAGCCAATTGCTGTTCCATCCGGAAAGATGTTGATAGATATCCACGTGAAAGAGCTTTGCTGAATTTACATACACACATACATAATTGGTCATTACAACCCTTCAGTTAGGATTACGACCTAGCTTCTCGTACCACTTATGTTGTATGCGTTAATTTTTTTTATACATGAGTGCTGGGACCTACAGTTTAAACTCGACTCCAAACGACAAATTTTTGAAAAACTTTTCATGGCAATTTTACTTGCTCTCACAGTTTTTGTCAGAAATCTGCTGAGAGGAAGCCGTCGAAGAAATGTCTTTATATTTTCGTTTTGATGTCCGACCTGAGAATTGAACCGTGGCCTTATGTCTAATAAGACAATACACTACCTGCTAGACTACGGCGATATCTTCAGGTTTATAGATGCTCTATATAATGATTCTCCTGCGCATACAGGACAGTGATGAAGGAGCCAATTGCTATTCCATTCGGAAAAATGTTGATAGATATCCACGTGAAAGAGCTTGACTGGATTTATGATATGCAAGATACAAGATTGCACGCACAGAAATCAGACGAGCGACAACCTCTTCCTAGAGAATGACAGCAACGATGAGAGATGTACTATACCAGTAGAAAGTGGATCAGATCCATATCTCAACATAAGCAAGAATGACAAAATACGAACACTAAAATACTCAATAAAAAGTTGTGTGTTTGCTCTGCTTGGTGCTCTGTTTTTTTGTTGTTTTTTTATGTATTCGAGTCACTCGAATCGTATGAATCAAACATATTTCGAATGGTATGAGTTTGATGTCAACGTTGTACGCATACTCATTGCAACCTGTACTTATAAATCAACGTTGTAATTGAGTATGAATGTATCAGAGTACCTAGTTAAATTTCAGTATTGTTGGCTCACTCAACATCAACATCATGCCAGATCACGTCTGGTCTGTCTCCAAGCGGATTTATTATCCCACGTTTCTCTTGCAAATGAATGAAGTTCGGATTTCAGAGAGTGGAGTTTACTCCTCTCTGGAGAAATTCAAATCTCGTGTATGAATTCAATTGAATTTTCTGTTATGCCTGCTGTGGGGCACACATTCTCTAGAGTTGTAATGGGCGCTTAAAACGGGGTGTATGTGACGAAGAATATAATGCCCTAGAGAAGGTTTTTAAATGCACTCTGATTACCATGATGCCTTAATTGAGTAACAAATAAAATGCCGGCAAACCTCGTTATTTGAAAAGCAAGCACCACAGCCAATACAAAATCAATATTTTGTAGTTTTTAGTTCAACAAAAATAATAATTTTTATTTAAGCCCATACGGTATCATTTAAATACCTTGTTTCAGACAACATGCATATAAATTATGCTGAACTATGCTAAAGTGATTGCCACCCGGATTAATGTTTACATAATACGGTTGCAAGCTGTCTTTGCCACCGAAGAGCGACAGGTTCATTACTAAGTATTATTTTCATTCGTATGTGTCATGCATCTCCGTGGGCAAACGGTAAATGAACTTTTGGTTTGAAGCCAGAGTCCATGTTTAACATGATTTTTACGATTTATTTATTAAAAAAAAATGTTTTCTGATTAAAACAAAGCTTTTGTTTATTTTTTACCAGGTTTAATGTTCTGTTTTTTATGTTTTCGTTGGTTTAGCAGCCATAATGCCGCTGCTCTACTACACTACACCCATAAAACAGTCACAGGCTATAAAATTAAACATTTATCCTGAGAGCCGAAAACAGAATGAACCCTGGTAGCACATTTATGTATATGCTCGTACTATTTCTGGCAGTGATGCTGCCTGCCTGCCTTCTATTTTGTTGTGGCAACTGCAACTGGTATGTTAGCGGCAAAGCTTTTTTGTGTCAATTAAATGTTGGCTGCTGAATGTTTTTCTTTTTTGTTCTTTTGGTTTTTGCTCATTTTCATCTTTCAACAGAGGCTCTTTAGCAACAGCAACAACAACTACAACAACAATATTACATAAACATAGTGGCAATAACAGCAGCAACATGTATATAAACAAAGCCTCTTGCTTGCATTCTACAACGCTAAACTCTGTACTCACTTGTGGCAAAATATTGTGGCATATACGGGAAGCCACAGTGCATCAAAAGCAAAAAAGGTTTCTTATTTAACAGTTGGCTGGTAAAACAAAAGCAACAAAAAAAGAAGGTAAACAGAGTCAATGCCTTATTTAAACTCGTAACTCTTTTGACTTCAAAAAAATACAACAACAACAACAACTGCAACACAGAAAAGCAAATGGCACGGGAAAAATAAGTTTTTTTTTTTGAAGAACAAAAACAATAACAAAATACTGTTACTAAGTATAAATAAAAATAAATACAAAATATATGGAGAGGGGCTGCTCTCAACGCCGATACGCTATGTGATGAGTGAAGCTGCTGATGATGCTGCATCAGCTGAACTTGGATCATATTAAACAATTTTATCTTTAAACCACATCTGAACCAAATAAAATAATTGAAAGTAGCGATAAGAATCGCCGCTCTCTACCATTTTCTTTCTTCCTCCCTCCTCCTTAAACTGCTTAACATTTAAAAAAAAATGTTTTAAGCAGCTTCTTTGCTTTGCTTCGTTTGCAAACCAAACCAAGCAGCGCATGTAGCTGTGGAATTTATCGTTAATGTAAACCAAAGAGAAGTATTGAGCCGATCCTCCATCGCTTGCTTTACTAAAGTAATTCCTTCAAATAGCCTTCTTATGCCTTCTACTTTGTGTTTGGATTTGCAAACTGTGTCTGTAACTCTTTTTTATTTTGTTTTGGCGGTAACGCTGTCAATAATCCATTCATTGTAATGTTTAACAGAGTTGTAGTGTGCAGACCTTAAATTACCTCCATAACAACGTATTGTCATGTTGCAAGTCAAAATCAGGAACTTAAAAGACAAATAAAATTTTAAAAGATGCTCTACCAGCAAAGGAATTCTTTTCCATTCCAACTAATGTGAGAAAATTTTAATTGAAAACTATAAACAGTTTTTCTTAATAATACTGTCAGCATTTAATTTTTTTTCCTTATAATTTTTCCAGTTTTCTCAGGAATAAATTTCAAATTTTTTAACTACAGACGATGATTATTTGGACTCATCGAAGTACTTTTAAAAATGAAGGTCACCAACAATGTAGAAAACTTCTAAAGAGAGTTCGCTTAAAAGCACGCAGTGGTCCTTCGAGCCGGATATAAACTAGCGACCTATGGATTTACACTCCATAAATGAAATAATATGGCACCTGTCCATTAGGTTCAGTTCAATAAATATGCATCCGGTTGCAAAATCAGTCTTCAAGAATTATTGAAATTCAAAGGAACTGCTTCCGATTACTTTTAAAAGAGATCACTACGGTCCCTGCCTCCCATATTTAATAACAGGATTTCAATTGCTTTGAAATCATAAAGGCATTGTGTAGTGCTTTAAGTTCGTAACTACGAACCCGAGAAAAACTGGTTCGAATTCGGGAGGTACATAGGAGTGGTACCTTTGCTTAAAAGCGCACACATCATTTAATGGTCCGTCGAGCCGGATATGAACTAGCGACCTATGGATTTACAGTACATAAAGGAAATAATATGGCACCTGTGCATTAGCTATAGTAACAGTTCAGTAAATATGCATCCGATTGCAGAACCAGTCTTTAAGAATTATTGAAATTCAAATGAACTGCTTCCGATTACTTTTAGAAGAGATCAGTACGGTCCCTGCCTCCCATGCTCAATAACAGGATTTCAATTGCTTTGAAATCATAAAGGCATTGTATAGTGCTTTAAGTTCGTAACTACTAACCCGATAAATACTGATTCGAATCCGGGAGGTAGGTAGGTTGGAGTGGTAGCTTTGACACCAAAAGCACACTTGAGCACACATAGCGGCCTGTTGTAATGCCTCGTCCGGGAGACGAGAGAAAAAATTGTAATCTTTGCTTTCGTTGTTTAAAAATTATGGCATACGACCTTTATTTAAATCCATTCTAAAGGGCCCTTAACCCCTGACTTAAAACTGTAAAACCAACAAAGAACCTCTGCAATCGCGCACTCACTTAATGGACTCCAAAACATACATTTTCTATATAGAAGCCCCTGTGGATTTTCTGTATTTCCTACAATTATTCACAAATGTTTATGAAATCAAGCTTCATTTCTGCCCACAGCTTCTTTTGGGAGTAAATGAGTTCCACACAGCATCTTCATCTTACATGTTTTGCTTGATTTGAGCCTTATTATCTCTGAGCGCACATTATCTCTGGCCAACCTCCGTTTCCTGAGCTTTAAACACTACGTTCTAAGACCAAACTTTGTCGATCCATAGCACATTCAACATTGGATTCAGGATGTAATGCATTTGAAGCACTATTTGAGTCACATGTTGAAGCACATGTTTAGGCGCATGTTGATGAATATTTGCTAAAGGCTGTAAACGTTTGCAGACTTCAGGAATAGTTTTTCATACTTAAAAGAGCAGAAATTTCAGTTTAAAACCGTCTAAGAAAGTACTAAAAATCTTAAACAGATTTATATATTTTTGAAGCTTCCTAAAAATATGCAACATTTTTAATTTTTTTTTTCACAAGTGTTTTTGAGTATTTTTTGCTCAAATTTCTCTTTTAACTTTCTAACTAATTACTCAATATTTGCATACTTATTTGTTTCCGTTTAATTTATTTATACACTAACTTTTCATGCCATTAAAGCCGAGCTTCTCGTATTATTTGCTTTTAACCCCTAAAAGTATGCAAATATTTTTTCTTTTTTTAGTATTATTATTGAAATTTTTCTCAAGTCTGCGCCAGCACAGCAGTAAATAGCCAAAGGAAAGGCGGTCTTGCTGCTGAAATTTATTTAATCTTTTAACGTAATAGATATTGGCTATTTTCGAAAATATTTTATTAAAAAGGAAGGCGAGTTCATTTTTATTAACTGAGAATTTGCTTATAAAGCAAACCATTTGGCTGCTATAAAAAATACCTAAAAGGGGTGGAAATAATAGATTTTATGGCCAGTAATAACTGAAGTAGTCTGAAGGACAAGAAATTAAAAAAAAAACTCCATGAAATTGCAATCAAAACTTTGGCTATTTAAAAATCAGGCAAGAAGAACAAATCAAAAAAAGGAGAGGAAAAAGAAAGGCAAAGTGTACAAGCAAGCATTAGTTTAGGGGGAGAAATTTACTGCATACTTCACTGCTTATCATTGAGAAAATGTTTGATTTTCTGCATCATTGCTAAAGGAAATGTTAAACAAAATCGACAAAAATCCAAAGAGCCAAACGGAGAACTAAAACTAACAACTACCAACTATTGTTATGAAAAAAAACGACGTTCATTCAAGTTAACAAACTATGTTTGTGGTTAATCACAGTAGAAAGAATGCAGACGAAAGATTGAAGAAAGAATAGAAAAACTGATGTTTTAAAAACCAAAAACTTTAACGGGAAGGAAGACAAAAGTTTCTGAAGAGTTTTGAGCGCTGTAAAGCAAAATGAACAAGGAAATGATTTTTCTGTGAAAGAAAATAAAATAAAAAAATAAATATATGGAGCACTTAAAGTCAATAAACTTATGAGAGACAATGAAATTTAAAAGACAAAATTTAAAAATGGCGTATTAATACAATATATATACAGCCTAACGATTTTTGTTTGTTTAACAGTTTATTAATATTTATAAAGCTCCTGGAGATATGCTTTAATTGTGAATATTATGGTAACCCGTGAATATATGCTTTAAAAGTTTAACATGAATTGTTAAAAATGTTAGTTCACTAACTACAAGTCAGTTAATCTTGGTTAATCTTGAGACCACCCTCGTATCTATAATAAATATTTATAAATTGAAAGGTGTTCGAATATTTTAAGCCGAAAGTGGCCTGCGACATTTGTTAAGGAGCCATTATAAACGTAGTATGCTTCAAATATTACTTTTCAAACGACTCCTAAATATATGCTTCAAAATAAAATATTTAATGCAAAAGTAGAATACATTTAATAACATTAAAATGACAGAAATTATACATTATCGTTAGGAAATTGTAAATTGTACATTGTCCACTAATATAGGCTTTAAGTGCCTTATAATTAAATAACCAGCTCCTTGATATATGCTATAAATTTTTAATTCTTTCTAAATGAAAATTTTTAAGCCAAATAACAAACAGTTGTTGCAACAGAAATCAGGTCATCGAGTACATAAATCTCCAACTCATTGCCCTGGGTTATTAACCCTTAAAAGTATGCTTTAAAACTTCTTCAACCAATGGGAGTTTAATAAATCCAAACAAGCAAATTAAATATGTAATGTTTCTTGGTTTCTCCTTACAAACTAAACCTTACTGATTTATTAAAATATTGTATATTGTAGCCTACTTTAAGGACACCTCTCATTTTAAGATTTATTAATAATGCATACAAAATATATTGGCCAAGCCAAAAATTTCATTAGCAAATAATGGCATGGCCCGTAGAATTATGGCAAACCCCATTTAACAATTGATAAACACATAATTTAAATGTAAAACCAAAAGTACTAGCATACCTTAGGGAGTTCGAACCCTATTTTGTTGATAATTTAAAATGTTTCTTGTTTCTTGTTTGCAATTTGCAATACGATGATAGTCAAAGCAAAGAATAACAATTTTGCTTAAATTTTCATTATGGTAATTTTCTTCAATTATTGATTTCAAATAAATCAAATACAAAAACCCCCACAACACACACATTGGCAATACAAACAAACAAATGCTTGGCGTACATTGCAGCATAATTCTATTGCCTACTGTTGGGCTGAAACTGAAGCTAAAAATAATTTGATGCCAAAAAATAACGAAACAAAACAAGAACAAAAAATAGAAAAGAAATCGTAAATTGGGAAAATTCTCTCATTATCGAAAAGTGTAAGCAAATATGCCTGCCTGACTGCTTGCAAGTAAAATAAACAGAAGGCTTCAGCAACCTACTACTACCCCTTGAGCCTTCTTAGTAATGCAAAGAGTTTTTGTCTCTCTATGAAATTTATATTTGTGGCTTATTCATTAGGTTTTAAGCCCGCAAAATACACGTACATACGCACACACTTAGATACCAATTATAGCTAAAGAATATGCTGCCACAGTATGTTGTATACCACTGATACCAGAAGAACACTACACTACAACAATTGCAATTGCAATGGCAAGTACCGATTTTGGTCTATTTCTCTTCGTTTTCTTTTTTTGTTTTTTTTTTGGTTTTGGCCAATAGCATCACATATATTGTACAAGTGTGTGTGTATAGATATAAACAGCAGCATAAAATGTTAAAACCACTGACATAAGCAATTCCCAAATGCTAAATACACAAAGAATTGGAAAGTATTTTAAGTTGGCCGCCTGCAATGATAGTTTTCTGCATCGTTTTAATTCTTTTCTGTGCTCCTTTTTTCTTTTTGTTGCTGTTATTATTGTAGTTGGTTTTATTAACAGGCCTATAAAATAAGGAAATACAATTGAGATGAACGCATTCTACAATTACCAAAAACAAAAACATCCAATAGTAGCAAATAAAAATTACATTAAAATCTAGTGAATACTCAAGGCACTATGGGAGGTAAAGCTTCAAATGCATCCAATTTTAATCATATTTTCAGACCCTTTTCTCAGCCATAACACACGTTATAGTCCAGAATGTTGTGTGTTAATAATATAATCCCAGAAGCATTGAGCTAAGTCTACAACTTAATTATAGCAGTCAGGAATAGATTAGGATAGCATAGTTAACTTGAAGAAAGAGGTTCCACTTAAGTCACCATGCAGGTCCATTGTGATACATACATATTCGGTCATTACAACCCTTCAGTCAACATTACAACCCAGCTTCTCACGCCACTAATGTTGTATGTGTGTTAATTTTTATACATGAGCGGCGGGATCTACAGTTTAAGGACAACTGCGAAAGACAGATTTTTGAGAAACTTTTCATGGCAATTTCTTATTTATTCTCCGAATTTTTGCCACAAAATCTTCCGATTTTCCAAGCGACAGATTTTTGAGAAAATTAACTCGCCTTCCTTTTTAACAAAATATTTACGAAAATAGCCAATATCTGTTACGTTAAAAGATTTAACAAATTTGAGCAGCAAATCCGCCTTTGCTTTGGCTATTTACTGCTGTACTGGCGCAGACTTGAGAAAACTTTCAATAATAATATTAAAAAATTGCATACTTTTAGGGGTTGAAACCAAATAATACGAGAACCTTGGCTTTAATGGCATGAAAAGTTAGTGTATAAATTAATTAAACGGAAACAAACAAGAATGCAAATATTGAGTAATTAGTTAGAAAGTTTAAAGAGAAATTTGAACAAAAAAATACTAAAAAAGACTTGTGTAAAAATTTAAAATGTTGCATATTTTTAGGAAGCCTTAAAATATAAAAATCTGTTGAAGATTTTTAGAACTTTCCCAGACGTTTTTAAACTGCAAGTACAATTCTATTAAATATATAATAAAACATTCCTTAGATCAGATGTCAGAAATAGAGAAAACTCTGCAGGGAGGATAGTCAAGACCTCAATTTCTTTACCTTCATGTTCAGGAACTTAATACATTATATGCCAATAGGATCCAAAGCAATCCAACTTATACTTCATACTTTATATTTTTACGAAAAGGAAAAAAAGCTAGACAGTGGTGGTTGGCTTTTACATCGCGTGACATTAAAATTATGAACAAAAGCTACAAAAACAAAACAATGCAGTAAACAAACCTGTTTACAAATTATCGTACTGATTAATATAACAACAAACACCAGTATGAAAATAGTAAACAAGTAAACAAAAAGAAACAAACAACACTACAATAATAAATGTAAACAACGATGTTTACATTTATGTAGAATTCGAGAAGGGGAAGCCATGAAGTCAGGTAGCTTCTCACACCACTTATGTTGTGTGTGTATTATTTTATACATTAGTGGCCGGACCTACAGTTTAAATTCGACTCCGAACGACATATTTTTGAGAAACTTTTTTCATAGCAATTTTTTATTTGCCATTCAACATCAGTTCCTATAACAACAAATTTATAAAAAAAATCTTTCCATAATCCCATAGTGCAGCAATATTGGTAGTCATTTAAGCTGGTATCATCACCATATGAAGCTATATAAAACTGACATATCTCTTTACGTTATTATTGTTATTGTTGTTGTTGTTGGCATTGTATCGAGCAATTTTCAGTTCTACAGATACAGACTGTCGGAAAAAAACTCACACAGTCGTTGTAGTCACTGTGGTAGTGGTAACACCATCTGTGTGTGCTTTCAATGTGGGGTAATGGTGTTGGTTATAAAACAGCAACAACAACAAACTTGCTTGTATTGTTTTTTAAATTTTTTTTTTAATTTGTTGTTGTTGTTTTCTTTGTTTTGTTGGTGTTGTTATTTGTTTATTTTGTAATGCAAAACTACATTTATAAAGCAAACAACAATATCTGTGAGTGAGTAAAGCAAACTTACTACGTATATGCATACATGGTTATATAGGTATGTACAATATGTGTATATATGAATATAGGTATGTATGTATGTATGTACATATTGGCTTTTTTGCGATATACAATACGATACATTTGCGATACACTATGGAAGACATTGTCTTCTGCCAATTTATGTAACACTGGCATATGTGATTACAATCAAATTAGATACCGAAACTTCATCAATTATTAAAAAGACAGCAAATACTATTATGTTTTGAGGTTGAACAACAACAACAACAATAGTTAAAATAAGAATAGTAAAGTTATAAGAACTTATACTTGTATATGCTATTTAATAGCAACAAAAAAGGAGAAGACAGAAAAACAAAACCCCACCACATTGTCAAGGGGGGGTTAGCTTGGCATATAAAGGATAAACTGCATATTTAGATATGCAGTGTCAAAGAGTTTTATGTTTATGGTAAAACAGATGATAATGTTACTGCTGCTTACTGCCTGTTTGCCTAGCTGCCTAGCTGCCTGCCTGCTTGCCTGCCATAGTTTACCATCATGGTCTTGTAAATCTATTTTTTCGAGGCTTGTTGTTGTTTCTGCTGTTGTTGTTATTATTGTTGTTGACTATTTAAATATGCCATTCTATTGTATGGCATTATGGTGTAATATGTACGGTTTTTCAAATAAGCCGTAGCTTAAGATTCATTTCTACTTCTTTTCCTCTCTGTCTCTCTCTGCCTCTGTCTATTTTCTTGTATTTATTTTTATAATCTGTGACAGTTAAAGACAATAAGGAAGTATTTTATATGAAATAGGAAAACAATAATAAATAATTAATTATACAGAAAGAAAAAGACAGAGAGTTGAACTAAGAAGCTTTACATACCTTAACGAAAAAACGAAGGAAGAGAAATAGAGGAAGAAAGAAAGAAGAAAACACAGATTTTAAATTGATTGTTAAAGATTGATTTGTTCTGCAAGTAAAGCTTAAGAGATAAGAAGAAGAAGAAGAAAAAAGTTAACATTCGATATTTCTGACATTTAATTAAGAATCTGAATTCTGTCTCTAATAGTATTACGATAGAATGATGATGTAACCCCTACAAAAATGCTGCTGCAAAAGTAGTTCGATATGAAATTTAAGCAAAATATTGATTTGGAATGGAATTTTTTAAAATTCTGAAATGCCTTCACAATTCTCGGATGCCCTCATGAATGCACTGAATCTGTGTGATGTAATATTCGATCGTATAGACTTGTAATCCAGACGTGTTGCTGCGCCGCCAATTAAAATAAATTTAAAGGAAAGACATTACACAAATGTCCAATTAATTTTTAATAATTTTATAGATTTTGTTTCCCGTTGTCCTGATAATTCAGATGAACGGGCCTGAGTAGTACGCATTCGATCAGTTTCTAATCTCATTTCTCGTTGTTCGAGTGGTTCAAGGGAACGGGTCTCAGCGGCATATACTCGAGGATTTTCCAGCCGAAATGCTCGTCTGATTCTGAGGCTCGTAATGCTCTTTTCTTCCGTGATTGAGGTGTAGGTCGACCAATTGCTTGTCATTCATTTTGTATAATTTTCAGTGACGCCATCCAACGGAAACTAATCGTACCAACCTCCGTCGACTCATGCGCAACAACTTTGTTAAAGAATGCACAGTTTACGATTTAATTCATTATAAGTAATTTTCAGTGGCGCCACCTGCCGGAAATTAGTCATACCAACTTAGAAACCTTCCCCGGCTCATGCGCAACAACTTTGCTGAAGATCTTAACATGATCAAATGCATAGTTTACGATTCTATAAGGTACATACAAACAAACATTCATTTTTACATGGGTATGTGGGCGTGGCACTACGCCTACTTGAAATTTTAAAATAAAAAGTAGCCTATAGATCCTTCCAGACATACAGGAAGGTACTGTTAAAATTTCAAGAAAATCGGTCCAGCCGTTTAGCCCTCTATAGACTTCAAACAAACCCACAAACAAATAAACATACATTCATTTTTATATATAAGATAAGAGCCTATATCTGTCTACCGTAGTGCTCTGATTTTCCAATTTCTTACTATAAATCAAGTTATCCTTGGCTTTGGATATCTTCTGCAATTTCGCGAATGTTACAGTAAATGCCTCTTTCATAATTCTTCTGTCTGCACACCCCCTTGCCAAGTGTTGCCTTAAGTTCCTCTGAAATTATCATGTAGCCATCAATACATAGGTTTTGTTTTATAGCCCGCTGATTCCATGTCAACATAATCTAGCCATTTTCAAATTCTCCCTGCAGCATCGTTGCCGTTTGCATCCAGAATCTCAAGGCTTTTATTTACAAACCGTGGGTCCCGCCATTCATGTATAAAACCAATGCACACAACATAAGTGGTGTGAGCACCTAGGTCGTAATCCTGACTGAAGGGTTGTAATTAAGAATTATGTAAGTATGTATGTATGTTGGCATTTCGTAGCCCTCCTTTACGGGCTTTAGGAAAGCGTGAATTATATTCAAATCTCCTTCTGCTAGACACTTTATGTCAATAAATTCTGTGCCCAAGAAATCTTCTCCTTAGGTTCCCAGACTCTAGACACCCAAGGACAGAGAAGATGTTCTTTCGTCTCCTCTTCTTTCTTGTCCTCACAGCTTCTGAAGTAGTCGTTATGAGGGGTTCAGAGGCCAATATTTCTTTATAACTGCTTTGATGTTCGTAAGCTGATATATTTTCAGTTTTAATGCAAAACTTGTTCTGTCACATCAAGTCAGATCACATCTGCTTTGTCTCTAAGCGGATTTATTATCCCACGTTTCTCCTGCTAACGTATGAAGTTTGTGTTTTAGAGAGGAGAGTTTAATCCTCTCTGGAGAAATTCGCAATCTCGTGTATGAATTCAATTGAATTTTCTGTCATGCCTGCTGTGGGGCACACATTCTCTAGAGGTCTAACGGCCGCTTAACTGGGGAATATGTAATGAAGAACATAATCCAATAGAAAAGGTTTTTAGTTGCAAGTCAAATACTCAAAGTATTATTACCGTGATGCATTAATCGAAGGAAAAGTGAAATGCCGACAAACCTCTTTATGCATGTCTAGGAATCGACGACATTCCACAATGTTGATCCAGGTACAGAGACCTATGTCACACTGCCTGAGTTGATATATTCTCTGTTATCACATTTGCATTTTTGTAGTGTCCAGTTATTACCCTTGTAAGCCAGTGTAATACCGCACAAACTTTTATACTCGTGCACCCCTGCAAGCTTTGTATTGTATTATTATCGCCATTCTGATAGAACCGGCCGCAGATCTGGCTGTGCGAAACCCAAATTGTCTTTGACAGAGACTGTTCGAGCCTTTGTGGTATTCTTGTTGGAGGTTATGTATTATCCGCTCAAACACCAACTGTCAAGCATATACAATAGCCTGCATGATGAGGGCTCTTTGCAAGGTTTGTGTCGTATTATTATCACCATTCTGATAGAAACGGCCGCAGATCTGGCTTTGCGAAACCCAAATTGTGTCTTTGGCAGAGGCTGTTCGAGCCTTTGTAGTATTCTTGCTGGTCGTTATGTATAATTCGCTCAAGCACCAACTGTCAAGCATATACAATATTCTGTATGATGAGTGCTCTTTGCAAGGTCTGTGTCGTATTATTATCACCATTCTAATAGAACCGGCCGCAGATCTGGCTTTGCAGAACCCAAATTGTGTCTGGTTGAGACTGTTCGAGCCTTTGTGGTATTATTCGCTCAAACACTAACTGTCAAGCCTGCATGATGAAGGCTCTTCGCAAGGTTTGTGTCGTATTATTGTCACCATTCTTATAGAAACGGCCGCTGATGTGGCTTTGGGAGTCGCAAATTGTTTTTGGCAGAGACTGTTCGAGCCTTTGTAGTATTCTTGCTGGTGGTTATGTATTATCCGCTTAAACACCAACTGTCAAGCATATACAATAGCCTGCATGATGAGGGCTCTTTGGGCTATACACCAGGCTTAAGAAATAGCACTAAGCACTGCAGCTATCATCTTCCTGGAAGAATTGCTCCTTTTTTACACTCCAATCCTTTTTTACAATCGGCTGTGCTGTGGTTTTAAAAGCAATGTTCGGTATCCTGTCTGGCCAGAAACCCTGCTGTCGTATATGTGAATTAGTGTGTACAACACCGCCTCTCCAGTGCAGTCATCAAACTTTTCCGTATGTAATCTTGAGAAGGAAAGAATACCAAAACAATCCAATTGCCAATTGAAAAGGGCAGGTTATGGAGCCCTTGGTCCTCTCCTTCTTTGCATGACAGTCTTATAGGCAATACCCCAGGGATGAACATCATTTGTATAAATCAGGAAGTTTTACTTTGTTTTCTTAGATTCCTTTCTCAATGTGTGATACACTCCAACAATTTCTTCTAAAATTTAAGTTATTTTTTACAGAAATGTAATGCCATTCACAGAATTGATTTCAATATTAAATTTAATGATTTCATTATCAATACTATGTATATCACTGGCATTACTTTTTTTATTACCATTCCCTGTGTAAAATCTTAATACAATGACAGTATAAACTATCACTAAGCATTTGCCGACATTATTATCGTGGCTTTATTATAATCATCATCATTGGTGGTGGCAACTTAACAATTATCTTGAAACTGTGATATTTTTTTATCACACAGACCAGCCATGTATAGGGATTTTGTTAAAAATATCCGCACAAGCACGATAATACTTTAAATTTAGAAAAAAAAAGAAAATAAAACTCGCGAGACGTCCTTTTTCAAGTGGTTTATTTTATTTTCCATTGAAAAAAAAACAAAATGGAGAAAGAAAAAAAAAATTCGTTACCACTTGCAAAGCTTCTGGTAGCTTAAAATGATGCTTGAGTTCTAACAAACTAAAGGACGAGGAAAAATAGCGGTTACCAACTATAAGATGCACTTGAAAATGAATGACAACAGCAACGGCAACATCATTATCAGCATCAGCATCACGATGATAATAATAAGAGATGATAATGATGCTGACGTTGGCGATGATGATGCTGAAAGGATACTACTGATGGCGATGCTGATTTCATTTCAATGCTGGCAAATACTCACGTTCCACAAATTTTCAACAAAATTTTCCTTTTATTTTCTCTTTCGCTTTTCGCTTTATTAATAGAACGTGTGCATATCTCTATCGTCCTCTTTATTTGAGCACAACAAAATACAATTTTTTCTTCTGTTTTCTTTTAGTTTTGCTATCCCCTTGAATGTATGCTGGAGTACGTACGTATATGTATGTATTTGGAAAGAATTTTCCTTTTGAAAATGAGGACACTTTTTTTGCGATGCTTCTCTATGCTACATACATACATACCTATATAAGTATGTATGTATGGTTTCAGTGCGGAAGCGTATAATTATTTTGATTGTAATTAATTTCCGAGCGGGAATTTTATTTACACAAAGCTTCCTCTGTAAAGGTCAATACTTAACGATATTGAATTCCATTGAAATCTAAAATAAGTTTTCATGTGAAAGTGTTCATTAATTTAAAGCGAAATGAAAAGAACTTCTTTTTCCTCAATGTTTAGAAAAACTAAAGACTTTAATATTTACATTGTAATTTTCAAATTAATTAATTATTCTTGGAGATACATACGTAAGTTTTTGCCTTTTAAAAATGTTTAAAATATAAGCTCGTAGATTGCAAATAAAATAAAAATAAATTTGTGTTTAATTTTAATTAAAATTCTTTATTATTCGCACAATTCTATGTGCCTCTGTTCGCAACTTTATGTAAACGACAGCAATTGCTTTGTTTGTTATTTCTCTAGGCAATTATTCGACAGACTTTTATAACGGAGATCTTCAAACCACGATTACTCTCTTCAAACGCACTGCGTCTTCACACAAGACTGACTTAACTTCACTAACACACTCGCCTGCTTTGCCTTGCCTTTTATATGTCAAAGTAAACAGTCTGATGAATGTTTTTGAAGGCAAACGTTCATGACTTCGCCTTCTTGCAATCTCTACAAACGTAAACAATGATGTTTACTGTTACTGTTGATATATTTTTGTTTACTTGTTTACAATTTTTTTAAGCTAATTTTTGTTGTTATATTAAGCAGTACAATAGTTTGAAAACAGGTTTGTTTACTGCATTGTTTTGTTTTTGTAAATTTTGTTTATAATTTTAATGTTATACCATGTAAAAGCAAAACACCTGTATCTACATTATTCATTTTCATAACAATAATGATGAGATTGATTGGGAGTATACAGAGTATACTACTAGCCTAGGAATAAACTATTAATACTGATTACTACTATCGACAAATAAGTCATGTGTTAAAAGCAATTGCGGAAAATATTGGTCAATGGGAAAGTAGTAAAGTTTCATCTTTACAATGACAAACAAATGATATCGATATCCAATGATAGCACAGATTTAGTAGCAAGTGATTACTAGCTGTTGGTGTTTAAGGGAAATATTTTTGTTGTTGAAAAATTCTTCTCTACAGAAGCTTGTAAGAATCTATTGTTCATTGAAACATCGTTCAAAATGAGAAAAAAAAATTATAAAAACCTCTGCACGCATACATACATAATTGGTCATTACAACCCTTCAGTCAGGATCACATCCTCGCTTCTCACACCACTTATGTTGTGTGCGTTAATTTTATCTGTAAGTGATGGTGCCTACAGTTTAAAGTCGCCTCCTTTAACTGTCAAAATCTTAGGATTAATGCTGACACTGAATGATAGCTTTGAAAGCCATTTCCATTGCAATTAGTTATTCTTAGAGCCTGTATAAAACACAGCATACAGGGAGCCGATAGAAAAAAATATTTATTCATCCTCCTGTTCCAATATTTGAAAGCTGATGTTGGAACTCGAATGTTTTGTCTTGAAAGCCAACACTATGCTCTCTAGCTTACGATGACCTTCCTCATTACAGGGTATTTTTAGTCTTTAGGCATGTATGTCTACGAGCTATGAGAATTTTATGATGATCTGTGTAGATTTAATGAAAACCGTGTCTCTCTCTCATATACATACATACGTAAATAATTGGCCATTACAACCCTTCAGTCAGGATTACGGCCTAGCTTCTCACAGTACTCATGTTGTGTTCGTGAATTTTATACGTGAGTGGCGTGACGTACAGTTTAACGTCGACTCCAAAATACAGATTTTTGAGAAACTTTTTTATGGCAGGTTTATTTACTCTCAGAGTTTTTGCCAGAAATCTGCTGAGAGGAAGTCGGCGAAAAAATATTTTTTTTAATATTTCGTTTTGATGTCTGACCTGGGATTCGAACACGGGCTTTATGTCTAATAACACACTACTTACTAGACTACGGCGACTTCTCTCTCGTATATCTATAAGTAACCAGATTTGAGTGGTTTCATGCAAGTGGTTTCAGTTTTCAACATATTCTCTGCGGACGAGTAAAGTGAAATGAAATTTGAATTCTGATTTGGTTTTGTAGACAAAAACTTTAAACACAACACGAGGCAACTATCTTAGAGACTCTTTAATGTTCCTAAAACTCATAAAGAAATGAAATTTTGTAACAAATAAAAATGATTCTAAAGAAGCTCAAGGCTTTAGAAACATGTCCTCATCAGAAACGCTATCTGATCCAACAGTGAGCTGTATGAGCTCCTCAACGACATAGACGTTGTGCAGCGTATTAACATTCAACGGCTGCGCTGGCTCGGTCATGTCGTTCGAATGGAGGAGGATGCTCCGGCGAGACAGATATGCTCTGATCTGAGGAAGTCGACGAAGAGGGCGGCGTTGGAAGGACCAAATCGAAGAAGCCCTGTCAGCGATTAGTGTGACCAACTGGCGTAGTAGCACAAAAAGCAGAGTCTCGCGGAAGGATGTGTTAAAGCAAGTCGAAATGTGTTAAGCAGGTTGTTCATGGCCAGTTAAGTAAGTATGTAAGTAAGAAAGACTACAGTAAACTTGCCAGTACTAAGTGAAATCTTGGCACATACATACATATATACATACATACATAATTGGTCATTACAATCCTTCAGTTAGAATTGCTATCTAGTTTCTCACACCACTTATGAAAACTTATGTTAATTTTATATATGAGTGGAAGGACCTACAGTTTAAAGTCGACTCCGAACGACAGATTTTTAAGAAACTTTTCATCGCAATTTTTTATTTACCCTCAGAGTTTTTGCCAGAAATCTGCTGAGAGGAAGTCGCCAAAGAAATATTTTTTCATATTTTGTTTTATTGTCTGGCCTGGGGATTGAACCCTGCCTTTACGTCTAATACGCCAACACACTACCTACTAGACTACGGCGACTTCAAGCTTCAAAATCTTGAAAGGCAGAGTCTGCTGCCTACAACTGGCGTAGGCACAAGAATCAGAGGCGCCTGGAATGATGATGGAATGTTGATAAGGCAGGCCGAAATCCGTTAATTGTGTTGTTCATGGCCAATTAAGTAAGTATTTATTGAAAAAAACCTTGCAGTAATATTCCTGCATAAGTAATCTCTTTTATGTTAAACTGCTTTTAAAACTTTTTGGTAATTTTCCTTTATTTTTTTTTGCCCTTTTGTATTTATAAAAAAGCAACGTTTGGCCTTATTTTAGCTGTAATTTTTCAAACCATGTTTTTTTTTGGTAATTCTACAAAAACAAACCAACATGGTAAAAAAAAATTGTTAACAAATATGATTTCGCTTATCATATAATGACCTTTTTTTCAAGCATGTGAAAGAGTATTATGAAAAACACACACACATATGTATGTACATAAACACAGTATTTTAACAAGAAATTAATCAAACTAATGGAAGTGAAAACATCATAAAGCATTAAGGAAAACATCAAAAAAAAAAACAGCAAAGTTTTACAAAAACACACAAAACATTTTTTCAAAAATGAATAAAGTTTTATAGAAAAAATAAACCCAAAAGTATGCTTCAAAAAAAAATTGTTTGCAATATTAATGCTAATTTAAGCCTCTCTTTCTCTTTCAACGCTCTCAACACAAACAAACGTTCGTATTAACACGCAAGCAAAAATACTTGTGTGCCTGTGTTTAACAAAAATCCAACAACAAGTGCAACAAAAACAACAACAAAATAGGAAAAATATTCTGTTCTATTTAAACTATTTTTTAAAAACAAATACACGCATACATACATACATACATATGCATGCAAGTACATGCTTATGCATGTGTTTACATTTGTATGTGTACACATGTACTTCATTTAGTCATTTGCCTTGTCATCACATTTTTTCCTGTTTTTTGGGTAAATTGTTGTTGGTAAATATTTAATGCAGTTGCCACTATTGTAAATTGTAATCTTTATGTTGTTGTTGTTGTTATTATTGCCAACAACATGTTTAGCTCTTAACTAGAAAAACATTAAAAGTTGTTAATGACTTGTAATGTTTCGTTTTTCCCCTCTTTTGTTTTTTTTTGCAGTCATTTTAGTAAGTTTTGTTGCGTTTAGCCATACAATATGAACTATTTCAACTACAAACAAACAAAATGACAACTTAATACATATACAATTACAATAATCTTCACACACAGACACATACATACATAGCCACAGATACATACAGCTATACATTCAATCACTTAAATGTACATGTTCAGTATACGCAAACTTTAAGTTAATGTTTCTTTAACTTGCAAGAGTTTATAAACGAGGTAAATGAGTCAAACAGGGCCAGAGTTTTAGTATCAACAACAACAACAACAACAACTACTACTACAAGAGAAACTAACCTTTACCCACATTATAAATGAATTGAAATTATCAACTAAAAGAGCTAAAGATTGGGAAACGGGAAGGTTCACAGCATGCCAAACATTTTGTATCCGTTTTTTTCTGGTACCAAAATGGTATAATGTAGAGTAGTGATGGAGATACATACATAATTGATTATTACAATCCTTCAGTCAGAATTCCTACCTACTTTCTCACAGCACTTATGCTGTTTGTGTTAATTTTCTCTATAAGTGGCGGTTTCTACAGTTTAAAGTCGACTTCGAACAACAGATTTTTGAGAAACTTTTCATGGCAATGTTTTATTTACCCTGAGAGTTTTTGCCAGAGGATAATCTGGTTGAGAGAAAGTCGCCCAAGGAATACTTTTTTGTATTTCGTTTTGATGTCTAGCCTGGGGCTCGAACCCTGGCATTACGTCTAATAAGCCAACACACTACCTACTAGACTACGGCGACGGCTACGGAATAACAAACAAAGCAATTGTTGTTGTATACATCAAGTTGTGAACAACGTCGGCTCCGAACAACAGATTTTTGAGAAACTTTTCATGACAATTTTTTATTTACCCTGAGAGTTTTTGCCAGAGAATAAGCTGGCTTAGAGAAAGTCGCCGAAGAAATACTTTCTGAATCCTGGCTTTAACTCTAATAAGCCACCACACTACCTACTAGACTACAGCCACTACCTAATCGAAGGTATTATAAAAACATGTTTAAATAAGCCTGAGTCCGCAGTCTAGTAGATAGTGGATTGGCTTATTAGACAAGAGCCCGTGTTTTACCCCTTGACCCAGATATCTAGAAAAAAATTATACAAGAAAATAATTTTTTTCTGTGATTTTAACTCAGCAGTCTTCTGGCAAAAAGGCTTTAAACATCCGATGGCGCCACTCATGAATACAATTAATACACACATCATAGGTGGTGTGCGAAACTAGGGTGTAATCCTGACTAAAGGGTTGTAATCACCAATTAAGTGAGTAATGAAGTAAATCAGCTTTTAAGGCTCTCTGTACGCTTAAGCAATCACAGTTTGTATCCAGAAATAGTCAGGAAAAAAATTCAATACCAAATTGAGTTGGATTGGATTAAATTGGCAGCCGCTTTTCAAATTATTTCTTCCTTGTGTACTATATGGTGCCGTTTTCATACCGTTAATCCGTCATTAACTTAACATTAACTACTACGCCTGATAGGTACCTAATCTTATGGAGGTGTGGCCTTAAATGAAAACATTTTTTTCTAGTCATGTTCTGGAAATTAGTTTTGGGTTTTTGATAAACCTTACGTATCAAACTGCCAAGTGATCGACAATGCTAAAGAAAGGCACCGTAGTCTTCTCATCTTACTAGTCAATACAAGTTCAGTAAAATTCATTACCAGGCTTCGGGCATGTAGGGACACTGGTTCGTAATATATGATGTACATTTTCTAAGATAGGCTATCATCTGTTTACATCCACAGTGGCTCAGATCTGCCTGTTCTCTATAAAAGCGTGTTCCTTTTCCCACCCTTCCTTTGGAAATGAACAAAGTTTGGCGATATCGCACTAATTATCTGTTATACTTACTTACTTAATTGGCCATTAACAACCCGATTAACAGATTTCGGCCTGCCTTAACACATCCTTCCGGGCGCCTTTGCTTCTTACGTGGCTACGCCAGCTGGTCTCACAAATTGATGACAGGGCTTCCTAGATTTGATTCTTCCAACGCAAACAAGGTCGTCCTCTTCGCCGACTTCCGCAGATCACCGCATCAATTACCTGTCTCGCTAAAGCATCCTCTTCCATTCGAACGACATGGCCGAGCCAGCTTAGTCGCTGGATATTAATACTCTGCACAACATCCATGTCGTTGAGGAGCTCTTACAGCTCACTGTTGAAACGTATGCTGTTATCATTGCCAATTCGCACAGTACCTAAGATCTTACGTAGGACTTTTCTCTCGAATACTCTCAAGGCTGCTGCATCAGTGCTTAATAGAGTCCATGTCCCTGCGCCATAAAGAAGCACGGGGGAGGATGAGCGTCTTGTAGAGTATTAGAAAGCTGTGACACCACCATTTGGAAATTCATTAGTTTTGCTATTTACTGTAGTAGTAGTGGTGTTGGTGCAGAAATTTCTCTTGTTGGGTCCTACTACTACATACTATTTCTCAGGAGCCTAAGCAAAATACACAAATGACAATAATGAACCACCAATGTTTACATTTATAGAGATCGCGAGAAGGCGAAGCCACGATCATTCGCCTTCAAGACCATTCATCAAGATTGTTTACTTTGTTATATAACAGGCAAGTCAAATCAGGCGACGAGTCAGTGAAGTTCAGACAGTCTTGTATTAAGACGCAATGCATGTGTAGAGAGTAATCATGGTTTGAAGATTCCCATTACAAAGATCTGTCGAACAATTGTCTAGTAATTATTATTGCTTATGCAAAGAGTGTAAACAGAGGAATAACAAAGAAGAGCAATTGTTGTTGTTTACATCAAGTTGTGAACAGTGGCACACAGAATTGTGCGATAATAAAGAATTTTATAATAAAACTGAACACAAATTTATTTTCATTTTATTTGCAATCTAGGAGCTCATATTTTAAACGTTTTTAAAAGATAAAAACGTAACAATATATTAAAACTTGGCTATCCTTCCCTTATTAAGTGCATCGTTAGTGATATTTCTTTCTACTAAAACTTTAGTTGACATTTTATAGTCGTTTGTTTTTCTAGAAACCCAGTTTTTTCTAATTGTTTTACAACTACTTAATACACCAACAAAATAATCAAAAATATAACAACAACGACAAAAACTATAAAATAGAACAACATTAAGGTTTATGGTTAAAAACAAGAACAACAACACTAATTGAGATCAGTTAGTAATTAGCTAATAAACTAAAAAAAGAAAATACTACACAAGCAATTTGCTTGACAAGCATTCAAAGAGAATAATTATGGGAACTTTAACCATTTGAAGCAAAATTTTAAAGGAATTTTAAAATATTTTTTCATACGAAAATAAAAAACAAAAAAAAATATTTCAAAATTATTAAGGTCATGTGGAACACTATTAAAATGACATTTAAGGCCAAAAGAAAGCCGAGAGAAAAAGAAATGAAAATAAATTTAAAAATTTTTTTAAAACCATTTGGCCTATTTTACAACCCTTAATAGCCAAATGGATAATAGGCACGTACTCTATGTAGTCTTACACTCCATTGACTGTATTTTACTGCAACAAAAACAACAACAGAAAATCTGTCTATGAAATGTTCTTCCACAAATTCGTTTACAATTGCAATTTTACGGAGCTTTCTTGTGGGTCTCCTTTTTATATTTTTTAGTTTTGTTGCTTTTTTTCCTACAGAAGGCCTGTTGTATTGAAAAGAGGAGTATGACCGGGTATTGTTGCTGTTGTAAATAACACTGACAAGACAACAACAAAAATATGCCAAGAAAAAATCTTTGAAAAGCCAACATAAGAAAAATTTTATTTTATATTTGTGTGTCTTCTTTCTGCCAACATAAGAAAAATTTTATTTTATATTTGTGTGTCTTCTTTCTTTTATTCCTAGTGAAACGAAGCCATACAGAGAGAGAGGGAGAGAGAAAGTGTAGAGAAAAAAAATATAAAGGAACCTGAAGTTTCAACTGTAAGACACCAACAGCAATGACAACAACAATAACAGCTACAACGATAACACCAACAACAACAAAAAACCATAATATGCATGCCATCTTGTGTATAAAGAAAGTTGAACAAAGTAAAGAAGAAAGAGAAGAGAAAAAAACGGAAACGTCAACGTTGAATTTATTACAACAAAATTGGCTAAAAGCTCTGCTTGTTCACATAGTAAAATATGCATATCACTTGAGTTGTTGTAATGCCACATACTTTGCAATAAACAATTATTAAAAGCAACAACAACAACAAGTACAATATGCCATATATTGCCATACATTCACTTTGAACACTCGAACATATACTCTAACATGCTCGTATATATTCTCCAATTTAGAAAATGTTTACAATTGCTTAGGACTCTCTTGCTCTCTATCACTCTTTCTCTCTCTGGCTCCATTCGCCTTTTGAAAACGTTTATGTGTTTAAGTGTGTAAGTGTGAATTGTACATGTGCCTGTATTGTAAATGTTTTACATGAATTTTTTGTTTGTAAGTGTGTTGATAATACTGCAGACAATGAACTCTCAACAGTATTTGTTGGTACGGAAAAGAAAAATTATTAACATTCACTCTCTCTCTCTTTCACACAAACACACACACACTCATACACATACTTGTTTAAAATTATCTTTTTTATTGCATGAGAGATATACATAGAGAAACCAACAATCCATGAGAAAAAAAATTGTTGTTAAGGACAGTGTTTGGCAAGTAAAATAAAACGGAGTGTAAGGAGCTAGGAATGCTATTAAAACATACAGTATTTTGAGAATATTAGATGGTGCTGTTAAGCTAAGTTCCCAGATATAAAAGCACTGCGTTAATATGACCAAAAATCTATTTCGTCATTCAACTAAAGGGTCCGCCAAATAATTTTTTTTTGAAAATTATGTAAAAAAAACTAACGAATATTTTCTCAAATTTCTTTTTTTATTTGAAAGTACAATCCTTCCGGTCAATAATGGAAAATAATTTCATTCAAATGGCTGCCTCGGCTGGCCACGCAATCGCCTACACCAGAAGATGCCAATTTTGGCAAAAAAAAAAATCATCTTTCCAGATGAAGCTCATTTTGATCTTGGCGGGTATGTAAACAAGCAAAATTGTCGCATTTGGGGCACAGAAGACCCGCACGCATACATTGAAAAGCCGACGCACCCAAAACGAGTCACTGTTTGGTGCGGATTTTGGTCCAGAGGCATAATTGGGCCATTTTTCTTCGAAAATGAGCAAGGAGTGGCCGTTACAGTCAATGCCGATCGTTTTCAGGCCATGTTGAACGAATTTTTGTTCACAAAAATTGAAGAGGAGGATATTGGCAACATTTGGTTTCAACAGGACGGTGCTACGTGCCACGCAGCCGAAGCTACACTCGATGTTTTGCGCCCTGTTTTTGAAGATCGCATTATCAGCCGCAGAGCTGATGTCGTTTGGCCAGCTCGGAGCTGCGATTTGACACTATTATTTGTGGGGTGCTGTCAAAGATAAGTATTACGCTGACAAGCCAGAGACAATTGACGCTTTAAAGGACAATATTCCTGAAGCCATTGGGGAAATACAGCTGCACACAATAGATAATGTGCTTAAAAATTGGACCGATCGTGTAGGCTACTGCATGGCCAGCCGAGGCAGCCATTTGAATGAAATTATTTTCCATTATTAACCAGAAGGATTGTACTTTCAAGTAAAAAAAGAAATTTGAGAAAATATGCAGTAGTTTTTTTAAAGCATTTTCAAAAAAAAAGTTAGTTGGCGGACCCTTTATAACATCCTGATGATGTGTTGACATATTACATGCGAGTCTGTGGCTCAAACCCAAGGTCAGATATCTCGATTAAAGCAAAATATGAAAAAATATTTCTTCGAAGACTTCCACTCAGCATTCTTCTAGCAAAAAATCTGAGTGAGGAAATAAAATTGCCATCAGAAGTTTCTTAAAAATCTGTCGTTCTAAGTCGACATTAAACTGTTGATCTCTATTTTGGGTACCCTTCTTCTTCTTTGTCGCAGCCTTTGGGCTTGAGCACCGCTGCTATACTCATAGAAATATCTAAAAGTGGTCATTCATTGAAAGTGTCTGCGCTGGCTAGCCCATGTCATTGGAATGAAGGAGGATGCTCAGGCGAGGCGGGTATTTGATTCGGTGATCTGAGGAAGTTGACGAAGAGGACTACCTTGTTTGTGTTAGAAGGACCAAATCGAGGCAGCCTTGTCATCGATTGGTGTGACGAACTGGCGTAGGCTCGCAAGAAACAGAGGCGCCTGGAAGGATGTGTTAAGGCAGGCCGAAATCTGTTAATCGGGTTGTTAGTGGCCAATTAAGTAAGTAAGTAAGTAAGTAAATAAGAATATAAATGACTCTTCAGCCCACTGTGCCAAAGTTCTGGACATGGGGAATGTCATAAAAACATGTTGTTTTTTTTATTGAAAAATTACAAACTTATTGTAAAGGCTTGTTTTTAAAGTCAGTTTATTTGTTGTTTTCGATTGTGTTTTTAAAATGTTTTTTCCTTTTCTCTCTGTTTGCGCCGTATATCTCCTTAATTTAGGCATGTTAAACATGTTCAGCTGGTTGTGGGATTTTTGTCATTTAAATTTTTGGCCAAAAATTCAATACCAATTAAAAATCTTTTAAGTTTTGTATCTTTGAAAGGATTTTTTGTTTTCTTAAATTTTGTTTATTTTTGCCAAAAAAAAATGGAAAATGTAAAAATAATAGTATGATATAGGAAAAGTATAAGAGGGAAGTACAAGCAGATGTTAGTGTAGGAGAATTTTATTTGGAATTACATTTTTGAAGGTTTTTCAACTTTTAAAAATCTTTAGTTTTTGTTTTTCTATTCTGTTGTATAATACGTTCCCTTATTGATAATGGAATTTTCCATCCACTATTTGAAAATAATTTTCTTTGTTTTACTGCATATACATAGAATTGAAGGAAAATGTTGTTGAAAACAAAAATAGAATCAAAATTATTTCATATTTCTGTTATGATTTTTGAAATAATTTTCCCATTATTTTTTTAATTCCTTGACATATTACGACTAAAAATTTTAATTACCAAGTTGGCATAGGATGAAATATTGAAATCTATTGTTTACATTACCGAATGAAATTGTGTATAGACTTTCTCCTTTTTATGACCAAAGTGTGTCCGCCTAAAGTAGCCGTAATCTGGTGGGTAGTGTTTTGGCTTATTAGACGTAAAGTCAGGCTTCAAACCCCAGGTCAGATATTAAAACGAAATACAAAAAAGTATTCCTTCGGCGACTTATTCTCAGCAGATTTCTGGCAAGAAACTCTGGGGGCATATAAAAAAATTTTTCAAAAATCCGTCGTTCGGAGTCGACTTTAGACTGTAGGTCCCGCCACTCATGTATAAAATTAACACACACAACATAAGTGGTGTAATAAACTAGGTTGTAATCCTGATTGAAGGGTTGTAATGACCAATTCTGTACATATGTATGTGTCCGCTCGTACTGCTTGAATGGACAGCCACTTCTTCTTACTTCTTCTCCTTTTAATAAAAACAACCAATTGCCAATACAAAAAAAATTGCAATCACCATTGCAAATAAACAGAGAACAGAATATACATACCGAACGGTTTCCAGAATTACGCAAACAAATTCGAAGGAAATTACAAAACGTCAGCATTAACAATTCATAGAAAGATCGTGGAATTAACAAAGAAAATAAAGGAGTATAAATAGAGCAAAGAATAATATTGCCAGTGATGAGTTATCAGCTGCTAGTCGTAAGCTATCAGTGAGTGATGAAACGTCAATCTATTACTATATGTATAATAACCGAGAGATGTATTAAAAGTATGTATTGTTACGAAAATAAAAAATCAAGATACTGGTGTTTTGCCTTTACAACGCATAACATTAAAATTAAAAACAAAAGCTACAAAAACAAAACAATGCAGTAAACATACACGTTCATAAATTATTGTACTCCTTAATATAATAACAAACACCAGCATATAAAATGGTAAACAAGTAAACAAAAATTAACAAATAACACTACAATAATAAATGTAAACAATGATGTTTACATTTATAGAGATTTCGAGAAGGCGAAGTCATGAACGTTTGCCTTCAAGAACATTCATTAGACTGTTTACCCTGCCATATAAAAGACAAGGCGAGTTAGTTAGTAAAAGTTCAGTCAGTCTTGTGTGAAGACACGGTGTGTTTGAAGAAAGTAATCATGGTTTGAAGATCTCCGTTACAAAGATCTGTCGAATAATTGTCTAGTAATTGTTATTGTTTATGCAAAAGATAACAAAGAAAGGCAATTGTTGTTGTTTACATCAAGTTGTGAACAGTGGCATACAGAATTTGGCGAATAATAAATAATTTTAATTAAAAGTACAGACATATTTATTTTTATTTTATTTGCAATCTACAAGTTCATATTTTAAACATTTTTAAAAGGTAAAAACGTAACAATGTAAATAGGCCTTGAGTCCTAAAAATAACAAGTAGTTATCGGCTGACTAACCCTTCATAAGCAAGTATATACCACACAAAGGTGCTAAAGCAACAGGCTTTCAAGAATGATTCTTGAACAAATTATCCTTGACCTTAGAATAATTTTTCAAAAATTTTCAAAACAAATTTTGAAGAATTAAATCCTTTAGCGCTCTGGCTTTATCAATGCATTAGACTCATACACTTAAAGCTAAAAACATAACAGTATTAAAGGAAATTGTGTATCTTATCTACAGTTATCTATTTCTAGCGAACTGTTATGATTTGAAACCATATCGATAGACTGCTTAATTCAGACATCCTTTAGGCTTCAGAGAAAATATTGACACTTGTGCACACATACTTTGTTGTACTAACCAATTAACCCTGATGACAAAATCAGATTACAACGGCAGCTGTATTAGAATTTAAGAATTGTTAAATAAAAAAAGAATATATTTTGATTTCAATTATTATATTCTCCTTCATATACATTATCTTCGAGTATTTTAAATTAAAACACATTAAAAGTACTTTTACAAATCTCCTTCTTATTTAAGAGAAAACTATTCCATGATGCAATACAGAATTTCCAAATTAACTTCCCCTCTTTTTCCTTTTACAAGAAAATGGGAAAACTTTTTTAAAAACCTAAACAAGAGTTTAACAAATAAGCACAGAAACAAAAAACAAATTTGTTAGAAATTGAAAATGTAGAAAATTTCTATTGATTTAGAGAAACTATTGAGAGACAGAGAGAGAAAAAGAAAACTTAAAGTGTAACTGAAAAATTCTTTTTCTAACAGGACAAAAGAACTTCAATTTGAACAAACAGTAACTAAATTGCATCAAAATTAAGAAACGTCACAAAAATGAATGAAAGAAACGAAATAGGAAAAGAAATAGAAGAGAAGTGTACCTCAAATCTATGATATTAAGGAAAAATGTTAAAATGCTCTTAAAAGGTCCGAAGAACAACAAAAAAAAATCTGCCTTTCGGCAATGGTAACCAAGTGATTTTCCATTTTTTTCCTGTTCTTTTCTTATCTTTAAAGCTCTTCTGTTTTAGTAAAAAGTAAAATTCTTTTTGTGAAATTGTCAATTCGATAAGTTTGTTTGTCATTTTCTTTTCCTTTCTGTTGCAGTCAAAAAAATTTCCTTATTCAGTCATGTGCTCATCCCTTTTTGAGGAAAAACAAATGAAATGTAATGAAACGTTAACAAATTGTTTGAGAATTGTTAAGAATACATACATACATCCATACCCATACATACCTATTCATACATTGTTATGAAATATGAACAGAAATGCAGTCATTGGCTAAGTGACTATTTACAAGTCATTCATGACATTCAAAGCCATTCAAAACCATTCAAATTCTACTTCAAGAAAACTCAAAAGAGAAAAAACTGAAGAAAAAAATGCAATACAAAACAATAACAGCATTATACGAGGGATACACTAAACCCTCCTATAAAGCGGACTCTCAGAACTCGGTTTTCATATAACGCAGAGCTAAAATTGCTACAGCCCTCCTAAAACGCTGTACTCTTACAGAGCGGTTTTCGTTCAACAACATTCCATAAGTTCCTTCCGCACAGCCTATGAATGACAACGCGGTACCCACTCACCGCATTGTAGGAGGATTGACTGTACACAACTAGACGCAATGAAGTACAATGAGTACCGGGGATTTCGAACGATACAAAGGTAACTCTTTTCGGATTCCAGGGCATAAAGAGTAAATTCCACTTACTTAATTGGTCAGTACATCCCTGCAGTCAGGATTACGACCTAGTTTCTCATACCACTAATGCTGGGTGTGTTAATTTTATACACGAGTAACAAGACTTATTGGAGTCGCCGTAGTCTAGGAGGTAGTGTGTTGGCTTATTAGACGTAAAGCCAGGGTTCGAGCCCCAGGCCAGACATCAAGACAAAATACACAAAGTTTTTCTTAGGCGCCTTCCTCTCAGCAGATTGTCTGGCAAAAATTCTGAGAGTAAATAAAATTGCCATGAAAAAGTTTCTCAAAAATCTGTCGTTCGGAGTCGACTTTAAACTGTAGGTCTCATGTATTAAATTAACACACACAACATAAGTGGTGTGAGAAACTAAGACGTTGTACAATGGGTCAATTCGACCTCCGGGTACTGTACTTGTCATAATTGACAAGTACACGTCCTCTAACCTACCTAACCTAGCAGGACCTATAGTTTGAAGTCGATTCTGAACGACAGATTTTCATGGCAATTTTATTTACTTCCAGAGCTTTTGCCAGAGAGCTGCTGAGAGCAAATGGTCCGAGATATTTTTAATATTTCGTTTTGTTGATGTCTGAGTTGGGGTTTGAACCAAGGTTTGAACCAATACACTGCCTACTAGACTACGACAACCCCTGTGGCCACCGGATATCCTCTGGTCGTTGTACAAGTAGGCTCAACTGCTTTGGCAGCCTTCGGACATGTGAAGTATTTCGGCAATCTGTTGAGCTGATTGGGATAAGAAGAAGCAGCTGTAAATCCGAAAAAGAGAATAATACTTGCGTTTACCTCGTATCAGTAACCGGCTGAAATCCATTGTGTGAAGGACAAACATCCATGAAATTATAGTCTCCGGGAAGTTTTCAACCGAGAATATTTTAAGGTTTAATAGCGGGTCAAGGCTTTCTGGTACAAAAATACATATTTGGTCATTACAACCCTTTAGTCAAGATCACGACCTAATTTCTCACAGCACTTATGTTGTGTGTGTTAATATTATATATGAGTGGCGGGACCTACAGTTTAAAGTCGACTCTGCGAAACTTTTCATGGCAATTTTATTTTTCCTATCAGAGTTTTTGCCAGAAATCTGTTGAGAGGAATTCTGTCGTTTAGTTGGAGATAGCTGACCTGGGGTTTAAACTGAGGCCTTAGGTCTAATAAGCTAACACACTACCTGCTAGACCACGGCGACTTCATTGTGAGATAATTTGCTCACAAGTAATTTCGTTTTCTTTCTAAGTTTATTCAACACTTTAAAAAAAAAATTAAAAAAAATTGTGCTATGAATACCTCATTTGTAGGGTATCATGTCAAACTAAATTTGGCAACAATAGGAAAAAAATTACCAAAAAGGATACTCCTTATAGTTTTTGTTGTAAATTATTAAATTATTATATAAAAATGTATTATTGTTCGGTTTTATTGCTGTTTGCTTTCAAACATTTATCTCGAATTTATTCACTTGGTGTGGTGTCATTTAAGAGCCTATTTTATTACGAAATTATTTCTCCATAATCATTCATTGGCTGGTAACTGCAGGCTTAACTGCACTTCTCCGACAAAATAAATAAGCAAAGAACTTTAAGAGCCAAAACAGACAGAAGAAGTTCTTATTTTTTATTTTGTTGTTTCGGTTTTTGTTGTTGTATTTGTTTTTTGTGTTTTTCCCGAAAACATTTAGTTAAAGTCAGTCATTGAATATTACAAATAAGGATATAAAAGGCATAAATAGCTGTGGATGAACACAGCAAATATGCACCAAATCTAGAGACAAAGAAAAGCAAAAGAAAGAAAAAATATGTCAGAGACTGGAGAGATGGGAAGTAAAATTGCAAACGAATAGAAGTATAGAATAAAAAGCTTAAAATTAAACTTTGTTTACGCTCATGTGTTTAAGGTCAGGGAAGAAAAACTATGCCTGGATTAAGCTTGACTTTAAAGTAAGACTTTCAGGCAAAATTTTTTATATCTGGAATGTTTAACTCCACGTTTTAAATTGAAATTTGAAAGACTGTCTGCATCGTTTATCATAAATACATTGTTATGAAAATGAAAAATCTAGATACTGGTGTTTTGCTTTTACATCGCTTAACATTAAAATGATAAATAAAAGCTACAAAAACAAACAATGCAGTAAACAAACCTGTTTACAAATTATCATACGGCTTAATATAAAAACAAACACTAGCATAAAAAATGGTAAACAAGTAAACAAAAATTACAAACAAAACTACAATAATAAATGTAAACAAAGATGTTTACAAAGATGTTTACATTTATAGAGATTTCGAGAAGGCGAAGTCATGAACATTCGCCTTCAAAAACATTCATCAGACTGTTTACTTCGTCATATAAAAGGCAATGCAAAGCAGGATAATGAGTCAGTGAAGTTCAGTCAGTCTTGTGTGAAGACACGGTGTGTTTGAAGAGATTAAGCATGGTTTGAAGATCTCCTTTGCAAAGATCTGTCGAACGATTGTCAAGTAATTGTTATTGTTTATGCAAAGGGTATAAACAAGGAGTAACAAAGAAAAGCAATTGTTGTTGTTTACATCAAGTTGTGAACAGTGGCTCACGAAATTATGCGAATAATAAATAATTTTATTTAAAACTAAGCACAAAACTTATATTTATTTTGTTTTGCAATCTACGAGCTTATATTTTAAACGTTTTTAAAAGGTAAAAACGTAACAATATAAATAGGCCTTGAATCCTAAAAATAACAAGTAGTCATCGGCTGACTAACCGTTCACAACCAAGTATATACCATACAAAGGTGATAAAGTAACAGGCTTTCAAGATTGATTCTTGAACAAATTATCCTTGATCGTTGAATAATTTTTAAAAAAATTTCAAAACAATATTTTGAAGAATTAAATCCTTTACCACTCTGGCTTTATCGATCTACGAGTGCTCCATTAGACTCATACACTTAAACACCCCAAAGTTTTCATTGCTTTGCTGTGTACTTTTTTTGCTTTGTTGTTGCTTTGTTGGGTATTTGTTTCAGTTTCAGCAACTGTTGTTGCTATTGCTATTGTTGTTGTATTGTTGACAACTTATCAGGCTACAAACAGAAGCAGCAAAAGAAAGAAAAATAAAAAGCAAAGGCAGTAGTATTAACAATAACAAAATGTTGCATGCCGCTGCTATTGCTGTGCCAAGCTACAATATTCTACCACTGCATTGGTGGTAGCAATTGCTAGAATGATTCTCTAGATGGAGTTTTGTTCTTGGGCTTCTTTTTTTTTTGTTCTTTTCGTTTCAATGCTACTTGTGGTGCTACAGGGTATTGACGGCAGTATTGCATGCATTACTACTACTACTACCACTAGCACTACTTGAAATTGTTTTGTTTTGTTTTGTTTTGTTTTTTGTTTTCTTGCTCTTCTCTTTAGTTATTGTTGTTGCTGATGTTACTTATTTTATAGTTGTTGTTGTTGCTATTGCTATTGCATTTTACTGTGGCATTGGCTTGGTTCGTTTGTTGACTAATAACGGAAAGCAATTAGTCAACTCAACTTTGTCTAAATGGCATGAATGCCAGTTAATGTCAATTGTTCTACAACGTGATATGGTGGCATGAACACGTGATAAAATATTTACCACACGTGCAGCCTTAACTCAGTTAAAGTCATTCACTCTTTCTCTCTGTATCTTCCTCTTCCTCTCTTCCTCTCTCTCTGTGTCTGTGTGTCTTAAATAGTTTAACACATACAGACTTTATATTCCATACAATGCTTGTGTTCTATTGAATACTTCTGGTATTCATTTTTTTTCTCTCTATTTGTCGGTTATTTTAGGTGAATTGAATTTTCGTACGCCTGAGTTCAGTTCAACAACATCAGACAGAGAGAAATTAGCAGCAACAGCAATGATGATGATGATGATGATGGTGGTGGTGGTGGTGGTGGTGGTGTTGGTGTTGGTGGCATCGTTATCGGGTAATTGTAGTTCTTCTGTCTCTAAATTTAGCATTGAATAGTTTTAAAATTGTTTTCTGAAACTGTTTTAAACAAAGGCAGTCAGCTTGAAAACAGCAGCAACAGCAGCAGCACCTCCATTATTTAAGTTTGTAAATATTTTTTGAACATGTGTGTGTATGTGGCAAGTTTAGATATGCTGACATGCTTAAAGCTTTTAAAAACAAACATTCTTTCAAATTGTTTAATTTCCAGTAAAAAAAAAATTATTTTTATTTTTTATTTTCTCTGTTCAGCACCCTTTAGAATTTAAAAATGCTGAGGAATGTATTAAACATGAAAAATTCTTTGATAAAAAAATTGTCAAAAATGTTTTTTCCAAAAAAAACATTCCTTTAAACGATTCTAATTGATTTTCAATTACATTTAAAAGCATATTGTAAAGAGAAGAAGAATCATTTGCATATACTTTTAAAAAAGAATTATTTTTCTTTGGCTGTATGCCTATAGAAGAAATTGATGCTGCATTAATAACTTCAAAATACATAATGTACCCTACAAGTCAATGCCAATGCTATAAATTTCAAGTCTATAAATACTTGGGTAGTTTCAAAATTATGTCAATAGTTTTCAAATGAACTTATAAAACCTTTCTTTTCTATTTTTCATATTTTTCCGTAATACGACGGCCGTTTGATAGTTTGAAAATAAATTTTTAGTCTTACAAGACATATTTTTGCTACTTTTAGGCGCTGTATGATCGGTCTCATCTTTCTTTTAAATCATGAAAATAAAAACGAATTCAGGGATTTGAAAGCATGGAAAACATAGTTGGTGACAGTTGCACAATTAAGTTTGGCAGATAACTTCTTAGCATTTATTTTTCAAACATGTGGCTGCCTTTCAAAATGTATCAATACAAAGTTTGTATGCAGTTCTACTACTGAATATAAACTATGTAGATATGCAAAGTAACCAAACAATGCATCAACTATAAATCCGATGCCTGATTGCTTTTTGACAGCGTTAAAAATACACATTGACGACGTTTTGAAATGGAATACATTGTATATATTTTGTACAGCGGCATTATGAAACACGATACTTCGTTCAAACACAAAGCAACTAACATTTTGGAAGGCAGCCATGATGTCCGGCATATGTGTGCCACAGCTGCCAGTTAGATGAACTATTTTGTACTTTTTCTTCCAATAGATCTGATTTTATGTCATCAATGCCAGTAGAAAAGAGTTATTGGTTTGTCGTCATTTGCAAATGACTTCACATTGGCCCAAAAAAGTAATCCAAAGGCATTAAATTGCACGACAAGGGACACCAGAGACCAGGAAGACTTTTGAAATGAATGTTGCCATCAATAGTGATTATTTAGCGCGTATAAAAATTTGCATATTTCTTCGACGACTACCTCACAGCATATTTCTGGCAAAAACTGCGAGAGTATAATGACGGTTAGGTTAGTTTAGAGGACGTGTACTTTGTCAATTAAGACAAGTACAGTACCCGGAGGACGAATCAAGCCATTGTACAACGTCCTAGTTTCTCGCACCACTTATTTTGTATGTGTTCATTTTTTACATGAGTGGTGGGACCTACAGTTTAAAGTCGACTCCGAACGACAGATTTTTTCAGAAACTTTTTCATGGCAATTTTATTTGCTCTCAGAGTTTTGCCAGAAATCTACTGAGATTTCTGATCGTGAAGGCTATAACATCACTGCCTTGCTGCTAATTGTATCAATAGCTAGATCAGTAACTTATAGTCTTTTATTGCCTTTCTGCTAATTTATATTCATTGAAAGTTAAATCATTTAAAGTTAAATTTATAATAATAAGTATTTTTAAATAATAAAATTAAAAATAATAAATAAAATTAATAAAGTAAAATAAAACCTCAATCTTAAATATTTTTGTATTTTGTTTTGATGTCTGGCCTGGGGCTCGAACCCTGGCTTTTCGTCCAATAAGCCAACACACTACCTACTAGACTACGGCGACTTCAAAGCAACAAACCATAGCCTGGAATATGCTCCTATTAGGAGCTAGTGATAAGAAAGAAGTTTCTATATTTCCAGGATATATCTCTTAATGTGTAGCAAATTAGATTAGTTAAGCGTTAATAAGCTCGAAAACCCATTACTTCAGTTACCATTGGCCATCTGCACATATCCTAACAAGAATAGAATTGTTTGAAGATTTTCTTACTACTGTAGCATTCTTTCAAGTTTTGTTAAGTCAATTACAAATTTTTATTTAATATTTTAAGGAACAATTTTTTTCATAAATTTTTTTGAAAGGTTTCAATACAAAAGTAATGCCAATACCAACAAAGTAAAAGTACTTCATTGATAAGGCATACTTCTTCATAAAATATCAAAGAATACAATACAATGCAATATTACTTAAATCGATGTACGTTTTTATGAATATGAATAAAAAATAATAAAAAAACTACTTGTTTTTGATGTAATAAAATTATTGAATTAATTCCAGAGAGTAAAAAAGAAAAATATTTAAAGAAAATGGCAAAAAAATGAATTTTTTCTTCTCCTATAAAAATTTGAATAATAAATCAACATTTAATTCCATTAATGGTATGTTCTTTTGCGGCAGACAATACGTTGAGCAAAAAAATGGAGAATGGAAACGAGATGCAGATAAAAATTATAATTTCATTTTGAATAAATGGCAAATTAAATATGCATTTTAAATATGCTGTAAATATGCTGTATTTGAATTCATTTTAGTATTCATAACAAAAGAAAAGAAAACAAAAGCAACATCTAATAATGACGACAATACGTCTCAAGCGGAAGCAAAACAACTCCATAAATTATCAGCGACATTTGAAATAAACGAACAAATGCTTAAATATGGATTTAAACGAGCACCAAGTAGAAAATAAACCACAAATAATAATTCTGAAAAAGCAATGTGAAGTGTTGAAAACGAATAAAAACTAGACAATGGCTTCAACGACACCCTAAGCAGTAGTTGTTGATATCCTCAGAGGGATTGAAATTTGTTGACAGCAAAAGAAGCTGCATTTCTGCACACATTAGTAGAACATATTGGTATTGACAACTACTCGCCGTAGTCTAGTAAAGAGTCCGCCAAATAACTTTGAAAATGCTTTAAAAAAAACTACTGAATATTTTCTCAAATCTCCTTTTTTATTTGAAAGTACAATCCTTCCGGTTAATAATGGAAAATAATTTCATTCAAATGGCTGCCTCGGATGGCCATGCAGTAGCCTATACGATCGGTCCAATTTTTAAGCACATTATCGATTGTGTGCAGCTGTATTTCACCAATGGCTTCACGAATATTGTCCTTTAAAGCGTCAATTGTCTCTGGCTTGTCGGCGTAACACTTATCTTTGACGGCACCCCACAAATAATAGTCAAACGGTGTCAAATCGCAGCTCCGAGGTGGCCAAACGACATCAGCTCTGCGGCTGATAATGCGATCTTCAAAAACAGGGCGCAAAACATTGAGTGTAGCTTCGACTTTGTGGCACGTAGCGCCGTCCTGTTGGAACCAAATGTTACCAATATCCTCCTCTTCAATTTTTGTGAACAAAAATTCGTTCAACATGGCCCGATAACGATCGCCATTGACTGTAACGTCCAATCTTTGCTCATTTTCGAAGAAAAATGGCCCAATTATGCCTCTGGACCAAAATCCTCAGCAAACAGTGACTCGTTTTGGGTGCGTCGGCTTTTCAATGTATGCGTGCGGGTTTTCTGTGCCCCAAATGCGACAATTTTGCTTGTTTACATACCCGCCAAGATCTGTTATACAGAAGTCGCCATAGTCTAGTAGGTAGTGTGTCGGCTTATTAGATGTAAGACCGCCGTTCAAACCCCAGGCCAGACGCAATCCGTAGGCGGATATGAATATGAAGGGGTCAAATGGCCAGACGGACTCCACTACGGTAGTTCCGGAGTTGGCACAAAGAGTCCAAAAGAGGAGGGGGAGATTTAGTGGGTGAAGGCCCCACACACGGGGGATAGTGACGACTTCCCCTATGGTGCTGTTAAGTGCATTTACTCCTCCTAAGCCGAAAAAAAAACCAGCTTAACTGGAAAAATTTTGCAGAATGAAACAAACAAAACAAAGAAAATATTAAGAAGATGCAGAGATGGGCTTCATGACACTTTCATGTTGCTTCAAGGAACGAAAATGATTAATTAGTAGCAGAAATAATAAGAAAGGATAAGCCAAAGGAAAAGGGAAAAACCATGTTAAAAAAGAAAACGTTGACCATAACATATATTTAAGATGTGAATAAGAACTGAAATTAAATTACAATTAAATTGAATTGCTTGTTTCATTTTCTTAATACTAATGCTGCCAGACGCTTAAAGGCAGAAAGTGTAATAAAGGGAAGTATAAAGAAAGTTAAGTAACGCCTTTCCAAGTATAAGATGAGGACAAAAAGAAATGCAATCAAGAATATACATTTTTCTATTGCTGTCTGTTGAAATTCAATTTGAATTTTTCTTTTCCCAGCTTATTTTTTCGCATTATTTGTCTCTCAGACTGTCATAAACAAAATGTCATTCATATTAACAGAATTGTTTACCACTTTTTGTGAAGGCTTACAGACGGAGACAAGTCTTTTAGAATTTAAAGGAAAATATTAAAATAATTAAAAACGGTTTTGCTGTTACAGGATATCAAAAGGAAATATGAATGAAGCTTTATATAAGCAGAACAAAGGAGATATTCAAACGAAGTAAAAACTTAGTTTTTAAAAATTTCTGACAGCATTGCTAAGCTAAAATGCAACACAATATTAAATATATTCTTACGTTTTTACCTTTTTAAAACGTTTAGAATATGAGTTCGTTGATTTCAAACAAAAATAAAAACAAATATGTGTTTTAATTAATATTCTTTATTATTCACTCTACTTTTGTGTGCCACCGTATACAACTTGACGATACAACAACAATTTGTTCATTAGCTATTTTTCTTACAACACAGATCTTTTTAATGGCGATCTTCAAACCACGACTGTTTTCTTCACACGCAACGCATCTTCACTTGACTGAATTCTTACTGACCCGTTGTCTGCTTTGTCTTGCCTTTTTATATGTCCACTCAATCAGTCTGATGAACGTTCTTGAAGCAGAAGGTTCTTGTTTTCACCATCTCAAGAATTCTTGTTTGCTTTACCATACCCTTCTCTTTCACACTCTGGTTGTTGGTTTACTTGTAAAGAAGTTTGTTGTAAAAGGTCTGCCAAATAACTTTTTTTTTGAAAATGCTTTAAAAAAAGCTACTGAATATTTTTCTCAAATTTCTTTTTTTGTTTGAAAGTACAATCCTTCCGGTTAATAATGGAAAATAATTTCATTCAAATGGCTGCCTCGGCCGACGCACCCAAAACGAGCCACTGTTTGGTGCGGATTTTGGTCCAGAGGCATAATTGGGTAATTTTTCTTCGAAAATGAGCAAGGAGTGGCCGTTACAGTCAATGGCGATCGTTATCGGGCCATGGTGAACGTATTTTTGTTCACAAAAATTGAAGAGGAGGATATTGGCAACATTTGATTTCAACAGGACGGCGCTATGTGCCACACAGCCGAAGCTACACTCGCTCTGTTTTTGAAGATCGCATTATCAGCCACAGAGCTGATGTCGTTTGGCCACCTCGGAGCTGCGATTTGACACCGTTGGTCTATTATTTGTGGGGTGCCGTCAAAGATAAGTGTTACGCCGACAAGCCAAAGACAATTGACGCTTTAAAGGACAGTATTCGTGAAGCCATTGGTGAAATACAGCTGCACACAATCGATAATGTGCCTAAAAATTGGACCGATCGTGTAAGCTACTGCATGGCCAGCCGACGGAGTCATTTGAATGGAATTATTTTCCATTATAACCGGAAGGATTGTACTTTCAAATAAAAAATAAAAAAAAAATATTGAGTTGTTTCTGTTTTTTGTTTTTTGTTTGTTTTTTAGTTGGTGGTGTAGCTTTTGTTTATCGTTTCCTTTTTCGTAACAATATTAATATGTATACTACAAATTAATCTGTCTAATGTTTAGTATCATTGCTAAGAACCTCTGAATTATCAGACTAAAAGTCTCCTTTTGAAAATATGAAATCATCAAAATCAATCATAATCTATTAAAAAAAAAATGGAAACGTTCTCGATCCTATATCTATGGCTATGGCTTCCCAATATTGCAGCATAAGCATAATTTAGGCTGAATCATTTAGCCTTACTGTAACCTGTTCAATCCTTGGCTTCAATACAAGGTCAAAGGAAAGACAAATTGGTATAACTCATTAGCTCTTAGGCAGCCTGCGGCATCACCCAAACATGTGGGTATTTCACGAATTTCCAAAATTATTTTCCATTAAAAATTTCGCCTCATTAGCTGTATGTACCATTTAGTCAGCATTTATTGAACCTTTACCTCTCTATTAAATAAATTCTCATTTGAAAAAAATTCGTTGCATATAATTAGGCAAATAAACTCGTAGTACAGTATATCAAGCCAAACCTGTGTTACAATATTACAGCATAATGTAATCGACATATTGAATAACTGAAATCATGCATACATATTTCCGTAATAAGCCCTAATAATAGTTTTATGGACTTTCATTTTAAACACCCATAGCCTGAAAATATGCAAAACAATATTCAATAGAATATTATCGCCAATAGCACACACTGCTTCCTGATAGAGGCTTAAAACTGAAAATGTTTTCTACTCCTCTCCAAAATTATTTGTAACAGACAAATGAAAACATTATTATCACCACCATTCACCTTCTCATTATTACAATTACAATTAAATGACTTAGAACAGCTGTGTGATAAAACAAATTCAAATTAAATTTTTAATTTTTAATTTTTTTTTTTCAATTTTTTTCGATTTGCTATGAAAACCTTAACCACTAAAACCCAGTGACCGCATAAAATTTGCTCACCGTTGTGTGGAAATACAAATTTAATCAATTTACACTATTTCAACCAAAAATAAAAAGCAAAAACAACAACAACAAAAAAGAAAGCTTTTACTATCAATATTTTCCATTTCTATCGCTCTTACCTGCTGCCACCTGCTCTTAAAATCTCGTTCGTTTCATTGTTTGTACAGCATATGTAGTAAAATTGTGTAGTAGTTGTGTGACAGTTATCTGTCAAAGATTGAGGGATTGAAGGAATCTACAATATGTACATAAAATTGACACAGAAAACAACAAAATAAAATAAAAAGAATCACATGAGTTGAAAATGAAAATGTAAAACAAATGATGTGTTGTGATGTCACACTGCCAGCAACAGCATGAAAAGCTTGTTTACAATCGTCATTCCAAATGGAATTGAATGACAACTACGACGGCTACAGAGAAGTATACAATACTGGTTTCCCTTTTCTTGCTTTAACAATTACAGAAAAGAGAGAGCGATAAAGAGAAATTTTAAATCAAATTTCAAAAATAAATGAAAATATTTTTCAGTGGATTTCCATTTTCGTAAGCAATGAAATTAAATTGAAAGTTTTTATCATTTTGTCTTGTAAGGGAGTGTAAAATCAAAAGTTTTAAATTAAATAATTTTCTTTATAAATTAAAACATCTGTTTTAAAAGCAAGCAATTCAAACTCTGTACGTAACGCAATAAATTTTGAAACATTCCTAAAAATATGCTACAAAATAGTCTAATTGTTCACCCTTACAGTATACCTCACACTTTTTTAGTTATTATGGTTGTAGTACACTTTTTAAGCAAACTAATATACGAGGATAAAGACTCCAAACAAATCCAAATTAACTTCTGTAGTTCAACCCCTAAACAGCCTCTGTTAATGAAATCGAATACTTTCGCTTTTGTCGATTGTACAATCCTAAAGGTGTTTACTTGATCCGTAAAAGATTTAAAACTTCTGAAACCAGCTTGTTTGGAACATAAAACCGGAATTATGCTATTTCCTCATGTATTCCAAGTGATTCTATGTCCTTTCTTAAATAGTTTTGTAGTAATATCTTGCAAGCGGTTAGTTGAAAACACTTTTTTGCATTATATCTGAAAAAAATTACACTTCAGTGTTATCATTAACAATAGCACTTCCACTCTTAAGAGCTGTGATATATTCAATTAAAATTATTAATAATTGCAATTATTATAACACCTAAAATTAGGCAATTAAAACTAAAATACTGTTGAGACTGCTTTAAACTATTAAAAGTGCAATACTATTATCAACTTAAACTATTTTCCACATCTTTAGAGCTAAAAAGTCTTTAAATATAAATTTAACAATAATTTCAATTATCTTAACACCTGAAATTATGCAACAAAACAAAGTATTTTAAAATCACATTTAATAATAAACAAAGTAGTTCATATATATGTTGAAAACAAGTTTAGTGATATTACATACTTAATAAATTAATTATATTATCATTAAGTATTATAACACCTAAAACTATGCAATAAAAATATTACAAAATAGTAATTATTATAAATATGGAAAATTTAATACTTTTAATTTACTTATCAATGCTTTTTACATGCTGTTTGCCAAAAAACTATTGCCAACTTGAATTCATAAGTATTTTATTAGAAATAAAACCTAAAAATATGCTTTAATATATATTTTATAACACTTCTTTTAAATTTATAACCACAATTAATTAATACTTTTATAATTATTAACACTTGACTGCAAGTGTAAAGAATTTCAATTGCTGCTACTAAAAGTAGGCAACATAAACTGACTATTCTCTTAAGACAAAAACGTAAAAAGCAATATATAAGCCTAAAAGTATGTTTCAATTTCTACATTACCATGGGTAATTAACTTGCTTTAGAATAAAAGCAATGTAGAATACATTAATTAACATTTTAAAGTTTTTCGTAGTATGTATTAAACATTTGAATATGAAGTGCTTTAATCAGAACAGAATGTCTTGGATAGAATTCAGGTAGTAGTTAATCGATAAAAGTTGATCTACCAACTTACATTAATTAGATTAAGTTATTAATTGTAATTATAAACTTAAATTTCTAAAAAATTAAATAAAAGATTTAAACATAAATAGTATAACAACCTAAAAGTATGCTTTATAAAATAAAATTAAAAGAATTATTTTAAAAGTGCAATATAAACTTTAAATATTTTCTATTTTAAATATTTATTTATACTAAAATAGTTTTAAATAAATCTGTATTTGTTCTAGGAATCGATTTTTCCTTACCCTATTCAATCAATTTCATTTAAATGTTGTCTTTACTAAAAGTTTTCTTAATTCTTAAAAAAATAATCAATATTCCTTACGGGTTATGCTATAGTTTTACTACAATATCTTCTCCCCCCTTAAGATATGCTTTAAATCTTATTTATTATTATTATTATTTCTTAAACATCTCACATTTACACCATTTGTTAACAAGCGAAAATCATTCGTTGCATCATTGAATAGTTGTTGACAGTTGTGTTGATATTTGCCACACACATCTTGTGTTAATATTAGAAAAATGTCTTTTGCATTTCAACTGTTCAGCTCAAACCGTGAGTAGCTAGTGCTGATAATCCTCCCACGATGCTGCTGATACAACAGTATCCATAGTTTTTCGCTGTTTTCCCTTCCACAGCCAGACAAATCGGGGTATTCTTGGTATTCTTGTTGAAAACTTTTCATTTCATGTGTTTTCTTTTTCTCCTCGTCACTTTCTATTTTAGTTTTATACGAATGCTATGTTCATTTTAGTGACAAAATGTTGAAGATATACCATCTATGAATAAGTAATAGGGGTTTCATTTTATTTCGTTAGTCGTTTTTGCCATTATCATCAAAAAAATAACAAAAACAAAAGCAATGTGTTGCAATATGTCAAATAGAATATGAAAACTTTTATAACTTTCTTTAGTTCTTCTAAAATAAAAACAAAATAACAAATTAAAATAGAGAAAAATAAACATGGTAGCAGAAAAAGTTGTTTAAAAAGGGGAAAAATAGTCAAATTATTAAAGAATTTATATTTAAAATTATTTGAAGCATATAATAAAGGGATAAAAATTTAAAGCATATATTAAGGCATTAAAATAATTCAAGAATGGAAAATAACATAACAATAGTTACAGAAATTTAATTTAAAATGAAATTTAAGTTTTTAAACAATATTCGCCTGAAAGTATACCACAATATTTTTTTTTTAATAATAGATACATATTTTATGAAATAGATACAAACAATTTCAAATAAAAACCGTGCATAAAAGTATACTACAAAAAATTATTTCAGTTTTAAGATCTTAAAGAATATTCGCCTGAAAGTATGCCACATTTTTTTGTCAATAATAGAGACAAATTTTACGAAATAGAGTCAAACAATTTCAAATAAAAACCGTGCTAAAAGTATGCTACAAAAAATTACTTCAGTTTTTGTTAAAGCAGCATATAAGTATGCTATAAAAATTTGCAACTACAAAGAGTGTTAGTGTTATAAATCACAAATGAAGACAAAATTTAAAACAAAACTAAACCTACAAAACTAAATAGATTTTGCCTAAAAGATTGCTTTAAAGATGAGTAGAATTTTTTCAATACAGTTTGAAATTGAATTTTATTTTTATTCCAAGTAAAATTTGCTAAGCTTAGATAAAAATTGAACCATTTTTCGAATGAGAAACAAACACAAAAAATCGAAACAAAAGAAAATTTTTTTTAACATTTTATTTATTCCATTGAGGTTAGCATTTGGCCAGTAGCAGTGATAGTGGCTTACGAGTATTGTTCAAATCAAAGCCGCAAATGAGTTTTACTTGAACAGAATGTATAGACTTTCAGCTGCAGTAACTTTACTTACCAATATATACAATGCAGCCTAGCTCTCTATACACCAGCACCAATAAAATGTCAAAAAATCAAAAAATAAAAAATACCAATACAGGACAAAAACAAAAACAAAAAAGAAAAATTGAAAACCTCATCGGTCTACAGAAAAACTATTTAAAAAGAGAACAGAAAAGGAAAGAAAAACTTTTTTTCACTCCCTTTCTTCTTGTGCTGCCAGTGATGCACACACACACACAGTAAAAACCTCAAGAAAAAGTTTCGTAATTAAAACTGTCATGCGAGTTTGTAACCATAATAGTCCAACATCATGTTGAGTTTAATATTGTAAATGAACTGTGGATGTAGTTACATGACAACCAGCAATAGCAACAATAACTACACGAAAGAAATATTTTCTGTCGAAAGACAAAAAAAAAAAAGAAAAAAAAAGAAAAAAATTGGAAAAAAAAGAAGAAGTATGAAGTAAGGAAAACGTAAAAGTATGACACACAGACATTGTGTTGTGTTCATTGACCAAAACATTTTGGCTTTAATTGTCATTTCTTTTAAGCCTGCTGCAATCAATTTCTACAGCAAAAAAAAAATATACATTGGAACGAAAGGAAGGCGAAAAAATGCATTTTTTCTCAACCACGCTGAACGTTTTCGAGTCAAGGTGGTTAAGAGTTAAAAATTTGATTGAAAAGAGGCCAACGTAAGGCATACTTGAAGACAAGTGAAAACTTTTATTATTTTATTTGAAACAAAAATTTGGTGCACAAATAGCAGAAGAAATTTTAACTCAATGACTTGAAAAGCCTGTAAAAGGAGATGTAAGATCTTCCATGTTTAGCCTGATTAAACACTTTGATATCGACGATCTTTCTCGGATCCTCCTGCACTCTTCCTTCCCGGAGTACACATTCGTTTGTGATCAATTGTTCTAAGGATCGCACACAGCATTACAGACCTACATTCATTTTTTAGCCGACCTATCGTGTATTCTTACGTAACACTCGTCTTTCTCACAGAGCACATCCGTTTGTGGTCAGTGGATCGCACACTGAATTACAAACAAAAATCGTTCTTTAGCTGGACTATCCGTTTAAGGAACTCCTATCGTCAGAGGTATAATGCCCACACACACTACTCTCACTGTCCACCTTCCAGAGTGAAAGGGACTTGCTCCCGAAAATCGTGTATTCTAACGAAACAATTGTCTTTCTTACAGGGCACATCCGTTTGTGTTCAATTAGCCAGTGAATGGCATACTGTATTACAGACAGAACTCATTATTTAGCGGAACTATCCGTTTGTGCAATTCTCTAATGGCAGAGGTATAATATCCCCTAACACTACCCCCCCTGTCCACCTTCCACAGATAAAGGGACATGCTCCCGAAAATTGTGTATTTTTACGAAACACTTGTATATACATACATAACATACATACTTGGTCATTATAACCTTTCAGTCAGGATTACGACCTAGCTTCTCACATCACTTATGTGGTGTGTGTTAATTTCAGCCATAAGCAAAGGGACCTACAGTTTAAAGTCGAGTCCGAACGCCACATTGTTAAGAAACTTTTTATGGCAATTTCATTTACTCTCTGAGTTTTTGCCAGAAATCTGCTGAGAGGAAGGCGCCGAAGAAATTTTTTTTTCATATTTCGTTTTGATGTCTGGCCTGGGATTTGAACCCTGGCTTTACGTCTAAAAAGTCTATATATATGAAAGGTACAATTCAGTACAATTAAATAGCATTGCCAGCAGAGTCGTGCATCTGTAGACATACCCCCACAGTTCAAAAACACATCTAGAATCACTGAGACAGTTTTAAATTATTTTATTTTTATTTTTCTATCTCATTAAATATTAATTCTCTCTCTCTCTGTCTCTCTCTCTGCCTCTCTTTCTGCCATTGCCAAAATGTTAGAAATTTACCTGTCAGCTTAAAATTTAATTTCTTTTTAATTAACAAAACAAATTGCCAGATATTTTGCCAGTGAATTAGTTTCAATGCTATTGACATTATTTAACAGTCTATTATTGGAATGCATTGCTTTGCTTTGCATCATTGCATGCATACGACATAATAGCGCTGCAATGCAATGCAAATTCAATGGAAATTCAATATCAAGTTTGTGTGGCAATAAAAATCTTTAAATATTTCGGTGGTTGGTTGGTTGGTTGGATGGTCGGTTGGCTGGATTGCTGGTTCGTTATTTATTTGCCAATTTAAATTATCACAATTTGTCACAAAATAATTCATTATTATTATTGTTATTGTGATTATTTAACAGATTGTTATTGTTATTGTATTTATTAATGTTAGAGCTGGCGCTGTTATCTCTGTTTATATGGTACATAGAAGTAGGATACGAGATGCGGTATATGATATGCAGCCACACTAATGGTCAATATAAAGTATGATGAGAAGGAAAATGGCATAAAATGGTGTCTTTCGAAAAACAGACAGAGATAGAGAACATTTACATAGTATAGCAAGATATCTATCTTTGTTTAAATCATTTTTTTTTTTTTGTAGTAATTTTTCCCCTCCCTAAGCTTTTGTCCCTTTTCCATTTCAGCCAACGTTATATTGAAATTATGAATTTTATAAATACAAAATTTGTGTTTATTTAGTGGTTTATTACCAGTCTGGACTATTTATTAAATACAATATCATTTAGTAATTTATAATACGCAAAAATTTATTACTACTTTACCCCCTTAAACCCCCTCCATTATACAATTATAATCGCATTTATTTATTAGACTAAATGCTTGATAATAAAAAAGAAGAAGAAGTCATTGCCAGCCTGTTTAGGCTTAAACTGCGAATTACTGTTGCCATAAATTCCGGCAAGTAAACTGTGATTGTTTTTTCAATTCCATAAAAAGAATTCATAATTTTGAATTATTGTGAAGGATTAAAAATTATAAAATAATCAGTAAATTTGTTAAAACAGTAGTAATAAAACCGAACCGAATTTGTTTAAGAAAAATTCTTCAAATTGAATTAAATTTAAATAAAATCGTGTTTAAATACAAAATAATTCAAATCGTTCTCCCTGATAATATTCTTGGATGTGAGTTGTCTTCATTATACCTCTGCCGGAAGAGAGGTCCACATACAGATAGTAAGGCTAAAGAACGAATTCTGCCTGTAATACAATGTGCGATTCACTAGTCAATTGACCACAAACGGATGTACCCTGCAAGAAAAATGGGTACTACGTAGGAGTACACGATTTTCGGAAGCAAGTCCCTTTATCTCTCGAAGGTGGACAGTGGGAGTAGTGTTTATGGACGTTATACCTCAGCCAGTAGGGAGTTCCACTTAGTGATAGTCCGGTTAAAAAACGCATGCTGTCTGTGATGCAGTGTGCGATCCACTAGCCAATTGACACCAAACACCCTGCGAGAAAGATGGGTGCTATGGAAAAATACACGATTTTTGGGAGCAAGTCGCTTTATTTCGATATACAAAAATCCATACTAGTAGTGATAGAACAGTGAAACACAAGCTCTATTGCAATGATGCTCCAATGAATCAATAGAGTTCGATACCCTACCGTCACTAATGAGCAACTCTCCTGCAGGAGCCTCAAAATAAACTTTGAAGCACTGGCCCATGATAGTTGTATTCCCTTCTTTGTTAAATATAAGTCGCGTAAATAATAGTAAGTAGATCAGATGGAGTGAAGTATTTCTTGCACTGTCTTAAGACTTGAATACTTTTTTCTCAATTGCTCAAGTTTCTTCTAAGGCAACTGCTCCTAATACGGTTTCATTAGAAACAGAACTGCCATCGACACTGAAAAGAGTGATTTTTTTGTGCAGAGAGACTCAGACAATCAAACGCTTAAAAGACTTTTTCAACAACAATTGTTTACGTACGTACGTACGTAATGTACGTAGTTGGCCATTACAACCCTTTAGTCAGGATTAGGACCTAGCTTCTTACACCACTCATGTTGTGTGTGTTAATTTTATCTATAAGTTGTGGTCCCCTACAGTTTAAAGTCGACTCCGAACGAAAGATTTTCTTTGGGAAACTTTTCATGGCAATTTTTATTTACTCTCAGAGATTTTAGCCAGAAATCTGCTGAGATGCAGTCGTCATATTTTCGTTTGGAGATGTCTGACCTGGGGTTTGAACCGAGGCCTCACGTCTAATAAGCCAACACACTACCTGCTAGACTACGGCGACTACAACAACAATTGTTTACTTTGCTTTAAACTCAATGCTGTAATTTTTTAGGCCTTTAGCAAATAACACAAAAAATCGCTTTAAATTAGCTACAGTTTCAGCTTAAAGCCTTCGATTATGCTTGGTTAACTTCGTTTAGAAAATTTCCCACAAAAATTACTTTGAAACCAAAATTAAAAGAACGAATTTATTTGAAAAAAAAATCAATTCCATCGCGAACAATTTCTATTTCTAAACCCCTTTTCGATTGCCTATTCCCTTTGACTTTTTCTATAATTTTTGAACAAGCAATTGCAAAACTTTTGCTTACAATATTTACGTTTTTTTTTTTCAACTGACTAAATACGTTGTTTGTTTCGAAAGCACTTGCTTTGGTGTTTTTATTCTCCCTAAAAAAGAAATAAAAAAAAAAAAGAAAAAACTTTTTCCCCCTTTTTTTGGCTTCAGTCATTACCTTTAAATGGAGTTGCGTTTTTGTGGGTGTGGGTGTGTGTGCGTGTGTTGGAAAAACAGAATTATGCCACAGCTTTTTAGTTGATTTATGGCAAATGCATGCAATGAGTTAAGTCACTTCCACCACCCCCCCTTTTTCTAATATTAACTATAACGTTGGCACATAAATTGTATGATTGTATGAGTAAAGAAGTGAGTGAGTGAGCAAAAGTGTGTGATAAAGTGAAATGTAAATGATATTAAATTTAACAAAACTAAACACACATTTAATAACCCGTTAAATTTTACCCAAAGCACAATAGAATATTTGAGTGAGTGCTGTAGAGGATGCAGATGAAGTTACACCCACGTACTCATTTTCTATAATAAGTGCGTAACATCAAAGTAATTTGATTGCGCTCTCTCTCTCTCTCTCTCTCTCTCGCCTTTGCACATTCTGTCTCTTTTTTTGTCACTCATACCGCTGTATGTGTTAGAATCTGTGTTTTTGTTTTGTAGTAAACAAAGGCTTTAGTTTTTTGCCATACTTTTCGGGAGAAGAAGCACAAGCGAACTTCTGTGCACTTTCTCATGCACAACCCATACTTAGAAATATTCGTACACACACAAATACTAACAAAATTTCGCGTATATGAACTTAAATAGGAAAGTAGGTTTTTGAATAACGTTATGGATGATAATGACGAGTGATATGATGTGATGTTGATGTGATGTGATGTTGATGGAATACTTAAAAGAAACTCTGTTTCAATAGGCTGGCAACATATGGGTCATTTCACAAAATGTTAAACTTTGCAAGAAGAGAAAGGAGAGCTTTAACCCTAGACAAAAACCACCTATTCATTGATCACTAAACCGCTCAATATTTCCGTAAGCACCAAGGTGTTTAAGCCCATAAAATTGTCCAGAATTACCTTAATAAACCGTGATATCGAAGGCGTCGTAGTCTAGTAGGGAGTTTGTCGGCTTATTAGACAACAGGCCGTAGTTCACACCCTAGCTCCGAAAGTTTCCTAAACAAATTTGTAACAAGAAAGTGATTTTATTACTCTGCTTTGAGTGTAGAAGGTCGCATTGAAAAGTACTTGACTTGCTTTGAAAATTCCACAAAGATGGCTTCAAACTTAAGGCCGTCAATCTACATAAAGTCGCTTCAGTGAGGATTACGACCTAGTGTCTAACGCCACTTATGTTGTGTGTGTGAATTTTATACATGAGTAACGGGCATTACAGTTTAAAGTCGACTTCGAACCACATATATTTGAGGAACTTTTTCATGACAATTTCCATTACTCTCAGTGTTTTTGTCAGAAATCTGCTGAGAGCAAGTCGCCAAAGAAATATTTTATCATATTTCGTTTTCTTCGAGATGTCTAACCTGGGGTTTGAACCACGTCTAAGAAGCCAACACACTACCTACTAAATGACGGTAAATTTGATCAAGGTCTTGTTAATCTTTCAAAGGGGCAGCAAGAGTTGTTAAGGAGCGTATATTAATTTATTATTTTCTATTCTCTGATATAAAAAAGGAAACTAAATCCCCTGTGCCAGTTCTAGAGGTTTAAGCTTAGACACAAAACACCTAGTCATAGATTACTAAACCTTTCAATACTTCCAAAAGCGTTAAGGTGTAAAAACGCGTTAAATTGTACAAAATTACCTTAACTCACGTAATATAGAAGTCGCTGTAATCTAGTAGATAGTTTATCGACTTATTAGACGTGAGTTCGTGGTTTAAACCTCAGCCCCGAAAGTTTCCTAAACAAATTTGTAACAAGAAAGTGATTTTATAACTCTGCTTTGAATGCTGAAGGTCGCCGTGACAAGTTTCTTTTGAAAATTCCACAAGAATAGCTTCAGGCTTCAAATCACCTAACTACATACATAAGTACATAAGTGGGCACTACAACCCTTCAGTCAGGATTACGACCTAGTTTCTAACATCACTTATGCTAAGTGTGTTAATTTTATACATGAGTAGCGGGACCTACCGGATTTCTAAGGAACTTTCCATGATATTTTTGCCAGAAAACTGTGGAGAGGACATCGTTGAAAATCTTTTTTTATATTTCGTTTTGTTGATGTCTGAGTTGGGGGGTTTGAACCACGGTATGAACCAACACACTACCTACTAGACTACGACAACATGAGTGACGGCATCTACAGTTTAAAGTTGAAATAAAGAAACTTTTCATGGCAATTTTATTTGATCTCAGAATTTTTGTCAGAAATGTCTTGCTTTTCATATTTCGTTTTGTTCGAGATGTCTGGACTGGGGTTTGAACTGTGGCCTCACGTCTAATAAACCAACACAGTACTTACTAGACTACAGTGGCTACACCGAAGGTCATCTGCAATTCGAAATTAAAGTGTACAGAGTACGAATTCCGTGCCTGATGCATGTACAGAAAAAAATATTGGTTGAACGTGGACATATTTGTCGCAGGAGTACATAGATATTTACTTCTTTTAAGGGGCACAACATGAAGTCGCTGTAGTCTGGTGGGTAGTGTGTTGCCTTATTAGATGTAAAGCCAGGGTTCAAACCCCAGGTCAGACATTAAAACGAAATACAGAAAAAGTATTTCTTCGGAGACTTCCTCTCAGCAGATTTCTGGCAAAAACTCTGAGAGTAAATAAAATTCCCATGAAAAAGTTTCTCAAAAATCTGTCGTTCGGAGTCGACTTTAAACTGTACACACAACATAAGTGGTGTGAGAAACTAGGACGTTGTACAATGGGTCAGTTCGAGTTCCGGGTACTGTACTTGTCTTAATTGACAAGTACACGTTTTCTAACCTAACCTAACCTAAGGGGCATAACATCTTCCCCAAACTTTAGCACATAATACCTTCGCTGAAGGCCTTTGACGAAAGCTTCGTTGTGTAGACTGGAATTTATGGTTCGTCTGCTTAGCATGTGCACTGTTCAGCCTATTTTCTTAAAAACATAATCATTAAAGACGTAGAATATCTGCATTTTAAGCACAGAAGCATAGAGACGAGAATATCTGGATTTGTAGACCATAAAGCCTTTATTTCCTATCCAACCTAGGATAAGGTCTGCATCTAACCCTCCGATTCAAATCGTGCAATGCAGTTGTCTTTGTGAATTTTCGTGTGAAATCATGCGTTTCATTATCAAAATTGTAAAGGACAGAGATAGCGAGTCATAACGCATATGTTACCGTTATTTCGCATGAATATTTGTGTAATTGTAGAGACTCTATAACAGAGTTTCATCAGCAGTTGTTGTTGTTGTAGTTGGTGGTGGCAATAAGTGAGTGAGAGACGATAATGTTGATGATGAGCATGAGTTTGAGTTTGAAGATGAAAAATGCCATAAGCAAATAACAATTATTATGGAATTGGAATATTTAAAGATGAGTTGGTTGCTTGTTTAGTTTGGTTGGTTGGTTGGCTGGTTGGATGGTTAGATGGTTGGTTGCCTTGTTTGTTGCTCCGTTGTTTGTTTTTGCATTTAAAAGTAAGTGCGCCAATGTATGTATGTGTACATTTCCTTTCACAGCCAGTAGAGATTTATTTCTGTGAGCAAATGTGTGCCTGTGTGTGTGTGCGTGCTTAAAAGCCAGTGTATTAATAATGCCTTTCCCTTGAGGGGGAAGGGGGTTGACGATGTTCATAATAGATTTGTTGGCTTATAATTGTGTGCGGAGTAGAGTATAATTTTATTTGTTTCAAACTTATTTGCTGAAAATTATGCTCTGTTTTACAAACCATATGAACAAAACAAAAAAAAAGAAGAAACACACACACACAAAAGTTTTTTTTTAACAATTATAACGAGCAGTTAAGAAGTTAGAAAAAAACGAAAAAAAGGAGAAAATTGTAACATTAGCTCAGCAGAAAATCTAATTTTCATTTCTAATTATGTTTAGTTTAACACATGAGTTCAAATGTGCATTCTAATCGAGGGTGTCTTTAGTTGCCGTACAAATTTTATTCGTTTGAAAAACATTTCACATTTTCTTTATTAATTATGATTAAAGAAAATAAAGAGAAGCTGAAAAAATGTTTTCGATGGTTTTGTTTTAATTGCTTGCTTACGAAATGAAATTGTGTGTGTGACTGCAAAAAAAGAAAATTTCAAAGAAAAAGTCAATATTTACTGGAAAATTTTTTGCTTTTTTCCGTTTTTGTTAAAAAAAAAAAAAGTTATTGAAAAGCAGCTTAGCAAAATAAACACGTTAATTATAAAGTAAATGGATGATCGAAATTTAAAAGCATTGCAAAACATTATAAAAGAAAGTTTCAAGGACTTTGAAGTTTTTTCGAATCAGAGATTTTCTGTTTTTTTTTATTAAATAAAGAAGAAAGTAAGAATAATGCTGTAAGTTGAACTAGATTTTTTTAATATTCAAAACAAAATTTTTTTAACAAAAATTATAAAACAATTGGTCACAGAGAGAAAGGAGAAACTTCCTTGGTGGAATCATAATTCGAATGGGATTTGAAATAGTTACACAAACTAATGGAATACTAAGTTCCGAGACTTGGAAAGAGCTTCTGGTACAACATCGAACTGTTAATGAAGCTTCTGAACATTCTGACAATAACATCTTTTATGTTTAGTGTACTACAAATAAACCAGTTAGGAGAAGAAAAATCAAGCGCCTCTTATAGATACCCTCTTTCCATCGGTAGTGAACTCGAAAATATAAGATGTATACTATTCCAGGGTAACATAACTGTCATGACTGTAAAAGCAAAAAATGGGTTGTCCTTCTACAACGTCTGAGACTTGCATAGGAAGATATATCTCTCCGATTCTCACCGGTCACATTCTATAGATAATTCTGGCCACAAATCTTTTGTTAAGTATACTGCAGAGGGCAAATGGAGCGGTTAGGAGAAGAAAACTCAAACGCTTCTAATGGACACCCTCTGACTTCCTTTCATCGAGAGTGGACTCGCAATTTTAAGAAGGGGACCATCTCAGGATTACAGAAATGTCGTGTTTGTAGAACCAATTAAATGGGCTGCCCTTCTGCAACATCCGAGACTAGCATAGAGAGATATTTGTGTCTAATTGAATCACATTCTATGGAAGTAATGTAGGGCATGAAAATGCAAGAAGGAGACCATCTCAGGATTACACAACTGTAGTGTCTGTGGCAGCAAAAAAATGGGTAACCTTTCTACAACACTACTACAATACTTTGAATTATACACCTGTTGTTACTCCATTTTGGTGAAGACTATGGTCTCTATACAAGGCGGTGGACGGTAATCTCCGATCCTAAAAACAAGATGCATGCTTATTTGGTAAATCTATTGAAAAAGCATTTAATGCTCTTATGTGTACTATTTAGAAGACACTCGCACTGACAGAGGGCTATTATCCTTCATACAGATATAGGTAAACACAACAGTAGGAGTTATGCTGCCATCCGAGAAGAACGAACGATATAAAAATGATTCTTAAAAAGTCAACAGTACAATGCTAGTACCAGAGGAAATCCTCATTTGTTAATATAGCACGTGTGATAACGAGCAATCAATAGAAAAGCATATGTGAATCTTACTACAACGCACAGCAATACTGTAAGGCAGTTACACGGTGTAATATACTGGCAATGATTATAGTTTTATTAGATAATTGGTACTTATAACGGGTGATTTTTTCGCTATTATCATTTTGACAACACTGGTTTAAACAGCTCACGCACGTTTCGTGTTTTGTTTCACTGTCAAACATCTTCAGTTTGGACTATAATTTAACCATGAATCGTCTTACAAACGAACAACGCTTGTAAATCATTGAATTTTATTATAAAAATGCGTGCCCTGTTAAGAAAGTTCATTGCGCGCTTCTTCCATTTTATGGTCAGTTTAATCGACCCACTGAAGCGGCTATTCGGGCTATTGTGACTAAATTTCGCACCAAATTTACATTGTTGGACATTAAACCACCAACACGCTTACGTAGAGTGCGAACTGATGAAAATATCGCAACTGTATCGGCCAGTGTTAATGATGACCATCAATTATCGATGCGTCGCCGTTCGCAGCAATTGGGCCTCTGTTACTCAACAACGCGGAAAATTTTGCAGAAGGATTTAGGTGATTTGAAGCCGAACCACCTACCGCAACGAAGAATTTTTGGTGAATGAGCTCTTGGAAAGTTGTGTTCAGCGACGAAGCTCATTTTTGGCTCAATGAATACGTAAATAAGCAGAATTGTCGATTTTGGAGTGAAGATCAGCCAGAAGCATTGCAAAAGCTACCAATGCATACAGATAAAGTTACAGTTTGGTGCGGTTTATTGGCTGGTGTCATCGTTGGAGCATACTTCTTCAAAGATGCTGCGAATCGTAACGTAATTGTGAATGGTGAGCGCTACCGTGAGATGATATCCAACTTTTTTTACCCAAAATGCAAGAGCTTGAATTGCATGACATGTGGTTTCAACAAGGCGGTGCCACATGTCACACAGCACACGTAACAATGGACTTATTGAGAGGCGAGTTCGGTGAACATTTTATTTCACGTTCTGGACCGGTCAACTGGCCACCTAGATCGTGCGATTTAACGCCTTTAGACTATATATATAGATATATATATATAGATATATATAGATATATATAGACAGACAAGCCCGCTTCATTTGACGCATTGGAAGACAACATTGAAGCATTTATTCGTGAGATACCGGCCGAAATGTTGGAAAGAGTATGCCAAAATTGGACTAAGCGGATGGATCATTTGAGGCGCAGTCGCGGTCAACATTTGCATGAAATAATCTTCAAACATTAAATTATATGGACCGTACTATCGATTCAAATAAAGATTTCATAAATTTTTCTGAATTTTATGTGTTTTTTTTTGAAAAATTTTTCTATAGCTCTTAAAAAATCACCCATTATAAGGCTACGCCTATGGTAGCACCTAGAAAACTTAGTTATAATTGAGAATTTTTACTTGAGGCGACAAAAAGGTCATATTGAGGTCGCACTTATATATATGATATGTTGTAAGATCTGTCGTGCTCCAGTAAAATTTGAAATCGATAGCCTTGAATACTATCTTGATAAAAACGGATTTTGATTAAACCGGGAATGTCGTGATTGAATTTTTTTTAAAATCAGGCTTCTTGTCATAACTAAAAATTTATTCAGGTTAGTTGGGAACAATCCATTTTACTAATGTAATCAAAAAATTATCACACACAACATCAATTACATAGTATTTCTCCCCAAACTGGTTTATTTGTTGTAATAAAACAATATTCATATACAAGCCATAGAAAATCCCCTCCAGGCGTAGGTATGTGTTCTAAAAAAAAATCCACAAATATTTTAAATAATAAATAATTCTATGCATCATTTAATCAAATTAAAATATTTTGTTTTTAAATAACATGCATATACACACACACTCACATACATAGAAATTGCCACAGAAAAAAAAATTATCAAAAATTTATAACGAACGATACAATAAAATTACAATAAAAACGATAACCGATAAATGCATACATATAAATTAAAATGGATTTTTGCTTATGTATGTAAAACGAACTTTAATTTATTACCCACATAATCAAACAGCCAACCAACATTATAAATTAAAATCAAATATTATTAGGCGAGTATTAAATAAAATTACAACAAAAAAACAACAACAAAAAGAGAAAGCATATGTATTTAAATAATTTCAAAAACATAAAATTTATTTACAAAAATAAATTATTTAAAGTCTTAGATTTACGAGCAGCAACAAATTTTAATTACAATTAAATTTGTGGGGCCAAACTTGAATGGCATTAGCAATAGCAGTGGTGTCAGGGTGTTAAAATTAAAGTTTAACAGTTTAAGATGCCTTAAATTCAATTTAATGCCTTTAGTTTAAGAGCAAAGCATATTTTAAATATTTTCAAGTCTGTAGGATACATTGACTTGAAATATTTTCCAATAACTTTGGCTCGTCAACAAAAAAGTTTTTTTTTTATTTTTTTTAAGAAGAATTTGTTTTCATTGAAATAAATGTAACATTTTTATTGCTTACCATATTCATATCTGTATGGTCTGGTCTGTAAACTAAATGTGTGACATATTTCAGCATATGCTTGCATACATACATATATAAAATATATAAAAAAATAAACAACAAAAACAATGCAATACAAAGCAAATATTCTATTTGAGTTGCAACAATTGTAAACGGCATGCAAACTGCTTTATTTATGGCAAATGCCATAAAATAAATGCAAATAAAACTATTCGAAGCAATAAACGGTATGTTTGTTTAAATTCTAAATAGTTTAACACACACTCATACATACTTACACATATGCTAAAAAGCTTTAACACATACACACACGCCATATTGCCATATTGCATATGAAGCCATTATATGATACATATTTATAAAATAAACTCAACATGTCCTCCTATAACTGTATGTATGTATGTATGAGTATACATGGACAATACAAATATGCCAGCATATTTGCTTGACAGGGTTGTAGGTCCTTTAAGGTATACATATCAGAGATCAGCAATGAATCGTTTTTTTTTCGCTACTCATAAGCACTCATGAAATTTTCAAATATAAGTGAGCCAACAATATTGAAATTTAACTATGTACTCTGATTCATTCGTACTCACTATAACGTTGATTTATAAGTGCAGGCTGCAATGCGTATGCGTACAACATTGACATCAAACTCATACCATTCGAAATATGTTTGATTCATAAGCTCATACTCATTTAGATTCAGAACTTTAGAAAAATACTTATAATACTTATAAATGACTCGAATCATACATACATAATTGGCCATTACAACCCCTTCAGTCAGGATTACGACCTAGCTTCTCACACCACTTATGTTGTGTGTGTTAATTTTATATATGAGTGGCGGGACCTACAGTTTAAAGTCGACTCCGAACGACAGATTTTTGAGAAACTTTTCATGGCAGTTTTTTATTTATTCTCACAGTTTTTGCCAGAAATCTGCTGAGAGGAAGCCGCCGAAGAAATATTTTTTTCATATTTCGTTTTGATGTCTGGCCTGGGGCTCGAACCATGTCTTTACGCCAAACACACTACCTACTAGACTACGCCAACTAAGCCAACACACTACCTACAAGACTACGGTGACTTCTATGACTAATGACTCGAATCATTCATCTTAGTTGTTGTTGCATTTACAAAAAAAAGAAAAAAGACACACAAGCAGAAAAGACAGACAGGACAGCAAGCAGAGCTAGCACACAACCTTCTAGTGAGTGTTTTAGTGTTCGTATGCGAATCATACTTATTTTATGCCTCGTATTAATGTTGAGTTATAGAGAGTCGAAATCAACAACATCACACGTGTTGTTAAGTATGAATATGATGAGTACTTCAAACTTTGAATATGAATAGACGTGCCATGATATTAAAATAAGTATGAATACGTACAAGTATCAGAAATTACGAGTATAATTCGATTCTACTCACCTTTTTGAATTCTCATTGCTGAACTCTAATACATACATATATGCTAACTGTCGTTTAGCTTGTATTATAATTTTGAAAATCCTTTCTATATGCCACGCTTAAAATTTTCGTTTTTTTTTAATATTTTACACAACATTTGATAGATTGAAAAAAGCAAATAACACTGGCCATTGGTCCTTTTTAACAAGACGATACGTGTTTAAATAACTCGTTTTTTGTTTGTAAATGATAACAGCCATGATGGGTTTAAATAAACAGTACTGCTACACTTAAATGCCTTACATCCTCTAACCCATGTTAATGTTTTTGGAAAGTCTTTAAAAAGCCCACTGGGGGATCTGAAATTATAGTGAAAATAATTTTAGAGTTAAAGAAGCCTGTGTTTTGCATAAACATGAATGTTGTCTGCATTTCTTTTGCCTTCAAAAGAACTTGGAAATAATGCCTTCACATACATACATACATAATTGGTCATTACAACCTTTCAGTCAGGATTACGACCTAGTTTCTCACACCACTTATGTTGTGTGTGTTAATTTTATACATGAGTGGTCGGACCTACAGTTTAAAGTCGACTCCGAACGACAGATTTTTATTTATTTAGAAACTTTTCATGGCAATTTTTATTTACTCTCAGAGTTTTTGCCAGAAATCTACTGAGAGGAAGTCGCCGAAAAAATACTTTTTGTATTTTGTCTTTGATGCCTGGCCTGGGGCTCGAACCCAGGCTTTTGCGTCTAATAAGCCCACACACTACCTACTAGACTACGGCGACTATTCTACTATGTTTCCCAGAAAATACGCTGAACAGTATACATGACAAGAAAGCGAACTATAAACCCAAGTCTACACGACAAAGCCTTCCCAAAAGGCTTTCATACCCTTAGTACCTTATCGCAGATGAAATGTAAATAAATTTGAAAAGCGAAGGTATTATGTGGTACCGTTTGGGGATGATGTTGTGCCCCTTAAAATAAGTAAATATCTGTGAACTCCTGCGACCAATTAGAGTTGTTATGGGAGCCCCTACGAGAGTCCATGTTTTTTTCTGTACATGCATCAGACACGGAACTGGTACTCTGTACAATTTAATTTCGAATTGCATATGATCGCCGGTGTAGCTGCCGTAATCTAGTAGGTTGTGTGTTGGTTTGGTAGACGAAAGGCCTCGTTTCAAATCCCAGGTCAGACATCAAAATTCAATTATTTCAAAAACGCTGAGAGTGAAAATAAAATTGCCATGAAAAGTATCTCAAAAATCTGTCGTTTGGAATAGACATTAAACTGTCCCGCCACTTATCTATAAAATTAACACTCACAACATTAGTGCTGTGAGAAGCTAGGTCGTAATCCTGACTAAAGGGTTGTAATGACGTAATTATGTTTGTATTTATTTTGCTTAAACAACAGCGGCAACTTGAAAAACAGAATTGAAAAATTCCTCAACGATGGGATGCAGACAGTTCTTATTTAAATTCCGACAAAAGGGAACACTGAACACAAATTCAGTTATTGGAGAAGAATTGTTCTATTATATGTACCATTCTGTAACATTATTTGCCAACGTTTACTTAGCAAAATTTATGAAACAGGTCGCAATCATCTGGCGGGTTTCAGACCACAATATTCTTCGAATAATTTTTAAACAAATTAAAGAATTCATGCAACCCAAAAACTTTGGGAAGCTGCAGCAGCAGAAAGGAATACCCAACTAAATTGTCGACTTATTGCAAGTGCAATACACTGCTTTCCAATGCATAGTAGTAGTAGTAGATAATGGCATATTTTCAGAATCCATTGATAATATTAGCAGTATTCGTCAAGAATTTATACTTTCCTCTGTCATGGTGGTGGTTAATAGGGGTGATCGACGTAACACCAACTATTTGGCAACCTATAGATATGATTCATGCAAATATATGGCCTATGCTACTGATATCCTACCATAGTACCTGCACAACACAATACGATCAATTTTGCTCTCAGGTACCTAAGTAGTCCTAAAATGGCTTTAACACGAAAATGGTTAAATGTTAGCCCTCGAAGGCAAACATATTTGGCTTAATAACCTCCATTCCAAATTTAACAAAAGGATGCTTTACTTTGGATTAAATTGCCAACCGAACTTTGCTTTGATTTCGTAGAAATATGGCTTTTAAAAATTTATCCTTCACAGCGTATGAGTGTTATTTAAATTAAAATAATAATCATACGCCTTGGTGGTATAATCGTATTTACAATGCCATCAAATGGCTATTAAATGAAGTAAATTAAAGCTTTTTAGAATATTAATCTCTATTTAAGCAAATATTAATATTCTTATTAATAAGGGCCTATTTACATCGAATTATGGGAACAATTTCTGAAGAAACAAATTTTTCCTGAAAATGTAAAATAATTAAAATTTTCTTTAAAAATTTAATTCATAAAGCAATTTTCGGTTTAAGAATTAAACTGTATTAAATTTCAAGGGAAAATATTCATTTACGATAAGAAGGTATTATTAAAAATCCATTGAAAATGAAAATTTTTTAGAAAAAAAAAGAAGTAATTTCGGCATTTGCACTTGTAAGCATTTATTCTGTAGATTTCTTATATGAAATAAACGTACTTTTAAGGGTTATAATCGTTTTTCTTTTATTCTTGTATAATATTTTCGTTTTTTTGTAATTTTTTCTTTTGTTATTATCAAAACGGAATTGTATTTGCATTATCCAATACATTGCATGCATGTGTATACAAAAATACAGAAATTTTTATTTCATTCTTCTTATTTCGAAGTAAGTATTATAAGAGAAGAGTAGCTTACATAATAATAATACAAATGCAATAAATATATGCATATAGAAAATATATAACAGTGGGGGTCGGAAAAGTAGCAGACAAAAATTAAACAAATATCAGAAGTACTTAATATGGACCACAACACAGACTGCGGGATACTGTAATCAAAACATGCTTAATATTGTTACGAAAATGAAAAATTAAAGATACTGGTGTTTTGCTTTTACATCACTGAACATTAAAATTATAAACAAAAGCTACAAAAACAAAACAATGCAGTAAGCAAACCTGTTTACAAATTATCGTATTGCTCAATATAAGAACAAATGCCAGCATAAAAATGATAAACAAGTAAACAAAAATACAGCAACAAACACTACAAGAATAAATGTAAACAAAATACACAAACAATACTACAATAATAAATGTAAGCAACGATGGTTACACTTACATATAGAGAATTCATGAACATTCGCCTTCAAGAATATTCATCAGACTGTTTACCCTGCCATATAAAAGGCAAGGAAATGTAGGCGAGTGAGTCAGTGAAGTTCAGTCAGTCTTATGTGAAGACGCGGTGTGTTTGAAGAGAGTAATTGTGGTTTGAAGATCTCCGTTACAAAGATCTGTCGAATAATTGCCTAGTAATTGTTATTGTTTATGCAAAGGGTATACTCCTAACATACATACACAATTGGCCATTGCAACCCTTCTGTTAGAATTACGGCCTAGCTTCTCACACCACTCATGTTGTGTGCCCTAATTTTATACGTGAGTGGCGGGACCTACAGTTAACGTCGACACATCGAACGACAGATGTTTGAGAAAGTTATTTATTGGAAGTTTATTTACTCTCAGAGTTTTTACCAGAAATCTGCTGAGACGAAGTCGTCGAAGAAATATTTTATTTTTCATATTTCATTTTGATGTCTGACCTGAGATACGAACCCGGGCTTTACGTTTAATAAGCCAACGCACTACCTACTAGACTACGGCGACTTCAAAGGGTATAAACAGAGGAATAGCAAATAAAGCAATTGTTGTTGTTACATTAAGTTGTGAACAGTGCCACACAGAATTGTGCGAATAATAAAGAATTTTATTTACAACTAAACACAAAATTATTTTTATTTTACATGCAATTTACGAGCTAATATTTTTTGTCTTTAATGAGAACTTTAAGGTCTCTTATAAGGCGTTTAAAAATATTCTTTAAAGTCATTTTTAAAACATTTTCTTTATTTGTAAGTTTCTGTATATTTTTTGTAAATTTTTTCTCTCTCCCAATATTTTTTTAATCTCCACTGTATTTATTATCTGCATATATATTAGGAAATGCAAAAAATAAAAGAAATTATACATACTAGAGGGCAAACAAATATTGCATTGTAATATTTCATCTTATCCGACATTTTTATGCATGTCATTTTTATTTTTCTCTATTATTGTTGTTATTGTTATTATTTTTCTATAATATTTTCTATTTCTATGGTGGCTTATTTTCCAGTCGAATATACAAAATAAAATTTGTTATGATGACCTTAAGATAACAGAAAGAGTAGCAAAATAAACCAAAGAAAAAAAACTGGGGTATAAAAATCGAAATTAACCATTTCTGAAAAATGCTAATCAACTGGAAAATAAATTAAAAACGAAGAAATTTAAATAAAAATTGCATGTTGTTTAAAAAAGGAATTTCCTTTCTGTTTAGTTTTGACAAATAATAATACACGATCCATAAAGAGTAACTTATTTGACTAGAATTCACTACAGTTTTCTAATGAAATGTAGAAATCAGCACATATATATTATTTTTCTTTCTTATGTACACATGGGCTCTTCTAGTGTTAATAATTTAATATTTAAGCCAAATTTGTTTTTATTTATTTTATGAATTTCATAAAGAATATAAATACTTAAGTTATTTACTTGGTTAAATGCCAAAATACAAGGTTATCCCATTTCAGGCTTCACAAGCCAAGTTCAATAAAGCACACATTAATCAATGATTTCATTGCAGCTTGCTTTTAAATACGAAATAAAATTTCATTTGATTTATTGTCTCTGTATTGATTACGGTGGCCGTGGTCTAGTAGGTAGTGTGTTGGCTTATTAGATGTAAGGCCATGTTTCAAACCCCATGACAGACATCAAAACGAAATATGAAAAAAATATGTTTCTTCCGCAATTGCCTCTCAGCAGATTTCTGGCAAAAACTCTGAGAGTGAATAAAATTGCCAAGAAAAATTTCTCAAAAATCTCGCGTTCGGAGTCGTTTTTAAACTGTAGTCAGTCATGTATAAAAATTAACGCACACAACATAAGTGGTGTGAGAAACTAGGTCGTAATCCTGAGCAAAGGGTTGTACTGACCAATTATGTATGTGTGTATTGATTACAGCAGTCCATCACTTTGAGTTAACTTCGTATAATTTTTTACTACCTCTAGGCGGTATATCGGCGGTAACTTGACTTGAATATTGGTTTTCAAATGCTCAACAATTGAGGGTTATTTGCTTTCAAAAACTAATGTTTTTGGTGCCCAGTTGATATTGCGAAGATCGGGAAGTAATCCTTTTGTATACTTTATCGTGCACTGAAGACAAAATTTATCGTATTGTATTGCTCGAGACATTTCTCGTTGCAACTATTTACAATCCTGTTCGTAATTTTGGTTTAATGACCAGCAAGGTAGGTAGGTTTTCATATGAGTAGGAGGATTCCTCCGGTGTCACTTTCGAAAAATTTTTCGGCTTTTTAGAATCAATTCTGGGTTCTCCGAGCCGCAATTTTACTTGCAGACTTAAACAACGACCACAGTTCACTATCCGAGTACTCGACTCGCATAAGACCAACGTAGAATAGTATGGAAGAATTGAATTGAATTGAAGTCGCCGTAGTCTAGTAGGTAGTGTGTTGGCTTATTACACGTAAAGCCAGAGTTCGAGCCCCAGGTCAGACATCAAAATAAAATACAAAAAGTATTTCTTCGGCGACTTCCTCTCAGCAGATTTCTGGCAAAAACTCTGGGAGTAAATAAAAAATTGCCATGGAAAAGTTTCTCAAAAAATCTGTCGTTCGTAGTCGACTTTTAAACTGTAGGTCTCGCCACTCATGTATAAAATTAACACACACAACATAAGTGGTGTGAGAAACTAGGTCGTAATCCTGACCAATTATGTATGTATGTATGTAGAATAATATGGGAATGAATCAAGAAAAGAAAGCACACAAAGGTCACCATTTGCTTAATCGTAGATTATGTGAGAATTCACGGCCATGAACAGGCAGATAAGCTTGTGAGGAAAGAATTCTCCATGCCGCTAATTACGCCAGTACCTTCCAAACAAATGGGATGAGTTGTTCAGACGGGTTTGACCAAAGCAAAGAATGAAGGGAGGGGACGACTATAATCAAGCCATATAGTTTTGAAATAATGTAAGCTTTTACAATACAATAAAACAATAAAAAGGATTTGAGTCATGCTTCAGACTATCTAGGTGTAGTATGTGTAACGCAATCTGACTTTATAACAGACACTGTAAACTCAAACAACACTAGTTTCTAGCACTCTTCTAAAGTCCAGAGTCTATATTGAGGAAAATGAATCATCAGAATATGTCCCTGAAACCAGAGAAGAGTTAGTCCTTGATAAAACGGAAACATTTGGTTGTAACAAGGAGTTATCGTTGCAAACATCGAAAAACATTCCAAATTCATTCAGGCCAACACAGTTGGGAGAGACATTTGGGAATACCCTCTACCCTATTGTAAACTATGCCTTGCGTTTGCCAATTCACTGACAGATGCTATATTTAGGGCAGAATTTATATTGTTATGATGCACACATCTGACCGCATCTCCAATGTCTCTAGGCTCCCTATATTTCTTAATAATTCTGCCGATTCCTTGCACAGTAAGTCGATTCTGACAAGCATAACCACCAAGTAATGCTCGAAAAGTAGGCTGACTGTCTTGCCGGACTGTTAATGTTGAAACCACTAAATGGATACCCTCTCAATATATGCATATGTATATATGTATGTAGAGTGATAACTATGTATACATAACCAAAAAAATTTTGTATTTACGTAAAATATTTAAAAATAAAATTAAAAGCAAAATTCACTAAAAAACTAAAAACAAAAAAATACAGAACCATTTAAAAGAGGATTTTCAGAGTTACTTAAACAAATCAAACTTGTAATCAACAAAAATGGAATTATAAACAAAATACCATATCCAGTCAAAAAGAAAAAACCGAAAAACTTTTTTAATCTCAAAAAACAAAATATAATACGGTTACATACATGCATACATACATAAGGCCTACTTAAGCTGGATTTTCCTATTTTTATTATTTTAAAATTCATACAAAAAACTACGTATTTATTTCGTTGTAATCTTCCAAAAAGCAACAACAATCGTAATGTTATATAATTTTAAATATCACCACTTATGTACTGTTGATTTACTACTTGAAAAAATTTTCTTACAATTTCCGTTTCCTTCTACTGTTATGGTGTAAGCCAAGAAGAAGAAATTTCATTTGTAAATACCAGGGTATGTGTATACATACATCTTAAACAAATAAAGTATCAAAATGCAAACATCCGTTTAAATAAATATTTAAATGTTAAAACAACAACAAAGTATGTATGTATGTATGTATGTATGAGTATGTGTATAAAATGATATGCAAGTAAATTTAGGTAAGAGTCGGCTTCAGTATAAATGAAAAGAAAAAAAAGAAAAATTATTCGGAATTAAATTTTTGGTTACTAAATTTAAAATTTAATTCAATTTATAATTTAAAAACCTTTCTTTTTTCCATAATAAATAAAATCAATAAAAGAAAACCAACAGTTTCTATACATTTTTACCCGTAGATCGAGCTTTGTATCAAAAATGATACATTTTAATTTTTTAGACTATATAACTTTAATTCAGAAGAAGTTAGATGCCTGATATTTTTATAATTCGTTAGTATTGTTATCGCCATTATTTTAAACCAACTAAAAAGAGAAAATTTCAAACAGAGGTTACAAAATTCTAAAACTTCATAATTATGGCTTATAAAGGGTGTTTTTTATAGAGGTATAGAACTTTAAGTTGCAATAAAACAACGATAGATTATTCGATTGACATGAATTTTATTTATCCGAAAGATAATCTTGTGGCATTACATTTTAAATATGATTTCTGGCATATGACCGCCACGGCTGGCGCGGATGTAGTCCAATCTGGACGTCCAATTTTCGATGACTTTTTCCAAGATTAGTGGCCGTATATCGGCAATAATACGGCGAATGTTGTCTTCCAAATGGTCAAGCGTTTGTGGCTTTACCGCATAGACCAATGACTTTACATAGACCCAAAGAAAGTAGTCTAGCGGTGTTAAATCACAAGATCTTGGAGGCCAATTCACAGTTCCAAAACGTGAAATTAGGCGGTCACCAAACGTGTCTTTCAATAAATCTATTGTGGCACGAGCTGTGTGACATGTTGCGCCGTCTTGTTGAAACCACATCTCCTGGACATCATGGTTATTCAATTCAGGAATGAAAAAGTTAGTAATCATGGCTCTATACCGATCACCGTTGACTGTAACGTTCTAGCCACCGTCGTTTTTGAAAAAGTACGGACCAATAATTCCACCAGCCCATAAAGCGCACCAAACAGTCAGTTTTTCTGGATGTAACGGTCTTTCCACATACACTTGAGGATTACCTTCACTCCAAATGCGGCAGTTTTGTTTGTTGACGTAGCCATTCAACCAGAAGTGCGCTTCATCGCTAAACAAAATTCGCTTATGAAAATCGAGAACAACGGTAATCTCGTTTTGGGCCCATTCGACGAATCTACGCCTTACTTGATGATCGTTTGCTTCAATTCTTGCACGAGTTGGATTTTGTAAGCACGCAAACCAAGATCGTTCCGCAAAATCTTCCATAAAGTGGATGGACACAGATCCAATTCCTGTGCTCGATGGCCGATGGACTCATTCGGGTCTTCCTCAATGCTACGCTCTACAGCAGCAATAGCTTCTTCTGTATGCACCGTACAGCGCCTCTGGGGATGCGAGTTATCAATAAGAGTAAACGTGGTGCGAAAACGATCCATGGTTAATCGAATTAACTGCTCTGATGGACGATTTTGTCGACGATAAAATGGACGTAGTGCGCTATACGTTTTTCGCACAGAACCATTATTTTCGAAATAAAATTGCACTATTTGCAAGTGTTGTTCAGGCGTGAGTCTATTTATGATGAATTGCCAAACCAAACTGAGAATAAATCACTTGACAGCTGTTAAATCGGTCGCCATCTTGAAAAGTAATGCCAACTTAAAGTTCTATACCTCTGTAAAAAAACACCCTTTTTATCATTTTTGATACGTACGACTTTTCCAGAGTGGAGTCGTGTATGTAATATTTTTAAGATTTCAAAAATTTTCTGAAGTTTTATCGTAAATAATACAATATTTATGGTTTTTGAGAAAGAATTGAAAGTTAAGTGTGGAACGAAAGTGAAAAGGTTGAATTTTCTATTCTTGATATGTTCTTGCTATTGATCGAAGTAGTCGTAGTCCAGTATATAGCGTGTTACCTTATTAGACGTGAGACCAAAGTTCAAACCTCAGGTCAGACATTTCCAATTTATAACGAAAGGTTGTAATGACCGATTATATATTAATTATATATGTAATATTCCTGCTGCTAAAGACTTTGAAGCAGAAGAAAATGGAAGCTAGTCTTATGAACTGAAGGAAGTATTGGCAGCAACAAACATGACAACAGAATGTTTATCGCCAAAGATGGCACTACTTGGAACAGAATAAACTGCCTTTAGTAGTTTGAGATGAAAAAATATTACCAATTTTCAAGCAGATTGCCAGCAGCAGTTTCGTGAAATGCTCTTCTCATATTTATCTCACGTGACAGACAAACATTAGAAAAATGTGTTTCGTCCCATGTTTTATTACAGATAATAACATTTCGGTCAACTAGATACGTATGAGATAAAATAATCATTCGCTTTGATAATGATATATTTACACCTATTATGCCTTTTCGAAAAATGAGCTGAAAGTCTTGCAACCTTTAATAATCATGCATATAGCCTTTTTTTGTAATTCGAATGAAAAAAAATTTTTTCTAAAAAAAAAACAATATAATTAATTTTAATTTTTTGTTAGAAAATTTTAAACATTTTCATAAAACTTTTATCACACAACTTGTAGTTTTATGTAAGCAATAATACTGTATAAATAGTTTGGGAGTAGCTATCATACTTTCCGAGCAGCCCATATATCCTTTTTTTAAGATTTTTAAAAATTTAATTTTATGTTCGCCTAAAAGGTAAGAAAACTAAAGAAAATATATTTAAATAATGATGCTTACGTTTTTATGTTCCTTTTTGGTACATTTTCATCTCAAATTAAAGTTTTTTAGCAACAGAATTCAAAAACTTTTTAGTTTTATTGTGGAAAATGAAAATTACCTCCAGCGATTTTAATTGAAATTTGATACTTAATGATGGAATACTTAGGGAAATTAATTTAAGGATATTTGTATAAATCGAGCTTCATAAAGAGATTTACGGAGTAATACTTGGTATCTCTTTCCTTTCAACTCATATTTAATTTAGTCGCTGTAGATTAGTAACTAATTGAATTTGATGGTCGTTATAAATTTCGTGGTCCACCGAAGTCGAATTGGGAGTTTTATATTGAAATACATGCCATGAGTAGTTGCTACACACGTACTTACAGCAGTATTTGGGGAAACCTGTATCCGAGAAACCAGAGAGGAATCATCAAAGAGAGAAAATTGTTATTGACATAATCGATGTTCTATTGCAACGGGAAACTTGTGTACCTCACATGACGGTGACAAGAAATATTTCTAACCAATCACAAGAAAGGTTTTTACCATCAGGTTTCAGCCAGCCCAGGGTGCTAGACATCAAATTATTACCGTTTAGAAAGAAATAAAACCAAGCTGACATGAAGTGCTTGATTTTTATGTAAAAAACCATGCCAAATGTCAAAAATTTTTGCGTAAATTTCATAAAAGTAATAATAAAATGTAATAATAGTAAACAAATAGTCTTATTAAAATGAATTGAAATATTAAATTTTTTAACAAAATCTATCTATCAATAATCGTGACAATTCCAAGCACTACAAGTATGTACCAAAATTTTTTTAAGGCTCGATCTACGGTTAAGTAAAACGTCATGTGACGTATGAGTGATATTTTGAATGTTTATATAAATATTAATCATACGCCAAGTCTGACACTTATTGATATTTGATTATTTAAAGAAGCGAATATCTTTGGTTTTTGTGTAAATATTTGTTATAAATATGGCTCAATAGATGTTAAATTTTAATTTTAGTATACATTCACCTTTATTATCTGCAAAATTTTGTGATTTTCCTTTGCAACAGAGGCTCATAGGTACAACATTGGAACATTGGGTGGCTAAATTTGTTCCACTAAAAGGCTTTTGCGGATACTGAAAAATGAAACATCAAACTTTCTTCGGCACCAAGGTTCATCGGTACATTGTTAGGACTTTGTGGCAAAATTTTTTCCACTAAAAGACTTTTGCATATACTGAAGAATGTTTCACATTGAAACTCTCCAGTTAAATACAGTCAATCTCATAGGGTTCTTCAGACGGTGTAGTATCTGACATTGTCATGATACAAATATCCAAATATCAGTTGACTAAAATTTCTACCTTATGGGTAGAAACTTTTTAGGGGGACTGAACAAATCCCCTGGTATGATAAAAAACATACAATTCGCTGTAGTCTAGTAGGAAGTTAATATTTCTTCGGTGACTTCCTCTCAGGAGATTTCTGGCAAAAACTCTGAGAGTAACAATAAAATTGCCATCAAAAAGCGTTCCAAAAATCTATCGTTCGGAGTCGACTTTAAGCTGTAGGTCCCGCCACTCATGCATAAAATTAATCGTAATCTTAATGCTGACTGAATGTATAATAAAATACAATTTGTATTCCGTTGCCTAGTTTTGTCTTTCAAGCTATCAAGTTGAGAACAAAAGAGTTCAGAATTGAGAAATCTATCACGTTATAGACTAGTCTCTGTTATCTAGTTGATAGTGTGTTGACTTATTACGCCACGATTCGAACCACAGATCGTATCGAACAAAACAAAATGATAAATGAAAGTCAGTCATCGCGACTTCCTCTCAGCAGATTTCTTGCAGAAAACCTGAGAGTAAATAAAATTGCCATGAAAAAGTTTCTCAAAAATCGGTCATTCACCCATTCGCTGCCAAGGACGAGTATACTCGTCTTATTTTATATATATTTAATATTTAATATATATATTATATATTTTGAATTATAAAATAATACCTTATTTCTTATACAGAATGATCTTTCACGCAAAAATTAACTTCATCTTGTATTTACAACAAAATTTTATAGCAACTTAATCACTTATGATATCTTATCTTCATGATAGGATTTGTAACAAAGTCCAATACATAATGGAGGTTTATCAAGAGAGCTTGGACAGTAATATCGAGTCTCCTTTCGAATGCTTTTCGTTGCACAAACTCTACATTTGCGAGTTGGGTTTTTCTTTTGTTGTGTGGTAGAAATAGCGTCAAGATAATGAAGGGAACTTTGTTCTTGGGGTATGATTGACGTAGATTGATGAGATTGAATGACTGCATCTTGGCTTCCATTTAGCCAATATTGTAGAACTTCACTCAAAATATAAATGGCAATGGAAATGACTTCAAATAATTTAGGCTTAGTAGCGAATGGGTTCAGAGTCGACTTTAAACCGTGGGTCCCGCTACTCATGGACAAAATTAACACACGCAACATATGTAAGTAGTATGAGAAGCTAGGTTGTAATCCTGACTGTAGGGTTGTAATGACAAATTATGCATGTACACAGAGCATCAAAAGATACGATGCACTTTGGATAAAATTCTAACACTCACCAAATTCAACTTTTACCATTTAAGGAAAGTGCCCGAAAAAATTTGACAATATTTCGAAATTTTGTTTGTAATTTTTTTTTTTTTAATTTTAAAAACCGACAATGAAACAATTTTAAAATAAATCATATTATATCAACTGTTAGCAAAGCTACATGTACCCTGGGATTTATCAAATGGTGGGCTAAAGAGTTTTCTGACCCTTCTGTTACCAAACAATTGCTTACCACACCGGTTCGCTCAATTCTTGAATATGGATCTGTAATATGGGACCCTCAATACGTTGTACACTCTGACAAAATTGAATCAGTTCAAATACAGTTTTTATTATTTTGTCTTCGTGGTTTAGGGAATGGATGGGATCCTAATGGAAAGTTACCATCTTATGAAAAACGCCTAGCACTCATTAAATTACCAAATTTAAAAAGCCGTCGTAAAATGCTATATGCTGTCTTTCTGCTGAAGCTGATTAATGGTGTTATCAACTCTCAATTTCTTCTAGAAAAACTTTACATAAGAGTACCTGTTCGTCCAACAAGATACTATAATTTCTTAAATATAAAATATTAAATAGTTACCTACGCGACCTTCGATCCATTTCGTAGAATCTGTAATGTTTTTAATAATCTGTACCTTCATATAGATTTCAATAAAAGTTTGCAATCTATTATAAAGGATATAATTGTACAATTAAACTTTTTTAATTAATAATTTCAATGTTGTCTCTTTTTTAACTTATTTTTTGTATTGAAATTTTAATAATAATATTCTGTATTGAAATATAAAATTTAATAGTCTGTAAGGATTTTACATAGACTTGAAATAAATAAATAAACAAAATGAAATAACGGTAATTATAATAATTATATATAATATAACGGTAATAAATAAATAAATAAATAAATAATTTATTAATGAATATTTTTTAATATACCGTTCCTTTTGACGCTCACTGTATGTGTATGCAATACAAATATTTAACATAAATTTAATCATTAAAATCGACCCGATTTTTTTCTTTTGTTTAATAATCCTGATTTTAATCTATACGACCATCATGATATATGTTATGTTGATTAGGATCGTATTTAATGTATTTCATAACAGTTTTATTGTTTAGTTTGCAAATTATTATATTGAACATTTATTTGTATTCATTGACTAAATTAATATTGAGTCTATGAAAGCCAATTATTTCTTCAAGTGTTAGAAAACAAAAACAAAAACACTTTCTTAAATATTAAAACAATCCATATACATACATACATATATATTTCATAATGAAACTGTTTCCTTTTGTTTTATGGAAAACAATAACGTTTTATTAGGCACGTAGAAGATTTTACATTCAAAAATTTTTGCCAATGCAAATAAATTATGACACTTAAATATGCAAATATAATTAAAAATAAAGCAATTAAATTCTAAATGAAAAAGATTAAATAAATAGAAAACATGAACATGAAGAAAAAAACATATCAAATAAATAAAATATTTTGACAATTTTACTAGTAAACAATGTCTCTGGATATTTGAAAGACAAGCATGTGAAGAGTCAATACGAGTAGTAAGAGATCTTTAACAATAATTTCCAAATATTTTATAATAATTATTAATAAAATAATTGCAATAAAGAAAAAGAAACATAATTTCAAATCTAATTAATATTTATAAAATATAAAACAAAAATGAATGGAAATTCGAATCAAATAAATTTTGTGATTAATTGTAAGTGTTCAGAGTAGCATACATATGCTCATTAGCAAATAAAGTATAAGACTGGGAATGGGGTATGAGCAACATTTAAATAATCTTACTTATACGCTACGATACGTTGTTAACTCATGTGTACAAGAAATTTATGAATAATTAATAGAAATTAAAAATTGTAAAATTAAAATGGTTTCCATTTAAACTGCAATTACAATAAAATCATTTGAAATTAAATACAGATTTAATAAACTACAGATTATTGACAAATTTCCAAGCAGCTGGAAAAAAGGTTAAAATTTTAAACGTGATTTAATTAAAGCATTGAAGAATTCAAATCTAAAATAAATCTTAGTTTCCCTATAACAACTTTCAAATTAATTAAATTCCTTAAAACCCTTTCAAAATTCCTTATGAAACTTAGTTCCTCTAGTATTTTTATGCATTTACGTAAGCCTTATACATTTCAATGCTTATTATTGTGTGGCTACACTCAGATTCATTTAGTAAAACCGTAAACCAACTCGATTATGGTTGTGGTAGGAACAGAAAACCTATAAAATGTGTCATTTTATATATAAGTTACCTTCTGCACACACATGTATTCATACTTGACCACAACACTCTATTACTTGTAAATGTGTCTGGCCTGTTGCAAATCAATAATCCTTAGGGTCTCTCTCTCTAACAGGCAAAGAAATGAAATGAGAAAAAATATTATGAGCGAACATACACAAAAGAAATTCCATAAGAAAAGTCACATAAGGTGGCATGACATAAGAAAACCCAGCAAGCATTGGCATTTAAGTTGGAAGGCCATAACAGGGCATATTTAAAAACTCTTCACAATTCGTTTTTTAATAATAAACCTGCTTAATGACTACTAAACAATGGAAAATATTGTAAGTATTTATATTTTTAATTCCCAATTTACTCCTGTAATATATTGTCTCATGAACGATTGTATAATGTCCTTAATGCCTTTGTAGGAAGTGATATTTAAGTCTTACGCTCCTAAATTTAAACAATTTGGCTAGAATATGATTTTAGATTTACATATTGACCCAACCAAAATTCACGCAGGCATAAGACACTTACCTCTTGTCATGTATTTTACAGGATTTGTGTAGTAGACTGTTATCACAGGCTTACATGGCATGCACTTATCCACCACACGTGCCAAGCGAAACCGAAACGATGATTTAGACAAAAGGAATAGTGGAGACGCTCAGATGTCTCCTCAACTTTCGATAAGCAATCCGGACGCGGATATAGACATTGAGAGGCCAAAGAGTCAAAAGGACTCCACTTCGAAGTAATACCACCGTAGTTCCAGAGTGGGCACGAACGAGTACACAGGAGACGAAGGAAGAATTTAATTGAAAGTGTCTAAGAGCTCACTTAACGTTGTTATCGTTATCCAGTTATTGCTGGACATTGCATCATACCATACGAATACCATGGCCAATGACTGTAGAGATGAGAGAGAAGAGGAAACTGTTCTTCACTTATTGTATACACTCCCATTCTATGAAATACCTGGGCTCAAATATGCAGATATTCTCAATGATTTGCTGAGGGAGAACCTTAAAACTCTAATTAGATTCATCACAAACTCTGTAGAATCGATGAACAAGATTACTAGATGACTTAGCAGCTTTCTCTTTGAAGATGCCATTACAAGCATTTACACAACACAGGAAAATTAATTTCACCACAATACCCCTAAGAACAGAGCATATTATTGACGATGATAGCAGACGAAAGAAACTAAGGCATTATGTCTGAATACTGTAAAGAGATCCTAAGAGGGAAATACAAGCTTTACAACCCTTCAGTCAGGATTATGGCCTAGCTTCTCACACCACTTATGTTGTGTGCGTTAATTTTTATACATGAGTCGCGGTACCTACAGTTTAAAGTCGACTCCGAACGACAGATTTGTTTGAGAAATTTTTTCATGGCAATTTTATAGTTTTTGCCAGAAATCTGCTGAGAGTAACTCGCCGAACAAATATCATATTTCGTTTAGCTGGAGATATCTGACCTGGGATATGAACCGTGACCCTACGTCTAATAAGCGAATACACTACCTACTAGACTACGACGACTTCATGGCTGTAGATATAAGAGAAAGATGAAATTTGTTGACAATGATAGCAGACGAAAGGCGAAGTAAATGAAGCATATGAATGTCTACCTCTATAGGTAACTAGACCAGGAGGAAAGAGTTGGAAAAACATAACAACAAAAACTGTATCACTATTGAATCTAAACGAAAGACCATGTTGGCTCTCAAGGGAACTAAACGAAATACATAAGAAACTGGACTTGGGAGTTGAAATTTTTTTTGTATCAAAAGGGGCAAAGGAGCTTTCTATTGAATTAAAAAATTTACATGCAACACGCACAAGCTAAACTAACCTTCTAATATTCATATTTTTGGAATGATAAAAATTTTCAGAGATCGTAAACTATTTCCATTATTAGAGCCTGTATAGATGAAACAAAGAATGTTAAAAGAAAAGTTTTTTAGAAATGTTTTTAAACAATCACAGGGTAGGGTATTGTAGAGAAAGAAAAACAATACTTTTATAAAAATCTTCGTCAATTTACGCTAATTTCTCTCTGTAACACACAATCTGTCATTCGTTGTCAATGGACGATGATAGCAGACGAATACTGAATACTGTATAGAGCAGAGATCAGCAATGAGTATTCAAAAAATGAATAGAATCAAATCATACTCATAATTTCTGATAATTAAACGCATTCATACTTATTTTAATATCATGAAACCTGTGTACTCATATTCAAAGTTTGAAGTACTCATCACATACTCATCATACTTAACAGCATGTATGATGTTGTTGATTTAGACTCTTCATAACTCAACATACACACGAAGTACAAAATAAGTATGATTCGCGTACGAAGACTAGAATACTCACTAGATGGTTATGTGTTTGCTTTGCTTGCTGTCTTTGTCTTTTTTTTATTTTAGTAAATGCAACAACAACTAAGACTGTAAATTTTGATGAATGATTCGAGTCACTGGAACTATTTTTAAGTATTTTTCTAAAGGCTTACGAATCTATATGAGTAGGCTTATGAATAAAACATATGTATTTCGAATGGTATGAGTTTGATGTCAACGTTGTATTCATACTTATGGCAACCTGTACTTATAAATCAACGTTGTAGTGAGTACGAATGAATCAGAGTACCTAGTTAAATTTCAATATTGTTGACTTACTCATATTCAAAATTTTATGAGTACTTATGAGTAGCAAGAATTCGATTCATTGCTGATCTCTGGTATAGAGGTCCTAAGAGTGAAAAACCTATTCTAGACGTAAGAGGTCATTCAAAGTCGTGGACAAAAGCGAGAATGGATTCAGGGAAGGCGATTATGATGTGGGAGTAAATAAAATTTCTTGAGTGGTAGGAAAAAAGATTTTATATGGACAGTAAATGGGAACTCACCATGTGCTCCCACAAAAGACTGTGCTCTGCGTAACATTTCCATGATTATGACAACTTCTTTGTTGTTTATAGGCCTCCATAATATGCTTCTAACTTTGTATTACAGTTGTTTAACGATAAAATGAGAAATTCTTAAGATTTATTAAAAGAATCAGAAATATTTCATTGCATTTTATGGCTCTCTCTCAAACAAACCCAAACTACTCTACCAAAAAGGTCAAATAATATACCAAAAATACAAACAAAAAAATAAATAAATTGACTCAAAAGCAAATAAATTCATATAGAAAAATCTCCTATACAGCACAGCCTATAACTTATAAAACTAAAGTCGTAAATTTCATATTGACCTGGCCCGTATAGCAAGCGAAAAGGTAAGGAAGGTAGATTTAATTTGAGTGGATTTAATGGTCCTCTTATTTTATTTTTATTAGACGTTCATATAACATTTGTTCTCCTTTTTTCTTACTTTTTTATTACAGTTTTCTTTATAAAATGCAAACGTGGTCAAAGCACTAAGTAAATATAATACATACGTATGTATAGGCAGTAATAAAGCTATTACGAGTAGGGTAGCAAATGACCTTAAAAATGAAAGTTAAAAGTCTTCTTGAGAAAACTATGACCAGCGAAAGGAAATCTAAAGAAAACTGCTGCCATAAAAAGAAAACGTATGAAGTGTAAATCAAGTTGACACTTTAACATGTCATTTGTTTACGTTTATTTACTGGTAATACGAGCCTATGGATTATAAATAGTTTTTTAATCTCCGTAAGGGTGCCCACCCTTATATGCTTTGTGGCTATTAAGAAAATATTTATTTTTCTGTGTTATTTCTTTCTTCTTCTTTTTTATATTTCTTTTGTGTTGCTTTTATTTGCTTTTTATACAAGAGAATGTTATTCTTTAATTTTGAGCATATTTTTTATTTATTTATACAATCAAATCAATTTAGATTTTGATTTTTTATGAAATGAAAAAAAAAACTAAATTATACAAAACACCTATTGTTGTTTTTCTTTTATGAAATTAGTAATTAATGTTTACTTTAAATGCATGTACATATATGCAGATAGAAAAATATTTTTAAAATAATAAATGAAATCTCAATTTTATTCGTATTTTCTTTTAAATTTAGAAAAAAATAAAAAAAATATCTTCACGATAAATTGAAATTGATTGAAATTGATATTCAATATTAAATTCAATTAAATTTAATTAAAAAACAGGAATCAGATGAGATAAATGATTCATATTCATTTATATTCATTTTGAAAATCAAGGAAATGGTCAGCGGAGCGTGGTCTTTCGTGGGAGGCTGAGTTCTCACTTACTATCCGTATTAAATCCTTTTTGCTACCATTTAAGAAATTTTATTGGAGTAAATAAAATTATCATACAAACATACATAATTGGTCATTACAACCCTTCAGTCCAAGACCATTATCGCCTTTCCTTAATCCAGTCCTGCTTTAGTCCATGATTTGGCCTGATCTGCTACATCTAGAACAGGTTTTTCATTCTTAGGAGCTCATTCTTAGGATTACGACATACTGCCTTAATCTCTTTTGCCTGCTATATTCGTCAATAATATCCTTTTTTCATAAGAGTAGACGTAAGGCCAGGGTTCATATCCCAGGTCAGACGTCTCCACCAAAACGAAATACGAAAAAATATTTTTTCGGCGGCTTCCTCTCAGCAGATTTTTGGCAAAAACTCTAAGAAAGTAAATCAAAATTGCTCTGAAAAATTTCCCAAAAATCTGTCGTTCGGAGTCGACTTTAAACTGTAGGTCCTCCCACTCATGTATAAAAATTAACGTACACAATAACCAATTATGTCTGTATGTACCAGCTATTAAATATTGCTCATCTAAAGTGCCTCCTATTTATATATCGAAATCACTTGGACAACACCATGTCAAACGAATATGGGCCTCAAGACAGCAGAGTACTTGGGGAATGTATTGCTGACAAGTAGGATACTAAAAGGCACTTCTAATTGGGCATACATCCCTGGTTAGTTGCGTTGTCGAAAGAGAATAATCATATTTGTTTTGATTAAACTTTGGCGTTTAGACTGTCTCCAAAGTTTTTTACTAACAAATCTGATGAATTTTGGCATGGCGATACCCAGGTTGACATGTCTCTAGAGAAACATGAGCTCACGAGATCTAATAATACCACTGGCCGAATATCCATGATGTATTTGCCTGAAGTCGCCTTAGTATAGTAGGTAGTGTGTTAGCGTATTAGTCTTGAACGAAACATAAAAAAATATTTGTTCGGCGACTTCCTCTAAGCAAATTTCTATCAGCAGATTTCTCACAGCAGATTTCTTTCTAAAAATCTATCGCTCGGAGCTGACTTTAAATTGTTGGTCCCGCTATTCAAGTATAAAATTAACACGCAACATAGGTGGTATGAGAAGCTAGGTCGTAACCCTGATTGAAGGATTGTAATGGCCAATTATGTTCATATGTATGTGTAGAGGAAAAATCTTGGAGGAAATATAATAACTGTTCTAATAGCCACTGTATAATGCATATCTAAGTATATAAGTTAAACAGCTACTGTAGGATCTAGTTTGAATTTAAAAGAAAGGAAATCAGTCCAGCGATTTCTGTATGAATGTCTGCCTCTATAGGTAACTAGACCAGGAGACCCAGGGGAAGGTATTAGAAAGAAAACTAATAGAAAAAACTACCAAGAAACTGTATTACTATTGAATCTGATTGGAATTGTCAGAAGACCATGTTGGTTAGCAAGAGGACTAAACGGAATACATAAGAAACTAGATAGGGTGTTGAATTTTTCCTTATATCAAAAGGGCCAATAGAGGCTACTTACTATTGAGCCTAAACTAACCCTCTAAAGCATATTGTTACGAAAATGGAAATGGTGTTTTGCTTTTACATCGTTTAACATTAAAATTATAAGCAAAATCTACAAAAACAAAAACAATGAACTTGTTTACATGATAAACAAGTAAACAAAAATATAGCAACAACTATCAATATAAAAAGGATAAACAAGTAAACAAGTAAACAAGTAAACAAAAATGAAACAACAAACACTGCAAGAATAAATGTAAACATGTAAACGAGGAGACGAAGAACATTCATCAGACTATTTACGTTGCCATATAAAAGGCAGGCAACGGAGTTAGTAAAAGTTCAGTCAGTCTTTCGGTTGGTTTGAAGAGAATAATCGTGGTTTGAAAATCTCCGTTACAAAGATCTGTCGAACAAATTGACTAGTAATTGCATTAGAGTGCAAAGAGGAATAGCAAACAAAGCAATTGTTGTTGTTTACATCAAGTTGTGAACAGTGGCACACTGAATTGTGCGAATAATAAAGAATTTTAATTAAAACTAAACACAAAATTTATTTTTATTTTATTTGCAATCTACGAGCTTATATTTTAAACGTTTTTAAAAAGGTAAAATGTAACGATATATTAGAATGATAAAAATTTTCCGAGATCGTCAATTATTTCCATTATTAGGGCTTGTAAAAAGGAAACAAAGAATGTTAAAAAAAAAGGTTTTTTAGAAATGTTTTTAGAGCATCACAGGGTAGGGTATTGCAAAGTAAGGAATACAATACTTTTATAAAAATCATCATCAATTTACGTTAATTTCACTATGTAACACTTAATCTGTCATTCATTGTCAATGTACATATAATTCTCAAATTAATTAATTTATGAATTTTATTTTTCTGCTCCTTTTTTTGTTGCTTTTCGTCTGCCATTATTGATGTCATAAAACATGTCACATGAAAATTTAAAAATTTAATTCAATTAAAATGCAACACAATTCAATGCTTTTATTTCAAGGTTTACTTTAAAAAACAAAATTAAAATTCCTAGAGACAGGGAATATTTTCAATTTAAATAGAAACAAAAATTGGAAGGGGGGGTTTAAAAAATAGAAGGGAATAGAAAAACTAATTCGGCTTAAACGAGTTTAGAATGTCACACAAGTTTAACCCAGTAACCCTTTTCTTTCAGGAATTTTTTTTTATTCTATCCAAAATTTTTTGGTTAGTTTGGTTCTATTTTAATTATTGTTGTTGTTGTTGTAGTTGTTATTGTAACAGATGATGGTTTCATTTGCTTACAGAGTCGAGTTGCATAACATCCTTTGCAAAACCCTTTTATCAGTTTTTACAGTCATGCAAACATACATACATATATACAATCAAATGTGTTGCAAGTGAAAGACTTTTAAATAAATTTTGTATGGCAAACAGGGCGATAAAATATCCAGAATTTTAGAAATTCGTTACGATTTTTTGGTTTTTTTTTTTGGGAAAATTTTTGCAAATGGAGTTTCATATTTCATTCCATACACATAAAGAGTAGGGAGGAGGGAGGGGGGGTTATTAAATAAAATCCTTTTCTATAAAACTAAAGGGATATTTAGTAAAACAAAAACCGGGTAATTGTGTGTGTTTATATGTGTATGTATGTCTGTTTTTCATTTCCCAAAATGTGAGAATATTTGTGTTTTAGTGGCAAATCTTTTGTTTGTTAGAGAGTGAATGAATGACTCAGTGAGTAAATGAATGATTCAGTGAGTGTATGTATGTATGAGTCTCTTTAACCAACCGAATAAAATTTTTTAAAAGCTTTTTGAAACCTCAACATGGTTTTTAGTTTTGTTTCGTATTCAAAATTTCTTTTGTATTTTTGTTTGCATTTCCATTTTATTTAAAAGGAAATTGTCTATGAAGGAAACATGTTCCTTGGTTAGCTGCAGTAATGTTTTCTTAATTTCATTATAACATCTGATACTATCGCATATTGAGTAGAAATTAATTTAATTTGAAAGGCAAATTGTATAAATTGGCCATTTTTTACGTTAATAGACATTGATTTTGAAAATAATTTGAATGGAAAAAGCTAGTCTTGTTATGGTATGCTGCTATAAACTATACTATCAATCGAATTTTATTCGAATAAGTATAGTGGTTAAGCTAAAGAAAAAAAGAGAATTTTTCGTATTTTTAATGAATTATTTTAAAAGGATGTGCAAACAACTCTAAAAGTATTCTTTTGACGCTCACTGTATGCCAAAATTTCCTACGTAGTCGAAAAGCAGCAAGTTGAAAATGATGGCGATTCGCAAATTTTCGTGCCTCCTTCATGCTTGTTCTTTGCACTACAAACTACTTTATGCTTGCTTTAAATTCAGAAGTATAAAACGATCAATAGCGTCGTGAATTGCTTTCTCACTAAGCACATTAAATAATTGGTTGTTACAACCCTTCAGTCACGATTACGACCTAGATTCTCACACCACTTATGTTGTGTGTGTGTTAATTTTATACATGAGTGACGGGACCTACAGTTTAAAGTCGACTCCGAACGACAGATTTTTGAGAAGCTTTTCATGGCAATTTTCTATTTAATTTCAGAGTCTTTGCCAGAAATCTGCTGATGAGAAGTTCCGAAAAAATATTTTTTCATATTTTCGTTCTGATGTCTGACCTGGGGTCTGAACCAGATATCAGCAATGAATCGTTTCCTCGCTACTAATAAGCACTCATGAAATTTTGAATATAAGTGAGTCAACAATATTGAAATTTAACTATGTATTCTGATTAATTCATACTCACTACAACGTACACTATAAGTACAGGTTGCAATGAGTATGAGTACAAAGTTGACATTAAACTCATACCATTCGAAATATGTTTGATTCATAAGCTACTCATTTAGATTCAACATATTTAGAAAAATACTGATAATACTTAGAAATGATTCGAGTGACTCTAATCATTCATCTAAATTTACAGTCTTAGTTGTTGCAAAAAAAGGAAAAAGACTCATAAGCAGAAAAGACAGACCGAGCAGCGAACAGAGCAAACACACAACCTTCTAGTGAGTATTCTAGTGTTCGTTCGCGAATCATACTTATTTTGTGCTTCGTGTGTATGTTGAGTTATGGAGTGTCGAAATCAACAACATGAACACGTATGATGTTAAGTATGAATATGATGAGTACTTCAAATTTTGTATATGAGTAGAGGTTTCATGATATTAAAATGAGTATGAATGCATATACATACATGCATACATAATTGGTCATTACAACCCTTCAGTCAGGATTACGACCTAGTTTCTCACACCACTTCTGTTTTATGTGTTAAATTTATACATGAGTGTCGGGACCTACAGTTTAAAGTCGACTCCGAACAACAGATTTTTGAGAAACTTTTCACTGCAATTTTATTTACTCTCAGAGGTTTTGCCAGAAATCGAAAGTCGCCGAAGTAATACTTTTGGTATTTTGTTTGATGTCTGGCCTGGGGTTTGAACCCTTGCTTTACGTCTAATAAGCCAACACACTACCTACTAGACTACGGCGACTTCAACTACTAAGCAGATTACCTTGACCGTAAAGTAGACGAAATACTCTATGAACTTCGCAAATAGAAAGTAAGTCTCCATAATTTAAAATTATACTTCCGACGTTGTGATGACTTGTAACACGGTTTTACAATGTCAGCCTTTAAACCTTAGTTATCAATCTTTCTAGATCTCATGCAGCTAAAAGAAACTTCTGTTACTTGAAAATTAATTTATATTCTTTTGCTCTTTTTATTATGCAAATTATTACAGTTTAAAGGTCACTTTCAAATACATGTTTTAAGTTCCTTTATGGCAGCAATTTAAACTTTAAATTACCCTCATAATTGTATGAAAAGAAAATTCCTTTTTCTAAACCCTTTCACCCCTAATTGCCAGAGTTTAGCAAAAAGCTAAACAAGTGTAAATAAAAGTACTCTTTGTGCAAAACTGAACTGCAAGTGTTTTAAATCCATAACAGGTGTTCTTTACTTTCTTTTTTTTAACACAGCCTTTGAGCATTAGAAGTTGGGAAAAAAAGTTTTTTTTTCATATTTTTTTAACAAATTGTTAACAAATCAGGCGTTAGATAGTTTTTACTATACAAACAATTTTTTTTATTGCATATGCTTGCTGTAAATGTATATGCAAAAAAACACAGGGATATTATGCTACAATAAGCAAAATGGTATGCAGTTGTATGCGGGATATGCAACAGAATATTGCGTATGTGGTATTAGAATATACAGGCACAAAAAACAAACACAGTAGCTAGCAATCAATGAATTGTTGAATAATATTCACAAAATGTTTTCATTTTTTTCTATATTTTTTACTCGTCTGTTTCTATTTATGGATTAAAATTGTCGTTTTTTGTTCCACCACAAATACATCCGGTTCATTCATTTCCGCCAGGATTAACAAAACGGTATTTGTGTGTGTGCATGTGTGTAAAAGCAAAAAATGTTTTTTTGTGTGTATACATAATACTTGATAATACTGTTAACCAGACAGCCATACATTCAAGCATTTTACATACGCACATATGTATACGAGTATATAGTACGTAATGCATATGCATGTGTATAAAACATTATATCCATTTACTGTAGTAGTTGAGTACATGTGTTATGCATGTTTGTATTTGACTTGTGAATTGTTGAACTATATTTACAGCTGTTTTATACCACACACACACATACCAGGTATGTTTAGTTTTTTTCTCTTTTTCTCTTTTTTCTCTTTTTTCTAGTTTTTTTCTCTCCCTTTTCATATGTGTAATAACATTTTCTATTTTCCAATTCAATTTTTTTTCTTTTTTCGTAGTTGTTGTTTTACTTTTCATATATCGTTTTACTTTTAATGGTGTTGTTGTAATTGAATCACGTTTTGTATTAAATAAACTTTTCAAATTATCACAGCAAAAAAAAAACACAAAAAAACATAAAAAATACAAACAAACATTGACTATTACACATAAGTATTACAACAAGTAGTACAACAACTAATTGCATCATACAATATCAAAAACAAACCAAAAAAAAAATGTATACAAAACAGGTAAGAAACTAAAAGCATCTCAGAAAAAATAGTTACATAGGAGGGTTGTTGAAAAAATACACGTGCTACATAAATATCAATGCTATGGAAGGAAGCTGATAAGTCCACTCTATCCTAGATATTGAAAAACATCTACCGAGACCTAATTAACCCCTCCAAATATTCCCTCCAGAACAAATATCAGCAATGAGTATTCAAAAAGATGAGTAGAATCGAATCATACTCATAATTTCTGACACTTATATGCATTCATACTTATTTTAATATCAAGGAACCTCTGTACTCATATTCAAAGTTTGAAGTACTAATCCTACATCATACTTAACAACACGTATGATGTTGTTGATTTCGACTCTCCATAACTCAACATTTACAAGAATCACACAATAAGCATCATTTGCGTACGAACACTAAAATACTTACTAAAAGGTTGTGTGTTTGCTCTGCTTGCTGCTCTGACTGTCTTTTTTGCCTATGTGTCTTTTTTCTTTTGTTGTAAATGCAACAACAACTCTGACTTTAAATTTGGATGAATGATTAGAGTCACTCGAATCATTTCTAAGTATTATAAGTATTTTTCTAAATTCTTGTGAATCTAAATGCGTAGACGTATGAATCAAACATATTTCAAATGGTATGAGTTTGATGTCAACACGTTGTACGCATACTCATTGCATCTTGTACTTATAAATAAACGTTGTAGTGAGTATGAATGAATCAGAGTACATAGTTAAATTTCAATATTTTTGACACACTTATTTTCAAAATTTCATGAGTGCTTATGCGTACAGAAAACACGATTCATTGCTGACCTCTGCTCCAGAAGTAATCGTACCAAAACATATACGGAGACCATAGGAAAACTTGCAGGATCTTTTATCTAAAGATGTGTTCAATTCCACTAGAAAAGAGTGACTCACCATTCGCTGGTTACTAGATTGTGTGGAAATCAACGATGATAAGCAGATAGATGTTCTGAAGGGCATACTCGTCGACAGCAGAGACAGAGAGTAGTAGAGACTCTCTCCAAATCATATGTTTGACGGCAATATAAACTTTTGTTGCGGCAACTATCAACTTGTAGTCGCCATAGTCTATTAGGTAGTGTGTTGGCTTATTAAACGTGAGGCCACGGTTCAAATCACAGGGCAAACATCTTCAATAAAATGAAATATGGAAAAATATTTCATCGACGATTACCTCTCAGCAGATTTCTAGCAAAAACTTTGAGAGTAAAATTCTCAAAAATCTGTTGTTCGGAGTCGACTTTAAACTGTAGGTCCCGCCTCATTTATTTATACTCACGTATAAAATTAACACACACACAACATAAGCGTAAATCTGACTGAAGAGTTGTAATGACCAATTATGTGTTTATGTGGGGCAACTATCCAGAAGCAATTAAAAGTTAGTAACTGGCTTTTTGACCAGACATTGTAGACTCAAAGACCAGTAATTCAGAATGGAGATGGTCATCGCAAAAGGAAACACGTTGATGATGATTTGCTAGAAGATCATAGGCACACTTTCCAGCGGCTGCCCTAGGGATTCCAGATAACTGTACTTCTGCTTGTATTGGATAGTGTGATCTACTCAAAATATGCCCAACCTATTTCCATTTCTGTCTACGAATCATTATTTCAACTGAAATCTGCCCGGTTTGTGCTCAAAGATGAATTTTGCTGACAGTATTTCATCTGAAAAATTCTTTGAATCCGTGTTAGGAAACGGTTAAAAAAGATCTGGATTGTCCAGAGGGCACAACGAACGAAGTTTCATTATTTGATGAAGTCGCCGTGATCTAGTAGGTAGTGTATTGACTTATTAGACGCAAAGCCAGGGTTCGAGCCCCAGGCCAGACATCAAAAACAAAATACAAAAAGTATTTTTCGGCGAATTCCTCTCAGCAGATTTCTGGCAAAAACTCATGAAGTAAATAAAATTGCCATGAAAAAAGTTTCTCCAAAATCTATCGTTCGGAGTCGACTTTAAACTGTATATCCCACCACTCATGTATAAAAATTAACTCGCATAACATAAGTGGTGTGAGAAACTAGGTCGTAATCCTGACTGAAGGATTGTAATGACCAATTATGTATGTATGTATGTAACTGGCTTTTTGACCAGAAATTGTACACTCGAAGATCACTCATTCAGAATGTAGATCGTCATGACAAAATGAAACTCCCCAATGATCATTTACTGGGCAAAGCGTAGGCACAAATTCTGCCTGCTGCCCTAGGGGTTCCACTCAACTATAGTTCTGGTTGTATTAGACAGTGTGGTATACGTATAGTATGCCCATATTATCTTCACTTCCCTCTACCAATCGCGATTTCTATTGAGATCTGTCCTCGCTTTGGTCAAAGTTAAGTATTGCTGACACTGTTTGGGCAGAAAATTCTCTTGATCCCTGTTGAGAATTGGTTAACAAAGATCTGGTTTGTATTGAAGTCACAACGAGCTACGTTCCATGATTCGTTTCCATAAAAGACCACTAACTTCACATAGTTGGCTGTAGATTTGTCTGGCTTTATTAAAACGATTTTGTGTCCTCTCTCGAGGCTCTGTATATTGTAAAAAAAGTTTCCAGACGGCAAAATGATTTGTCGTTTTCAATCTACTGCTGTTGGAATATAGAGTTTTTTGGTATTTCTAGTGTTACATCTTACAGCCTTGATTTCGGCTCCATTTATCTCGAGAAAGGAAGACATGGTGCAGCATTTTTTGTAGAAATATTTTATTATTACAGATTAGAAACAGGAGCATATATTTTTATTATGATGAATGCAAACATCTGCCTCCTTGATGAAAGCTTAAATAGGCATCCATTAGGAACACATAAGATAACAATGAGAATAAATTAAATGACTATACTTCTCAGCCCATCTACTTTGTTTAAAAGTAGCCATTTAGCAGTGCAATGCAGGTAAATGTTTACTTAATAATAATGTTAAATGGAGTTTTCCGTTTATTTAACAAATTGCAAAAATCTACAACAACAACAACAACATTTAATATAAATTGTAAACAACAATAGCCTCAAGTATTAAAACTCATATTTCCACAAATTATTAATAATTTAATGTGGAAACTAAATATTGAAATTATTATTAAAGGAAAATTAAAGGAAAAGGCACTTAAGAACAAAACAAATTTACAAATAAAACACACTTTAAAACACTATTTAAAGCACTCTTTAATATTTTTTATAATAAAAGGACTATTCATGAACATTTTAAATAATTAAAAAAAAAATTAATTGCTGTGAACATGGCTTAAAAACCTTGGCATAAATTTGTATTCTATGCTCTATGGGGTCCATTAGTTGAATTTCATTCTCTATTAATCCTGTTAATCAAACTGTTTTCAAGGATTTCCTTCTTATTTCTTCTGTATCTGTAACATAAAATGGCCCCCATAATTAACTGTTATAAATAACGTTGCATACATTTAATAAAGCCATTAAGAAAGTTTTTTTTTTTACCACAAAATTTACTCATTTTATGTTACAATTATTAGGGTTTAAAAGCCATTAAAATGATAAAAAATTGGTTTATTTTTCCTGTTAAGATATGGCCACGAAGACGAGGTACGTGTTCATTTTATTTCCATTTAACATTTGCTTTTTAAATATTTTTTTTTAAAGCACCACGCCGTTATTTATTTCTGTTTTTCTTCGTTATATTATCCACCCTTGTATTGCCAAATAAACAGAATTACTTAAGAATGAAAATGTTTAAAAGAGAAGCGAAAAAAATGGCTGTGAAAAGCAGCAAAAATTGAGAATTACCCCAAATGCAGTTTTATTTTTCGAATTCTTTGTCATGTTTAAAGGAAACGGAAACAAAAAGACATTTGCATACTTTGTATGCATTATTGTTTTGTTTTTTTCTCTTCTGTTTTTTCTGTAGTTTCTTTCGTTCGTTAGTTTTCCTTTTACTATATTGTATTGTATTCCTTTTAACTCCTCTATTTTTTCGCTTAAACAGCCTTATGTTGCTGTTATAATGGCTTTTTCGTTTTCTCTTAACTGCTGTTTCATAATAGACTTGGCAAGAAAATGTAGATGAAAAACTGCAAAACTATTGTCTTCAATTGTAAAACGTTTTCGTTTTCTTTTACGTTAATTTCCCCAAACCATATTCTTACAGTTTGAATGGAAGAAACGTGGAAAATATTTTTAAAAAGGTTACAAATGAAATATTTGCGCCCTACATTTGTTATATGGTTTCATCCAACATTTGGTATTAAAACCGCCTTCGTTTTTATTTGATCATTCACAACATCTTGTGGAGGTATCCTGCTTAAAGTGACGAACTAAGGTTAGGACTGTTGCCCTATCTTCATAGTCATTTCCCTAGAGACCTTCTTTATTCAAGTGTGCGTAGTTTCCTTTGCCGGATGGCCTAACCCAGCCATTTTCCTTGATTGCAAATCTATGAGGACAATTTCCATTGCTACAAGTTCTAAGGATATTGTTACGTTTCTACACACAGTTACTAAAGTATACATACGGTTAACAAATTTCAGAAATTTTTTAAAAATCTTTATAATTGTCTGACATCTTTCCTCGATTTTAAGACGGTCTTTTGCATTGGTTAAAAAATGTCTGAAATTGAACTGAATTGTGGCCCTGCACAGGCCCACAATAGTATACATTCGATTAACAAATTATAAAGATTTTCAACGAAGACGGATTGGTTAAAAAATTTCTGAAATTTGTTAACCGTATGTATACTTTTGTGGCTGAGTGTACCTTTTAAACACGTTTAAAATATGAGCTCGTAGATTGCAAATAAAATAAAAATAAATTTGTGTTTAGTTTTAATTAAAATTCTTTTTTATTCCTATAATTCATCACAACTTGATGTAAACAACAACAATTGCTTTGTACGTTATTCCTTTGCTTACACCCTTTAGATAAACAATAACAATTACTTGACAATTGTTCAACAGATCTTCGTAATGGAGATCTTCAAAACACGATTATTCCCTTCAAACACATCGCGTCCTAACACAACTTTTACTAACTTCATTGCCTTGACATTTATATGGCAACGTAAAACGTCTGTTGAATGTTCTTGAAGGCGAATGTTCGTGGCTTTGCCTTCTCGAGATCTCTGTAAATGTAAACATCATTGTTTTCATTCTTTATTGTTGTTTTGTGTATTTTGTTTACATTTATTTTTGTAGTGTTGTTTGTGTATTTTTGTTTACTTGTTTACCATTTTTTGTGCTGGTGTTTATTGTTATATTTCGCAACGCGATAATTTGTAAACAAGTTCACTGTTTTTGTAGATTTTGTTTAGAATTTTAATGTTAAACGATGTATATAGGGGCCTTTATAAATGGTTTCACCGCTGGTTTCGTTTTATTTTTCTGTTACTATTTCCCTTTAAAAACAAGAAAAACCTTCTAGGAAAATTCACAAAGCGAACAACAATAACGAATTTTATCATTTAAACTAAATAATCTTCAAAAAATAGGAAAACTTTTAAAGTGAAATGCTCACTAAATAACAACAAGCAACACACAATAACTGCAAAACATAAATGAACACAAATGACCACAATAAATCAAATATTTTTATAAACATTTCTTAACGACATTTTTAAATTAAAAATTTAAACGTTTTTTAAATTATTTCCATCAGCACTTAAACGTTTTGATTGTTACTTTGACTTTCAATTCTATGTACAGAGAGAGAGAGAGAGAGAAAAAAATAAACACAACCGTAAACGTATTTGATTGTCTTCCTATTGTTGGTTGGCAAATAGTTTAAATAGGTATTTCCGGCTTTTTGTTGCTTTATTTACATACACATACACACACATATATATACTGTTTGAACAACAAAACATTTTCAGCCATGCAGATGATGTACGATAATGTTGCTTTAAAACGGAAATTACAAACACTTTAAAAGCCATAAATCCCTTGTAAATGTGTGATAAACAATACTGAAGCGTTGAAATTGCCTGCAAAAAAATTCTGGTCAAATTAAAAGACAATTTTTATAGAAAAATTACAGAAAAAATACAGAGATAAAGTGATATACGTTTGAATGAAAAGTTTTATTAGGCCACCGGCAAATAACTGGAATACTAAGCGTATGATTGATATTTAATTCCATATAAAGTTGTACTAGGCCACCTCCATATAACTGGAATACTAAGCGTATGATTAATATTTAATTTCGTATGAAATTGCATTAGGCCACTAGCAAGTAACTGGAATACTAAGCGTATGATTAATATTTAATTCCGTATAAAAATTGTTTTAGACCACCACCATATAACTGGACTGCTAGGCGTATGATTAATATTTAATTCCGTATAATTTTTTTTTAATAAGAATGGAGTGATTTCGGAAAAAAAAATTACAAATATTTAGGCCACACCCTGTATTCGCTTTTAAAAAGGGAATTAATAAAATAAAATAAACGAGACTTGTGTGAGATAACCATTTAACATCGAATACATGATGGCAAACCATTTAAGTCCCTGTCGTTATAATACAAGCCGCTAAATTCGAAACAATTTATCCATAAATGCTAGAGATTTATCAGGGATATATGCAGATAGGTATCCTGATTATAGTAATATTGTCAGAATGTATGAACTGGCCAGGATTAGCAAAGAGCTCAGTGTTCCCAACATGCTATAAGGCGTACATCTTCCAATTGCTTCCATTTAACTGGCTATTCTCTCCGGTTGTAGTCCAGAATTGTTTATTTTGGTTGATGGTGTATAGGCAGTAGCTGTATTGCTAGGCTATGCTGCACTCATCCGTATAAGGAGAGAACTGATGGCATTCTATACTCAAATCGCATGGCATTAATAATGAGGCACTTATAGAATACCGCCCTATTTGAAGGCAAGTCGAAAGACTTTGAATTCTCCGCATGGTTCTTGCAGAAGCTGTGGTACTGTGTGTCAGTCCTCGGCTTTTGTTATGAAGATGCGGAGATTCTTTACCTCTCATATGCTGTCATCTTTGAAATATCTCTCCAATACATACACACATACATTATTGATCATAACAACCTTGTAGTCAGGATTACGACCTACATAGTTTCTCACACCACTTACATATGTTGTGTGCGTTAATTTTTATACATGAATGGCAGGACCTACAGTTTAAAGTCGATTCCGAACGACGGATTTTCGAGATACTTTTTGAAGGCAATTACTTTTATTTACTCCCAGAGTTTTTGCCAGAAATCTGCTGAGGGGCAGTCGCCGAAAAAATATTTTATCACATTTCGTTTAGTTGAAGATGTCTGACCTGGGGTTTGAACCGAGGCCAATGGGCTAGCGTCTAATAAGCCAACGCACTACCTACTAGACTGCGGCGACTTCGGACTGATTGCATCCTTTAGTTAAATAACTTGGTGGTCCATAAACCACTGCCCTATTGGAAGGCATGGCGAAAGACTTTTCATTCCCCATAAGATTCTTGAAGGAGGTGTGGCTCTGTGTGTCAGTGCTCGGCTCTTGGCATTAAGAAATAAGTCTCCAAAAGCAAGATTTATTTTGAAGTCGGCATGGTTTCTATGGGGACTATTTGAATCCTGGCTTCAATATTAATTTGTGATAATACAATGGGTCTAATTTCTGGCATAAATAGGAAAGTTAATCCCAGGATTCATTATTACATCGGACTTAAAAAATCCTCGTAACACGTCAGAATGGAAACATATACTAATATTACTTCAAAGTCTTAATGGTGCCGAAATCTCGATCTGAATAGTCAAGTACTATGTCTCGAGCATGATTTTGGATGGTGAATGAGTAGGAGCAGCAGATTGTTTTTTTGTGCTTTAGGGGCAGCAGACTTCTTCACCTGGAGCTGGAGCAGCAGCAACTGGGGAGTCAGAGGTTTCAACAGAGGCAGAACCAGACATGGATTAAAATTAAAATGCCAATGTTTATTATTTTTTGATATTTTTCTCATCAGTAGACCTAGGGAACTCATTGCTTCGCTTTGTGTCAAAATTTCAAAAGTGTTCAGATAGAAGGTAAGCTTAAGGTTACTTATCTGGAGACCTTGAGAGTATAACTGATAGTGACTTAAAAAATCTGTTAAGGTATCATAAAAAAGTATCTTGATTTTATGATAAGTTTTCTGCACCGGATTTAGCAGATGGGAAAGCTATTTATATGGTTTCTACGTCTGCCTTTTTTATATGAAATTTGCTATAACCCTGAGAGACTTTTAAGTTTTTTTCAGTATTATAATCCTCAATAGAAAAGTAAACATAATTGAAATGTTTATTCTTTTATCTATAGAAGGCCATTTCAACATTTGAATTCTCAATAAAATATTAATCATACGCCATCAAGTACAAATATCATTCACATGAAGTGAGATGCACCAAAAAAAAAAGCTTTTTTTTAAGTAAAAGTTATATATGCCTTCAAAAACAGTTAATTGTATATAATAAAGTGTATGGTTAATTAAATGGAAAATTAATTTAATGAAACCACAACTATTTTTTAATAAATTTCCTGAACTAGAAAAAAAAACTGAATTTTTTTTTAATTTTCATTTTCACGTTACCAGACATTTCTTATTTATATTTTACACATAATTAAAGAGCAATGAATTGTTAAAACGAAAATCCATTGTCTTTCGCAGCATCATCATCATCCACAACAATATCGTCATATCATTTTGGCTGTTATTGTCATTGTCAACACCCTGTGTTCAACATCAGTGGTAACAGATTATATGCACGTTTTTTACTGTTTTTTTTTTGGGAGAGGGGGAGCGAGGATTTGTTTATCAGAAAATTGCACATGCTTTATGAGAATGTAGGGGTTGGGTTGGTGTTTTTTAATCAGTAGCAATGCAAGTTTTGTTATGAAAAACACAGAAAATCAATCGAAAACAGCAAAATCACGTGCGAAAAGTATATTTCAGCTCGTGTCACATGGTCTGTAATTTAAGCTGCTATTGCAACAATTTGCACATGAATTTTATAATAGAAAAAAAGAGAAAAACTTAAAGATTTAAAAATGCAAAACAATAAGAATTTAAAATTTTTTTATTGCTCCATCCTCATATAAAAATCTTCCATTGAAAATTGCAACATTCCGCCCAACATTTACTACATGCTTCATATAATTTTTATGATCCCCGCAACAAACAGTCATACATACAATGTTCGTATGTATAACACAATATAAAACTGCCACTTTGCCTGCAGTGCCATACTAAACAATATTTAATAGAAAATATTTTTCCTCTTTTTGTGTTTGTATATGTTGTTGTTGTTGTATTTTTATATTAAATTATTCAGCGAACCCATAAACATTGAACAACTAAATCAATTAAAAGTTTTTATTAAACAATTTAAAATAAAAAAAAATAAAATGAAAAGAAGGAAAAACATCGGAAAAATATGAGAAAAACTTTTCCATTTTCATTTTGTTCATATTGTTGCAATTGATCAATTACTCTGCTGCTAAAAATGAGGTTAGTGAAGTGCAACGAAATGTTGCAAATATGGTTAGTGGGTCTTGAGTTTTATGCAATTCACTTAAATTTGTTATCAAAAGTTGTAATAATTTCATTAGAATTACAATTCAATTCAGTTCAATTGAGTTGCGTGGGAAATATAAGTTTTGTTGGAAGTATTTTTAAATGACATAGTAAATCCTAATGGTATGATAAATCAATAGGCCAACAACTAATATTTTGAAAAATTATACAAAAGTTTAAAGAACACTATTGGCGCTAAAATATTGTTACGTTCTTTATTTTTTAAAAACGTTTAAAATATGAGCTCGTCAATTGCAAATAAAATAAAAATATTATTCGCCTAATTCTATGTGCCACTGTTCACAACTTGATGTAAACAACAACAATTGCTTTGTTTGTATAAACAATAACAATTACTAGACAATTGTTCGACAGATCTTTGTAACGTAGATCTTCAAACCGCGATTATTCTCTTCAAACACAAAGCGTTTTCACACAAGACTAACTGAACGTTTACTAACTCCGAGGCCTGCTTTGCCTTGCCTCTTATATGGCAACGTAAAAAATCTGAGAACTCGCCGTAGTCTATTAGCTAGTGTATTGGCTTATGAGACCGTAAGGCCACAGTTCAAATCCCAGACCAGATATCTCGAACAAAATGAAATATAAAAAAATATTTCTTCGACGACTTCCTCTCAGCAGATTTCTGGCAAAACTCTGAGAGCAGATAAAACTGCAGGAAAAGTTTCTCAAAAATCTGTCGTTCGGAGTCGATGTTAAACTGTAGCTCCCGCCACTTATGTATAAAATTAACAAACACAATATGAATGGTGTGAGAAGCTTGACCGAAATCCTGACTGAAGGGCTGTAATGGTCGATTATGTATGTAAACAGTCTGATGAATGTTCTTGAAGGCGAATGTTCGTGGCTTCGCCTTCTCGAGATCTCTATAAATGTAAACATGTTTCATTATTGTTGTATTTTGTGTTTTGTTTACGTTTATTCTTGTAGCGTTTGTTGTTGTATATTTGTTGATTTATTATCATTTTTTATGCTGGTGTTTGTTGGTATAGTTTTGTTTATTTGTTTATCATGTAAACAAGTTCATTGTGTTTGTGTTCGTATCTTTTGTTTATAATTTTATTTATTTATTAATTACAGTACAATTTCAAATTATATTCTAATTATATACGAGCAGAGTAACTTGACCATATGCTCGGTGTAGTGTCACAGACCAGAGTCTCTGGTGGGAATCGAACCCATGACCCTCACGCTAATAGTCTAGCACACTAGCTACTAGACTACCAGGGCAACCTGTTTATAATTTTAATGTTCAACGATGTAAAAGCAAAACACCAGTATGTAGATTTTTTCATTTTCGTAACAATATGATACATTCCAGTAATGCATTGGACATAAGTGTGCAATTGCAAAAAGCCTTGAGAGCTCAATGTGATTCATTGCATGCATATTCATGCCATGCATTTATTTGCGCTGCTATAAATCAAAGCCTTTTTCCGTCTCTCAATATTCTTTTAATTATTCATTATTTTCATGAACAATTTGCTCATTTGTAAAGTTGCATTTATTTTCAAACGATTGTATTTTAATTAAATCCTTGAAAAAACTCAAAGTGCAGTGTCCATAGTGTATGTATGATATACTTTCCCGTTAATCGTGTTACAAGCTCTTCTTATTATTTCACTTTTTTGTACTTTCATTTTATCAATTTGATCCCTTAACAACCCTTCCATATAGGCATTTAAACATCTTGTTCCCTAAGCCCAGAGTCAGGACACCTTGTTCGGTTTCTATGGCTCATGTTGTTCTCTCCATTTTTTGCACATACGTTTTCCCAAACCCGGCGAAACAGTATTTAAAGTTTATTTCCACTTGACGCAGGTGTCCGTTTTAATTAAAACGATTGTGTTGCTTTCGAATTAAAAAAAAATTGGAAAAAAAACTTTTAGGTTTGGTGGCTGGTCACCAAAAATTTTCCAAGGATCACGTATACAATAGCAACGGCACGGCAACAATAACCATATTACACACTCGAATGCAAATGTAACATTCATAGAATTGAAAAGCATCAGAGTGCAATAAAAATGAAATTGTAAAGTGAAACAAAAAAAACGGGATCTTGATTACGCCAAAAAAAAACAGACGAGATTCGAATACAATTTTAATAGGAAACAGGCAACGTTACGGAAAATTTGAAAAATTTTAAGGAAGAAAAAAATGCGTACAAGGTGTGAAGGTTTCACAAGCCATTTGATGGCAGTCTGCTTAATGAAAATGTTTATTTTTTCTGGAATTAAACAAAAAAAATTTAATTCTATTAAAAGTAAGCTTTCCAGTATCAAAAAAATGGTCCTTGAATTTAAATTCCTTAAATTTTAGAGAAACATTTTCCAGTTTAATTGAAACCCTTAAAAATTGGTTCAATTTGCTCAATAATTTTAAGAAATTTTAAACCAATTTTACCACAAAAAAAAGTTTTTTTTATTTTTTAACTCCCTCTTTAAACAATTTAAAACAGTTTTCTGTTCAACATGCAATATCCACAGAAAACAATTTCATTGCCAATCGAATACACAGACACATACACGCACCCATAAACACAGTCAAAACCAAGAAAGTCATTTAAAACTCAATACACGCATGTAGAAATGGCAGCAGAAAAAAGAACACATTCAAATAGGTGGAGAACAGCGAAAAATATAACGGAAACGGAACTCCAATCAGCCATAAAGTTAAAATCGTATTCACTTATAACAATAAACACACAAATACAAATGCTTATACTCGTATGCTCACACACAAACCCACATGGTTTATATTTTTTTGATTTCGTACGTATGAAACAGGAAACGTACGGCCATACCCTGTGGAATATAAGAAAACTTAAAAAATTGGGGTTCGAGACAAAGAAAAAAAATTGCCTGGTTTTTATTGCAAATGTAATTTCCCACAATTTGAATTGAGTAGACTGCTGTATGCCTTTTATGTGGACGTGTATACATGACTCGTTCAATACGGACGTTTTGGATTCTTATATACGGAAATCGTCTAGAGCGTAAGGTGAGATATCCTCTTTGGCTGACATAAATAAATAAATAAATTCGATTACAAAATTAATAAGCAGAATACTACCTACCCATACATACATAGATATACATATACATATGTACATGACATACATAATTGGTCATTACAACCCTGCAGTCAGGATTACGATCTAGTTTCTCACACCACTTATGTTGCGTGTGTTAATTTTATACATGAGTGGCGGGACCTACAGTTTAAAGTCGATTCCGAACGATAGATTTTTGAGAAACTTTTCATGGCAATTTTATTTACTCTCAGAGTTTTTGCCAAAAATCTCCTGAAAGGAAGGCGTCGGGTTTGATCCGTAGGCATATAAAGGTGAAAGATGTTCACTCTATGCATTATTGTGTAGTGCAACAGAAATTAATATAGACTCCCGTATTACTGCAGTGTCTTCCAGTACCATCGTTACTCCTACATCGATTACTTTGCCGCTCAACAGCAAAGTATTGCTTGAGAAGACACTGAAACACTCGAAAAGCAAGTTTGTCGTCAATTTCCTTTCAAAAGCTTTGTCGACGAAAAAGTTTGTCTATGAACGAATAATTTTTGAAACAATTTGTCATTTAGATATGCATACTTGGCTATTACATCCTATCAGCTACAATTGGAACCTAGTTTCGCACACCACTTATGTCAACTGTGTTAATTTCATATATGAGTGGCGGGACCAGCAGTTTAAAATCGACTCCGAACATAGCAATTTTATTGAGTCTCAGAGTTTTTGCCAGAATTCTGCTGAGAGGAAGACACCGAAGAAATATTTTTTCGTATTTCTTGTTGGAGATGTCAGACATGGGTTTTGAACCGAGCCCTCACGTCTAATAAGCTAATACACTACCTACTAGACTACGTTGACTACATTGAGAAGAGAACAGAAATGATAGAATATTTTACGCTGTATAGAGTCCAATGTTCATTAAAGAAAGTAAAGTGAAATAGGTATGAAACATTAGAGTGTTACCAGACTGCATGTTCACCTGTTGTCAAAATTTTTAAGCTAAAAATGCGGTATCCTTGACAGAATTGAGACAATACAAATAGTTGTACAGGCCAGAACCATGGAACCTCTACTCATATTCAAAGTTTGAAGTACTCATCATACATCATACTTAACAACATGCGTGATGTTGTTGATTTCGACTCTCCATAACTCAACATCTACACGAATCACAAACTAAGTATGATTCGCGTACGAACACTAAAATACTCACTAAATGATTGTGTGTTTGCTGTGCTTGCTGCTGCTCTGTCTTTTTTGCTTGAGTCTTTTTTCTTTTGTTGTAAATGCAACAACAACTAAGACTGTAAATTTTGATGAGTGATTCGAGTCATTTATCCTATTTTTCTAAAGCTATAAGTATTTTTCTAAAGTTATGAATCTAAATGAGTAGGCGTATGAATCAGACATATTTTGAATGGTATGAGTTTGATGTCAACGTTGTACTCATACTCATTGCAACCTTTACTTATAAATCAACGTTGTAGTGAGTACGAATGGAACAGAATACGTAGTTAAATTTCAATACTGTTGACTCACTTATATTCAAAATTTCATGAGTGCTTATGAGTAGTGAAAAACGATGCATTGCTGATGTCTGGTATGGACATGCACAAGGAAGCCCTGTAGATTCAGACAATCACTGAAAAAGCTCTTTTTCATAGAAGAAGTGTACTAAACTGATCTGTTAACGTAATTATGCCCCACATAAAGATTCTACATAAGTATTTAAGCATTAATTATTAACTAATTTGTTCCCTAATATGCTTAAAAAAGTTCTCCAAACAATTTCCAAATAATTAAAACAATTTAAATTTCAAAATGCTTTACTTCGCTTGCTTAGTTTAGTAAATAAAAGGCAAAAAAAAAGAACACACGAAAAGAAGACAGAAGAAGCAGACACAAAAGAAAGTGAAGTGAAATAATTTTATTAAATAATTTTCATTTCCGTTGTGCAACAATTGACAACAGGTGTTACCTCCAGGAAAAAATTTTAACAAAAAGCACTCAACACAACGCAAGAAAACTTTTCAACAACGAAAATCCCCCAACAACTATTGTGAGGCAAAGGAATTAGGCAAGCAATCTACCAAGCAACCAACCAACCTAGCAGCCAGCCAGTCAGACAGGCAGGCTAACAAAAGGAAAACTTATGCACAAGTATGTAAGTGGGGTCAAATGTAAGAAAATGCCTTTGGCCATTTTCACCAAAAGAAAACAAAAATCAAGAAAAATGGTACAAAAAAAGGATGAAAAAGACATTATGTCTACTGGTACGTAGATTTTTGCTAGCATAAGTACTTTCGGTAGATAAAATGTAAGAAGAAATAAAGAAATAAACTTTATTGTTAAAGAAAAACGATGAAGAAAAAAAGTGATAAAAAGAAAAGCGATGAGAAGAAGGCAGCCAAAAAAAAAATAAACTCGCCATCGAACTTTTTAAAGGAAAATGTGTGCAACACTTGTTTTGGCAATTTCCATAATTTTTCACTTGTAAGTTTTTCTTTCGGTTTTGGTTGGGGGGTGGAAAACAAAGTTTAGATGACACCCTCTAGCCGTAAAAAAATATGTGTGCAAGACGCTTAAAAAATTTACTTTTTCCACTCACTTGTTCTAAATTTTATTTCGGAATTTTTTCTTCTTCTTTTTTAAGGTTTTTTTCCTTAAAATATTTTTAATATTTCACAATTTGTTTCATTTTCAGCGGTTAATGTAACAATTTAGTTGCGATCGTTTTGTGGTAATGACTTTAAGTGCTACATACTGTGGTTAAGGTGAAGAAAAGAACAGGAAAAAATTATCGCACTAGTTGGTAAAGCTTTAAATAAGAAAACATTCATATTCTTTGGGGTCCAGTTGTTGCTGTACATATATCGCGTTCCTGAAATGGCCGCCTGATCTACTGTCAATGTCTCCAGTTGCTATAGGGTTTTGTATGCTCTCTGGATTATTCCAAATCTACGTAAAACTCGTCTAACAAATATTTGTATTCCACTTGCCAGTTGACCAACACATCTCAGTAATTAGACTTTAAACGCTTGCTCTATAGCCAAAAACCTACACTAATGCATGAACTTCTTCGATGATTCTTTTGCAATTGGAAGTTGCGGTTTCCGCTGAACTCCTGTAGTTTAAGAGTACAAGTCTCTCTGCTAGCTTAAATCAGTACAACTCTGGTCGAAAGCACATGACGCACTGGCTCTTTGTAATGAAATAATACAGTTCACAGTGCAATCTTATAATTATTCCACCAACAGTGGTGGAACGGAGTCCCCAATTAGAAACACTCTAGGCTAAATTCATACCGAAACTTAGGGGGATAGGTAGGCTGTGGATTTTTGAATCTTTTAGTAGGCAAACTATACTTCGAACCTGATGTAGCATCTTCTGTCTACCTGATAAGTGCACCCAGACACAGATAAACACTTGAGAGACCTTCAAAACTTTGTGACTCAAACAAGATCATGAGAGATGGACGAAAGTATGGAACGTTGAATAAATTAAAATCATGGAGACATACATACATATATAACTGGTCATTACAACCCTTCAGTCAGCTTCTCACACCACTTTTGTTGTGGTTTTAATTTTATCCATAAGTGAAGGGACCTACAGTTTAAAGTCGACTCTGAATTACAGATTTTTTAGAGAATTTTTCATGGCAATTTTATTTTTACTCTCAGAGTTTTTGCCAGAAATCTGCTGAGAGGAAGTCGCCGAAGAAATAGTTTCATATTTTCAATTTGATGTCTTACCTAGGGTTTGAACCGAGGCCTCACGTCTAATAAGCCAACACACTATCTACTAGACTACGGCGACTTCTCTCATGGAGAGGTCAGCTTTGATTCAAACAAATTTTTTTTAATGGTCAGCGCATAGAATTCTGTGATATATGGATGGGTTACGAACAGACATTGGCACAGAAGAGGGAATGTTCAATCTCTAAAGGGAAAAACCCGAAGCTCACAAGTGTCCTCAAGGCAAATATCTAAACCATTGGAAAATATGCTCAAATAGTCACCGTAGTCTAGTAGGTAGTGGGTTGCCTTTTAAGACCAAAGGCCACGGTTCGAACTACAGGTCAGACATCTTTAACAAAACGAGAGAGTAAAAATAAAACTGCCATGAAAAGTTGCTCAAAAATCTGTCGTTCGGAGTCGACTGTAAACTGTAGGTCCCACCACCACCACCAGAAATTTTCGCAGTAGCGGGAATGTTCAATCCCTGAGGGAAAAACTGGGAACTCGCAGGTATCCTCAAGGCAAATTGGCTAAACCATTGTAAAATATGCTCAATTTAACCTGGATATGCAGCACAGGATCAAGAAATACTATCAAGTAGGGCTGCCATGCGAGCACTTGAGAATAGCACGAGGAAAAGTGTCCGTCTTTGCAGGATATCAGGAAAAGTAGAAATTCACGCCAATGAGCAGGTTGATGAGCTCGCAAGGAAAGTAGCTTCCACGCCGTTGATAAGGATAGACTAACCTTGAGATTGATTTTCTTCAACCGATATTGCTTAATTTGGCGAGGACCCTATACACGGTTTCAATTAAAATTTCTTTGAAATCAGAAAAGGAAAGACTAACATAATGCCGTACGAAAATACGTTCTTAGTTAAGAAATTGCATTCAAAATGATTATCCTTGATACACATTAAACAGCAAGTCAGACATCAAAAAAAATATTTTTTCGCCGACATTCTCTCAGCAGATTTCTGGCAAAAACTCTGAGAGCAAAATAAAAATTGCCATGAAAAGTTTCTCAAAAAATCTGTCGTTCGGAATCGACTTTAAAACTACAGGTCCCGCCGCTCATATATACAATTAACACACACAACATAAGTGGTGTGAGAAGCTAGGTCGTAGTCCTGACAGAAGGGTTGTAATGACCAATTATGTATGTATGTATGCTCATTAAACTCTTTTAATGTCCACTTCCAATTTGCCAACGCCAACCACTGTTCCCCGTTTCGCTAAATTGTAGACGCTGGAACTTATAATTGAAATTCTGATTCTTATTTCTTCTATTTTTTTTTTCTTGTAATCATATCTGCCACATTCCTTTTACAGCCTCAGTTCCCTATTTTATTATTTTTTATTAACAACAACAACAAAAAAAGAAACAAACAAAGAAAGAAAAGACTTAAAAATTTATTAGTAACTAAGCCAAGAAGAAGAAGCAGAAAAAAAGAGAAGAGAGATGACGAAAAAAAGCACTCCAACGAACTGTATGGCTCTTCAGCTAAACTAATTTAAACAGTCATGAATTTTTATGCAAATTCTTTAACAACCCAAATGAAATAAACAAACAAAACTTTGTCTGTCTACTATAGTAACGTACTGCTAGAGCTACTGCTACTACTGTGGTGGCAATCCCTAAAGGAAAAAATACGGAAAGACGAGCAGAGAAAGAGAAAGCGAGAGAGGGAGTGAGAGCAGACAAAAAACACACGACACTTTTCATGTATGGAAGATGTGCGGTTCATATTTTTGGGGTTTTCCACAATTTTCGTGAATTTTTTCTTCTCCTTTTTTTCATTTTGTGACGGAAAAAGAAAGCAAACAAAGAGACAAAAATAGGGTCATAAATCTTAAAAGCATTTATACACATATAAACACACAAGACACACATACAGACAACAATTTTCACTTTTAAGTTACACATGCCACACAAGATAATATTGGTAGACTGGTTTGGAAACTTAAAATAAAAACTCCAAAGGCAGGACTGTAGTCGAAAAGAGAAACAAGATTTTACTGTATTTGTTTAACAAACATACATACATACACACATATATATATTCCCTAATTCATACATACGTTTTATTTTAAATAGATTTGTTTGTTTTTGTTTTTTTTTTTCTTCTCTAATAAGTAACTCAGTGTGAGTTTAGTTGGTAATGCTATACCATGTTTCCTTAAGGAAGCTGCTACTTGGGCTGTATTATTTCCGGTTTCCGTTTTCTTATAAAGTTTTTAGACAAACAACACAACATTTTATTTTTGTTATCGTATTTATTTTTATTTCGGAATTAATTCTTTTCTTTGCATTGAATATTTAATTTTTAAAAAATGTCTGTCTGCCTACCTCATCCTCTTTTTCCATTTTCCTCTCCTCAGCCAATTTACATAATTTGTCGATTGTTTTTTAAATTGTTAAAACAATTTCAAGTTTTTTTTTAATTGCTTTCTTTTTTTTATTAATTTTTTATGAGTTTTGTTTGGTAATTTGATTTTGTCTCCCAATTTTATACTCTTAACTATTAAAGTTTCCCTCGTTTTTTTCTCGTACTTTTTGTCGTTTCTTTTTGCCAAAGAAAACTTTGGTACTTTTGTCTTTAAGAAAAAAGTTTCAATTTTTAGTCAAACAAGCGCAGGCAATAAAAGCCAAAACTCTGTCTCTCTCTTAACAATTAATGGTGATTTATAGGTATTTAATGGAGGTATAAGAATTAAGAACTAAAATTAACTGCCAAGAAATTAAAATTGAATTGATTGCTGCAGTAAAATTAAAAATAAAAGAATAATTTTTATTAATAACACTAAGCAAGCACTTTATTAAAGAGAATGGAATAAAGGCAGGTACATACATAAATACATACCAGTGATCAGCAATGAGTATTCAAAAAAATTAGTATAATCGAATCATACTCATAATTTCTGATACTTATACGCTTTCATACTTATTTTAATATCATGGAACCTCTACTCATATTCAAAGTTTGAAGTACTCATCATATTCATACTTAACAACACGTATGATGTTGTTGTTTTCGACTGTTTTCGACTCAACATATACGCGAAGCACAAAATAAGTATGATTCACATACGAACACTATAATATTCGCTGAATGGTTATATGTTTGCTCTGCTTACTGCTCTGCCTTTTTTGCTTATGTGTCTCTTTCCTTATTTTGTAAATGCAACAACGACTAACACTGTAAATTTTGAGTGACTAGAATTATTTATAAGTATTATAAGCATTTTTCTAAAGTTATGAATCTAAATGAGTTGACTTATGAATCAAACATATTTCGAATGGTATGAGTTTGATGTCAACACGTTGTACGCATATTCATTGCAACCTGTACTTATAAATCAACGTTGTAGCTGCGTACGAACGAATCAGAGTACATAGATAAATTTCAATATTGTTAACTCACGCATATTCAAAATTTCATGAGTGTTTATGAGTAGCGAAAACACGATGTACGCATACTCATTACAACCTGTACTTATAAATCAACGTTGTAGCTGAGTACAAACGAATCAGAGTACATAGTTAAATTTCCATATTGTTGACTCACGTATATTCAAAATTTCATGAGTGTTTATGAGTAGCGAAAACACGATTCAGTGCTGATCTCTCATACATACATAATTCGTCATTACAACCCTTCAGTCAGGATTACAACCTAACTTCTTACACCACTTATGTTGTGTGTGTTAATTTTATGCATGAGTGACAGGACCCAGAGTTTAAAGTCGATTCCGAACGACAGATTTTTAAGAAATTTTTCATGGCAGTTTTTTATTTACTCTCAGAGTTTTTGCCAAAAATTTTCTGAGAGTAAGTCGCCGAAGAAATATTTTTCATATTTCATTTTGATGTCTGACCCGAGGGTTTAACCGTGGCCTCACTTCCAATAAGGAAGATAATGAAATGTTTACAACGTTCTTCAATTAATTGAGTTAAGGCAACATGTTCCAAATGAACTCCGGTCAATAAATCACGATCCTTCATGCAAAGTTTAAAACTATAGTCTGACTGATCTTCTAGCATTGTTATCATTTCGGATGCATAGTTAAGATCTGCATCTACTAGACTATGGCGGCTTTAATAAAAGCAGATAAAATTGTTAAAGATTTACGTAATTTTTTAGGAAGAAGCGACTGCAGCAAAGTACAAGGTACTATAACAACAACTAACATTGTGACTGCATTATAGGCTGATAGAATAACCGCATCATAGTCACTTACGCTTTCTATTGTGACAATGGCAGTCAGAGAACTTAAGACGGGGAAATCTCCTGTGGTAAATATAATTCTGCGAACTGCTTAAAAACACCCCGAAGTAAGCGGCAGTATGTCATGCTGCTATTCCTAATGAATTCCTAAAAAAGGCAACTATTAGGTGTGCTATAATTGTCAGGGCATTATTCAACTACCTACGGCAGCAGTCGCTGTAGTCTAGTAGGTAGGTAGTGTATTTGATTATTAGTCGTGAGGCCACGGTTTAAACTCCAGGTCAGACATAAAAAAAGAAATTCGGAAAAATATTTTTTCGCCGACTTCCTCTCATCAGATTTCTGATGAAAAGTTTCTCAAAAAAAATCAGTCGTTCGTAAACGATTTAAAACTGAAGGTCCAGCCACTCATGTATAAAATTAACGCACACAACATAAGTGGTGTGAGCAGATAGGTTGTGATCCTGACTAAAGGACTGTAGTGACCAATTATGTATGTATGCTACTCCCACCAAAACCTTCGAAAGTTCTGGCAAAGTTGTTATTAAATAACATAAACTAGAAGGTAAAACCATTAATTTGGCCTTCTATTGGTTAAATCCTTACTTTTCGTTCTATGGTCGAACTATCCATTCGAAATATCATTCCTATCATCATACGCTATCGATAGTCAGGTTGTTGGTAGGGATCTGACCGGGTTTTTGCAGAGTATCTCGAGATAGAAAGAGTTGAATATATAAGTACGTGTACATAACTCTCTTATCGACAGTCATAGGTTTTTGAAAATAACTGTTCAGTTTAATAAAAAGAAAAACAATTTTTTACTGGCAATATTAACAGAATTCTCTTAACAAAAACTCTACACATTGAGTTTTCACCATCCTGTATACTATTCGAGACATGAACCCAATAACATTGGTAACTGAATATTAATGCAGCATTGTAATACAAAAACAATAAATTCCTCTATAATAAGTTGTTAAAGTGTATGTAATATGAAGCTAAAATTCGTAGATAAGCAAATGTCCAAACCATTACTAGTGGTGTATGGTGCTGGGCTGAACTAAATGTAACTGACAATACTACTATTGCCATCTATTGCTTCTTGATACCATCTACATAAGCCATGAATGGTTATTAAAGATACCAACCATAACTTTTTAAAACTGTGTCAACGCAATAGTTATCAGACAAACCACGCTTAAAATTTTAAAACAATTCTTATGTATAGCATTTAAGCCTGGCTAATTCCGAATTGCATCATGCATTATGAATATAGGGCACTACCTCTCTATTTGTCCTGCTCTTGTGAAATCTTTTCGAACCAAATGAATCCTAAAACTCAGTTACAAGTATATTCAATAGGCGTACATACGGGAGTATTAATTGAAAAGTTGCTATTAGATTCCTACAGAGAGTGTGCAACACATCGAAGTTTGTGTCTCTGTAGAAGACATCGAAACTTTCGACTCACATGGATAACGCACTGACAAAGGGAGGTAGAAAATATAATGCAAATGAATACAGTGATGTCCCATAGAAATACAGACAAATTTTCGTTAAATCTACATAGAATCCATGGAAGGAGCCGTCTAACAGTCCTCCTAACAGGCCTCTGCACACTTGACATAAACGTCCAAAGAATGAAAATAATTTACAACGACTTCTGCAAGAGTTGTATTATCAAAGAAAAAGAGAAGATCACTGAATATATTCTGTCACATTGCAGGCTACTTGGGAACCTAAAACGACAAACCTGTGGGCACGCATGATTCATCCACAAAGCTTCTAACCTAAGGTGACTGGAATAAAATTCATGTCTGCAAAGAACTGACAAGATGATGCAGAAATTGTGACTGCCGGAAATTGTCTAGTAGGTTGTATATTGCCTTATTAGACGCGAGTCTGTGGTTCATACCCCTAGCTCAGACATCTCGAACAAAACGAAATAAAAGATAAAATATTTCTTCGGCTACTTTCTCCCGCTAGTCTTCAAACAACAATTCTGAAAGTAAATTGCCAAGAATAGTTCCAGGTGTTCTGCATCGACCTTAATCTGTAGGTTGCACCTTTCATGGATAAAATTAACATATACAGCATGGGTGGTGTGAGAAGCTAGATCGCAAACCTGGCTAAAGGCTTGAGCATTGACCAGAGATTAGCAATGAATCGTTTTTTTTCGCTACTCATAGGAACTCATGAAATTTTGAATATAAGTGAGTCAACAATATTGAAATTTAACGATGTACTCTGATTCACTCGTACTCACTACAACGTTGATTTATAAGTACAGGTTGCAATGAGTATGCGTACAACGTTGACATCAAACTCATACCATTCGAAATATGTTTGATTCATAAGCCTACTCATTTAGATTCATAACTTTAGAAAAATACTTACATACATACATAATTGGTCATTACAACCCTTCAGTCAGGATTACGACCTAGTTTCTCACACCACTTATGTTGTGTGTGTTAATTTTTATACATGAGTGGCGGGACCTACAGTTTAAAGTCGACTCCGAACGACAGATTTTTTTTGAGAAACTTTTCATGACAATTTTATTTACTCTCAGAGTTTTTGCCAGAAATCTGTTGAGAGGAAGTCGCGGAAGAAATACTTTTTTGTATTTCGTTTTGATGTCTGGCCTGGGGCTCTAACCCTGGATTTTCGTCTAATAAGCCAATAGACTACCTACCAGACCACGGCGACTTCATTAGAAAAATACTTATAATACTTATAAATGATACGAGTGACTCGAATCATTCATTAAAATTTACAGACTTAGTTGTTGTTGCGTTTACGAAAAACGAAAAAAAGACACATAAGCAAAAAAAGACAGAACAGTAAGCAGAGCAAACACACAACCATTTAGTGAGTATTTTAATGTTCGTACGTGAATCATACTTATTTTGTGCTTCATGTATATGTTGAGTTATGGCGAGTCGAAATCAACAACATCATACGTATTGTTAAGTATGAGTATATGATGAGTACTTCAAACTTTGAATATGAGTAGAGGTTCAATGATATTAAAATATGTAAGTATGAATGCGTCTAAGTATGAGAAATTATGAGTATAAATTGATTCTAGTCATCTCTTTGAATACTCATTGCTGATCCCTGGTAACGATCAATTAAGTAAGTTATTACAACGGAAGTTTTGATCGGTCCAAGTGAACTATGCCTAAGGCTATGCTTAATTCAACCAAATCTATATGTCTCGGTAGGTTACAATGCGCTTGTTAAGGCCCTTACCATATAGCTTTCCTTTCATAACAGCCATTTCTTTTTTTTAATTTTAGATTTTATTTGTTTTTAATTTTATTTAAATTAAAATTTATAATGTTTTTCTTTTTTGATGTTTTAATTACAAACTTAAAAACTAAATGGTAACTAAATTTAATTTTTATTTTTTTTATTTTATAAAATTCTTTTTCTTTTGTTTTTGTTATTATTCTGGTTAAATTATATTTTTTATAATTTACAATAAAAAAAATTCTATTAAAAACTAAACTAAGCTTGACTGATTTCACATGAATTTTCATTTTTTTTAATTCTTTGCCTTAAATTAAAGCTTAAATATGTGTTTTTTATATAAAAAAATTATTTAGGATTGGAAAAAAAATTTTATAATTTTTTTTATAAAATTTTTTATACATACACTAGAGATAGGAGTTGATTTGAAAAAGGCACATAATTTTTAATATAAAATCCAATATTTTTATGGTAGAAAAAAAGGTTTTTTTTTAATTTAAAAAACGTTTTTAATAAATAAAAAAAATAAAAAATAATTAAATTTACGTATTAAAATTAGAAAAATTAGAAAATAAAAGAGCAGCATCATTAGAAAGTTTTAATTTATAAAACAACTTAAAACTAAAAGATAAGAGTATTTATCAAGAAATTAGTTTTTCTTTAAAAAAATAGAAAAAACAAAACAGTATAGTTAGATACGAGTATAAGAATAATAAGAAGAAAAGAATATTAATTAATCAAGTATTTTGTTTATATACATACATTTATATTTAGTTTTAGTTTTAGGGGGTTTTCTGTTTTTATTATTGTTTTATTAGATAATAAATTTAAAGTTAAATTAATAAGCTAAAAACTAAAAATCGGGATCATAGTCACGTGCATAACGTGATGATCGTCCATTATTCGTTTGATTATTGTACGTATACATCTGATGGGCATCCGCAAATGCGTCAGGATACTGATGGCCCCCGTATAGGGATTGCTGATGCTGTGAATGCGTTGAGTATTGGGAATGGGGATGATGTTTAAGAGATCTTTGCAGTGAATCACCTTTTTGTGATGAATAATTATTCTGCGTATCGTAATAATAGTCACCAGGTTGGCGTGTAGAACGCCAACTGTCGTATATGTTTGAACCGCTACTGTCGTTCATAGAGTTTGTAAAACGCTGAAAGGGAAATGTAAAGTTTTTAAAACGTAGTTAATGAAATTGATTTGAAAAGCAATATTGTAGACCTTCAAAAGAGGCATGTTCTTCATATAAAGTTTAAATACGACATAAAAATGAAGATGTTTTTATAATAGTAAGCCTATTTTGGCAAAAAGCATTTAAAAATTATTAATAAATTGTGTATGAATGGAGACAACGCCTTATTTTAATGCAAAACCACAACATTTTTGGAATTGGAGGGCTATTCATGGTCAAATTTTTTGCCTATCTCTACTAAGCTGTCTACGTAGCTGTCCTTAATCCTTTATTGAGTTGACCTCTAATGTCTTCCCCAACTGTGCTGTCTCGACAACCTCAAGATACTGTTCGCTGTCAGTAACGACAACTTCTTAGACACCCTGATATTTCTTTATGAATTACAAGAATGACGTGCAGGTACGAAGCCTGAATCTGATTCATGCTCCACATCACAAAATCTAAATATTGGGTTTGAAGCAACTCCTACACTAAATAGTTTTTGAGTCTACAGTGCCCGTCCTTAACATACTCTTGTATAGCCCGAGGCAAGACTCAAATTTCAACTATATTATAAGCACGTAGCAAAAACCACATTATCTCAAACCCATCTGTCTTAAGTCGTGTCTCCTCATCTCCTCATATTCCCAATCGCCGAATATTGCTTTCCAAATTCCTCTTCCCATACTTCAGAAAGGTTTTGGTAACCTCAACACTGTGAAAGCCGCCCCTATTCGCCAGCTTATCAGCCAGCTCATTGCACACTAAGTGACTAATAAGGGAAGCTTAACTGAAAATCTATATTAGGAATTAAAGGAATATTATTTCCTCTTCGGTAAATAAAAAAGCATTCCCGAAGCTTGAACCAAAACATCGGCTGCTATTGCTGGTCTGTACACTGATATAAGTTCTTTATAGATTTCTTATATTCAAAATAAAATATTGTTACAAAAATGAAAAATCTAGATACTGGTGTTTTGCTTTTACTTCGCTTAACATTAAAATTATAAACAACAGCAACAAAAACAAAACAATGCAGTAAACAAACCTGTTTACAAATAATCGTACTGCTTAATATAACAACAAACACCAGCATAAAAAATATGGTAAACAAGTAAACAAAAATACACAAACAATACTACAATAATAAATGTAAACAAAAATACACAAACAACACTACAATAATAAATGTAAACAACGATGTTTACATTTATAGAGATTTCGAGAAGTCCAGGTTATGAACATTCGCCTTCAATAACATTCATTAGACTGATTATTCTGCCATATAAAGGCCAAGGCAAAGCAGGCGACTGAGTTAGTGAAGTTCAGTCAGTCTTGTGTAAAGACGCGGTATGTTTGAAGAGAGTAATCGTGGTTTGAAGATCTCCATTACAAGGGTCTATCGAATAATTGTCTAGTAATTGTTATTGTTCATGCAAATGGTATAAACAGAGGAATAACAAAAAAGGGAATTGTTGTTGTTTACATAAGGTTGTGAACAGTGGCACATGGGATTGTGTGGATAATAAAGAATTTTAATTAAAATTATTTTTTTTTTTTTTATTTGATTTATAATGATCTACATAGCACAACAAGATACTAAATCTTATAAGTGACAGTGCTATGTTTACAATCAATAAGGTATAAAAATTAACATTAATTAAATATAAAAAATTAGAGAACGTTAATTTATGTATATAAATATTAAATTAAATTAAGAAGGTAAAGTATAAAAATAATAATAATAATAATAATAAGAATAATAATAATAATTATAATGATAATAATAACAATAATAATGATGACCTAAAAAATTAAATCACAAAATTTACAAATATGAGAGTAAAATTTTAATTATGAAAATAATTTAAATAACTCCTTTTTGAACGCGTTTGCATTGCCCAGATTTTGGATGTTATTTGGTAAGGAATTCCAAAGATTAATTAATTAATTAATTAATTAATTATTAATTAATTAAACACAAATTGTTTTTTATTTTATTTGCAATCTACGAGCTCTTATTTAAAACGTTTTTAAAAAGGTAAAAACGTAACAATATTTTAATTTTTTTCTTTTTTTCCTGAACGGGCCTACATATTTACCTCCGCAAAAAAAATTTTGCTGATTTTCTTACCTTTGGTTTAATAGGTTGTTTCGTATCATTCCAGGCATCATCGATATTATAGAAGTCATCGACACCATAATTATCCGCACCGCCCATGTGATTAATTTTCAATTCATTCAACATATCGTTGGTCAATGGTATGGGTGTCTTTTTGGCACGATTTTGGCGATTCAATAGCTAAAAGAAAACACAGACACATACACATATAAATCTTAATACTGACGACAATTTCATGTAAACTTTACATACCACTGTTATGCCGAATATAACCACAAACACCAAAGAGCCCACACCAATAACAATGACCACAATGGCCCATTGGGGTATTAATAAGTCTTCTTCGGCAAATTCCACATTGGGCGTTAAGGATTTGGGTATAACTTTTTTTGTTTTTAGGGGAAGGGGGAGAAAAATTTTAATAATTTCACTTCAAATTGTTAGACAAAAAAAATTTACCTGAAAAATCTGTTGCCACTGGATCGATAACATATTTACCCATAAGGAATGTTTCTTTGACTAGTTTTTCCTCTTTGATATCCTGATAGCTGCTATTCTCCTCCTCATTGTCCGTTTCATTTTCGGTCTCTGGCTTATGCGGCACTATGGGTTGGGGTGTTAAGGCCTCATGGAAGAGTTTCTTGATTTCCAAGGTATTAACATCCTTTGTTATATTGGCCAACTCCACATAATAGTCCACCAATACACTGCCTTTGCTAAAGGAGTCAATGCGCACCTTTTTATACCATTTATTTAGCTGTGGTGCTTTAGAGTAGACTTCGTTTAGCTGAAACAAAAGAAAAACGTTTAGAAACCTTATTGAAAAAAACGCTGTTTTCCTTGGCCATCTTTCTTTATTTACCTGTGCTTCTACTTCTCTGGCTAGATTCTTCCATTCGGCTGTATTGTGATCCAATAATTCCGGTTTCCAGGCTACACCATCAATAATCTTAATGGTGGCTGCCAGATCACAATCGGATGTACAGAAACCGGGCTTGGTAGGTTTGGGTGTGGTGGTCGTTGTAGTGGTAGTGGTGGTAGTTGTTGTTGTAGTAGTGCTAGTAGAAGGCAACAAGTCTTCAAAATCGATAGTGGCCGTTTTGGCCTGTTCCAATAGTTTCTCTATGGATATGGGTGTTGTAGAAGGTGTAGGCCAGCCTGTGAATTCCGTAGTGGCTCTCATAGGTGGTCCTTTCCTTACCACCACAGCTGGTGAGCCTCCTCCTACGGCGGGTCCCATTTCATCGGAGTCAGTAGAGCGTGGTGTTGTCAATCTTTGTGCTCCCTTGCGTTTGTGTATGCCCTTGGGGAAGACCACCTTAAAGCCAGAGGAATTACTGTTGCTTTCTTCATCCGGTTTTTCTGTTGTGCTAGTGGTAGACGTGGTGGACGTGGTAGAAGTGGAGGCCGGATGTATGGCTACTGTATCCTGACTGCCATTTAATTTAAAACCTGGAGGCAGTAAAGAAGCCACTTCTTTAAATTCAATTTTCTTCAAAATATTCACCGCAGGTTCTTCATTGTCCTTGTTTGTGGGCGTATAGCCTTTAGGCAATAGCTGGGAAATATCTATCTTTTCCGGTTCCACTTTAGGCAAGGGTTTCCTGGTCGGCCTTAGCTTATAGCCTGGTGGCAAGAATTTGGTTATGTCATCTGGTTCGGCTAAGGTAACAGCAGACTTTATCTCTTCCGATTTGTTTTCTTTTTCTTTTGATACGGGGGTGGAGGGCGTGGTGGTTACTTTAAAACCTGGTGGTAAAAATTTGGCTAAATCATCTACCAAAGTTACCGCAGGCTTGGATGTGGTTGCCTGATCCTTAAAGTTTTTGGGCAGCAATTTATCGAGGTTATCGTCAAACTTGATTTTGCTTAGAATATCCTGTAAATCGCCTTTAGGGCTAACCGTGGTGCTGGTAGAGGTAGATGGCACTCTATAGCCTTTGGGCAATAGGCCCGACAGCGCAACATCTTGAGCCACTGGGGTATTCTTGAATGAGCGTCCTATGGTGGAATTTCTTAAAGGTTTCTTAAATTCTGTATCTGTTTCCGGCTTCTTAGTGGTGGTGGTGGTGGTAATCTTACGGTTCTTATACGAGGTTCTCTTAAAACCATCTGGCAACAAACCAGCCAAATCATCCATTTCGGTTTCGTCGATATGGTGCACCTTTACTTTGGCATTCTGGTGCTCACCAAAGTGATGAACCTTTACCTTTGGCGCCGGTGTAGTCTTGGGTTGGAATTTGCGTATGTTGGGAGCAAATCTATTGCCTGATGTGGAAGTGGTAGAAGGCGTAGACACGCCCATTTGACTGATAATGGGATATTTGCCGGCCAATAAACCGCTGGACAATTCCGATTGTACTCGATCCAATTTATCAATAATGCTTTCGGTAGACGAGGAAGATGCTGTGGAAGTTGATGTTGTTGTTACTGTGGTAGTCTCAGACGATGTTTCCGCTGAACTTGAAGTATTGCCATCCGTTTCCATACTTTCATTGGTTTGCTCTGAGGCTGAATCTTGAGAATTTTTATTGGCCTTAAACTTGGCATTACGTTCCAACTCTGACAGCGACTTTTTCGATTCCTCTTGCTGTATGGCTGGGAAGGGTAAAAAGCGTGCTCCATTTATGCTTCTGCTGGTTTGTATGGAAGCCACTACTACATAACCCTCTGTGGTGTTACTTAAGGACTCGTCTTTTGGCGTGGGTGTTGTAGCCACGTCCATATCCTCGCTGGCCTCATCGGAGGCTGGATAAACTTTAGTTTCCGTAAATATAGCCTCTTCTTCCATAGACAAAGTAGTGGAGCGTGGCGTTACCGGTGAAGGAAAAGCTGTGGAACCATTCACCACACTCTTGGTGGTGACAACGGAAATTACTTCTCGATCTATAATCAAAGGACTAGGCTCTAAGGTGGTAGTGGATGTAGTGGTTGTCGAAGTTGTGGTCAATTCTTCATGACTTTCTGTACCATGAGCCGAACCCTCTTCATGTTCTTCTTCGTGGTGATTGGCTGGCTCCTCTTCTTCATCTTCACCACTTTCAACATCATCACCGCTCTCTTCATCCTCGTCTTCGTAGTCATCCTCATCGTACTCAGTACTGGACTCATCTTCATGATGTTCTCCAGAGCTTTCAGTGGTGGTTGCTAAAACAGTGGCGGTGATTTTTACGCCTTCTTGTAAATGAGCAGCCGACTCGGTTGTGGTTATGGCTTGTAATTCTTCGTGTTTGCCATAAGTGGTGGGCTCTGTAAATGGCGTTACAGTGCCACCTTCAGTATTTCCTTGTGTTCCCTTTTCATTTGATGATGTTGGATTATCTGTGGTATGACCAGTAACTTCCTTGCTTATATCGGTTGTGGCTTCTTTATTAGTTTTCTCTGTTTCCTGATGCTCTTCCTGGGAATACTCATCCGAATAATTTTCACCACCCTCATCTTCAATATTCTCTGATTTCTGCGTTTCGGCACTTTGTGAGGCATTGGCTGAATTTTGTGCCTCTACCTCCTCAGTTTCCTCGGTTTTGACGGTTGTTAGGGAAACTTCTGATGACTTGGCATGGGCATCACTTAATGTGGGCTTTGCTTCGGCTTCATGCAATTGTAACTTCTCTAAAACAGGTTCATTGACTTTGTTATCCAAATGCTCCTCAGTTTCTTCGTATTCATCATTTAAACTTTCGTTTTCTTTGTGTTTTAAACCGAACGGAGAAACAGGCCTAAATGATGTGGCAGGTCCCGACAGTTGGGGCTTGAATACTTTATCCTTCAAAGGCAGTTTAACACGTCCTTGTTTGGCGCCATAATTCTTTTGTGACCTGTTGGCCTGTATAGGCTCATTTACTTCTCTACTTATATAGGCTGGCCTACGATTACTGGTCTTTTGTTTTTGGCGGCTTAATTCGGGATTATTTCCCTGCTGAGATGTTTGGGTTGATGTGCGAAAACTTGAACCTGGGGATATATTTTGTGATCTGCCACCAAAACGATTGTATCTACGACTGGAAGTAGGATGTTCCGTGGTTGAGCTGGTGGTGCTGGTGGTAGAGCTTGCTGAACCGGGCTGAAAACGGTTGCGTGAATTACGGAATGGAACCTGTTGTGAGATTTGTGTTCCCACTGGAGAATCAGCCACAGGTGGTGATCTATTGCGATTCGAACTGGGTGTAAAACCGCCACTGCCAAAAGGCCTTGAAACAGCATTACCAAAACCGGTTGAAGCACTCAAGCGACTAGAGGAGATTGGTTTGTCACCCTACAACAATAAAACAAAAACAAAATGAATTAAAATTGATTTTCGCAACCCTTTTGCAATAAATAATTTAAAAAAAATAAACAAACAAAATTCCAATTGATTACAAAATTAATAAATCACATCTTGCTTGTGTTTGGCTTTTGTAACATAATGCTACAGAGACACCTGCCTCCGGCCAATCACAACAACAAAAACATTAATTTACAACATGCTGAGTGGCATACAGCTCCTACAACCCAGGCCCCATAACCAATAATCAATTCATTTGCCCGACAAAATTTCTTCAAATGGAAACAAATATAGGTATGTAAAGAAGAAACAAGAAAACAAACTCAAAACTGTATCAATCGTTTTGAAAATGAAAGTAAAAATCGAAAGACAAAAACAGAAAAACAAAGAAAAAAAACTGGAAACAATAACGAAAATTATAACGAACGAAATACTGACTGACCAGAAAACGTTAAAGAAACTAACAAAATTGCATAACAAGAGCGTTAAAAAGGCATCATGGCTAAAAAACATTAATAATAACAGCAACAACAACAACAAAAACAACAACAATAACAACAAATACAACAAATAAACCAAAACTAACCAACATTTCTTGTTCAGTTTTTCTGTTTTTATTTGTTTATAAAACAAATTAGAAAGATTTGAAATGGTCAAGCCGACTGTGAAATGAACTACAGCATGCCAAAGCCATTTGGGAATAACTCTTCAAATGCCTAAATTGCGTAGGCTATTAAAGGGCTTGCCCATGTTTACGGAGCCAAGGTATCTGCGCAGAGAATAGCAGCTTCACGGGTCACATACTCGTATCATACGGCATCAACACAAGCTGCCTTAATAATAGCTGATGATCTTCAACGCCAGGCAAAGCACGACTCAGTCGCAGAACATAGAAACGATACGGCACGAAGTCTTCTTAAAATGACAATATCGCTGGGAAAATGAACGGCATGGTAGGTGGACATATAAACTGATTCCAGAATTCCAAGTGTTGAAAAACAGAAAAAACGGCGAAGTAAACTACTATATAACTCAGATGCTAAACGGTCATGGATATTTCAGAGAGCACCTGCATCGCATGGGGAAATGTCGCTCGCCATTCTGCATCTACGAGGAGGAGGAAATATTAGACGATGCCGAGCACACTTTCTTCAGCTGCAGTTGCTGGGCTGAAAGACGTCAGGGTCTCGACCCTGAAATCAGCATTATTAGTGCTACAAACGTAGTGCTGAAAATGACAAACAGCAGAGAAAACTGGAACGCAGTAAAACAATTTGTTCACTATATCCTGCGAAGGAAAAAATATGACCTAGACGCAGTATAATAAGAAAAGAGCGAAGACTGGACACAGGCTGACAATGATGGAACTGGCACCGGTGCCAAAATGGGGTCCACCTCGAAGTAATACAACTATGGTTCCGAGGTGGAATGATACCCTGGTGAGGAGACAAGGCGGGTTTTTAGTCGGTATACCCAGTGGAAGAGTCCGACAACCATGTATGGTGACGACCTTCATGAATACATAAAGCATTTTCCCTCCTTCCCGCGAAAAAAAAGGTTCTCTGGTCTACATAGATTCATTTAATCTTAACGTATTATATCCTGTGGTAAAAATAATTCCTTTGTTTTTGGCACGAAATTGAAAGATTTAGTTAGCAAGAGCAGAATGATTCCTTTAAAGTCAAATATTAGCTGTAATTTCCGATAACTTTTTGGCATTTACCATCAAAAAAATTATTCTTTATTGATCGGAACAGATGGCAATCATAGGATGACAAGTGCAATGTATAAAACAAATGGAAAAGAACCTCCCATGTAAGTACAGTGAGGCTCTACCGCTAAATAATGCCTAGAGGTCTCTCGTTGGAACACAATTTGTACTAGCCAAACCTAGACTACCTTCCTAATCGCCAAATCTGGTTTGCAGGCAATTCTCGGCTCCTTAACCTTAACCAGATTCGAACACAACCGCTTACAGTTGTCGTTATCGCAAGTGATCCTCTTTTTATCGATTCAAAGAGGATTTATTTTTATAATTCGAGTCGTTACTTACAAAATTGTGGCGAATTTTTGAATCAAACGATAGTTAGGTGTGGTTGCTAGAAGTAACTCATCTACTAGAAGTCAAAGACACTACTAGAGTCAGTCTTTTTACTTAAGTTTACATGGTGTCGCCGTAGTCTAGTAGGTAGTGTGTTGACTTATTAGCCGTAAAGCCAGGGTTCGAAAACTCTGAGAGTAAATAAAAATTGCCATGAAAAGGTTTCTCAAAAATCTGTTGTTCGGAGTCGACTTTAAACTGTAGGTTCCGTCACTCATATATAAAATTGACATACACAACATAAGTGGTGTGAGAAACTAGGTCGTAATCCCGACTGAAGGTTTGTAATGAACAATTATGTATGTAAAGGGGAATTATTTTCATAACTCGTGTCAGCACTTACAAAATTGTGGCGAATTTTTGAATTAAACGGAAGTTAGATGTGGCTCATCTACCAGAAGTCAAAGACACTACTAGAGTCAGTCTTTTTACTTTAGTTTACATGGTATCTGGTATCTGATCAATGCTGGTAGACGGTGATTGATCTTATTAAACATTATGAAGAGAAGGAAACTGTTACACACTTTTTTTAAATCTGAAGCAGTTTTTGGAGTACAAGACACAATATTTCTAACGGGTACAGCCACAGCAAAAGTGTACGTACACCTTTGCTCGTAGACATTTTCACGCCATTTTTTTTTTTCTTTTTTTATAATTTCTGGGTTATAATTTTTATATTCGTTTTTATCTTCAAACATTCTTAATTGCTACTGACTTATACTACTCTATAACAGCTTTTACAATTTGATAAAAGTCACTAGGAAACCAGCGCTGTATGTAGACTTTTTTCTTTGACTGTATACCAAATAAGTGTAGGACATGAATCCACACTTTATTTATCGTTTACGTTTTCTACTAAAATATTTGATATACAAAATTCCTTTCACTCCTCTAAGGAGCATAGGGCCGCAAAAAATTTGATAATCAAGATCAATAATGAACTGACATATGTATGCCATTATCATGCACTTGATATGTACAATTTAGTTTTACTCTAAGGTTGGGGTAATTTATTTACAAAACGACAGACTTTTGCTGTGGCATACGGTCAATAGTGGTCGATTTATATAAAATTTTTAACTATACTTACGATTGGAACTCTAATGCAATAAAAGTTTTGTTACTTTTCACGTATCCAAAACCATTCGGACGTGTGGAAATATTTCACTCAGAAAAGAGTTTAAATATTACAAACTTCTGGGTACGCAAAATATTACCTCCTTGTTTTTTGTAGGGTTTGAGCATAATAAACCACATTAAAGACCAGACACAGTCACTTTAAATTTTTGTTTTTTTATTTTTAAAGTGAACAAATTAAAATTGGAGCAAAGTTTAAAAGCCCTCCATACAAAAATTAAGTTTAAAACCAAACAAATGCACGATTATACAGTAAAAACCTAAAATATTAGACATTCTCCCAACTACCACAATAATATACTGCAGTTGGTTTGAAAGCAACCATTTAATGGCACAATCAAGTTGCAATGCAACATCTAATAAAGCAAACCATGTGGGATATTAATCAGGATTCAGTGTCCGTTGTGGACAATTCGATCTAACAGCGACCAGATGAAGTTTAATGCTAGAATATCTCTGTATCCAAGTAAGGCTTGCCATTTAATTAAGGAACAGCAGAACAGAGAATCACATATGCACTTCTCCCAATACCTTTACTCCACTTTACGAATTTTTACAACCAAACAATTCATGGAAGTATAATAGTCGTTAAATTTTCAGGGATTTTACTGTTCATGGATTTAAGTCGCTGTGTGTTGGCTTATTAGACGAAAAGCCAGGGTTCGAGCCCCAGGCCTGACATCAAAATAAAATACAAAAAGTATTTCTTCGGCAACTTCCTCTAAGCAGATTTCTGATAAAAAAAAACTCTGAGAGTAAATAAAAATTGCCATGAAAAGTTTCTCAAAAATCTGTCGTACGGTCCCGTCACTCTTGTGTAAAATTAGCACACACATAAGTGGTGTGAGAAACTAGGTCGTAATCCTGACTGAAGGGTTGCAATGACCAAAAAAAAATGGATTTAAAAATTAAAAATTTCAGCTGTTTGTAGTACAACTCTTTAGTATCTTTAGACACTCCATTTGAATAGGTGAAATAGAGGCGTTCATTCATGTTTTGTGTTTCTAATATCTTTGGAATAGCATTTTAGAAAAACACTGGAGTCATCAAAATATGTATTTTGAGTATAAAATTTACTTAAAAAGTATCCAAGCTTGTATGCGTTCCTTATGGCAAATGCCACAGAAATCATTATGCGTAAGACATAACAGAATCAGACAATCACTGGTAATAACTTCCCCTGGTGTCAGAACATGGCCAAAAACTTTTACTATCTCAAAGAGATTAAATTTGTTGTGTAGAGGGATAGACCTTAGTAGAGTAGTTCCACAGAGCATCTGGACTGAGTAATTATTCCTAGTAGATATTCAACCTCAATTATAAGCAAATAGGAAAGGGATCATGAATTCAATTTGCGTTGCAGGTAATCTGGTACCTATCTTAGACCATCAAAGACCAGATTACCTTCAATTCTTCCAAGAAGAAATATTTCCGGCTTTTTTAAATAATGATGGATGCGCTTCAAACGTCTTCAAAGCTGTGTGACTGCACGTATGCACTGCATATCTAGTAGTAGTCTGTAAGTAGTGTGTCGGCTTAAGGCCTCGGTTCAAACCCCTCGTCAGACATCTCCAACAAAATGAAAATATGGAAAGACTCTTTCTTCGGCTACTGTCTCTCAGAAGATTTCTGGCATAAACTCTGAGGTTCAATAAAATTGCCATGAAAAAGTTTCTCAAAAATCTGTCGTTCAGAGGCGACTTTAAACTGTAAGTCCCGCTGCTCATGTATAAAGTTAATGCACACAACATAAGTGGTGTGAGAAGCTAGGTGGTAATGCTGACCGAAGGGTTGTAATGACCATTCATGTTTGAATGTATGTATCCTCAGCTGTGACATTACAAAGAAAAAAAATTTACTTTCAACGACTTCCAGTCAGCAGACTTCTGGTAAAAAGCTCTGAGGGTAAGGAATTGTCATTTAAATCTGTCGATCATAGTCGATGATACAATGGTTTACAGATGGCCACTTTGTATCGTGTATGTTGTATAGAATATACGTTTTGTTTGTGAACGCTCAATGCTATGCTGTATTGTGTATTTCGTATTCCAAACGTCAAAACCAGTATTAATAATTCGATTTTCAAGCAACAAAATAAAAAATATTAAGGAAAAAAGTGAATTAATTACACAGCCCTGCAAATTTGGACTTTTTTGTGCAAATAAAATGGCTCCAGATGTTTTCGAAGGCATTTTGCGTGCTAAACACGAATCTGAGTTCAAAAACTTTCCATCACGTCAGGTTTTCGAGAAAAACTGGGTTGAAACCCCTAAAAATAGCGTTTTTGGCCATTTTTGAAACATTGTAGAGCTAAACACTGACGTGCTAGAACCATCGCTATTGTCAGAAATTGACAATTGATCTTTGCTCTTTAAAATGAGCCCGAAGCCAAATTGTTTGCATGCACCCTTAAAGTAGGGGGTGGGTTTATGTCAAGGGGTGCCAGGGAAAAAGAAACACATTACGGAGGTCCTTAAAAATTAATCAGATTTACTTGAAAATTGTTACTCAGGGGTTTTTGGGGTCGCTGATTACAGATATTCATTCAGATTTAAAAAATTCAAAATGGCGGATCCAATATGGCTGTCAAGTAAATGTGATTAATTTTTATAAACCTCGACCGCCATATTGGATCCGTCATTTTAAATTTTTTAAATCTGAATAAAGATCTGTAATAAGCGACCCCAAAAACCCCTGAGTAACAATTTTCAAGTAAATCTGATTAATTTTTAAGGACCTCCGTAATGTGTTTCTTTTTAGCGATGGTTCTAGCACGTCAGTGTTTAGCTCTACAATGTTTCAAAAATGGCCAAAAACGCTATTTTTAGGGGTTTCAACCCCCTTTTTCTCGAAAACCTGACGTGATGGAAAATTTTTGAAACCAGATTCGTGTTCAGCGCCCGAAATGCCTTCGGAAACACCTGGAGCCATCTTATTTGCAAAATGCATGCAGGCCTGTGTTATCAGTGCGAACAATTATAATTTTGAAATGATAATTGTTGAGTCACGTTACATAGAAAATATTTTATATTTTTATTCTTCTTCTTGATTACTGGCATTTATATAAAGTGATAGCACGAAGCCTATACAACTTCGAAAAACATATAAAAAAATGTGTATAAGTGTATCGGATTTTTATATGAACAACAACAACAAGCATACACTGTTTTATATTCGTCCAACAATACAATGAATACAACGTTACAAGGCCTTGTGTGAATTCCCCAAGACTTTTTAAGAAATCTTCGGATTAGCTAGATTCACGAATCATAAACTCTACTGTCCAATTTATGTCGTCGTCAGATGTGTGCTACGAGACATCATTACAAATGTAGGCAGTGAATCAATTTTCAAAAGAGTGAAAAGGACAGGATTTTCAAAAAAAATTTAAAGTACTTTTGGAGGACTTGTCTTAAAAATCGTCATAATAAGGAAACCAGAAGATTTCAGTTTTTATCGAATATTGAGCGGATCACAGCCTTTTCAATAGATGCCTATCATTAAACTAACTTAACTGTATACAAAAGAATTTGGACTGAATAATAGGGTATGAAAGAAGAAGTCGCCGTAGTCTAGTAGGCAGTGTGTTGGCTTTTTAGCCGTAAGGCCACGGTTCAAACCCCATATCATACATCAAAACGAAAGTATGAAAAAATATTTCTTCGGCGACTTCCTCTCAGCAGATTTCTGGCAAAAACTCTGGGAGTAAATAAAAATTGCCATGAAAAGTTTCTCAAAAATCTGTCGTTCGGAGTCGACTTTAAACTGTAGGTCCCGCCACTTATGGATAAAATTAACACACACAACATAAGTGGTGTAAGGAGCTAGGTCGTAATCCTGACAGTATGTATGTAATAGGGTATGAAAGAGGTAGAGACACTGTGTGGTACTTTTAAAATGCCATCTGAAAATGGATGCTACTTTGCTCGCCATAACTGCAATAGCAATATATAGCAATAAAGCAATATTTTTCTAAAGTATTTGTTATGAAAAACTATTAATTTTGCAATAAATTATTAATGAATTGTTTATTCAAGAGATTAATATTTTATTTTTAAAATTTATTTTACGGTTGTTTAGTCAAATTGTTCAAAACATTTCAAAATTCTTAGGAAAATCAAAAACCATGTTTTCGTTTTTTTTTTTTTTTAATTTATTTGATACGGTTTCGTTTTAATTTTTTTGCATTCGCAAGCAAAAACGCAAAACAATTGTTGCAAATATTATGAAATTTCACAAAATATTCCCACGTAAAGTACACTTAAGATTGGCTCTTTTTGATTTCTTATAAACAGAAAAAAAATCAAAAAAAAAATTCCAAATAAAACCAGGGCGGGGGAGTTGGTTGAGAGAGGTGGAGTTGATTGTGGTAATGGTATCATTAACATTTTACTCTACATTTGTATTCATTCGCATTTATTGTGTTAAAAAAGAAGTTCACTTCACTTAGAGTTTTTTTTTTGTTTCTTTTCATTTTTATTTAATTTTCTTGTATTTATTATTGTTGTTAATGTTGTTGTTGTTGTTATTTGTTAAAGACAAACAGACATGTTTGGTATGGTCGGGTATACAATATTTAATTAGTGGTTTCAATTTATTTATTTCTTGTACAGGTTGTCTTACATTTTTTCTGTGTGTTTTTGTAGAGCAATTCACTTCATTTGTAATTCGCATATAAATTTCATGGATTTCTAATACAACAGACAGTAAGTATGTGGTAATTCCTTTAGAAACTAAACTCAACAATTGTCTTAAGCTGTGATGGGAGTGACATTGTAAAAATAAAATTTACAGACAGACAAACAAAGAAAAAAAAGCAAAAAAACTTTACAGAAAATTTTATAAATTTCCATCACGTGTGGTAACTATAACAACAAACAGCCATAAAAAATTGATGAATCTATCATAGAAAGAAACAAAAATGAACACAAATTCCTAGAAAAAAAATAATATGGGTGTTATGGGTATTAAAATTCTTTAATTTGTTAACTCAACCTTATGCTTAGAGCATGTAAAGAAATTACAGTGGGCCGAAACCGTTTCTATGGTATCCTAACCGGGAAGTCGCCGTAGTCTAGTAGGTAGCGTGTTAGCTTATTACACGTAAAGCCAGGTTTCAAGCCCCAGGCCAGACATCAAGACAAAATATAAAAAGTATTTCTTCGGCGACTTCCTCTCAGCAGATTTCTGTCAAAAACTCGGAGAGTAAATAAAATTGCCATGAAAAAGTTTCTCAAAAATCTGTCGTTCGGAGTCGATTTTAAACTGTAGGTCCCATCACTCATGTATAAAATTAACAAGCACAACATAAGTGGTGTGAGAAACTAGGACGTTGTACAATGGACCAATTCGACCTCCGGGTACTGTACTTGTCTTAATTGATAAGTACACGTCCTCTAACCTAACAGGGAATGCACTTCATATGGTATGGTATAAGCATGACGTTGGAAGGCAAATCAAAACCAGGATCAACATACAGACTTCGAAAAAGAATCAAATTTACGCCTGCTGTGTAAACCAATACTGCCCCCGTCCCCATTTATATGTTTTGCATGTCTATCTAAGCCAGCTATTTCTCTGCTTTAAACCTTCAATGTGAACTTTTTCTTTCGTGCTAAACAGTAAAGTTATTCAACAGGTCAGTAAGCTAGAATGACGGATGTTTATAAGTAACGCCAACTCTTTATTAAAGCCACCAGACTTTGCACATTGCTACGGTCCCTACTTAGATAGAAAAGATATACTGCAGCGTATCTGTGAGGGTATAGGGTTCAGCTTATCTGAACCTGTATTCTTAGGAACCAAAAGCCTTTAAGGAACACAGTTTAATTTTTAAATTCGTTATATCCATGATAATAACCATCTGGTTGAAACTCTATTTGTCAATTCAGTTTCCATTTATAGTGTTTGTTTTGCCAAATCAATATGGAAGACTATGAAGAACGATGACGGTTCATTGAATAAACTCTGGAGAAGTTGACTAGTGACTCCACCTATCATCGAAATATCATCTTTTGCGATTCACATAAGGATGATGTGAATCTGGTAACTCAGTTGCCATTTATAGTGTTTGTTTTGCCATATCCGCATGGGAAACCATAAGCAATAGCGTCTGTTTATTGAATAGCCTCTGGAGCATATGGCAAGTGATCCTAGCTTTCTTCGAAAAATTATCTTCAGCGATGAGACCTGTTTTTGGATCAACGGATACGTGAACAAACATCTCGTAAAACTCACTGTTTAGTGCAGATTATGGGCTGGCGGCTTCATCGGTCCTTATTCCTTTAAGATCTACATACGTTGGCCAAGCTACAATTGTTAACGGCAAGCACTATGGCTTAATGATTATCTAATTCTTTTATTCTAAACTGGATGATCTGGACTTGTAGTTTTTACAGGCTGACTTTACGTTACATACAGTTCATATCACATAGGATACCCTGCATGTGAGATTCGAGGGCATGGTCATCTCACGTGGAGACGATGTAAAGTGGCCACCAAATTGATGCGTTTTGACGCGGTTAGCGCTTTTTATGGGGGTTTTCTAAAGTCGCAAGTGTATGGGAATCAGGCACAAACAACTGTGGTCCTCAAAGTCAACATAACTCATGCCTTCGGTGAAATTCTGTCTGATTTATGCGACAGAGTCACGGAATAGGTGCTTCATCCAGAGAAGCCACAGTGGATATTCGATCGATGTTTTATTGCACACATAATCTAACTAAGTCGCCGTTGTTCAGTAGGTAGTGTGTTGGCATATTAGACGTAAGGAATCGATTCAAACCCCAGGTCAGACATGAGAACGAAAATATGAAAAAATATTTCTGCGGTGACTTCCTATCAGCAGATTTCTGGCAAAAACTCTGAAAGCAAATAAAATCGCCATGAAAAGGTTCTCAAACATCTGTCGTTCGGAGTCGACTTTAAACCTAGGTTCCAGCACACATGTATAAAATTAGCACACACAATAAAAGTGGTTTGAGAAACCTGACTGAATCCTGACTGAAGGGTTGTAATGACTAATTATGTATGTATGTTATGTATGTAATCTAACAATAGATCTCTCAGATGATTACAAATTTTGGATGATATCTCACACATAGGTGGAGCTCTTCATATTTACATTATTTTAAGTCTAACAACACTGATTACAAATCCTATGCAGCCTCAACATCTATGCTAGTGTAAATTATAAAACTTTGTATACCTTTCTTTTAGTTTTTTAAATAAATTCCTGACAAGGTTATAAGCCCTCTCTGTACATGCTATACACTGAATGTTTTTTTTAAATTTTTTTTAAATTTGTTTTTTAAAATTCATTACAAATACCGCCGCTATACATACCGTGGGTTCATTAAAATGTTGTACAAATTGTGCCTGTTGATGTGGCACATTAACACGTTGTGGCACAAAACCACTGTTTGTTGAAAAACTGCTACTGGGCTTAAACGATTTCGAACGTGTGTATGTATTAACGGAAGCAGCACCGCTCGCTGAGGGCACACCAAAGGGACGCGGTGAAATGTCGTAGTAGTCATTATTGCGGTTGTTCTGAAACAAAAAAATGAAATGAAAATTAATTAAACTCTCTTTGCTGATGAAGTGAAATTTAAATTTCAAATTACTTGTGATATTTTAAACTATCTTGTGTAATACTAATTATGATTATAAATTAGAAATCTACGAAAGCTTTTCTTTTTCTGAACAAATTATTGCATAAGTTTCTCTAGCTTCTTTAAGAGTTAAAAATAATTAAAAAAAGAAACGTTATTTCCTTAAATACATGATTTATGATACTTAATATGGTTTAACATCAACGTTCAGTTTTTTAATTTCATTTGATGTTGTTAAATAGTTTCAGTTTTCAAACAAAAAATGTGTCTTAAATTTCAATAATTATTATAAATTGTATCAGGGTCATTTGAAACTACTTTTTAAAAAATTATTCATCGATTTTTCGGAAATTGTTTTAATAATCAATTGTTCATTACTTTAAGCCTGAGTGCTTTGCCTCTTTTCTATTATTCAATCGTTATTGTGAACCCCGAAAAGTGAAATAAAAATAAAATTTTGTTAAACAATTTTTTTTTGACACAATCTTTTATGACCTTGTTTTAACCTGGTATTTTGTGTAAAACACTTTTCATTTTTTTCTGCTTCAAGCTCAACTGTTTTGAATGGTTTTCTTTAAATTTTGGTTTTCACCTTTTATTGTACCCTACTTCCCATTTAACAATTATATACAGGTCAAGATACTGTTTGTGACAAAAATAGTTTTAAAAATAACCCAACTGCCATGCATAAATACACACATAATTGGTCATTACAACCTTCAGGATCAGTCAGGATTACGACCTAGCTTCTCACACCACTGGTGTTGTGTGTGTTAATTTTACACATGAGTGGCGAGACCTACAGTTTAAAGTCGACTTCGAATGATAGATTTTTGAGAAACTTTTCATGGCAATTTTTATTTGCTCTCAAAGTTTTTGCCAGAAATCTGCTGAGAGTAAGTTTTGTTATGATGTCTGACTTGGAGTTTGAACCGAGGCCTCATGTCTAATAAGCCAACACACTACCTACTAGACTACGGAGGCTGACCTACAAACGTTTATTCAATACTCGATTAAACATTCATGAACTTTGATGCATCATGACATATGCTGACGATAAGCTCTTTAATCACTTAGTAAACATAACACTGTTACGTTTTTATCTTTTAAAAACGTTTAAAACATGAGCTCGTAGATTGGAAATAAAATATAAATAAATTTAAGTTTACTTTCAATTAAAATTCTTTTTATTATTCGCACAATTCTGTGTGCCACAGTTCACAACTTTATGTAAACAACAACAATTACTTTTTTTGTTATTTCTTTGTTTATTCCCTTTGCATAAACAATAACAATAACTAGACAATTGATTACTCTCTTCAAACACACCTCTGCGTCACACAAGACTGACTGAAGTTCACTCATTTTGGTTACCTGCCTTGCCTTGCCTTTTATATGGCAGAGTAAACAGTTTGATGAATGTTCTTGAAGGCGAATGTTCGTGACTTCACATAAGACCGACTGAACTTCACTCTCTAACTCACTCGCCTGCTTTGCCTTGCCTTTTATATGACAGAGTAAACAGTCTGATGAATGTTCTTGAAGGCGAATGTTCATCACTTCGCCTTATCCAGATCTCTATAAATGTAAACATCGTTGTTTACACATATTATTGTAGTATTGTTTGTGTATTTTGTTTACATTTATTATTGTAGTGTTGTTGGTGTATTTTGTTTACTTGTTTTTTATTTTTTTATGCTGGTGTTTGTTGTTACATTAAGCAGTACGATAATTTGTAAACAGGTTTCTTTACTGCATTGTTTTGTTTTTGTAGCTTTTGTTTATAATTTTAACGCTAAGTATCCAGATTTTTTCCATTTTCGTAACAATATGCATGTAGTATGCCATGATCGCCTCTAACAGTCTCACTTGTAAGGCACTTGTTTTTCTTTTTTATGAAAATCAAAAAGAAAACTAAAAGCAAAGAAATACAAACGACGATATCATAGCAGACAATAATAGAGCCATAAAATTATAAAAAAAATCATCGTAATAAGTAACTCTACAAAAGAAATGTTATAATAGGCAGAGCCAGACAGAAATGTAATAATGATGGTGTGGAAAAAGAAAATCACATTTTAATTTTAATGAACATTGAACTTTAAAAATAAAATATTATTACGATTATAATTTGTTTTAATGGGAGAAATTTTGTGAAATACTTTTGTTTTTAAATTGGTATGTTAAAGTAGCTGTCTTAAGTCTTTTGTTTTCCATATGATTGATTTTTAAGTTCTTTTTTAATTTAATGTTTGCCCTGAAATTATGATTAAATTTTGTTCTAGTCACGGTAATTACAGTGATTTAATTGGAATCTTAATGCATACTTGTTAATTGTAGGAAATAGATTCAGAAAGTAGGAGAAGAAAATCTATCTGTCATTCACTTTGATGAGGCACCATTACATTAATGCTTATGCTACCAATTTTCAAAACCAATTTTTAATGACTTTTATTTTTAAAGAAACAATTTGCATGAGGCCAGTATTCTTACTGAAAGCGATGAGGATACGATACGTTCGATTAAATAGGTTTTTACCTTCAAAGTATAATTATTTTCTATTATATTATTAAGTCTACGTTACTTCAGTTTTGTGAACAGAAAGAGATCAAATAGTGGCAACAGTGTCCAAATGAATCTGAGTCAAAATAGTGGCATTCAGTTTCCCTTCTAGTCTAGAACTTATTTGATAACCAATTTTTCACTTTTGCAGTCGTTTAGTTCCATATTTGGTGTATATGATGTGACTGAGTAGAGTTTTTGTTTATTGACGCTGGCAAAGCCATACATTTTTGATAATTTCTTAGGCAAATATTTTCACAACAGCAACAAAACTTTGGAACAAAAACACCTCCTATGGGATACAACAAAGGAAAAGAATTAAACTTCGACATTTTATCGAATTTAACGTACTTTTGCTAGGCTTAAGGCTCTTCTAATACGATTTTTATTTAATTTCTGGTTTGTTACCAGCTGATCCAATCAATATCATCATTGCTGTACAGTCTGAGTTATGCTCATGCCACCATTATTTTGATTAAAACTAAGGAGTTTCGAAATTAAACTCTAATCCCGAAAACGTTTGCATGGAAAGTATGGCTCAAATCAAGCAAAAACTTAAACTTAAAATATTTAGAGAAAGAAACTCTGTTGAACTTATAAAATTAACTGCACAAGAAGTTATAAAAATCTAGCCGAAGAGGTGTTGCCGAAACAAATCGCTGCTAATGCGGCAATGAGACAGAAAGCTTTAAGAGATATATAGAAGCTAAGATGTATAGAAGCCATGCGCTTACACCAAAATCGGGGGTACAAATGTTCTGAAAAGACCTATTGACTCATAACAATTCTCCAGTCAGGATTACGGCCTAGCTTCTCACACCACTCATGTTGTGTGTGTTAATTTTATACATGAGTGGCGGGACCTACAGTTTTAAGTCGACTCCGAACGACAGATTTTTTAAGCAACTTTTCATGGCAATTTTATTTTATTGCCAGAAATCTGTTGGGAGGATTTCGCCGAAGGAATATTCGTTCATATTTTCGTTTTGATGGAGATGTCTGACCTGGGGTTTGAACCGATGCCTCATGTCTAATAAGCCAACACACTACATACTATACTATGACGACTTCATTGGCTATTTTACAACTTGCTTTAAAAGCCGGTTTTTTTTAAATATCAGATAAATCTTACGATTATTACGGTTTATATCTGCCAGAGAACATCATCCAAATATTCACTGCCAGATTTCAATCTCGCGACATCGGCAGATGTGCACACTTTTCGAAATAGTTGAATATTACATTGCGCCTGGCACTATCTCGCCCACTGTTGTAGTAAAGTTGAGGCTGACATATTGGCTAGAAAAACTGCCAATATGCGAGTCCAGTTTTAGAGAACTTCGAGTGAAGATATTCGCATATTTACTGACAAAGTGATCATTAGAACCCTAGACAGTGTGGACATCATACTTAAGACTGTTTAAGAAGGACGGATGAATGAAATACAAATAAATTCCTATGAGAGACTGGTATTCCTTTGGGGAGGGGGAAATAACTGATTTCAGACAAACTGATTTCAATTTCAGAGAAAAGAAAGAAAACAAACGCTTTTAGATAGAGATTAAGTAATCAGACCTAATGGGGATATACATATACAGGATAAAATAAAAAAAATTGTCGCCGTGGTCTAGTAGGTAGTGTGTTGGCTTATTAGACGCAAGGCCACGATTCAAGCCCCAGGCCAGACATCAAAGACAAAATACAAAAAGTATTTCTTCGGCGACTTTCTCTCAGCAGATTTCTGGCAAAAACTCTGAGAGTAAAATAATTAAATTGCCATGAAAAGTTTCTCAAAAAACTGTCGTCGGACTCGATTTTAAAATATAGGTGCCGCCACACATGAATAAAAATTCACGCACACAACATAAGTGGTGTGAGAAACTAGATCGGAATACTGACTGAAGGATTGTAATGACCAATTATGTATGTACATATGTATGCATATAGAGATCAAGTACAGGACAACATTTGCTTTAAATATAACCAGAGTCCGCCTTAACAACTTACTAGCAGCATTAACAGGAAACTAGCTTCAGAGTGCACACGCACTGGCAATATGGCACAACGCCTTCTACAGAACAATAAGTAACGTGGAAGAAGAGGCATATGCCAATTTAGTCGAACCTATAAACCTCTTGATTCAATTATAATATCTGGTCTTGAGATTTTACCTCATTGTCTTTTTTTTTAACAAAAGACATACCATAGAAGTCACTGTAGTCTAGTAAGTAGTGTGTTGGCTTATTAGACGTGAGGCCTTGGCGCAAACCCCAGGTCAGGCATCTCTAACTAAACGAAATACATATTAGCAAAATATTTCTTCGGCGACTTCCTCTCAGCAGATTTCTGGCAAAAACTCTGAGAAGTAAATAAAATTGCCATGAAAAGTATCGACTTTAAAACTGTAGGTCCCACCACTCATGTCTAAAAATTCACGCACACAACATAACTGGTGTGTGAAACTAGGTCGTAATCCTGAGAAAAGTGTTGTAATGACCACTTATGTATGTATGTATGTATGTATGTATGTATGTATGTATGTATGTATGTATGTATGTATGTATGTATATATGTATGTATGTATACATACCATAGAATACTTTTAAATAAATTTTTTAATTAATTCAGATCTTTTTGTTTTTTAAATATTTTATCTGCTCTTAAATAAACTTGAACTTGAAACGAAAAACAAAAGACTTAAGACACATACTTTTTATAGCTTTTTTCAATGAAAGGTTTATAGATTTAGAAACGTTAAAAAGATAGAATATCAAAACACTTATTTAAAAACAAAAGACTTAAGACACAAACTTTGTTACTTAATGAAAAGTGAATGTCGTCTTTCTTATTGTTTTGGGGAATATCAAACAACGTAGTTTATAAATATATAAAAAAAGATGTTTTATAATCTCTTTTGGGAAAGTAAATTGGATAATCAATACAATAATAACATGCTATCAATATAAACAAAAATTTATATTTTATTTACAGGAAACAAAAGCCATGATAAATAAACTTTCAAACTTTATATTAAATTTTAAATGAATTATTAAGTTTATTAATGAAGTAAAACAAAAGACTTAAGATGCATACTTTTACAAAAGTAACCCCTTAATTACAATTTCCAAAGTAAACAATGGTTTTAGGCGCTCACTGTTATTGGCATTACAAAACCAATCAAGCGTTTCTGTTTGTAATTTCTTTTAATTTCGTTTTCCTTTCCTTATAAATTTCACTACATAACGACAGTTACTGTCATGAACTACTCCCTGTAAGTTTTTATACCATATTTTTCTCTTGTCTAATCACATACATATCGCCAATAGGGCGAGGTGGGTTAACAAAAATATTTTCTGGGCATTTATTATAGCCATACGTCACGCTTGTTTAGTTTATGTAGCGTATAGCCAATGAAGACTGCCTGAATTTTTAATTGATTTGTTAAGCTATTTTGGTTAAATTTTGAAAACGTAAACGAGTAAAGTGTTTGGTAAATAGTTTTTTTAATATAAAAAAATTTTTATTTGATTTTCATACATGATTGTATGACTTAATAACAGCCGCTTAACTTTCACTTGACCAAATGCAGTTTCTTTATTTTGGCGTATGATTTTTGTTTCTTTAAATAGATTTTGAGATTGTAATGTTTTACTTACCGTATATTGCTGGCCACCAAATGGTGTATAGGCCGCTGAGGTTAGAGGTTGACTTGAAGGCTGTTTACTTTCATTGCCTATGAATAATATTTGCTCTTGATATGAACCCGGACTACTGGCACCAGTCGTGGAACCACTACTAAAGGGCCTTCTGTTTTGATATTGTGAGGATGGCACAAAACGATTTGCGGTATTTGGATTTGAAAAATAATAATCTGTAAATAAAAATAAAAATAATTATAATAAAATATGAATATCATTCACTTTTGTTAAATATAAATCACTTTGACATCTACATTTTATAGCTACATATACACTTAATTTTACTATTTTGTTTTCAGTTTTCTTTTTTTATTTTTTATTTTTTATTTTTTACAGGTGTTTTATAGCCTTAAACGTGTTATTTTAAACGTTTTTATTAGTGACACGTTATTAAATATTTTATTACAATAGTTTTTTTTTCATATATCTTTGTTTTATTATTTTTTGGTTTTGTTAAGACCATAACGAAGCTTAAATTATGCTTTAAAATTTCACATTAAAAAAGGTCAGCGACAATTAATTTTTTAATTTCTTTTTGTTAGCAAAAATAAAAAGCGAAAGTTAAACATTTTCTTAGAAATTGAAGCAACACAAGTGTTGTGTAATAAAACTCAAATAAATTTAACAAAAATTATAAATTGTTAAATGAAAACTATAAATAATTGAAGTACAAAAGGCGAAAGATATAGTTTTTACAAGATCCTGGCAAAATAAGAATGCCAGACTGTCCATATTCAAAAGTTCTGCACATACATAATGAGTCCGCCAAATAACTTATATTTTTTTTTTAAATGCTTAAAAAAAACTATTGAATATTTTCTCAAATTTCTTTTTTTATTTGAAAGTACAATCTTTCCGGTTAATAATGGAAAATAATTTCATTCAAATGCCTCGTCCGGCCATGCAGCAGCCTACACCAGAAGATGTCGATTTTGGCAAACAAAAATACTTTTTCAGGTGAAGCTCATTTTGATCTTGGCGGGTATGAAAACAATCAAAATTGTCGCATTTGGGGCACAGAAAACCCGCACGCATACATTGAAAAGCCGACGCACCCAAAACGAGTCACTGTTTGGTGCGGATTTTGGTCCAGAGGCATAATTGGACCATTTTTCTTCGAAAATGAGCAAGGAGTGGCCGTTACAGTCAGTGGCGATCGTTATCGGGCCATGTTGAACGAATTTGTGTTCACAAAAATTGAAGAGGCTGATATTAGCAACAGTTGGTTTCAACACGACGGCGCTATGTGCCACACAGCCGAAGCTACACTCGATGTTTTGCGCCCTGTTTTTGAAGATCGCATTATCAGCCGCAGAGCTGATGTCGTTTGGCCAATTCGGAGCTGCGATTTGACACCGTTGGACTATTATTTGCCGTCAAAGATAAGTGTTACGCCGACAAGCCAGAGACAATTGACGCTTTAAAGGACAATATTCGTGAAGCCATTGGTGAAATACAGCTGCACACAATCGATAATGTGCTTATAAATTGGATCGATCATGTAGGCTACAGCATGGTCAGCCGAGGCAGCCATTTGAATGAAATTATTTTCCATTATTAACCGGAAGGATTTTACTTTCAAATAAAAAAAGAAATTTGAGAAAATATTCAGTAGTTTTTTTTAAAGCATTTAAAAAAAATGTTATTTGGCGGACCCTTTATATTGTTTTATTGGAAGACCTTATCATTTTTAGTGTCCAATTTTTTTTTCCATATTAATGATAAGCATTTAAAATCACAGATACATACCTAACATGATTGGTCATTACAACCCTCGCGTTAGGATTAGGATCCAGCTTCACGCGCCACTTATATTGTGTGTGTAAATTTTATACATGAGTGGCGAGACCTACAGTTTGAATTCAACCCCGAACGACAGATTTTTATGTGAAACTTTTCATGGCAATTTTATTTACTCTCAGAATTTTTGCCAGAAATCTGCTGAGAGGCAGTCGCCGAAAAAATATTTTTTGAAATTTCGTTTTGTTGAAGAAGTTTGACTTGGGCTTTAGAGCGTGGCCTCACACTACCTACTAGACTACGGCGACCACAAATCACTGATACTTTTATTAAAATTCATCAAAGTATCTTCATCCACCCTTTCCTTGAATCAAACGACCATCTATCGCACTATTGCTGCTCTTACAGGCCACTGCCCTGTTGGAAGGCATGAATTTTGCAGCAGCTGTCGATTTGAAGAGGATGAGGAAACTGTCTTTAACCATGCGCCAGTGCCCAGTTCTAGCCATAAGGAGGCGAAAGTTCTTGGCCTCAAATTTTCCATCATTTTTGAATGAAACCCTTCAAAAGAGAAGACCACCATTACGATAATGAGAGGTTTATTTTGGAATTGCAAATTGATATTAGTTTGTGGTGTCACAATGGACCATACTTCTGTACTAGCTTAAGTGTCTTTTAAAAATTCACACGATGATCAATCAGCGAGGACTTCAAAGGTTCAAAAGATTCTAATGCTTTTGTAGCGTGTATACTCTCAGCCTTAAATTTAGAAGAACTCCTTTCACGGTATATCCTCCTATTTTCTGAAATTACGATAAGCGAGCTAAGTGAGAAAGAGGACCTACTATAAGTTCTGAAAGCGCAACGTCTAGAATGGACATAATAAGAAGCATGCACAGTCGACTCTGTGGCTATATTCTATCTTTCGGGCGTCAACTTTATGACAAATGTACCTCCCTATACCCTCAAATATCATTTACTGTTATTGGATAAAAGTAAATGACTCATTTTAATCAATAGAATGTAAACATTAAATGAACTTTAATCCTTAAAAAATGTTCCTAGAACGAATATGGTAAGAAGCATAAACAGTCGGCTCTGTGACTAGATTCGCTCAGTCATCGAATCTGTCTTTCGGAAATTAAAATTGTTTTTTTATTGTTTAAATAAAAGAGTAAGTGACTCACTTTAATCAATAGAATGTAAACACTAAATGAACTTTAACCCTTAAAAAAATTTTCCAATATCTAAAAACCACATGTTGCTTAAGTCTTTTGTTTCCTATTTTAGGAATTTTCTTAGATTCAGGCGTTTTTTTCTTATTTTTCCAAAAAAAAAAAACGATACAAATTAACATGACATTATTTTCTTACAAAATATTCCTTTTTCCTTTTTTAATTCACTTAAAGGAAACTTTATTGTCTTGTCATATACAGTTGCTAACAAATTTGAACACGTGCTTACACTATGTATTCAACATAACAAGACAAGAAAATTATTTAAATAACATACGTATGATACGTAACGCAAAACAAAAGCCTATAAACACTGCTGTGAATGATATCTTACATACATACATATATAAACATACATATATATGGCTTCAACAATCATAAATTCTTTATTAAATGTCATATGAATTCAATTGCTGCTAAAACACCAGCTGAATGAATCATTCTTTGCTGAGCAAGCACATACACCAACACCGCTTTAATCCATTCTACCTTTACATATATATGTATACACACTTTAAATAAATAAAAGAATAATCAATGAATTCTTGAAATTGTACTACCAATACCAATACAAAACCCCTGCCTCTACACACAAATAATTGGTTGTGGTAAATAAAATTCAATAAAACATATGACAAGAAAAAATAAAAATAAAAATAAAAAAATTCTTTAAAAACAAATCAATATTCGTAAAGTGTTTAAGTAGAATTGACCCAAATTATTGCATTTTTTGTGCTTTTTTTCTCCTGCTTTTCGTAAAAATAAAAAGCATAAAAATTTTACATGAAATACGACCGTACATGTGTAGACTTAAGTAAGGTGCGGTAAAAGTTTTGTTGTTGAATTTAGCTGGTTAGAGTGGGTTGCTTAATGTCTATGTTTTAAGAGATAATTATAATTTTAATGACAATTTAATAGAATTGAAAACAAATACAAAATAAACAGCAGAAAACGAAAAAAAAACTTCCATTTCGTGTTTGCCTATAAAAGGCAAGAATAATTGCGATTTCTGGTGTAAAAAAAAAATATAATTTAAATTTTCTGTATATTAAAAACCAAAAGACTTAAGACACAAGCAACATAAATACCATGAGCTTTCGTTAAGAACCTGAAAACCACAATTAGGTCACTAACAGCAAAAGAGTACAACAATCTAAGAAATCTAATTAAAGGCCTATTTACCTAATTATGTTTATTTAAACAAAAAAAAATTTTAAAGTTTAAATGTATGTCGTCGTAAACAGATAAACAACTTCAAAACACAATTTAGAAATTTCCTTCAAGTCTCACTCTTTGAAGCCAATTTTTGTATCAATTTTTTGCCAAGAACTTTCTCTTCTTTATAGCTAGAACTGGGCACTGGCGCATGGTTAAAACTAAGCTCCCCATCATAGTCAAATCCACAGCTGTTACAAAATCCATACCTTCCAACAGGGCAGTGGCCTATAAGAGCCGCTATAGTGCAATAGCAGAAGGGAATGGCTGAAGATACTTCGATGAATTTTAATGAAAGTATCAGTGATTTGTAGTCATCGTAGTCTAGTAGTTAGTGTGTTGGCTTATTAGAACTGAGGTCTGGGTTGAAACCCCAAGTCAGACAACTTTAACTAATAAGAAATAAGAAAAAATATTTCCTCGGTGAATTCCTTTCAGCATGTTTCTGGCAAAAAATCTGGGAGTAAATAAAATTGCCTTGAAAAGTTTCTCCAAAAATCTGGCATTCGGAGTCGGCTTTAAACTGTAGGTTAGGCTACTCATGTATAACATTAACACACACAACATAGGTGGTGTGAGAAACTAGGTCGTAATCCTGACTTAAGGGTTGTAATGACCAATTAAGTAAGAAAGTAATTCCCGACTACAATCCGATGCCTAATAGTTTTAAAACCCTACGAAATATATATGGAATGGTAGGTAGGTAGGTAGAAGAGGCTGTGCGCTCGTTGGAGTAATGAGCGGACACTCTTAGGCCGCACACAGGGCACATTGTAATACCACAGTTCCACAGTAATAGGGAATGCTACCTTTAGAAAAATTTGGAGCGTTTGGGAAATAGATTCAAATCATACAGCCTCAAGACAGTTTTCCATTGGAATTTTCTCCACACTGGTTATCTTGAAGTCGCCGTAGTCTAGTAGGTAGTGTGTTGGCTTATTAGACGTGGTTCAAGCCCTAGGTCAGACATCAAAACGAAATATGAAAAAATATTTCTTTGGCGACTTCTTCTCAGCAGATTTCTGGAAAAAACTCTGTGAGTAAAATAAAATTGCCATGAAAAGTTTCTCAGAAAAAAATCTGGTCTCGGAGTCGACTTTAAACTGCAGGTACCGCCACTCATATTTAAAAAAATTAACGCACACAACATGAGTGGTGGGAGGAACTAGGTCGTAATCCTGACTAAAGCGTTGTAATGACCAATTAAGTAAGAAAGTAATTCCTGACTAGAATTCGATTTTTAAAAATTTTAAAAAGGCATAGAGAATGCTACTTAAAGAAAAAATTTGAGTGCTTGAGCAATAGATGTAAATCATAAAAGCTCTAAACAGGTTTCTCCACACTGGTTATCTCCGATTGAACTACGTGTGTCTTTGGGTCAATGATTTCCTTACTTGACATCTCTCGTTGAACTCAGATTGTCTCAGGATAGGTTTTCTCCTTGTTTGACATCTCTTATTGAACTGAAAGTAACTCAAGGTAAATTATCTCCTTATTGGTCTTTTGTGGTTGAACTAAGCGTATCTTTGGGGAATTGAAGTTCTCCGTATGGTTATAGCGAAGAATACTTACACACAGTTACTAAAGTATACATACATACGGTTAACAAATTTCAGAAATTTTTTAACCAATCCGTTTTCGTTGAAAGTCTTTATAGTTTCCTCGATTTTAAGACGGTCTTTTGCATTGGTTAAAAAATTTCTGAAATTGAAATGCACAGGCCTGCAGAGGTCCATAAAAGGTAACAAATTTCAGAAATTTTTTTAACAATACCGTCTTAAAATCGAGGATAGTTGTCAGACAATTATAAAGATATTCAGCGAAAAAAAAATCTGAAATTTGTTAACCGTATGTATACTTTTGTGGCTGAGTGTAGATACTTAGAATTTGTATCCCTTTAACTACAAAGTCGTGGCTTACTGGACTTTATTCCACAATAGGTTATAAGAAATACCTTCGTCTCTTGTAAGAATAAATTCTAAGAATTTTTATATTAGATATGGAGGAGTATGTATTAGCAATCTTACTACACACGCTTTCTAACCATATAATGATGACGATAATGCACTTTAAACGATAATGATGTTGTTAGTATTACCTAATGGCCATAAATAAAATTTGTTTCCAGATGTTTATGCAGACAATTATGATCTTTTCTTATTTAAATTTTTGAAATTCATTTAGAAGCCTTATGGTCCCTTGTGGTACAACTGCAATGTATTTTTTTCCCTATAAAATATTGCATTATTATGTTTGTTTCTAAAAAAATAGTCCAAGGCAGTGCCTAACTTAATTAAAGGCGGCATTTTGTTTCATGTTTCACTGTATCGATTACTTTTTTTTCTTTTTGTTTTCTTAATAACATGAAACAAACAAATGAATAAATTGTGATATCCATAGCTTTATAGCGAGGAAAACAAAATAAAAATTAAACTCAACGAATTTATGCAATCAAGTAGAACTAATCAAACAAAAATAAATAACAAAATAAAATTAAACATTAATGGACATTAAAAAATAAAAAAATTTTTATTTCAAATATAATTTTTGCTTTTTATACTTGTGTTACTCAATAAGTTTTGATTTGTTTTTGGTGTTTTGTGTTTTGGTTTTTTGGCAGTTTAAGAAAAATAAAAGTTTTGAAGCAATTTAACAGTTTTATTAACACACATACATACTTATATGCTGTATATATATTTATCAAAACATTTTCCGCTTTTAATATTATTAAAACGTATGTGTCTTAAGTCTTTTGTTTTTTTTATTTCATTTCCCATCATATGCTAGCAAGCTTAAGAGCAGGATTAATTTATTAATTCTGAAGAATGATATCATAATGCTTTATTTTAAAATATTGTTTTTTGTTAATTAAACATCTTGCGGTTTAATTATTATAAGAAAAAAGGAAATACTTTACTGATTGTTAAGAGCGAAAAATGTATCCAAAATGATGGGTTATTTTGAATAATTTTTTTTTATTTTAAGAATTTTGCTTGAATCACTTCAAAATCGAAAATAAAAATTAAAAATAAAACTCTTTAGGTCAGTGGTGTAGTGGTGTAGTGGTGTTTTTTTTACGTTAAATGAACCTTTTTCTTAATGATCATTTTCTGTTATTCTTAAATTATATACAAACGTTTGAACAATTAAAAGAACAATTTTTTGGTTGGCATACAATTATATACTGGCTTACAAATTATTTAGGTTTTTTTTCTTTTATTATTTTCCACTCCCATTTTTTTCTTTTGTATATATTTTGGCTTTTAAATGCTTCAGTTTAAACTTTAAACTTTAAGTATAACAAGTTTCCATGTTTCTTAGCCTGTTGCATGTTACCTTAAGAGTGGTTTTATTTCTATTTTTTTCCCAAAGTTTTTTATTCTTGCTTATGCTAGATTTATTACGTTTTTTTTCTCTCTTTCTTAACAGTTTATCTTTTAACACGATGTTACTTTTAAATTAATGTAGCCGTTGCTTAAAGCCTTATTTTAACGTAGTTTAACTGTAATAAATTGTAGCCGTTTAAGTCTGAAAAGAATTATAATATGTAATCAATATTATGGAAAATAGAATTTCAACATTAAAAAAAATCTGTGGGAAAATAGAAAAGACTAAGAGGCCATTATTACAACTTGCCGTTAAAGTTGGGTTTAGTTAAAGTGAAATTTAAAGCCACCTTTAACTTCTTTGCGTTATTACAATCTACAGATAAAATAAAGTTAACTTTTTCAAAAATATGGCAGTGCCGAAGCAATGTCGATAACACTGCTCAATTAAACAAGTTTTTTTTAACGCAATGGCAATGACGGCCTTCTTGTTTTTGGTTGTATTTGGCTCACTTCAACCTTATTGTCCACTTATAATAATGAAAAACAATTTATCTACCAGTTAAAATTCTCCCTTTAGTTAACGGCAAGATGTAATAATGGCCCTAACACAGTTCTGATGGTTTTCTGATAGGCTGATAGCTTACAACTTGGATATAAGACCACGAGAAACAGAAGAGCGGATGCTTACAAATTAGAAGACATTTTTCCTGGTCTTTTTTCAATCTCTTGTTATATATCTGCTCTATTATACTCTGTTGAAGTCGCCGTGGTCTAGTAGGTAGTGTGTTGGCTTATTAGACGTTAGGCCTTGGTTCGAACCCCAAGACAGGCATCTCCAACTAAACGAAATATGAAAGAATATTTCTTTGGAGACTTCTTCTCAGCAGATTTTTGGCAAAAACTCTGAGAATAAATAAAATTGAAATGAAAAGTTTCTCAAAAATCTGTCGTTCGCAGGCGACTTTAAACTGTAGGTCTCGCCACTCATGTATAAAATTAACACGTACAACATAAGTTGTAATGTAAGTTGTAATGACCAATTATGTATGTATTATACTCTGTTATAAAGGAGAATCTGTCTTTGATGTGATAGATAAGATGAATACTAGACAATTTACAGAAGTTCCAGAAACACCCGTAATTATCCACCATAAAACTCTCGATATAGTTGAGAGAAACCAACCAGGAGTTATAATAAAATGGCGGAATAGATAGATTAGATGATTATTCGACAATTTACAGTAATTCAAGAATCTCCATCAACTATCCATCATAAGACTCCCGGAATGGTTGAGAGAAACCAACCAGGAGTTATAATTACACGGCAGAAAAGGTAATATTGGTGTTGCAAAGGGATCTTACATAACTCTAGTAAGCTGTGCCCAGATTGACTTGGCTTAACCACCAATCATTTGCATGACCAAGCGTCCCTATACTGGATATTCTATTCAAATTTCGTAGTTTGATTGATGAAAGACAATATTTCCGATTCTGATGGATATAAAGGGTCCGCCAAATAACTTTTATTTTTAGAAAATGCTTTAAAAGAAAAAAAACAGAATATTTTCTCAAATTTCTTTTTTTATTTGAAAGTACAATCCTTCCGGTTAATAATGGAAAATAATTTGATTCAAATGGCTGCCTCGGCTGGCCATGCAGTAGCCTACACCAGAAGATGCCGATTTTGGCAAAAAAAAAAATCAACTTTTCAGATGAAGCTCATTTTGGTCTTGGCGGGTATGGACCTACAGTTTAAAGTAGTTTCAGAACGCTAGTTTTTTGAGAAACTTTTTCATGGAAATTTTAATTACTCACTCAGAGTTTTTACCAGAAATCTGCTGGGAGGAAGTCACCGAAAAAATATATTTTCATATATCATTTTATTTTAGGCCTTGAGTTTGTTAGTCTTACGTCTAATAAGCTAACACACTAACTACTAGATTACAGCGACTTCTTCTGATGGTTATCCTTAAAGTTTTATGATTGAGCTCTTTGTCTTTGCAGTTGTGAAGATTAAGCTGTAGTCAATGCATTCTTTTATATGTGTTTTTAGACGTGTTTCTGTAACTTTTTAGAGTCACACTTAATTTTTTAATGTTTATTGATTTTGGCTGCAAACATTTCTTATACATTTTAATGAGAACCATTATGGCTTACAAATTAGCCAACAACAATCAAGTTGCTTTTATTTTCATTTTAATTTTTTATTGTTTACACAATAAGCGTGTTAAATGTTTTATTTTCTTTAATAATTTTTAAATGCAAAAAAACATTTCTACACAAATTTCTGTTTTAAACTATAATAACATTTGAAATAAACACAAAAGAATTAAAACTCATTAATAACATTAGTAAAGTTATATAAAAAACAATTCAAATAGAAATGATTGTTTCCTTTTCTGTTGGTTTTTTTTATTTTTTGTTACCCCCCCAAACATAACATTTATGAAATAATAATAAATTATTAAACATGCAGTACAAACACATTAGAGATGTTGATTGCTAATATAAAAATATTTCATAAGATTTTTGTGTACATATATTTAAATTCATGATAAACATTAAAAAGGCACTTGCAATTATTATTTATTTATTAAAGTCATGTTATATCATCATAAATTAGCTTGAAAGATGGATAGGCAATTGGAAAAAAACATTCTCTTTTTCAAAAGATTTCAGTTTCTCAATTTCAATAAATTTAATCGAAAATTATTGATAAAAAGATGATTCTTATGGGAAAAAATCATAAACAGAAAATTTACCAAATACTTGTAATTCTTGCCACTTAACAAAAGACTTAAGACACAAACATTTAAAAGAATTATTTCCAATGACCTTAAAATGAATTTAAAAATGTGTTGACATTTTTAAAGGCTTAGCAACAACATTAGATAAGACATTTAAAAGTGATTTGTTTTGATTTTTCTTCTTTTTTTGGTTTTGCAAAAAACACTTCATATACAAAAAGCCTCCAGCCTTTGCAAACAAGTTGAGACATTCCCAAAAAAAAAAAACGAGAGAGATATACTTCAAGACAATCTTAAGATGCTTTCAAATCAAACAGCTCATAATCTCAATCAATCTACAATACAATCAAATAATAACCTTCATTTCATACAACAAACATATACGACTATTAGTTGAGGCATAATAGGTTCATGCAGACGTTTGTAGCATATGATCCAATTGAATCAGAATCATTTAGTGTCCAAGGAAAATCCATCATCTACCCTCTCCAGTCCTTTTAACAGAAAACATTAGCATTCACCTTTGCTACACAGGCTTTTCAATAGAAAGAATGAAAACATTTCCACATTCTTTTGCATTCTGCCCAAAAGCATTTCTATGAGCAATTGCTTCAGTTCTTATACTTATATTCGGTTTATTGAGTACAATATTTTAAGTGTTCAGGCATAATAATATATGCAGTTCAGCTGCTTATTCAATATTCATTTGACAGCTGGTAAACAAAACAGCTGGTTGCTTCAACAACATTGTTTTTTTTTGTTTCTTTTTGTTTTTTTAGTCTTGTTTTGTTTTTATTTGTCGTTGTTGGCATTTGAGTTGTCAAATATCAACAGAAAATGTTTGGTTAATTGTAATATTCTCACTAAACACACTTATGACAGTGCTGCATTTTAAGTTTTACTCAATATTATAAAACAATTTGCGTGTTTATTGCGCAATAAAATAATAAATTGAAATTTTATATGAAATATTGAGCTCAATAATGGCGTTTATTGCGATTTACGCAATAAAGGTGCATATCTGAACATCACTTAGTGTCCAAGGAAAAGTCTTCATTTTGAATATTTTTTAAATAAGGTACAGTAAAAAGATTTTTTTGCTTTATAGCGAAGCCTATATCCTGAACACTAGGGAAAGAAGGCCAGCTACAGCATAACACTGTATGCTATGGAAGGTAATGTACTTGAACAAACTCCTAATGGTCGTCAATATTGGGCAATTTATAATGAAATTCCATTATCATAGTACCTAACATTCATGAAATATTTCAAATACTTTTCAATGATGCTTGAATAAGTGGGTGTACATTGGTTTTGAAACATAGGGTAGCGTATGCACTAATCGATTTCAATTGATTTATTTGTGTTGGTGTATATCTCCAAGAGAATATGGTATGTAGCTAACACTCAATAATTTCAGAAATGATTATGACATTTTGATATGGATTCATTACAGCAACAACAAAAAAATAAGTAAGCAAGAGAATCTTCAAAAATTAAACAAAACTAGCAAATCATTTCGTTACACAATAATAAACCAAAAAAATTTATAACAATTTGACATGAACAACTAAACAAAAACAAAAAACAAAAACAAAGAACAAAAAAATAAAATAATTTAAAATAAATAATATTTTCTTATAAATAATAAAAACCAGAAAAGCTTAAATCAAAAGATCTTTTTAAGCATAAAAAAGCAACATTGTTTCATAGCATAAACGAAAATAATTGTAATTGAGTGGAGTGGGGAGAAGCAGCATAATTTTTCATTGTTTCTGTCTGTTTAAATTTTGAAAAGAACATGATTTTCTTTCTTAATAATGAAAAAAAGAAAAATGAACAAACAGAGTGTATTTATAAACATAAACGAGTAAAATTGAAAAACTTAAAAGCAAGTGGAAAATGCCAACAAGTTCACATTGCAGATCATTTTCGTAAAACGAATGCCATCGACAGCAAAGAAAAACAAAGACTTTAAATTCACTAGAGAAGCTGATGATATTTGAAAAAACTAGTTTTTAGACCAAATTTATATCATCTATAAAGCATAATACAATAGATCAGTTAATAAAAACTTATAAAAATTTAATGGCGGAGAAAGAATTTAAACAATTTGAACTTTGATTAGAAGATTAATGAAATCTTGAGACAGATATTAAAGACGATACATTTTTGGAGTCAATCACTGCCTCTGAAAATATAGGATGAAAAGCTGATCACTCTACCATTATTTTAAAGGAAATTAATCACCTAATTTCAATGCCAGTGGAGCTTACAAAAAACCTACTAAAACTTTAATCAAATACCTTCTCTTACAGAGTCCAGTGGCAAAGCTTTACTTTCTCTTTGTTATACTAAAAACTCTTACAGATATTCAGTAATTAATCACCTAATTTCAATGCCAGTGGGTCTTACAAAAAAACTTTTAAAACTTTATACAAGTATCTTTGCTTACAGAGCCCAGAGGCAGATACACCTTTGGAGCCATTCACTGCTTTTAAAAATATAGGATGAAGAGTTGGTCACTACACCGATGTTTTAAAGGAAATTAAGCACTTAGTTTCAATGCCAAACTAAAACTTTATTCAAATACCTTCCCTTACGAAGTACAAAGGCATAGCTTTGCTTTCTCTTTGTCATACTAAAAATTCTTTTAGAAATGCCTACAACGGACCACAAGTAAAACAGAACTGCTATTACTCACCAGACGACATATTTCAAATCCTGTAGGCAACTTAATGATCTCCTCTAAGCCATCAATCAAATATCTGGCGATTAAACTGGAATCGAAGAAGGCCTATTAGAAAGCAGCTTAGAAGGCATCGCAACCAGTGGACTTATGTCGTAGAACCTCTCCCAAGAAGGAAGAGATTAGACTTAGTAGCTGGTAATAGTATAGTTCTCTCTGCTCCTACTTCTGGAACTCGTAAACTGAACAAGAAATTACTATCTGCCTAGAGGACAGCAGCTCCATGGGTGACATTATCGTACAACACTGTTCTACACATGGTACTCTGGTAAAAGCGATAATCCCAAAAATCTCCCGCCAATGGCCCTATAAATTATTTCCAACATTAGGCTAAATACGGCACAACTCTCAGAATTTAGCAACCAAACAGCAGGAAGTCTTTTAAAATTGACAATTTCGTTGGAGAAATGAATACCACAGCAAATGCCCATCAGAACTGATTCCTGCCTTACAAAGGTTGAAAAACAGAAGAAATACTGAAGTAGGCTACTAAATCACATGGACGCTGCTTGATCATGAATATTTCTGAAAGAAGTGTTAGAGACACAGTAGTAAAGTAGTTTTGTTTCTCTGCATTTAGTGATGACACACACAATTGTATATTCTTTTCTAGATTCATACTCAAGCCAATGCTTTAGCTTCTCAGCTATCTTAATAACTTTTTCCTTAACAAGACCGTGGACATCATCCGATCTCGTAAGCATAGACAAAACTATTGGAGTCTTGAACAGTCTAAAAGAACTCAACTTGACAAAATGTTCTTAAATATGCAAATAAGAGTCTTCTAGCCTCTCCAGTACTTTCAAGAGAAAACAGTAGTATTCACTTGTGAAGGAATTTCTTTTCAATCGAAAGGACGAAAACATTTCCACATTCTTTTGCATTTTTTCAAAAATCATTTCTATGAGTAATTACTTCAGTTCTTATACTATGTTCAGATATGCGCTTTTATTGAGTCAATAATCGGTTTATTGATTACAATATTTTAAGTGTTCAGGCATAATAATATACACAGTTCAGCTGCTTATTCAATATTCATTTGACAGCTGGTAAACAAGACAGCTGTTGTTTGTTGTTTTTATTGTTTGTTTTTTTCTTTTTTTTTTTTTTTGTTTGTCGTTGTTGACATTTGAGTTGTCAAATATCAACAGAAAGTGTTCGATTAATTGTAATATGCTCACTAAACACACTTATGACAATGCTGCATTTTAAGATTTACTCAATATTATAGCAATTTGCGTATTTATTGCGCAATAATTTATTGCAACTTTATATGAAATATTGAGCTCAATAATGACGTTTATTGCGATTTACGCAATAAAGATGCATAACTGAACACCGCATTAAGTTTTTGTTTAAATTTTTTAAATAAAAAATTTTAAGTATTTTAATAATTCCTGCGAGTACATATTCTTGCAGTCGCTGTAGTCTAGTAGGTAGTGTGTAAGTATACGTAAGGCCACAGACATCAAAACGAAAATATGAAAAAAATAATTCTTCATGGACTTCCTCTCAGCAGATTTCTGGCAAAAACTCTGAGAGTAGGTAAAAAATTGCCATGAAAAGTTTCTCAAAAAATCTGTCGTTCGGAGTATACTTTAAACTGTAGATGCCGCCACTCATGTATAAAATTAACACACAAGACATAAGTGGTGTGAAAAACTAGGTCCATAATCCCGTATGAAGGGTTGTAATAGCCAATTATGTATGTACATATTCTTAGAAATGCGGAAAGCAAACATATGACTTTTCTAAGACTTGTTTTTCTCATTTTTTCTTGTTTTTTTATTGCAAAAATCTAAACCCTGATCTGTTTTAAACGTCATACATCCATAAATCAAAATGGCCATGATATTGTTTATATGGTTAATAATAAATATTACTTGTTAAACAATATTTTTTTTTATATTTCTATACAGAACATAAAACAATTATTTTAAATAATTATTGACGTTAAAATAACCGCAAGCTTACACACTAAACTAAGCTTTAAAACATAAAAATATACATCATAACACCTTAAGCTTGTTATTAACTAATGTGTGTATGAGAGTGTGTGTGTGTGTACATACTGGTAGAATTTCAATAAAAAAAAATACAAAAAAAAAATAATCGAAACAAATGCCGTACAATGCAACATTAGCCAGGCTTAAATAATATAGAAACTTTGGCTTAGAGTTTCTTTGTTATTGAACTCGTTTAACAGGTTCTAAATACAAATATACATATATTGTGGTAATAGAGAAGCCAATGGCCAATGGCCACTATACTGGCCACACACTTTATGGTCATTTTGTTGTGTGGTACAACGCAAATCAATGACAACCATTACCACACAATTCTTTTCTTCTATTTTTTCTGCTCTTTTTGTACAGAAAGTTAGAATTTTTTCCCTGTTTTTTTATTTGCAAAAGAAAAAACTGTGGGGGTGGCATTTTAAATCAATTTTTTTGTATATTTTTGTTGTAAGACAGAAAAACAAAATTTTTTGTTTTAATCAGAACTGGTTTATTATTCAACATCACTTGAAATAAAAAGTACAAGATAAGTCCTTGAAATCTTATTGTATTTCAGATTTTTTTTCTAGTTTTTTTTAAATATTTTTTTTTTTTCTTCTAATGATTGATTATATAAAGCCTTCTAATACAAGTGCTGTTTTATTGCCATAAACTGTTGTTAGAAAAACAAATGCTTTAGAAAAGTGCACACTTTAGCAATTAATTTTAAGGTGGGGTTCTGTTTTTATTTTTTTTTTTCAATTTTTCTACGGAATTCTTTCTTAAGCTTTTGTTCGAATCGAAATCAAGCGGATTTTATTGTATAAAGGCCAGTTTAATAAATAAATATATGAAATGAATTAAATATTATTCCTTTCCCTAACAAAACTCATCACAGGCTTAATTTAATTGCTTAAGAAGCCTTGAAACCAGCAGCCTAATGAATAGAAAATCATTAATTTTTTAATAGCTTTTAAGGAAAAACAATATCTCTAAAGGAATTTGATACATCAGCCTGAATTTAATTAGATTTTATAATCACTAAACAAGCGTCACCAGATATGTATTTTGGTGAATGCTTATTCTCATAAAGTCAATGAAAATAAAAGTGTATTCATCTCAAGGTTGTTTGAATAAAAAAAATCAAAATTAAAATACGTTTACAATTGCTGATTCAGAATAGAAAAAATGTAATTAAAATTGATTTTCAAATGATATAAAATTCTATTGTGTTTCCGCAACTTATTAGCAATAATATGCTCCTGAATAGAAAGGGCATGGTTACACAATATTTTTATTTCTTATTTTAAATAATGTTGCCTTTAAGGCAGTAATATGGTCTAGCTTCCCATCATCACCCATATTGTGTGTGTTAATTTTATCCATGAGTGGCGGTACCTACAGTTTAAAGGCAGATTTTTGAGAAACTTTACATGGCAATTATATTTATTCTCAAAGTTTATGCTAGAAATCGGCGGAGAAAGAAATATTTCTCCAGTTTTCGTTTTGTTGGAGCTGTTTGAACTGGTGTTTGAACCATGGCCTCACATCTAATAAGCCAACACACTGCCTAATACACCATGGCGACTGCAAATCAAAGATACTCCAAACGGCAGATTTTTGAGAAATATTTTCATGGCAATTTTATACACTCTCAGAGCCAGAAATTAGCTGAGAAGAAGTCGCCGTAGAAATATTTTTCGATTTTTCGTTTTTTGGAAATGTCTGCCCTAGGGTTTCGTCCGTGGCCATACATCTAATAGGCCAACACACTACTTACAAGACTACTGCGATTATCTGCTTGTTATGCAACTGTAAACATACGTTGAGTACTTTGCCAGCTATCACCTGATTCATTTGGTTTTCTTTTCTTGAGATTGTTTTGCTGTATAAATCCAAGTTCAATATACAACAAAGTGCTCATTACGTCAATATCATACATTGTTACTTTGCAATCAGTTTAAATAGTCAAAGCAGAATCTTAGGAGATGAAGCCGCCGTAGTCTAGTAGGTAATCTGTTGGCTTATTAGACCTAAGGCCACGGTTCAGGTCAGTCATCAAAACTAATATGAAAAAATATTCCTTCGGCGACTTCCTTTCAGCAGATTTCTGGCGAAAACTCTGAGAGCAAATAAAATTGCCATGAAAAGTTTCTCAGAAAAAATCTGTTGTTCGGAATCGACTTTAAACTGTAGGTGCCGCCACTCATGTATAAAATTAACACACACAACATAAGTGGTGTGAGAAACTAGGACGTTGTACAATGGGTCAATTCGACCTCCGGGTACTGTACTTGTCTTAATTGACAAGTACACGTCCTCTAACCTAACCTAACTTAATTATGTATGTAGAATATTAGGCGTACTTTTATGTTTTAATCCTAGATGTCCCCTTTATTTGTAGTATTCCCACCGTCTCCTGTATTGCATAGAGCTGCACTTTGAGGATTGTGGTGTCTTTACTTCTGCTTGAGGTTATTGATCAAAGTGCTTTTGGTCTTATTATTCTTACTTCCACTGCGAAATCACTTGCGGAGTATTTTGCCACATCCGTAAACCACTTTCACTTACAAAGGCGTAGCCATTTTGGGGCCACGCCTAAATACTATCTGGGCGTAAGGATCGCAACCTATCGCCTAATGAAACTGAGCACCGAATATTTATGCGGGCGCTTGCATGAGACATGTGCAGTATGTTTCCGATTCCATTCAAATTCACTTAATTAAACTTCTTCCAAAACACATGGTGAGTGAATTTATTTTATTTTCAATATTTTAAAATCAAATTCCTTAAATTGTTAAGGTATGTGGGAGAAGTTTGCATGAAAAGGATTTAATATATGAAACATTTCATTAAAAAAACGAATTGGAGATAAAAGAAAATACCGTCCAAAAAGGCTCCTATTCAAAGGCGAACTGCACACATACATAATTAGTCATTACAACCCTTCAATCAGGATTACGACCTAGTTTCTCCCACCACTTATGTTGTGTGTGTTAATTGTATACATGAGTGGCGGGACCAACAGTTTAAAGTCGACTCCGAACGACAGATTTTTGAGAAACTTTTCATGGCAATTTATTTACTCTCAGAGTTTTCGCCAGCAGGCTGCTGAGAGGAAGTCGCCGAAGAAATACTTTTTTTTTATTTTGTTTTGATGTCTGGCCTGAGGCTCGAACCCTGGCTTTTTGTCTAATAAGCCAACACACTACCTACTAGACAAAGGCGAACTAGTTTAACTAGAGTATTCCATCTTTCTTCTGTACGTATTAGATTCTCTTAAAAAATGAAAGAGAAAAATATCTCTTCACATGTTTCAGTATCGTGCTGTTATTAAAAAAAAAATTGCAATTTCAAGTTGTTCAAATTCTTTTCATAGAAATTTTTTTCTAAAAAAATGGTTTCAAATGAAATCAAGTTTTTTGCTTAAGTAGCTGCTAAAATGAGCAACTAAAGCAAGCAGCCAGCCAGTCAGCGGCTAGTAGTTATATTTAGTATTTAATTAAATATTTAGTAGTTAATTTATACAATATTTAACCGCATATTTTAGACGCTCTAATTGTTGATTTATTTCAACAATTACCAGCAAGTAAAGTAAAAGAAACGATTGCAAATCTGCATAAATTATAACGAACTCAAGCAAAAACTAAAACTAAAAAAATTACTTGATAAACAAAGAAGAAACATACATGCATACAATATTTAAGTAAAAAAATTAAATAAAACAGCAACAAAGAAAATGTGTTTCAAATACAGTGAAATTCAAATATGTACGTAAACAAAATTGTTTTAAAAACTTTTCTTTATAACTTTATTTGAAATATTGGATTTTACTGTGTTACATTCAAAAAATAATTAAATTTTATTAAAATGTGTAAATAATTTATGGCAACAAATTAAATGCGAAAATAGTAGCAGCCATTAAATAAAATATTGCTTATAAAAACAAAAGACTTAAGACACCTACTTGAAGATTTTCAATAAACATACGACAGTTAAGCTTTGCGTAATTATTCCTTAAAAAAACGTTATTTATGAATTCAAAATTAAGAAATACATTGTAAACGTTACTAAAAGACAAAGAAATATAATTTTGTTACAAAATTCAAGGTCTCTTTCAACGATTTTTTCTCTTTCTTTATCATGACAAATCACATTTAATTTTATATCCTTCTTAACTGTGTATATTTAATGAAGAAGAAGAGGGAAAAAAACCCCAACTCATGCTCTCATTAATTTATTATAATCCTTGTCTAGATTAAGCAAACATACTGTATAATCATTACCAGCTACATTCTTTCAATGGCTTGCCTGAAGAGGATCTTTTTTTCAAGCTTTTAGTCTTCATACTCAAAGCTGTCCTCTTAACAGCCGGGTACATCAGCAAAAAAAAGCAACTTTTAATATTCATTAAAATTCCCGTTGTATTTACCAGTTATGCTTATCGTTACATTTGTATCTTTTTCAGAAAAAAGAAAACATTTTATATTTTATTTTTCCTTGCTTTTTGCCTTTTTGGCCTGAAACCAGTGCTTTGAACCAACCTACATAGCTGTAAAGTGAATTTATTTTGCTTCATGCCTTAATATTTTATTCAACAAGGGACACTGCTCTTACAAAAGTTTTTGCTGTTGCCGTTGCTGTTGTTTTTACCTGGGGAACAAAGACTTATTTTAAGTTTCATTTTTTTTGTAATCATATATTAAAATTGACTGGTTTTAGTTTTTTGGGCAGATTGCTTGTCAAGGGACAGCTTTATTTCAAGGACAACAAGTGTATGACACAAGACAATACACAAACTGTTCAATTTAATAAAAAACTTGTTAAATTGTATTCCAATGAAATTAAAAGCGAAATGAAAGTTTGGGCTTGATAGCATTAAATAATGACTTAGCTTTTCACCATACTACGCAAATATTTTTCAAGCTTAAGGGTTCCGTATTTACTGTATCGCTGTATTATATAAGAAACTGAAATTTTTATTTTCATATAATGCAACAGAACCACAGCAAGCACTTACAGTCAAAGAAAAAAGTCTACATACACCGCTATATGGAGACTTTTTTAAATCAAATTTTTTATTGTTTTCTAATAATTTCTAGGTTATATTTTTTTATATTCGTTATCGTCTTCACATAACATAACATTCATAACATAATTGGCCATTACAACCCTTCAGTCAGGATTACGGCCCAGCTTCTCAACATCACTCATGTTGTGTGTGTTAATTTTATACATGAGTGGCGGGGCCTATAGTTTAAAGTCGACTCCGAACGACATATTTTTGTGAAACTCTTCATGGCTGTTTTACTTACTCTCAGAGTTTTTGCCAGAAATCTGCTGAGAGGAAGTCGCCGAAAACATACTTTTTGCATTTTGTTTTGATGTCTGACCTGGGGCTCGAACCCTGACTTTTACGTATAATAAGCCAACACACTACCTACTAGACTACGGCGACTTCAAACATCCTTAATTGTAACAGCCTTACACAACGCTGTGACAGCTTTTCCAATTTAATAAAAAATCACCGAGAAAATATTCTACATACAGCAGTGTATGTATACAGCGATGTATGTAGACTTTTTCCTTTGACTGTATGTTAGGTACTAGCACTTATGTTGGGTGCTATTGCCTTTAAACATAAAGGAATACATACATAATATATGTAATAGGCCCTTACAACCCTTCACTCAGGATTACAACCTATGTAGCTCTTCACACCACTTATTTTGTGTGTGTTAATTTTATACATGAGTGGCGGGACCTATAGTTTAATAGTCGATTCCGAAGAATTTACTCCCAGAGTTTTTGCCAGAAATCTGCTGTGAAGAAGTCCCGGGAAAAATATTTTTCATACATCGTTTTGTTGGACATGTCTAACCTGGGCTTTGAACCGTGACCTCAACATCTAATAAGCCTCCTACTATACTACGAAGGCTTCTCGGAATGGATATTTTATTAAATTCACGAAATCTTTATTTCAATTTAAGGAAGGTTCTATAAGTACCTTAATAAACTTTGTTTCGTATCAAAAATCCAGCAGGATTAAGATATATTAGGTACTGTAGGACTCATATAAGCCAAGCATGCCACAGAATGCTTGCAGAAAAATCTTGAGGTGTAATGTAAAGCTGCTTTATTAGATTAATGGCATTATGGCCAAGCAAATGGGGCCGTTTTATATGTAGGAAGGAGAACTTCTAAGCAATGCAGGTGAATTTGGATAAGGACTGACGTGCCTCGACATAATTTGGGCAGAGAAAACAAAACCTACAGAAGTGCTAAAGACCTACGGAAGTGCTTATAGGTTTAAGTAACTTGTAACGAATACTATAACTATGAAATCTATAATTAATATAATGGGAGATGCGTATAACACAAGTTTCATCAGAAAACATCGTGGTCTGATGGATGAAATGTCTGACAGGTTCCTTCTGCACTGTACAGTATACGTAGACTTGATTTTGCTAAAAGCTTTGCACGAAGATCACTTAATACAAATGAATGGTGGAATTTGGAATCTTCAGACTTTATTTTTTTTCATTCAGTGGAATGGAGAGAATAGTTTGGACAGTTGAAGTACTACCAGCATTTTATCAACTATAGTGCAAAAAAATTATATCTTTCAGTTGTCTATCCAGAAATAGCTGACTCTCTCAGAGTTTTTGCCAGAAATCTGCTGAAAAGAAGTCGCCATAGAAGTATTCATATTTGGTTTTGTTGGAAATGTCTGACCTGGGGTTTGAACCGAATCCTCACATCTAATAAGTGACTTCATATTCTCATGATTTATTCTCAACTGTTTTGTGGGATTGATACAATTGTAACATTCTAAGGGCCATTATTACAATTTGACGTTAACTAAGGTAGCGTTTCAACGGGCAGATAAACTGTTTTTCATTATTATAAGTGGACAATATGGTAGAAGTGAGCGTTAAGTTAAATTTAGGATCATCCCACCGCTAACTTTAAGTTTATGTTTGAACTTGCCGTATTATATATTATTTTCAATATGGCAACTTCAAATATAAACAACATAACCAAATACAACAAAAAACAATAAGGCCGTGATTGCCACTGCGTTTAAAAAAAAACTTATTTAATTGAGCAGTGTTGTCGACATTGCTCCGGCACTGCGATATTTTTGAAAAGGTTAACTTTATTTTATCTGTAGGTTGTAATAACGAAAAGAAGTTAAAGTTGACTTTAAAGTTCACTTTAGTTAAAGTTAGCTTTAACTAAACCCAACTTTAAGGTTAGTTAGTTAGTTAGATAAAGTTACCTTTAACTAAACCCAACTTTAAAGTTACCTTTAACTAAACCCAACTTTAAAGTTACCTTTAACTAAACCCAACTTTAAAGTTACCTTTAACTAAACCCAACTTTAAAGTTACCTTTAACTAAACCCAACTTTAAAGTTACCTTTAACTAAACCCAACTTTAAAGTTACCTTTAACTAAACCCAACTTTAAAATTACCTTTAACTAAACCCAACTTTAACGGGAAGTTGTAATAATGGCCCTAAGACTTTCTAGGCTAGGCTTCTAGGCTTTTTATTTTGAATGTCTTAATAATCTTGGACTATGGTGCTTGTTTCCTAAGTCTTTTGATTCTAATGTTTAATGACAAATTTGGCCCAAGTAAAATATATTAAATTTTCGAGTCTATAAGTTATTGTAAACAACAATTTACCAGCTAACTTGTTTTTGTTTTTAGATACAGTTTCTTAATGCCCCCTATTATTCATTATTCATCATATAAAAAAACGAAGTGTGGTTATTAACTGCTAAATATAACACACACACACACAAAAACACACATAATTATACTGTGCACTTTACTAAAACCTACCATGCATGACAGCTTAACTTAAGATTGTAACAAATTTCAGGCTTTTAATTTAGAAACACCAAAACAAAATGAGATTCTTTAAATACTTTTGTACACCCAAAAAAAAAAAACCAAATTTATGTGGGTATTTTCCTTGAAAAGTTTTTCTGTAATTAATTATTGTATTTGTTGGCATTTATGATGCGATACGATGTCATTTGGTGTATCTTTGCATATAAATATTTCCTTTAGTGATGATTTTGTCTTCCGTCATAATATCTTTATCATGTGGAATAACGCCAACAACACCTTCAGCTAAGCTAACATATGAATTTTTTTTTTATATGTTCTCTACTGTCATAAATCATTCAACAGCCAAGACGATAAAAATGTTTGAAAACTTTAATTTAAAAATTTGAAACTGAAATGATAAATTTGAACGAAAAAACACAAAAAAAAACTGAAATAAACGCTTGAACAAATGCATTAAACGTCAACGCTATATAAAAAAATTATTATTTATACAGTCAATGGCAAATAAAACTGCCTTAAGGGAGCAAAAACCAACATTTCTTTTTAAATATTTTATTTTTTTATTCATGATCCAATCAATATAAAACCCCCTTTTACTATATGTTCGTTTCTCTTTTTCTGTTTCAGTATTTAAATTTAAAAAAAATATTTTTTGCTACCCGCTGTATATTGCTAAAATGCCACCGTATTGTATACAATAATGTTTAACCGGATGTTGATAGTTTTGTGGCCTATCGGTTAATTTTTTTTTATTTCATTTTACAAATACAATACAATATAATTTTTATTTTAAATTTTTTTTCATTGTTACTGTAATTATTATGTGGTTGTAGGATTAAACATTAAAATTATCAACACTTTAGCATTAAAAAGCAGAAAAAAATTCGAAAACGAAAATTATTTCAATTCATATAGTATTTGCGGTATGCCGCTAATTTTTTCTTCGGTTTTTTTTTCAGTCCGTCAGGCTATAAAGTGCTGAGTTTAGAACGGAAACGGTTTAAAGGTTAACATTTTGTTTGAAAAAAAAATAATCGAAAAAATATACATTTTACAACGTGAATGGCGTTGTGTATTGATCGTTTCATTCATTTGATTTTTTTTCATACAAAATCAAGTGTATGCATAGAAGTTTATAAGCAGAAGTTCTAGTTTGTTGTTACATGTTTCGTTTTGTTTTCTTGACCAAAAAACCGGGTCAGGTTTAATGTTTATTGATGTTTTCTTTTATAAACAAAAAAACATAAAAAACGTCTTCATTTTTCGTTTTTTTAGATTTGATTTAAAGGTCGTTTTGAAGGTTTTTTGAATCTTAAAATATTTCTCATGGATTTTTTTTAATTTAAAAAAATTTATTTTTATTGATTTCTGTGAATCATTTAAATACAGACTTAAAGCAAACTCAAAACAGGCTTTATGCACTTGCAGTTGATCATATGAAGACGTAAGGCCACGATTCAAACCGCAGGTCAGACATCAAAACGAAAATAAAAAAAATATTTCTTCACCGACATTCTCTCAGCAGATTTCTGGCAAAAAATCTGAGGGTGAATAAAAAATTCCCATGAAAAGTTTCTCTTAAATCTGTCATTCGGAGTCGACTTTAAACTGTAGGTCCCAACACTCATGTATAAAATTAACACACACATTATAAGTGGTGTGAGAAGCTAGGCCGTAATCCTGACTGAAGGATTGTAATGGCCAATTATCTATGTTATGTATGTTATGTCCAAGGGGCCATTGATTGTTATTTGCAGTGTAACCTTTTGTGTTACCTTTTGAATGAAGACAGTTCTTTTTTAAATCAAACGCAATCAAATCAAATTTATGTTGCCTTGAAAATGAATGTAATGTTTGATGAAATACATAATGTAATGCCTGTTTTTTATAGAAACAAATAAACGCTACAATAGCATGTCAAAAAGTTTTCTGAGTGACAGAATGCAAGCTAAAATAGATAAAACTTCCCTTAATAAGGTTTCAATTTCAACTAAATAGTACTCATGAGGCAAACTAGAGGCAATCAGGTGTACTGTGTTCAACTGTTTGACTAAAAACTCGAAAAACCCAGATTTCAACCTTGAAGGAAGTAAAAATTCCATTTTGCATTCTAATTGTAAAAATTAAGAGTCTTTAATCCATTTCATGAAGTCGCCGTAGTATAGTGGATATAGTGGATGTGTTGGCTTATTAGACATGAGACCTCGGTTCAAACCCCAGGCCAGACATCTCCAACAGAATGAAATATGAAAAAGTATTTCTTTGGCGACTGCCTCTCAGCAGACCTCTAAAAAAAACTCTGGGCGTAAATAAAAAAATTGACATGAAAATTTTCTTAAAAAATCCGTCTTGCCGACTCGACTTTAAACTGTATGTCCAGGCACTCATATATAAAATTAACACACACAGTATAAGGGGTGTGAGAAGCTATGTCGTAATCCTAGCTGAAGGGCTGTAATGACGAAATATGTCTGTATATATCAGAGATTAGCAATGAGTATTCAAAAAAATGAGTAGTATCTAATCATACTCATAATTTCTGATATTTATACGCATTCATACTTATTTTAATATCATAGAACCTCTACTCATATCCAAAGTTTGAAGTACTCATAATGTTCATACTTAACAACACGTATGATGTTGTTGATTTCGACTCGCCATAACTCAAAATTTACAAGAATCACAAAATAAGTATGATTCACGTACGAACACTAAAATACTCACTAAATGGTTGTGTGTTTGCTCTGCTTGCTGCTCTGTCTTTTTTGCTTACGTGTCTTTTTCCTTTTTTTGTAAATGCAACAACAACTAAGACTGTAAATTTTGTTGGATGATTCGAGTTGTACGTTTTACGCATACTCATTGCAACCTGTACTTATAAATCAACGTTGTAGTGAGTATGAATGAATCAGAGTACATAGTTAATTTTCAATATTGATAACTCACTTATATTCAAAATTTCATGAGTGCTTATGAGTAGCGAAAAAACGATTCATTGCATACCAGAGATCGTATGTATGTAATCCATTTCAATTAATGTATTCATGAAGCAAGCTAATGAATAACTACAACGCTGACCCTCATAAGAAGGTCAGGCATTGATACCCTTTTGAGAAAGAGTACAACTTAGTCAGCAATGTTCTTAATCTTGAAAAATATTAATAAAGTAATAAAGCAAGAAAAGCCAAAACTGATCAATTTAATCAGTAACGTTCTTCATCTTGAGAAACCTGAATAAAGTCATAAAGCAAGAGTGACCATGATCCATCATAACAAAGCCAGGTCACAGGCTACGATTTGTTTCGGTGTCCTGATGTTGTTGAATATCAGAAAATGGCCAATTTCTTAATTAAAATAGATTTTCAATAAAAAAATGTCAGTTGCATACGCCATAACATACAATTTTACGTTTGTGTCTTAAGTCTTTTGCATTAGTAAATCATTACTAAATTTATCAAGTTTGTTTCTTAAGTCTTTTGTTTATTTGCAATCAAACATGCCAATTAATAATTTTATTTAGAGGATTTCCTAACAATATTTTTAAACTTCAATTGAAAAATAAACAATAAATCGAAAAAAAAACAAAAACAATCTGCATGACAAACAATTTTTTTTTTCATTTTCCATAAAAGGTTTTGCCACCTCTGGAAATTTATTTCAAAAGTCATTGTGACGCCAATGTTAAAATGCAAACAAAAATGTCAACTGCTCTACAGCAGAGACAAAATCATTTGGAGAACTTTAAGAAAACATAGAAGAAAATAATAGAAAACCAAAGAGACTGACATTTAAAAGCTGCTTATGAAACCAAACCAAACCCTGAGCAGCAGTAATTCAACGAATTGATTTGCACACAGAAAACAATTCATAAACAAAAATGACTAATAATGACTGTTAAACAAATAGAATTTGCAATGCAAATATTTATTAAAAAACAAAAATATTTATAAGAATTATATAAAGAGACACATACATAGATTTCTGCAGACATTATTTAATAGAATTGAGACGCCAAACCTATCACAGGCAACACATGCAGTAGCAGAAAAATATTCCAAAATCTCATTAAACGTAAATGAAATGATTTTTGTTTGTTGTAAATATTTCAAAAGCTAAAATACTATGTATGTAGTAATGTTCAGTGTGTATGCAAAACTTATTTGTTTTTGGTTATGGAAAACGCCCTTACATAATGCTATGTAAAGTAAACGAGCCAAAAATAATAATTTTTTTCTTTTTCTTTTGCAGATGTGCGCCGTTAAATGAATGATTTACGGTGAGTGACACCACAATGGCAATGTATAAATGCGCCAGAATTGAATGATTGATGATAAGGAAAGAAATTTGCAAAGCAAGTAAATAAAAATCAATCAACAGAAAATTTCTCCACATTTCAGTTTTCTTATTAAACAATTTTAAAGCCATAAACAAATCTTCTCTTATTCCTTAACATAAAAAATAAGTTTCAAACGAAAGGTGTTGATTGAATTAAACGTACATTTCTATCTAAATTGAAATCTTTTCAGCATTTGTAATCTCTTTATCCCTTTTCGTAAACAACATAGCATTTTAATTTATTATTAGAGCCCAGCTTAAGATTTATAAACTGCGATTAACAACGAAACACCCTCACGTTTTTTTAATTACAATAATGGAGAAAGAATTATGCCATGAGGCATTGAAACAAAAAACAGCATGAAGTTCTCCTATTTTTTTCTTGCTATTTTTGTATAAAACTTAGTTCAATGAACTTTAAAAATAGCAGACTTAAAAAAGAAATTTTTAAAAACATCATTCAATTTAAATTAGAAATGGAGAAAATTCCTGTTGAGACCACACTTGGAGGAAAGATTTAAAAAATGTTTACAAAAAGAAATATCTACCATAAAATCAAAAGACTTAGAACACAAACTTTTTAATAACTTCCATAATTTTTTTTTTGCTTGAAAAAAAAACGTCTTGTAATAGTTTAGTGCTTCTACACTAGTAATGAATTGTTCAAAAACACAAACTTTTTAATAACTTCTATAATTTTTTTTGCTTGAAAAAAAACGTCTTGTAATAGTTTAGTGCTTCTACACTAGTAATGAATTGTTCAAAGAATAAAGAGATTTTTGAAGAATCTGGAAACCTAACATGTGTTTAATGTTACATTCCAAATAATTCTTTTCAAAGATCTACCAAAATGGATTTCTACAAGCTCTTGGAAATCGGAATTATCTCCGAAAACAAAAGTAATATTACGATGTAACATCTGATGGAATTCAAAGCCCAAGTGAGTCTAGATACTATCAATATACTAGATGGTGTTATAAAAAAACATTTGATACGAATCCATACAGAAAACGAAGAACTATTTGCAGATATGGGGGTTCAATGGCATAAGATCATGTGCAGGATTACAAGGCCATCTCATGAAGAATCAATTACCTTTCATGTCGACACAATTATAAACCGGAAATTAACGTGATTCTTTGCATGACTTGACTTGTAGCCAGCTTACGGATAAAGCAGCTGTCAGTCATAATAATGCGTATAGGCGGACAAAGTTGAATGGAACAGAATTTAAAAATCTAATAATTTGTGCAAAAATATATGCTAAGGGCGATATCTAGGAAAAATGGAGGAAAAGCTGGAGTAAAAGATGGAGATCATTTGTCGAGCCTATGTGCTTCTTATGTTTAAGCATTGAGCGCCCCTTGTCTGAAAAGATTTTTAAAGAAGAATATGTGCGGTTATCAATAACGTGGGTTTGTGCTCCCTTATTGTTGTAGGATTTTTAATATTTGTTTCAGATAAGTTTTTAAAGATATCAGAGTCTTCCTTCATTATCGGAAAATAAAAATAGTTCATTAGTTAAAATTTTTGATTTACTTTATGGATGGTGTGTTGGCTTATCAGACGTAAAGCCAGGGTTCGTGCCCCAGGCCAGACATCAAAATAAAATGCAAAAAGTATTTCTTCGGCGACTTCCTCTCAGCAGATTTCTGGCAAAAACTCGGAGTGAGTAAATAAAATTGCCATGAAAAGTTTCTCAAAAATCTGTCGTTCGGAGTCGACTTTAAACTGTAGATGCCGCCAGTCATTTATAAAATTTAACACACACAACATAAGTGGTGTGAGACACTAGGTCGTAATCCTGACTGAAGGGGTTGGAATGAATGATGTATGTATGTTGGTTGGTTGAATGATGTATGTATGTATGTATGTAAGTACTTCTTATGTTTAACCATTGAGCGCCCCTTGTGTGAAAAGATTTTTAAAGAATATATGCGGTTATCAATAACGTGGGTTTGTGCTCCCTTATTGTTGTAGGATTTTTAATATTTATTTCAGATAACTTTTTAAAGATATCAGAGCAGGGCGAACTCAGTAAGGTGATAGCAAGATTACAACAACTCAATTCAAACAAAATTGTTTTTTTTTCGGGGAGTTAGATTGTCAAATGGAATTCGCCGTATGCCTGAAATGACAAAGGCGAATCCATATAATGACATAAAGTTGTTATTTTGCGTCATTATATCTCTTTTGTTCCTTTTTGTTTTCAAAAAATATTAAGAACCAAATTTTAAAAACAATTTTTTTTAAATAAGGGCTGATTTGCGCTACCGCTAAGGTCGTCATGATTCAGAGGGATACTGGGAAGCATAAGAGCGGATTCTACGATAAAAGTTGTGCCAGTACATGAAGAATATTTAAATAAATTATAAATTGTGTAGAATATAAAAAGATATAAAAGAAATAAATAAGCAAAGGAATGTATATACAGTGAAAAAAAAATATGTGCACTTATTATCACGTTCATCGCCACGATAATATCAGAAAAATTTTCACGTGGGCCACGGTAACTTTATTAGATAATTTAGTTAAAAATGTATCAAGGAAACTTAATGTATCACAGAAAATTTTTTTTTGCTAAAATTCCCGGAAAAACGCTATTTTTTATGTCACATATGGCATGGCCCTATATTGAAACTTTTTTTCTCGACAAGGCGTGTCATTCTTATATGTCTGACACATCCAAACAAGATACAGCAAGATACAACAAGTATTAACCTGTTGTTTTGAACGCAGTGTCGTTTGCATCGGACATCTATGATTTACCAAATCGCGTACGTCAGACACATATGACTGACATGGCGATGAACGTGTTATAAAAACTTGACAAATTAATTCTTCCACAGAATTTTGTTCAAAATGACTTTCTAGAATATTCGGTTGCCATAGTCAAAAAATCACCACTTTTTTTTGCCTAAAAATGTTGGAATTTCTTAGTTTCGAAAATTATTTTCTTCATACATACGTAACCTATAGAGAAATGTTTATAATCAGAATATAGTTTTTAAGCTTTTATTTAGTCTTAAGGACAATAAATTTCCTTTTATAGATAATTTTTTCTTCAAAAGTTATTTCGAGGTAGTAAGTGTAAGTTCTTTTTTGGCTCACTGTACTTAAACAAAACATTTGATAATATCGTATACTTAAAAAAGCCCGCACCTGGGCTGATAACGCCACCTTATATGAATTCGCCTTGTATCAGAGTTTTCCTTCATTATCGGAAACTAAAAATAGTTCATTACATAGGATTTTTCACTTACTCTGTTTAACCTTGTAAATATGTAGACAATACATGAACTTCTTAACTTCCATAAATTTTCACTTTTCAATGCCTTAAAAATTTTCCAATCATTAATCAATTTCAGAAATCATAAAACAAATTTGAAAAATAAAAATATAAAGTGGAGAAGTGGAAAATCCAAAAAACCTGGCATAGCATTATGAACAGTTGCAATAATACTCAAAAACTTTAAACTTACACTTGCAGTTTTTTTTCAAGATGTTTCTGTAAATATTTGTGGTCTTTTTGTCTTCTTCTTCTTCTTCTTGTTTAAAAAAAACTGCATAATGCACATGATGTTTAAAATAAAGTGGTTATTACATGGCACTGGTTGTAGGCATGTATGTGTGAGTTGTGTGTGTTTTACTGTATAGCCTGTGTTAAGTGCTGTGAATGGCCTACTTTCATTTTGACAACAACATCATAATCATTATAAGCAACAACATTAAGTTTTAGCAGTAACAACAACAACAGAATATACATACCACAGGCTAGGGCACCACATGAAAAAAAGTTCAAAAACAGCAAAAAAAGAAAAAATCAATGGCTCTGCTGGTGGCAAAAAATACAACCAGCATCTCATTTTATGATCATCGGCATATGTACGTATGTATCATCATCATCATCATTATTATTATTATTGTTATTAATATTGTTGCTATTTTTTATTTAAACTTATTTGATGTTTTGTATTTGTATTGTTGTTTTTGTTAAACATACACAATTACATTAACAAGAAGAAAAAAAAGCCGGAGAATACAAGAAACAAATATTGCAATGTCTCATACAATTTGTAGACAAATAAGAAAGTACAAACGGCACAATTACGAAAATATGATACCCTTTACACCATAGAGAGCTTAGCCTAGGGCTTTTGTGGTAATTTCACAGAATTTTCAAAATTTTCATTGAAATACAAACAATGTTTAGAAGGTGGGTGGCTTGGTATAATGCCTTTAAAGGTAGAGTTTACCAAAATATTTTTAAAGAATTTTTTAATAATTTTTACTTTGTTTCTCTCTCAACATTGCATTGATGGCTTTTTAACCAGTTTTATTTCTTGTTTTTTTATTGTTTTTTCTGTCTCTCTTTCTGTCTGCTTCTTTGCTGACTAACTTTAATATAAATTTAATACAAATGATTATATGCCATTTGGTTAATAACATCATTCTGTACAATGCTCATAATGTACATGATAATGAAGATGATGTGTTACTCTAGAGATTTGATGAATTAAAGACAAGCAAAAAAAACAAGAAAAAATTGCATTAAACCTGCACAAATAAGTTTTAAATGAAATAAAATGATGCCATTGACTAAATTTGTTAAAACCAAAAACAAAAAGCCAATATATTTAAATGGTATTGTTTATAAACAGAATAATAAAAAAAATTAAAAACAAATAAACAACCTGCTACTGGTTATTAAATATATATGACACAGCTTAATGCTGGTTTCAAGTTCTTTAAGAAAAATTGAAAAATTACATGTAATTTGTTTTATTTTTATAAAAAATCATGTGCAAAAAGTGTTATCGACAAAAGACTTTTGCCTTAAACATAATGCCTATGATTTTATGCAATGAAATGTTGTAAATATCAAAGTTCGTTTCTTAAGTCTTTTGTTTTGTTTACTATCAAATAAAAACTGAGGATCTTATTGCCTAAATTATTGTTTAAATAAACGTAATATAAAAATAAATATATTGTTACGGTGTACATCGTTTAACATTAAAAAGCTACACAAACAAATACAACGAACTTACAAATAAACCAACAACATAGTATGAAAGAAAATTGGATAATCCAGAACGCAAAAACAATAAATGTGAACAAAATACACAAACAACAATCGCGTTAGAAATCTCAAGAAGGCGAAACCCCGAACGTTCGACTTCAAGAACCTTCATCAGACTGATTATGTGGGCGTATAAAAAGGCAAGACAAAGCAGGCAACGAGTAGTAAGAATTCAGGCAGAAGAATAGCAAACAAGCAATTATTGTTGTATTCGTCAAGTTGTAAACGGTGGCATATAAAAGTAGTGCGAACAATAAAGAGTTTATTTGAAACTAAACATACACTGAGCGCCATAAGTGGGTCAACACTTTTGTTCTTAAGTATAAAACAGTTTTGTTCTTAAGTATAAAAAAAGTTCCTTTATCATGAATTGTTGTTTTTGTTTTAACATTTTATAAGTAATAAATAAACGTTTTTATGTTTGGAAATTTATTCGACTATTCTTAATTTACTTTTCTCGCTATCCTAAGAAAATGAATTATTTCAGTGGTGTTTACTCACTTTTGGCGCTCAGTGTATATTTGTTTCTATATTGTTTGAAATCAACGAACTCATATTTTAAACGTTTTTAAAAAGGTAAAATCGTAACAATATTTATTATTTGTTTGTCTGTTTTTTTTTATAACACAAAAAAATATTCTTAATAATTAAGTAATTAAGCAAACCATTTAAATACTTACTTAAATACAATTTAAATAATATTACGTTGTAAACTTAATTAAGTACTAAACAAATTGCTTCCAAAATTGATTATTAAATTATTTTATTATTATAACTTCATTTACAATTCAAAATGCATCTTTTTCAAAAAAAAGCTTTTGAAGTATTCTCTCACGCTTGTTTTATTCGACAAACAAATTCATTCGGACTTTGTTGCTTATATTTTAATATGCATTTTATTAACATAATATTGTGTTAATATTTTCAAATGTTTTAACAAAATTTGTTAATTATTTAGTTTTTGTTTATTTATGACTTCCGAGTTAAAACATAAAATTTAAAAGAATAAATTAAGCAGACAATATTTTTTAGCAGGTTTAAAATTTAAAAAAAATAATTAAAATGCATATAAAAATTAATTAAATTTAACATAAAAAATGGCTGTTGAAATTGTTTATCAACGACACAAGTGGCGGCTTCTTCTCAGACACTGAAACATTACATTAGCAAAAGAAGTCATCCCAAATAGAGACTTGTTTATTATTCCAAGCATAGCTGCTGAAAATATATTTTAAAAATTTATTAAAAATGTTCAACGCTAATAAAACAGCCTCTAGGAACAGACATGCAACATCAGTAAAGATATTTTATGAAATTTTATAAAAAAAATTAAACAAAGACGAATCGAAGATGATTCCTATATATTCAAGAAGGGTAAGAAGAGCTGTAAACAACTAGAGAAGATTATTAGGTTGTGTTTGCTATAGTCTGTAACTGTAGGAGTTAACATATAATATAGTTCAAGAAATGCAATTGCTGTCAAATAAGCTCGTTGACCCATTACAACCCTTTAGTCAGGATTACGACCTAGTTTTTCACACCACTTTTGTTGTGTGTCTTAATTTTATACATGAGTGGTGAAACCTACAGTTTCAAGTCGACTCCGAACGATAGATTTCTGAGAAACTTTTCCATGGCAGGTTTATTTACTATCAGAGGTTTTGCCAGAAATCTGCTGAGAGGAAGTCGCCGTAGAAATATTTTTTTTCTTTCACATTTTGTTTTGATGTCTGACCTGGAATACGAACCCGGGCTCTACGTCTAATAAGCCAACACACAACCTACTAGACTACGGCGACTTCGAAATACTTTCCATTATTGCAGTGCTGATATGCCAAATTGCAGCGTTGCTCTAGAGAATTAATGCAATTGAATACTCTTATGTGCAATAAAAGGAACTTTATTTGTTTTTCCGTATGGAATCTACATGAGAATCCTTTGGCAAATAAATGGGTTGCTTGCATAGTCATACGAATGGTCAAAACCCTTAATTCTCAAGCACTCTTTCTGATTTTTAAGCAGATTAAAGAAAGACTACTGATAGTATAATAAGAATGGTAGCCGTGGCCAGCAAAGGAATACGGGGAGACATTCGATAATTCAAGATCTAGGACACAGCAATCTTTCATGGGAAGGCACAAAAATATCAGCAGGCAATAGGATAACATGGAAATACTTTGCGGAAGCCATATACTACCAAAAGGGGTAATGGAAATAATAAAGGATTAGAAGCTACATAAAGAAGAATACTTTATAAGGGGTTATAAGAAATTGAGCTCGTGAAGTGTATTCTGAAATAATAGCAAAAGGTGGAGTGAGCCTTTCATGTATTATACTACTTGTCGTTGACCTAAATTCATTCCTTTCTGCTGAAGATATTTTCGCATATGCTTCAATCGTTTCACTTCTTCATTTTAAAAATCTTTCAATGTTATTTTATGTTACAAATATCAAACAGTGACTCAATTTTAATTTATTTTATTTTATTTCAAAATATTGATTTAAATGTGGGGGTTTCCCCTTAATTTTTTTTCATGAAATTTTTGATAAATTGGCTTCACTCAATTTTTGGAATTTAAAAATAAATAATAAAAATAATAATAATAAAATAGAAATACAAAGAAATTAATTTTCTAAAAATGAATCATATTCTTATTTAAAGTTTAGCTGAATATAGGACAACTCTGCATGAAATCTTAAATAATGGTGACTTTTTTCTAGGTGTGTTACTACAAATGACTAGATTTACCACATTTTTGCTGTTGTTTTTAAAAATAAATATTTAAATATTATTGAAATACAATATTTTATTGCTTATTTTTTATTTAAATAATTATACAACGTAGAATTATTTAATTTATTTTGTAATTTATTTTAAAAAAATCTGGTTTATTATAGAAAATGCTAGAAAGTCACGACTTCCATGGTATATGCATGTTTGTTGCTTAAGTCTTTTGTTAAAGGTTTTCCATTTCAATTTAAAGTTTGTGTCTTAAGTCTTTGGTTTGTAGTAAATGATGAAAGGTGGAATTGAATGTTTTTTTTTATATAAAATGCTTATTATGATATAACACTGCGGATTTTAAGTGAGTTTTTCTTCATCATTTCATTTCATTACATTTCATGTCAATTTTAATGTTTTTTAAAGAAAATTTTATAAGTTTTTTGGTTTGCCAGCATATTTCCTTAAATAGCAATTTAATTATGTTTTGTTTTAATGGCATTTATTTAAAAAAACAATAATGTTGTAGGCAAGCGTGCTTAACTGATGTATGTTGTTTAGCAGCCAAAATGCGAATTTAATTTCTTTGTAATTTCCTTTATATTTTTTTTTTATTTAATTTCGCAACTTATAATGACTTTCTCAATAGCCAGTTTTTGGTTTTCGGATTGAAAACCTAATGACATAATGGACAAAAATATTTTGACATTTAAAACATGTTGTTGTCTTTTATTGTATAAATTAATGAAATATGTTTAGGTTTTGATTAGAGATTAACGTAGAAATAAATTATTTTCTATTTTTTAACATTTTATGTAAAAAATTATTTTAAATACTTGATTAAAGGTTTGTCAAAATTATATTATAATCATTTAATCAACTTTATGGTGTTAAAATAAAGATCATATCTGTTGTACTAAATTGAACCAGTTTTTCAATGCTATAAATCGCACAACATTGGTATGCATCAATAAAAACTTGGTGTTTATGCAATCATCAATATGGAGGACATCTTATACTTGGAATTATAATATTTTGGGTCATATACAGCAAGAAAAATATGATTGGCAAACGATTTCTGCAGGAATTCTATGTCCATGCTGGTTCGGTAGCTTGAAAAGGAAATTTTTTTTTTGCACTTAATGAATGAATTAGTAGAGCATATGGTCTTTTATAAATGACCACTATTTTATGGCCTTAAATTATAGAATTTTTGTGATGGCTGGCGTTAACAAACACCTGTCTGGTTTACTGTCCTTCACTTACAAACAATCAATTATTGTCTCGTAACTGGATCCTAGCTGTAGACGAAAGCTTATAAGAGAAAATAGCCAAATAACCTTTAAGTAGAAAGATTTCTTGCTCTTACATAAATTTTGTAAAGAAGAGAGGATGAATGACAATATTTAACTGAATTAAATTGCAATAACAATGCTGGTCATAGACTTTAGACAGCTTTAAAGGATATTGTTAGGAAAATGGAAATGGTGTTACATCGTCAAAGTCATTCTCCTTCAAGAGCATTCATCAGACTGTTTACTCTGTGATATAAAAGGCAAGACAAAGCAGGCAACGGGATCAGTAAAAATTCAGTCAGTCTTGTGTGCAGGCACGTTGCATGTGAAGAGAATAATCGTGGTTGGAAGATCGCCGTTGTAAAGATCTAACGAATAATTGACTAGTTTATGCAAAAGAGTGCAGAGAGGAATAACAAACAAAGCAATTGTTGTTGTTTACATCAAGTTGTGAACAGTGGCACACAGAATTGTGCGAACAATGAAGAATTTTAATTACAACTAAACACAAATTTATCTTTATTTTATTTGCAATCCACGAACTCATATTCTAAACGTTTTTAAAAGGGTAAAAACGTAGCTTTTTTTTAAACCTCATACATATAGTGACAGTCAACAGGAGTGTTCTTTTGAAATTAAATTGGTAGCAAAAACGCTTTTTATTTTATTTTATTACAAAATACCAAGTATATTCCCAGTGTATATTGGAATCATCAGTGCTCAGCATGGGAATCCTTTGGCAAATAAATGGATTGATTGTATAGTCATACGATTGGTCAAAATCCTTAATTGCCATGTACTCTTTTTGATTTTGAACAGAAATTCAATTCGGAAAAACAAATCAAGTTCCTTTCATTGCACATAAGAGACGACGGATGTACTAGTAGAGTATTCAACTGCATTGATTCCCTAGAGCAACGTTGCAATTTGGCATATCAGCACTGCACTAATGGAAAGTATTTCGAAATTGCCGTAGTCTAGTAGGTAGTGTGTTGGCTTATTAGACGTAAAGCCCGGGTTCGTATCCCAGGACAGACATCAAAACAAAATATGAAAAAAAAATATTTCTTCGGCTACTTCCTCTCAGCAGATTTCTGTCAAAAACTCGGAGAGTAAATAAAATTGTCATGAAAAATTTCTTCAAAAATCTGTCGTTCGGAGTCGGCATTAAACTGTAGGTCCTACCACAAATATATAAAAATTAACGCCCACATCATAAGTGGTGTGAGAAACTAGGTCCATAATCTTGACTAAAGGGTTGTAATAACGAATGTATGTATGTGTGTATGTTTTGGAGAGTTATTTCAAAGATGACAGCATATGAGAGGTAAAGAATCTGTGTTTCTTCATAACAAGAAACTGGCCTTGCCACAGCTCCTGCAAGAATCATATAGAGAATGAAAAGTCTTTCGGCATGCCTTCCAAAAGGACAGTGGTTTATATGTACCTCATTATGGATGCCATGCGATTTGCGTAAAGAATGCCATCTGTCCCCTCCTTATTCAAATGAGACCAGCATAGCCTAGCAATACAGAAAGTACTCTCATGCTACCAACGCAACTAAAAACTTCTGTACAACAAACGGAGAATACCCAGTTAAACGGAAGCAATTGGAACATCTACGCCTGACAGACTTATAGTCGGGAATTCTGAGCTCTCTGCTAGTCTTGGCCAGTTCATACATTATGACAAAATAACTATACCGTTAGTGTCTATAATCATGAGAAATCTCTAGCATTTATGGATGATTTGAATTGAATTTAGTACTGAATGGTTTTCTATCATGTATTGGGTGACCGTTCATCTTGTGAATTAATTTGTAAACAATTATTTATATGGGTAAAGGCTACTTATTATTTTCCACTCCTACAATTTAGTTTTCTTGATGCAATATAATGTATTCCATGAATAGGGTCCATCTCAATCTTGTGTCAATTTCAAAAATAATTTAAACAAAATATTATATGCTGCTAAGAAAACATTCCTATCTAATTTATTTCATTTGATTTGATACAATTCACTTGCCGTTACCTTAAAAAAACAAAAGACTTAAGCAAGAAACATTTTAATTTAATTATTAATAATGTCTTGATATTAAAGCATTTAAAAAAATATTTTTAAAAATATATTTTGACACTCTTTTTTATTGTTTCCGAAATTATTTATGTGTGATGATGATTTTGATCAGATATTATCTAATACTTGATTAGCACTATGGTGTTACTAAATTAAACACACACATTTAAAAATCAAATGCACACACAAAAATATGTTAATCTAAGCATGATTATGGCAAGGAAAGCTATTTATGTGTTGAAATAGTTAGTTTTTTTCTGTTTTTTGTTAATAATATATCAATAAAAGAGAAGAAATAAAGAAATAAAAAAATTTAAATTTTAAAAATTGCATCATTGGTAGTGGTGGGACAAAAAATTTTAAGAAATTTAAAAAAAAAAACTTTGGTGGAACTAACAATATTATTAGCTAACATAAGTATTATACGGGTATTATGCATTATAAAAATTGATAAAAAATTATTTAAAAATTATGTTAATAAGGCAGATGTTCAGTTATAAATAACATATAAATTTTTCGCTTTATTTGTTGTTTTTTTTTTAATAATTTGTGACATTAATTATAATACGGCAATGAACTCAATTTGGAAATAATTCTATTATCATTTTAATTGATTTTTATTTTGTTCTCATAAGAGGAAACAAAAGACTTAGGAAATTAACTCTTTTTTAAGTTCAAATCTATTGTCGGTTAAATTTATAACGGAAGTATTAATTAATTTAGTTTGAGGCCTATTTTAAAAACAAATATATTTTCCCATGCAGGTTTCTTAAGTCTTTCGTTATACAGGGTCATAATCCATGTTCTTGTCCAACTTGACGTGTTAAGATATCTAGCAGTGTGTAATAGAAGTTCATCTGCTTAAATTCAAATACAGCTAAAGAGAGAATATAATTCAACGAATGTAGTGTCATAACACATACATACATACATACATACATACATACATACATACATACATACATACATACATACATACATACATACATACATACATACATACATACATACATACATACATACATACATACATACATACATACATACATACATACATACATACATACATACATACATACATACATACATACATACATACATACATACATACATACATACATACATACATACATACATACATACATACATACATGCATACATAATTGGCCATTACAACCGTTCAGTCAGAATTACAACATAGCTTCTCACACATGTTTATCCATGAGTGGAGGAACCTGCAGTTTTAAACACAACTCCTAATGACAGATTTGGACCTGGGTTTTGAACCATGGCCTCATGTCTAATAAACCAACACATTACCCACTAAATTAGGGTGACTTCGGTGTCATACCACTGTTTGCTTAAATATGCCATAGGCCCGTATCTAGAGTTCAGGAAGCTGTCACAACAACTTGTTGTCATTGTTGGATTAAAATTAATTGTATAATGGAGGCCTTGTCCTACCTCCCTTTCTCTTGTATGGATAAATTTAGATTTGAAATTACTATAGGGAGGGAGTCGCCCTGGTCTAGTAGGTAGTGTGTTGGCTTATTAGACGAAAAACCAGGGTTCGAGCCCCAGGCCAGACATCAAAATAAAATACAAAAAATATTTTTTCGGCGACCTCCTCTCAGCAGATTTCTCGCAAAAACTCTGAGAGTACATAAAATTGCCATGAAAAGTTTCTCAAAAATCTGTCGTTCGGAGTCGACTTTAAACTGTAGGTCCCGCCACTGATGTATAAAATTAACACATACAACATAAGTGGTGTGAGAAACTAGGTCGTAATCCTGACTAAAGGGTTGTAATGACCAATTATGTATGTATGTATGTATAGGGAGGGATGGGATGCATGCAAAGAAAGTAAAGTTTCTGACTGTGGTCAAAATGGCGACCTCCAGGACGATCCTTGTCTTGTGGTATTCAAGTTGACATGCAGCCCTCTCGCGGCCTTCGTCCCCCTGAATGGCATACTATCACCCATTAGATGTTAACTAATGCATGCAGCGAAGTCCCATCCCCTGGACGTTAAATTTGAGTTGTGCGTAGGCCTTGCAACCCACCACGTAAAATAAAATCCATTGAAAACCAGTATACAAGAGAATGTGTTAAGGCAGGCCGAAATCCGTTAATCGGTTTGTTAAAGGCCAATTAAGTATGTAAGTAAATAGGAACTGAACATCATTTGTTCCTTATCTGTCTGTGTGGTTGCTTTCAAGCACTAGGTTACACTGACTTTTTCGTTACGTTTCGAACGAATCTAAGAGGGCGATAAAATACCTGGGTGTTATTATCGACGACAGGTTGAACTTCAAGGAGCACGTGAAATACATCGGCGAAAAGGCATCTGTAACACCGGGAGCACTGGCGAGGATGATGCCAAGTATTGGAGGACCAGGTCCATTCAAGAGGAGGATAATATCGAGGATTGTAACGTCGATAATGTTATATGCTGGCCCAATATGGTCGGAGGCATTCTCCGTAGGGATGACAAGGAGAATACTGCCCTCGGTGTATCGTCTAAGCGCGATGAGACAGATAAGTGGCTTCAGGACAGTGTCTGATGAAGCGGTATTGGTATTGGCAAAGACAATACCAATAAATGAAATGAGAGGGATGAAATGAAGAGGATATACTTTCGCCATCTCGAGTTCCCAGGTCGAACTTCAGCTATAAAGGCGGAGGAACGAAGGACTTCCATGCACAAATGGCAGTCACGATGGGAGAACGGTTTAAAGGGGAGATGGACATTTCAACTTGTCCCTGATGTAATCCTTTGGATGGAGAACAAACATTGCGAGCTGAACTACTACGTGACCCAGTTTTTAACTGGTCAAGGGTGCTTCATGAAGTACCTGCACAGATTTGGACATGATACTTCCCCTTTATGCCCAAACTGTGTAGATGAGGATGATGATACGGAGCATATTCTAACATGCTGCCCCAGATTTATATGGCCCGGGGAAACGAGTTTCGGACCAACTCGGCTAATGGAGGAGGTGTGGAGTTCTAGGATTCTATGGAGCCAATACAGTCAGAGAATGGCTGAAATTATGATAGAATTCCGAAGGCTGGAGGAACGGAGGCGAAATTTAAATTTAACTTAGCGACTTAGACGAAGCTTTAAAGCTAACCAGCCCTCCGCAAAGTAATACCTTACGGCAGTCCAGCGGAGGGAGAGTAGTTGAAGTGTGTAGGGGGTGGGTTTAGTACGTAGGCACCAGTGATGGTGAATCGTGCACTATTTTGTTGGAACAAAAGTGTCTTTCGAAGATTCCCACCTCCGGCCTAAGACAAAAAAAAAACTGACTTTTTCGTTGTAGCATTTCCGTTTTGCTGCATGTTCGGTTGGTGTCACTCATATGGTTACGTTAACAATCTGATCTCTATCGCCTACAACTTGACCTTTCAAAGAAACTAGCCTCACATTGACAACCCATCAAAAATTAACTGCACTTGGCTGCGAAATGTAAATTAATCCGGGCGCTACATGATCAAACTTTTATTTGTTTCTGAGTTTACACAACTCTATTCGTGGTTATAAAAATTTGGACACTGAAAATCAATTGGCCGATGTTTTCGTCAATAAAACAAAGAAGGTCAACAGCAATGGATTTATGTACTGGACTGTAATTGATTTTCAATAAAGAAAATTTTTTTTTTGTTCAGGCAAAGAAATTGTTTTTTTTTAAATTTTAGTGTTCGTTGCTTAAGTTTTTTGTTTTGATCCCAAAATTCTATCAAATTAAACTAAACTTTCCAGTATTTTTTAATGTTCAAACCAGTCGTACAATACAATATTGAGATGTAATGCTTTGTAATAAATTTCAAGCCTAAACCTTGAATTTGATTTTCTCAAACACACATGAGCTTTTTACACAAAACATCATTGTTTAATAAAAGACAAAAAACCGCGAGAGAAAAAAATTGTTGCTTCATTAGTCATATAAAGCGATGAATAGTTGATGTGTCTTGGCTGTTGGTTTTTAATATGCAAACCGGAACTTTTCAAAACAAATTAAAGTTTGATGGTAGTAGTAGTCTGCAGCAAGCCTTGTTTTATTATTTGAAATCCAAACAAAAACGTTGCTAGCATATGATAAATGAAAATGAAAGTGAATGAAAGTAATATTACAACACTTTTTTTCTTCTTTTTTTCTTTATTGTGAGTGAGTATCTTTTATTCATTTTTTTTTGTTTTTCTTTATAAAAGTCAAACAATAAAAAAATGAACTCTTTTTTCATTTTCTTCGGCTTTGTGTTAACATTGAAAGCATTAAAGAGAAAGAAGTAAAAAAAACAAAGAAAAAATAGTTACGTTTCGTATAAGCTACACAGCCATAGAGTGTGTTGACTATAATGTTGAGTGTTTAAAGTTAATGTTTGGAAACTGCAAAACTATGTGCTGAAAAGTAGTCGATTTCTTACGTTTCTTTTCTTTAAATTACAAGAAAAAAAACGTTTACTTTTCTTCCAAAAAAAAAAGGAAAAAAATTTAAAAGAAATTATAACACGTGAGGTTATTGTACATTTGTTTCCAGCATACATACATATGTATGTACTTAAGTAAAGGCTTAAATTTATGCTTTAAACTTAATGTAAATAGCAAGTACTTCTCTTTTAAGGCTTTTGCTAAAATTTATTATTAAAAAAAAATCTGCTACCAAAAAAAAGTATAAATTTTGTTAATTGTTGTGTTAAATGCGGACTTTTTTCCGTTTATCAAACTTAATGATGGCGACCAAGTGTGACGACTATTAACAAAAATCTTTTCAATTTTTTTTTTTTTTGTTCAGTTGTTTTTTGGCAAAAATACAAATAAAAATTTTAGTAAAACATGTTAAAAACATACAGTTAGTTTTGCCCTGAACATGAAAAACAAAACCATCATTAATGTAAAAAAAAGAAAGAAATGCTACGAAGTTATTAATGAATATTTTCTCTCTTTGGCATGCTATAATTACTTAATTGCTGACAAAAACAAAAACTGAAAACAATCTTAAAATACAATATACAACAATAACAACAACAACAACAAAAGTCTTGACAGTCTTTTATTCCGTTGCAGATCTTTGTGGTATTATGCTATGTAATGTGCTATTTTGTATTTGAATATTTCTTTGTTAGAAGACATTATTATAATATCATTAATGATTATTCCAAGCGTTACTGTCATATTTTGCTTTTCTATTATAGGAAAGTCGCCGTGGTGTAGTAGGTAGTGTGTTGGCTTACTATTCGTAAAGCCCGGGTTCGTATCCCAGGTCAGACATCAAAATGAAATATGAAAAAAAAATATATTTCTTCGGCGACTTCCTCTCAGCAGATTTCTGGCAAAAACTCTGAGAGTAAATAGAATTGCCATGAAAAGTTTCTCAAAATTCTGTCGTTCGGAGTCGACGTTAAACTGTAGGTCCCGCCACTCACGTATAAAATTAACGCACACAACATGAGTGGTGTGAGAAGCTAGGCCGTAATCCTAACTGAAGGGTTGTAATGGCCAATTATGTATGTATTATAGGAAAGTAAAGAATGCTACGCAGTTTGCTAAAACAACTTGTGGAGTTTACAGAGGTAAGTAGGTTTGGAGTGGTAACTTCGATACCAAAAGCTCACTTGAGTGCGCACAGGGTTCTACCGAGACAACGCTGTAAAATAGCAGCAAAATGGTTTGCTATTTTGATCTATGCGTGCAATCTTTTCCAACAGATTTGAAGAAATGATGCAAAATATTGAAAAACACCAGTACATCAGTAGCAAGAGCGCTCACAGGAATCTACAGAGACAACGCTGTAAAATAGCAGCGAAATGGTTTGCTATTTTGATCTATGCGTACAATCTTTTACAACAGATTTGATGAAATGATGCAAAATATTGACAAACACCAGTACATCAGTAGCAAGAGCGCTCACAGGAATCTACAGAGACAACGCTGTAAAATAGCAGCGAAATGGTTTGCTATTTTGATCTATGCGTACAATCTTTTACAACAGATTTGATGAAATGATGCAAAATATTGACAAACACCAGTACATCAGCAGCAAGAGCGCCCACAGGAATCTACAGAGACAACGCTGTAAAATAGCAGCGAAATGGTTTGCTATTTTGATCTGTGCGTGCAATCTTTTACAACAGATTTGATGAAATGATGCAAAATATTGAAAAACATCAGTACATAAGCAACAGGAGCGTTCAGAGAGTAGGTATTCGTTACCAAAGAATTATCAGCCATTTGCTGAAGCTGAATACACAAAGAAAATCGATGTTCGGTTGTCACATGAATTCAAAATTTAATGAACCGAATTTCATTTGCTATGCACTGTTAATTCTATTTATAAAGCTGATGGCAGAAAGTGGATCACATTCGACAATAACATGGGAAAAATTGAAGAAAGTTAACTCCTGTCTAAGCCACGATTGACACTTGTAAACGTAATGATAAGTTTCTGATGGAATCGATATTTAAATTAGGCCGTAGGGCCATCTCTGTTATTGTATCTATTCTCACGGGCCATTGTGTAGTTAGCAGACCAGCGGACAGGTTTTGTTTATCTGCTAATGACTTTCGAAGAAGTTGTCGATCAGTCAAGTAGGAAGAGAGTGTTGCCTACTTTATCTCCAATTGTCCATCTTTGGCTTCCCTCCTTATTGATCGCTTAAAGAGGATGTGTTTTTACTTGACATGAAACTGATTACTAGAATTCATTCAATCATTGAATTTTCAGGATTGTTTTTAGTTGTTTACTTAGGTAACAATAAAGTCGCCGTAGCCTAGTAGGTAGTGTGTCGTCTTATTAGACGTAAGGCCATGGTTCAAACCCCAGGTCAGACATCAAAGCGAAAATATGAAAAATATTTCTTCGACGACTTCCTCTCAGCAGATTTATGGCAAGAACTCTGAATGTAAATACAACTGTCAGAAGTCGCTGTAGTTGTAGGTAGTGTGTTGGCTTATTAGACGCAAAGCCAGGGTTCGAGCCCCAGGCCAGACATCAAAGACAAAATACAAAAAGTATTTCTTCGGGGACTTCCTCTCAGCAGATTTCTGGCAAAAACTCTGAGTGAATAAATAAAATTGCCATGAAAAGTTTCTCAAACATCTGTCGTTCGGATGCGATTTTAAACTGTATATTCCGCCAATCAGGTATAAAATTAACGCACACAACATAAGTGGTGTGAGAATGTAGGTCGTAATCCTGACTGAAGCATTGTAATGACCAATTATGTATGTATGTATGTATGTACTTCGGTAATTATGCAGCAACGATTATTAGTTTTGGGACATGGCATCATAATGCACCATGGCATCTGATGGTATACACGACTGAACTTTAATTTGAATAAAGCTGTCTCTGCGTTCTATTCTATCCTGCACTCGACGTAGAACATAGTTTAAGCATTAATGAATGGGCATGTCTCCTAACATTATGACGAAGGTTAAAAAAATCTGAGTATTTAATTCAAATATTCAGGAAAGTAAATTATGAAATACTTGGTGTTCTACTGAATTTGATCTAGGAATACAGGATATAAAGATATAAAGAAAACAGAAAGAACCCGGACATAATGACAGAAGACTGCCTAATCTTTATAACTAAAAAGCCTTGTACGGACTAGTGTAAAAAGGGACGATGTGGACAGAAAAAAACACTATTACTCTTAAATGTAACGATCTGAGTGGTATTTCTGCGATTACTAGGGTGTATGAAAACTCTGAAAATATTGAATTCCTTCCAAAAGTGGCAAAAACACATAAATTTTGACAGTCGACACTAAATCCATAGAATAGAGTTAATGATGACGACATTGAATGAGTAGAGATTAACTCTTAAGGGCACTACACGAAATTATTTCAAATAACAATAAATTTCAAAATGCGAAACTCTGGTATACTGCAGTGTATTGAACATACCATTTTATTTACAATACTCTCAGCAATAATTTTCCTTTAAAAATTAGGAATTAATGGCACAATGTTTACTATCAATCTGCTGGTTTTTATACACAAAACAATGTGTAACCAAATAATTGCCTATCAATTGTACAAAATCTATTAAAAAAAAACAATAAACGCCTTGCCTTCTCTTAAATCTCTTTAAAATTAAAAAAACTCAATTCAGAAAAATTGTTAACAATCTTTAAACATCCAATCATGTTTCTTTAAATCGTTTGTTTCATTCATTAATTGAAAATAAAACTTGCAATTAAAAAGTAAAACAAAAAGGCAATCAAAATGGAATTTTTTGCGCAAATGATATTTAAATTTCGATTAAATTTTATATGCAAAGGAACTTGTTTTACTTGGTTTTAATATTTTGAAACAAAAGACTTAAGAAACAAACTTTAAACATGCCACAACTTGTATTTTGCAAGCGAAAGCAAACGGATTTTATTGAACACATTTTTTAAAAAATATTGCAAAACGAAAAAAATTAAAAATTATGTTTCAGGTTTCTTGCTTAAGTCTTTCGTTTTATAAAATAAATTAAATAATGCATGGGATTTTCAAGAAGAAAAAAACAAAGACAGCGTGGCTATAAGTTTTTGGAAGAGGTTTTTAAAGGTTTTACTCAACGTTTTTGAATTTAAAAAGCCGAATGAGTTAAGAAACAAACAATTTTGAAAAGCAAATCACATCAATTCGAAAGAGAGTATAAAGTTAATAGTGTTGGATTCTTTATTTTCAAAATAGAACAGATTGCAATGACTTGTGCGATATGTGCTCTTTCGAATCGCTTTACAAATTCTGATACAAATTTACTTTTCCTTTAATTAATTCATGTTTGAAGTGATTTTTTAATTGAACTATTTTGCATCAGAGGTGTTATAACATTTGTCTGCCTCTAATGCTTGAAAGATAACGAACACCAGACTGTTAAACACTAAGTAAAACAAGCTGTTAATATTTCTTTAAAGCTTAATAAGTAAATACAACTACGATACGTCTTTTTTTTTGCTTCTTGTATTACTTTCAATAATCAACATCAACACTTGAAACCTGTTGACCAAGTTACACACATATGATTAATTGTTAAGAAAATACGGTAAATAATGTTTAAAACCAACAACATATCAACAGAAAACTAAAAACAAAAAAATTATTAATAAAACTTGATTTGTTTTAAGCAGCTGCTAAAAACTTGTACTACTGACAGCCTTAGAAAATCTTAAGGTGGTCCATGAAATGTAATGGGAAGCCAAAAAGAAAAGAAATTAAACCAAAACGATAAGCAAACGAAAACGTAAAGGAAATAATAAATCCTGTTTAGTAAAGTTACTAAAAAAAACATTAAACAGCATAGTTTCCTGGCTTTCAAACTATATTTCAAACAAATGTATTGACGTCAATAAAATAGAATCTAAACAAGTTTTTTGTCTAGTCTCAGACCCTATTTAAATTTTATTTGTAATTATTTATATTGTGTGTATCTGTGGTTCATTTAAGTTTAAATTCCTATTCAATTTTATATCTTAAGACTTATGAAACTGCTTATTTTTAAAGCCTATTTAATATACATGAGTATTTAAATTTTATTTGTATCTTTTTAACGCTTTTTCTCTTTAAATCCCTAATCTAAGTTTGCATCTTAAGATGGTTTTTTATTTCTTCGCTGAAATATTCATATCACCCCAAAACTTGTTAATCGCCTTACTAATCAAATGAGTTTTTTTGTTTTGTTTTTTTAATCAAAAAACCAGCTTTAACTAATTCAGATCTATTTTTTATTCAAAAAATAATCATTAAAAACAAAACACAAAAACAAAAACAAAAACAGTAACAGTAACAACAAAAGTAAATAAAATTTAACAGCCTCATATTTTCTAAATAACCAGCCAACAAAAAACACCAAAAAAACCTAAAAAACACGCAAAAATAACTGAACATTTTACAAAAATATTTGCAGTTCAACTCAACATTTTTCTTTTTTTTAGTTTTTTAGTTTTCTAATGCCTTGATTGTGTATTTAAAACAATTTAATGATTTTTAGTTTTGCCAAGTACTTTTTGTGTATCAAAAAAAAAACATGCATGCTCGTACTAATATCAGTTAGTATCTCTAGTTTTTCTAGAGCATAACAGTGAGATGGAGTGTAAGATTTAAAAGTATCAAATGAAAACTGAAACAATTTGATCATGTGAGCATATGAGACATTCCATGGCGAAAAGAACACCTCGATTGGGTGTAAGAAATGTGAGTTATCAGAGTGAATACAATGAATCGTTTTTCGCTGCTCATAAGTACTCATGAAATTTTGAATATAAGTGAGTCAACAATAATGAAATTTAACTATGTACTCTGATTCATTCGTACTACACTACAACGTTGATTTATAAGTACAGGTTGCAATGAGTATGCGTACAACGTTGACATCAAACTCATACCATTCGAAATATGTTTGATTCATAAGCCTACTCATTCAGATTCATAACTTTTGGAAAATACTTATAATACTTATAAAGGATTCAAGTGACTCGAATCATTCATCAAAATATACAGTCTTAGTTGTTGTTGCATTTACAAAAAAAAAAAAGACACATGCAAACAGAGCAAACACACAACCTTTTAGTGAGTACTTTAGTGTTCGTACTCGAATCATACTTATTTTGTGATGCTTGTATATGTTGAGTTATGGAGAATCGAAATCAACAACAACATACGTGTTGTTAAGTATGAATATATGATGAGTACTTCAAGCTTTGATTGTGAGTAGAGGTTCCATGATATTAAAATAAGTAAGAATGCGTATAAGTATCAGAAATTATGAGTATGATTCGATTCTACTCATCTTTTTGAATACTCATTGTGGATCTCTGATACATACATATACTATAACTGGTCATTACAACCCATCAATCAGGATTACGAGCTAGCTTCTTACACCACTTATATTGTGTGTGTTAATTTTATACATGAGTGGCGGGACCTACAGTTTAAAGTCGATTCCAAACGAGATTTGGAAAATTTTCATTGCAATTTTATTTATTCTCAAAGTGTTTGCCCTAAAACTACTGATAGGAAGGAGCTAAATAAATATTTTTTCAGATTTTCATTTGTTGGAGATGTCTGACATGGGGTTGGAACCGAAACCTCATGTCAAATAAGCCAACACACTACCTACTGCACTGCGGAGACTTCTCAGAATGGATATTTTATTAAAATTCACAAAATCTTTATTTCAATTTAAGAAAAGTTTTATAAGTGCCTTAATATAGTTTGTTTCGTATCAAAAATGTTCCAGTGTTACGATATATTAGGTACTGAAGGACTCATACAAGCCAAGAATTCCACAGAATGCTTGCAGAAAAATCATGCGATGTAAACAAAAGGTGCTGCACGTTGCATGGTATTATGGCCAAAGCAATGGGGTCGCTTTATATGTAGGAAGTGGAACTTCAAAGCAATGCAGATGAAATTGGACAAGGACTGACATGCCTCGACATAATTCGGGCAGAGGAAACAAGACCTACAGCAGTGTTAGAGGCTTTTATAGATTTAAGTAACTTGTAGCGAAGACTAGAGCTATGGAAACAATAGTTAAGACAATGGGAGTTGGCTCTAACACCAGTTTCACCAGAGAACATCGTGGTCTGATGGATGAAGTGGCTGACAGGTTCCTTCTTTACAGTCAGATCCGGTAGGCTTGATTTTGGTAAATGCTTTGAAACGAGATGACATATATAGAAATGAATGGGGAAATTTGGAATCTACATACAGTGGACAGCAAAAGTCTTAGTGCTCCAATATATTTTGACAAAAAAAGTCCCCACAGGCATAATACTCTTCCACAAAGCCCCGATATGACTTCAAGAGAGTATTCAGGAGATCATTTGAAAGAACGGTTACGTAATCGCTAAACCTCAAACAACAGTCAACCGAAAAAATGGCTCATGGTGCCACCAGAAATCACTAAACAAAACTTGTGCATTCAATTCCAACATGGGTTAAATATAGGGCTTGACCTTCTACTAAATACAAGGGATAACATTTTCATATATTAGGCCTTTGAATTTTAAATTTACTCAGGGTTCTCCTTGGAGGTGCCTATGGAGTCATCTGAAACTTTTCCTTATTTTTCTCTTGTTTTATGAAAAAAATTAAAAAATGATTTGTTTTATAATAAAACAGAAGTAAATTAATAAAATAAACATAAAAAAATTAAGTTTTTATACAAACTGTTGGTTAGAATTCATGAAATTGTCAAAATATATTGGAGTACTAAGACTTTTGCTGTCCACTGTCCATTCTTAAGAGAGCTAGTTTACCCAAATCTTTCTCTGAAATGGAAAGAGTAGTTTGGACGATAGTTTGGACAATAGTTTTGAATATATATTGGGCAAAAGACTGGGTTGATTTAGGCCTTTTGGTATGAAATTATAGCGCGAAGAACTTTGTATCTTGCAGTCAATCCAGAAATAGCTTAAGAATAGTACTTGTTTTCCTGACTGGGCAGTATAGACTAAAAGAACGTGTATACAGGACACGATTCACTTCAAGTGCAATATGAAGATTATGTGATGAGGACCAAGAAGTATCAGAACATATACTTAGAAACTGTACAGAAATAATGCATTTGGGAATACCAGGGAAATTATCAGGAATTTGTAACCGAACTTTTTCGAATAATCGATATTTTTAAATCTTTTTCTAAATATTGTATACATAATGATTAAAACTAAGTTTTTGCCAGAGGTCTTTTGATATATTTTATCCTAAACTGTTACTTACTTCCTCTAACAATTTACAATTATTTACGATAGCACAGAATTTTCTTTATTCACTTGAATTCCACACCCTTTTCAACACTTCAAATATAAAGAAGACGACTATATATACCCGTATTCATTGTAGACAAAAGGATTTGATTACAATATTTTCAAACAAATTACTATGGGTTGATGATGAAGTTTGTTGCCTAAGTCTTTTGATATTAAGCTGACTGCCTACACATTATTTGTTATTGTTTTTATTGTAAAATAACCCATATATTAGAGGAGTAGGTAAATACAAAAAACATACATTTCCATAGATTTGTAATAAAAATTGTAAATAAACAAATTTTCCAACAAGTTTTTCTAGTTTTTCTTGGCTTTTTAGTATTTCAATAACTTTTTTTTGATGTTTTTGTAGTTGTTGTTTAAGTTGTTGTTTTTATAGTATTTGTTGCGTTTGAAACTCGTGCAAAGTTTCTTACCAAAAGATTTTTATGAAACAATTTTTAAACAGCATACGTACTATTGATCGGCTTTAAACTAAATGTATAACAAGATTGGGATTACACGAGTCGATTCGATGTTATGAAAATTATTGTTGAATTGTAGGTTTTTTTTGTGTTGTTGTTTGCTCTTTTCCAATCAGCCTTACATAAGTTCAGACACCTGCTGTAGGCTTAAAAAATTAAAATAAAATCAAATTATAAATTGAAAACATAAGAAAAGAAAAAATTTATTGAAAGGGAAATGTTTTCTACGCTAAATAGCTTAAAGCAGAGAAAACATAGAAAAAAATTTGTTTAAATATGCTCTATTTAATTTGATTTTTTTGTTAATTTAATTACTAATGCCTGAGTACCATGGATTTAAACTCATACAAAAGAAATTTCATCCGAAATGAAAGAAAACCTGCTGCTTAAGCTTCCTTTTCATTGCTAAGTTTACTTAAAAAAAGACTGTAATTTGTGGGTTTGCATGTTAACTTTTAATTGCTTAGGAAAATTATTTTCTTTCACCAAACTGAGTACACAAAAAAGTACTCAGCCATTAAGTTTTGTTGTGAAAAAAAAACAAACAAACTCTGCTAACTAACTAAGCATCATCAATGTGAAAATTTGTAAAAAAAAAAACACAAGAAAAATTACAAAAATTTTTTTTCATTTTTATAAATTTTTAACAAGAAAACTTTAATTTAAAAAAAAGGAAACTTTTTTTCCTGCTTTAACATTCAACAATGAATGCGTTTGTTGGTAAGAAAAAAAATAAGTGGCATTGAAAACTTTTTTGATAAACCACACTCGCTACCTATCATTCATTGCACAAATAATAGAGAGTCAAACAATGTCAAGTGAAATGTTATAAAGAAAATCAACGAAAAGAAAAGAAAGTTTTGTTGTTGTTTTATTGTCGTAAATAATAATAGTGTGGTTAAAAGAAATTAAAACAAACAAAAAAGTAGAAATTATTAATAAATAATAAATATTTTTCTCTTTTTTATACGTAGTATTTATTCAATCATACAAAGTAATTGTTAGTTTTGATTAAGAAAAAGAAATTGAAAAGAAAAATAACAAAGAAATTAATTTGTATGCCAAGAGCATTCAGCTGCTATTGAATAAGAAAAATAAATTTGTATATATAACGTCATTGATATTTTACTTTTTAATAAAAATAAATTGTAGCCACTCACTACTGACCGCTCTTATACTGTGTAAAACGTTTGACATAGTTAGGTTAGGTCTGAGTGGTAGCTCTGATTTCACAACGCTCACTTGAGCACGCATAGCGGCCCGTTGCCGGGTGAACGCAGTCCCTGTACTGACCAAGTTCCACCAAAATCAGGGAAGAGGAAGAAGTTGGTCAGCGCAAGGGCTGCACTTTGACAACTCTTTGACAACGTTTGACATAATTAACCTTTATTTTTCATAGAAAATATCCTCCTATTTTTATTTAAATTTCAGTACCTGCAACATCTCAAAAGTGCTATAAATTGTGACTAACAAGATGGAATTAATTGCTACTATTAGCAATTAGGACTAATCTCTGTAGCATAAGAGAGAGCATATTGGGCAAATAATATGACTGTATTACGTTTTATATTCTATTTCGAGAAATCAGTAATGTTGGTTGTTTTCCATGGGATGCATACATACATAATTGGTCGTTGCAACCCTTCAGTCAGGATTACGACCTAGCCACTTATGTTGTGTGTGCTAATTTTATACATGAGTGGCGGGACCTACAGTTTAAAGTCAACTCCGAACGACAGATTTTTTGAGAAACTTTTCATGGGAATTTTATTTATTCACTTAGAGTTTTTGCCAGAAATCTGCTGAGAGAAAGCCGCTGAAGAAATACTTTTTGTATTTTGTTCTGATGTCTGGCCTGGGGTCGAACCCTGGCTTTACGTCTAATAAGCCAACACACCACCTACTGGACTACGGCGACTTGCCTATAGGATACATGATTTCAATTTCTGATCTACAAATTTTCTGAGTTTCCAAGGCTTCACATCAAAGTTGCTATACTTTAAATGATCATAAAGAATCCGTCTTTCATTGCGAGTAAAACAATGGAGCTGAAATGTTATCATGTTAATTATCAATTAAGCGTTTAAAGTATTGCGTTATATTATATGATTCTTCCGAGTAGAGAGCATGTTTATACCACAAGAAGTCCAGTTAATTAAAGCTGAAAAAAATAAGGCAACTGGTGATGAGGAATCACAAAATAACCATTATAAAATTTATTGTAGTTATAGCCATATCAGTTAACCTTATTATGGATATCATATGTACTTAATCTTCTCAATTTCGCTTAGAATAACCATACCAATTAGCTCAAAAATATTGTGAGAAGAGTTGAATCAAGGATATATGATTATAGAGTCTAAACCAAACTTCAGTAGATCTTATGGAAAAGAAATCAACTTCTTTTTCACAGTATTACCTTAAAACAATATACCATTGGCAGTTAGAATAGGAAAAGACTTGAATTTATGGCGATAAAAGATGGTGAAGAGCCACGTTGGTAATACTTGACTTTAAACTCACGCATATCAAAAAATTTTCATCATGATTTTCCAGAAGTTTTTATATTCTTTTCAGATAAAATGGTTTAATTCGTCTCCAAATAAATCATTTAGATATCTCGAAATATAAAATTAACAACGTACATCGCAAGGAGGTTAGGTAACAAAAAAATTCTAGGGAAAGAGTAGGAATCAGTACAAGAACCCAGTATATGAATGAATTCTATGAGGATGTTGTTTCTGAGCGGCAGCAATGCTGCTGAGGTCTACTATACCACACCAGAAGTTTAATTATTTAGAAAAACTTTGTTATTGAAACCGAGGCAAAGTAAATGAAAAAGAAGAAACCGTGATAAAAGAAAATAATTTATGACTTAAGGAAGTGCTATGCACCTTTTAGAATCTAATATGTGCAGAGCCTTTTGCCGAATCGAAGAATACTCTTTTTAGCACCCATGGAAAGCATTTTTTGACACACGAAAAGGCGTTAATTCTAGTGGAAGCAGATGCTTTATGAAAACACTAAAATCCTTACAATATTCAACCTTCTTGTACAAAAAATCGGTCATTCACCGAGGAGATGCTTTATCGTTTGAAATCCCTTTTCGCCCACATACTCTGCAAAAATCCAGATAACATATATTCTAGATCCCCGTCACCGACCTAACATCACAATATCATGCAAGGGACCCGGTAACTAGTTCAACGTTGGGTTTACTGAGACCCAGCAGCGAGCTAATTTCACGACCATCGATAGATGGCCAATATGATTCAACCGAATTTTCTTTTACAGAATTGAAGAGAATAATAAAACCTTTCAAATAATTACTACGATTTATAGCTGGTTAACGATAACGTTCCTTTAAATTTACATTACGCCCCTGTAAAATAAGCTGTGCGGCTGAATTTTTCTTTCAGCGATTGAGTATTCTTCGCAACAATTATAGTTTGCGTAAAACCACTTGTTTCAGGCCGTTACATGCATATATACATTCATTATTGATCATTACATTATGATCTAGCTTCTCACACCACTTATATTGTGTGTGTTATTTTTTATACATGAGTGGCGGGACCTACAATTAAAAGTCGATTTGGAACGACAGATTTATAAGAAACTTTTCATGACAATTTTATTTATTCTTAGAGTTTTTGCCAGAAATCTGCTGAGAGGAAGTACCCGGAGAAATATTTTTTCATATTTCATTTTGTTGGGTATGTCTGACCTGGGGTTTGTACCGTGGCCTCACGTCTAATATGCCTGCACACTACCTATTAGACCACGCCCCTTGATTATGGAAAATGTAAACGTGTCTTAAGTCTTTTGTGTCTAATTTGTACATACAAAAAATAAATAATATAAAGGATTTAATTTCAAAAGTCAAGTTTAGGTCTTAAGTCTTTTGTTTTCTCTGCTAAACATGGAATTAAAATCTTAAAAACAATTTCTCCGTAAAAAAAGTGTAATTTTACTTGAGTTCTGTAAGTCTTTTAGTTTTTCTATTATTAAGTCAAGCATTTTGCCAAATATTTCACCACCTTCATTAAGATATGCTTGTAAAAATACAATTTTTTCTTTCATATTTCCAATGACAATTTAAGGACCATCTTCATTATTTCATTTACGATTATTATGTTAAACAATTTTGTTTTACAACATTGTGTATTGTGCGACTGCAACTACTGCCCTAAACAATTATTTGCTCATGGCAAGCTTGTGCCATAAATTATTTAAACACAGAAGAAAAACGAGAAACAACAACAAAACAAAAACAAAAGTAAACAATTTTGCAAATAAACAATAAAACCAACAATTGATTTTAATGTTGAGAAGTGAAAAAAAAGAAAGACAACAACAGCAACAACAACAACAGAAGTAAAAATACAACTAAATAAACCAATAAATAATGGAAATAAAAAGAGAGAGAAAGAACGAGTTGAAAAATCTTTGAAAATTAAAAACAGCGCCTGCCAAACTACAGTGTATAGAAAAGTCAAATAAAAGGAGAAGCTCAAAGCCAAATGAAAGACACATTGCCAGACAGATAGAGAGACAGACAGACAGACAGAGAGATGGATAGTTTTGTTAGGCCATGTCTTTGCACACAAAGTGAAAAACTAATGTACAAACAAACAAATAAACAATTTTTAATGTCCACCTTTATTTCGCTAGACGGCTGGATTTTATACATCAAATGAGCAATAGAAACCCTATTGTTTTGTGTAAACAAATTCACTGTAACAGCAACAACAACAACAACAACAACAACAACAGCAATAACAAATAACTGCCGTAATAATAGCAACAACTATTAATAAAAAAAAACGAAGGCACACAAAAAATATAAACAAAATACAAACAAATAACTTTGACAGTTTAGAAGAAGCAGCAAAAGACTTTGAAAACCAAAAAAATAAAAACGACAACGACAACAACAGCCAGTAGAAGACCATAGACCCTAACAAGTTGCGACAAGTTAAGACAAGACAGAACACAACACAACAACATGCCAAGTTAGAAATCCAAACATATTGGAAACCAGTAGTTAACAAGCGGTTTACCTTAGCATCGCTTTTAAATTTCTTGTTATTATTGTTGCTGTTGTTGTTGTTGTTTTTTTGTAGCCATTGCTAACGCTTCTATTTCTATAATTTTATACGTTTGCGTTTTTGCTTATAGTGTTGCTTGGTTAGTGGTTAGCTGTTGTAGGTTGTTTTTATATGCCGTATAATTATTACACTTTAAGATTATAATCAATAGGGAGAAGCTCAGCACACTTTTTTTTCGTACTAACAAGGCTTTTTGAGGTTTTTTTTCTTTGTCTTTGTTTGCAGCGACCAAATGTCAAGAGTTTCGGTTGCTTTTTCAGCATGGAGTGTACATTTAAGAATTTTTGTGAGAATTTGTTTTTCTTAAGAAATTTTATAGAGAAGATGATGTTGATTTAATATTAAAGAAAAAAATTCTTTGTATATGTCATATCATCAAACGTGACACAGAGGAGATGTTTGGCTTTTTAAATATAAATTATAATTGTATAGGATGTCCCTGCCATATATGAATTTGATACCAAATTTGGAGCCAATTGCAGGCCTAATAAGCCAACTATTTATAGCGTATTAAGTGAGATTAGTTGGCGGACTGTCGTTGAAGACTAAGGCTGCAGGTTGGGCCAGAGATTAAGCCCATTGTGATAACACAAATCAACATTGAACCCATGGATCAAACATGCCCTGCAGAGAAAGAACCCTTCCAATTTCAAAATAAATCTTACTGTTGCAAAAAATTTTTGTATAGATTTTTCAGTCAAATACATACATACATACGTACATAATTGGTCATTACAAACCTTCAGTCAGCTTCACACATCACTTATATTGTTTGTGTTAATTTTATCCATAAGTAAAGGGACCTACAGTTTAAAGTCGACTCCGAAAGACAGATTTTTGAGAAACTTTTCATGGCAATTTTATTTACTCACTCAGAGATTATGCTAGAATCTGCTGAAAGGAAGTGACCGAAGAAAATACATACATACATACATACTTATTTGATCATTACAACCCTTCAGTCAATATTAAAGCCTAGCTTCTCACGCCACTTATATTGTGTGTGATAATTGTATACATGAGTGGCGTGACCTGCATTCTAAAGTCGACTCCGAACGATAGATTTTTGAGAAACTTTTCATGGCAATTTTATTTACTCACTCAGAGATTTTGCCAGAAATTTGCGGAGAGGAAGTCGCCTAAGGAATATTTTTTCTTATTACGTTTTGCTAGAGATGTCTGACCATAGATTTGAACCGATGCATCACGTCTAAAAAGCAGACACACTGCCTACTAGACTACGGTGACTTCAGGAAACTATTCCAACTTCAAAATAAATCTTGTCATTGTGCAATTGTTATTATTGGAAGCTTAAGTCAAATATGACAGTAAATAAAAGATCAAATACTACCCCTCCTTAAATCCCTAGCACTTGCAGGAATCATTCAACAGAAAGCCATGTTCATAGTCATGCCTTCTAATAGGACAGCCGTTTGTAGGTCTGCAGTAGTATGTTGGAAGCTTTGTGATTCAAACAAAGAAGACAATCAGTTTCCTCCTCAAATCCATAGCACCTGCAAGAATCATTAGACAAAAACCCAGGTTCATAGTTATATCTTGCAATAGAACAGTCGCTTGTAGGAACAAAATAGTGCGTTGGAAAGCCATGTCATTCAAGGAAAGAAGACAATCAGTTTCCTCCTCCAATGCACTACATTTTCAGTAATCATTCGACAGAAAGCCAAGTACATAGTCATGCATTCCATTAGGACAGTAGTTTGTAAGAATCGCAGTAGTATGTTGAATAGCCAAGTGATTCAAGGGAAGAAAACATCTCTTCTTATCTCTTGCAGTACTGCAGTTTCGGATAGTTTCCTGAGATCATGCAAATTGTGTAGAATCAAGGACAATATGACGTATAAGTGAACAAAATATACAAGTCTATTCAATTTGTGTTCTTGCTTAAATGAGATTAATACCATGAAAATCCCTTAATAAAATATTCCCTTTTAAAATATATTTCAGACTAGGCATACTTCCCTTTCTTTTCTTAAGTTTTTTTCATATTTCTTCCCAAGTATTATATCACACTTTAAAGGATGGGACATGTTTACCATTTTTTTCGCTTCTTTTTTTATTTCTTTGCGCAATAAATATTGATACAACGTTAAGGTTGATGACTTGAAAGGCAAACAAGGCAAGACAAGACAAGACAATAAAAAAAATCTTTTAAAATATATGGGTGACTGCTTAAAAATTCTAATGAAATTTTCTCTTTTTGTCTTTTACAACAAGAAAAAGAATATTTTCAATGACTAAAATAAGATTTTTTATTCATCATGGGAAACATATCAATTTCATGCTGGGCTTTTAACACATAAAATACGTGAATAAAATCTGAGTGTGGTATCAACAAAAAACATAACAAGTGTAAAAAAGCTACTCACCTTGTGCGTTAACGTAACTGCTCATCATCATCGTAGTCATCATCATCATCGTCATGAACTGCAGTTGAAAAACGAAGAGTATTAATGGCAGCAGCATTTTGCCAGCCTTATACACGTTAAACATTTTAAAAGGTGGTCGTTGTTGCTTTAAAGCCGGTATAGTCATTATTTTTTTGTTGTTAATTTTTAAATTGTTGTTGTTGTTTTTTTGTTTTTCAACAAAAGACAAGTTTTAGCATAGCAAATTTATTTTTTGGGTTTTTTTTATTCAAATTAAATACAAAAACAAAATTTAGAAATAAAAAAATTAAAAAAAAAATAATTTTGAAAATTTTTAAGTTGCAGTCTTGTGTATATAAAACATGTCTTCTTTTATGGAAATGTTATTTTAATATGAAATTTAAAGCTAAAATAAATAAAATTAAAAACAAAATAATTAATAAAATTTAAAGAAATAAATTTTAATTTTTTTTATTTCTTAGAAACATATAAGGAATTATAAAATTTAATTATTTTAATTAAAAAGAATCGTTTTTTTTTAATTTTTTAAACATAAAATTTGTGTTTTAACTTGTATTCTTTAATGGTTTGTTTTGTTTTTTATTTTGTTTTTTATTTTTATTTAGTATTTGTAATTCACCTTGATTTTTTTGTTTTTATTGTTGTTGTTTTTTTAATTTGTGTTTTTCATACTTTAACCATTCATTATTTCAATAATTCTTTTTTTATTTCTTATTTTTTTTTTTTGTATTATTTTCCAAGCTTTTTTTTCGCTGCTATTATTATTGCTTATTGGCATTTAAAACATTTCAATATTTGTTGTTTTTGTTGTTTTTTTTTTTTTTGTTTCTTAATTTAAAATAATACAAAATTTCTTAAAGCTTTTTGTTTAGTTTTATTGGTTATATCGTTTTGAAATTTTCTTATGTCGTGTTATTTCCACTTGTTTAACACACAAACGCGTTTAAATAAAAAAACTTCTTAAAGGTCATATCATTTTTTTCTTTTTCTTTTATAGTTTTTTAATATGTAGTTATTTTAGTAAAGAAAAAAATTTTTATATAAAAATGTTTTATTTGTCATTAGATTTTAAGTGTTTTTGTATAATAAATAAACAAAAGATTTAAGACACGAACTTGATTTTACTCTTAACTTAAAAGCTACATAAGCTCTGTAGTGTGGTCTCAACTGTATGTGTGTATGTATGCGAGTAAAAGGCAAGGTAATATCGAAATATTAATGAAAATTGGTTCATTATTTATTATATTTTTTCTTCTTATTTCTATAAATAAAAACATTCTATTATTTGGCATTATAAAAATCATTCAAAGCAAAAATTAAGTGTTATTACTGACAAAGGTGTGGTGTGTTTAACATTTAATAATCGAAATCACGAAAATTGGTCTGGTTAAAGTTGTTCAATTATTAATAAATAATTGAAAGGGCTTTAGAAAATGGAACTAAAGTATAAAGACCACCTATAGATGTGGTTTTTCAGTTAATTTGTATATGGCAATATTTCCTACACAGTGAAAAATATGAAATTTTCCTAATCAACCAGTGATTTTAGTGTAGAATTCTTAAAAGAAAAATCATTTTCATGTCATCAAGAAAGTCACTCTACATTTACTTCACATAATTTAAAAGCAGAAATAAGGCAATCGCTAATGACATCTAATGAATCTATAGAACTCGGTATACTATATCAGAAGTCGCCGTAATCTAGTAGGTAGTCCAAACCCCAGGTCAGACATCAAAACGAAAATATGAAAAAATATTTCTGACGTGACTTCTCAGCAGATTTCTGGCAAAAATTAATAAAATTGCCATGAAAAGTTGCTCAAAAATCTGTCGTTCGGAGTCAACCTTAAACTGTAGGTCCCCCCACTCATGTATAAAATTAATGCACACAAAATAAGTGGTGTGAGAAGCTAGGTCGTAATCCTAACTAAAGTGTTGTAATGACCAATTATGCATGTATGTTATCAAAAAAATTAGATTAAATTTTCTCCACATAATTTGAAAGCAGAAATGAGGCAATCGCCAATGACATATAATCAATGTATAGGACTCGGTATACTATCCCTTAATAAAAAAATCGTATAACATATAAATAATAATGAAATAAAATGTATGACTACAGTTGTAACCTTGCAAAGAAAATCCCAATAATTATTTAATTAGAGCAGCTGTCTCAACTATGTCCAGAGCGTAATAATACCTTTTACTGCATATTAAGAATACTAGTTTGGCTGGTATTTGCACGATTACAGTAATGTGGGTAATATGAAGGACTAGATTAGGCATCCACTATGCCTAGAAGAGTATTTTTATTTTATTTACATAGCATTGCTAAAAAATTGTAAAATTACTGTCTTTTCGGAACTTTTTCTTGAGATAATACTGGTTGGTTAATTATAGTTGATTTACATACACAAAATAATGGTAATAAAGCAGCTGGAATCTTTGTTATGAATTCTGAAACTATAGTCACTCTAAGAATCCTAAACTTGACAAGAGTGGCAGACTCTACAGAAGTGTAATGGAGTTTTCGGTATTAGGACTACAATAGTAATCACCCAACATGGCTATTTTGCTTAGGAATGCGAAATGAACATTAAAAATCAGTACTATTCTCTGACAAGTACGCTGCAAGATTAGGAAATATTGATTGAAACCAGTAACCTGATGTCTCTATCATAAATGTTTAGACAAAAAAAAAATGTTGAGAGCCTAATCATGATTTGAGTTTTCATTAAGAATATTCACGAAATATATGGAACTATGCTGAAAAACTGGCCTTCTTCACAGAAAAGCAAAAACCCTTATTTCTAGTTATCAAAGGAAGACGATTAGTAGTCTGGCCAACTTTTACTGATCAAAGGTTTTATTACGCGAACCTTTAGGACATCCATGTAGCCTATGACTCACTATATGTGTTGTAGCACTCAATAAGAGTGTGGCACACATTAAGCTTCTAAAGGTTAATAAATAGAGCCTTCACTTCATTTGTAAAATAAGCATTGGAGACATGACCATGAGCATGCACCTCTTAGGTGAGTTACAATGAATATTTTTCTTTCTCTAGTTAAACTCTCGCAGAGCCTCTTATTGATTTCAAGCAAAACGATTAGTTTGCCTAGAGAACAAGGTTACTAAATTTACTAGAAACTCGGTTTTCCAAGAGTGCACAATATACTCGACCTGAGTCACTGTATGCTTGCTTAAAATCTTATCAGAAGGCAAAATAAAGTATTCAAAGAGTATACAAAATCTATAGTAGATCACAGACTACATGCTTTTATTTTGTACCACTTTTTTTTACTAGGGCTAGTAGGTTCCAAAAAGATGTACTAAGCCCTTATAGCAAGCAGTAATAAAAACGAATCCCTACACAATTATTAAACAAGAATTTTAATGTTAATTAATCACAGACTACATGATTTTATTTTGTACCATTTTTTTTACTAGGGTTAGTAGGTTCCAAAAAGATCCACTAAAACGAATCCCTACACAATTTTTAGACAGGAATTTTAACGCAATAGCTCTTGCATACTACCACTACCTATTCGCAAAGACTAAGAAAAATTCCTTAAAAGTTCGGTTACTTAATTGACTCGTATTGTAATATAAATGTTTACCTAACATTTTAGCATAGTCTTGTAATTTAACCTCATATTCTTGGTAAGAATAGATTCAGAAGTCCCTCCATTTGATAATCTGGAAAAAACCCATTTAATTCTGGTGTATGCAGCTGAATTTAAGTCCAAATCCTGGATCATTAAGATTAAGTTTAACTGTCTTAAGAACCATTGATTGCTAATAAACTAAGGTCCGGTATCCCAAGACAACTGAAGCCATTTGGCGACAAGTTGTTATCAAAATGCCAGAACAAGTGACAGGTGTCTTATTATTATAATTTTCCCTCACATGTGACGTAATAAAGTTCTCATTACATTTGACGCTGTCATTATTAACTTCTTTGAATTTACTTTCAATTCTTATTAAAAAAAATCGTAGCATTTTTAAATAAATCCATTTGCTAATTTGTTGAAATTAGGTTTGTTTGTTTATTTATTTTTTTTAATTTAGAATTCATACAGTGTATTTTAGATTTTTTTTTATATATTTTATTTTACTTTGTTTCTAATTTATTTTAAAAATATATTATTTTGCACTTATTTTTACAATTTCGTTTGTGTTGTTTTTTTTCTGTTTTTCATAAACAGGTTGCAGTTTAGTCATGATTTTTATTTTTGTGCTCGTAAGTGTATTAGATTTCAAAACACTTTAATTTTTTTTATTAATAATAATTTATTTTATAGTATTTCTTATGGTTTGAATATTTATTTTAATTTTTTTTTTGTTTTTGTTTCTTTTTAATTATAAACATATTAAGCGATTAAATTAGATCATGCCTTTCTAAAAATAAAAAAAAAATCTCAAACTCATGCAAAACAAATACAAAAGACTTAAGACACATGTACTTTGTGTTTATTTAATTTCAAATCGAAGTTGTGTTGTTTGTAATGTGTTTTATTTTAGTATTTCTTTCAATAATTATTATTATTATTATTACGATGAGAAATATTTAAGTATTTGTTATTACACGCTTGAATGCAAGAATGCATTTAATTCATATTTATTTTTGTTTTAATAACAATTAATATTTCGAAATAAAAGTGTTGAAAGCTTAACCAATTTTTTTTTTAAATTTTAATTTTTTATATTTCGTTGCATATGGTCAAAACTTTTTCAAAATTTTTATTTACAGCTTGATTTTTCCTTTTGCCATTGCCTTTATTATTTTCAAATCAAAACCCATAATGATTTTTTTTTTTTGATTTCGTATATTGTATTGAAACGCGTTGGTGTTACGTGTTTTAAAGAAAAATGCAAAACTACGCTGTTTGCATTTATAATTCAAAACCTCCAAAAACAAAAAAGCGAAAAAAACAAAAAACGAAATGTTCAAAAAATATATTTTTTCACTCTTTTCTTTTATAATTTTTTGGTAATAGATTATCCCGCACAACTTAGTATATTAGAAAACCATATGCCATTATAATTTATATTCATATATTTTCTTTCTTTTTAATATTTTCTTTCCTTTCTTTAAATAAAAAATAATTTTTCCAAAAAAAGTATACAAAAAAAATATAGAAAAAAATTATAAAATAAACGCACGTTTGTCACCAACTGTTGTTGTTTGTTGTTATTTCTTTTACCAACAAAAACAAAACAAAAAAAAACAAATTTTTTTTCGTTTGTCTTTTAACTTTTTAAACCAACCGTTAGTATTACTCACAGCACGTTTCATAAACGCGTATCACGACAGACTAACTCAAGGTGGTTTACGATCAAAAGCTAAAGACCATATTGTTACGCTCAATACAAAAAAAAACACACAGCAATAGCAACAGAAATCAAACCACAAACAATTGCCAACAACCAACCGCAAAAAGAGTTACAAACTTTAAAGCCATATGTATTTGAGAGCATAAAGCAAGAGAGTTTTAAGTTGCTAACTAAAAGAGAGACTGAGAGAGAGCGGGAGTTACTTAAAACGTAACTCTTTACGTTATAATTAACGTGGTAACACCATTAAGTACTTGTCGTTTAAAAAAAACAAAAACAAGAGCAATTTTAAAGAACTTGTTTAACGTAACCAACTATTTTCTTTTTTATAATTAAGGCTGATAAAAATTTGTTAGAAAAATAAATTTAAAAAAAGTAATAAAGAAATCTAGTCTAAGCCAGGCAGACATCCGTTATACTAACTTCAAAAAAAATTATTTGCTCACTTACTTAATTGGACATTAACAATCCGATTAACGGATTTCGGGCTGACGCAACACATCCTTCCAGGCCCCTCTGCTTCTTTAGCACCTACGCCAGTTGGTCACACCAATCGCTGGCAGGGCTTGCTCGATTTGGTCCTTCCAACGCATACAAGGTCGGCCTCTTCGCCGACTTCTACAGATCCCCGCATCAAATACCCGTCTCGCCGGAGCATCCTCCTCCATTCGAAAGACATGGACGAGCCAGAGCAGTGGCTGGATATTAATACGCTGCACAACGTATGTCGTTGAGCACGTCATACAGCTCACTGTTGGATCGGATGTGGAAATCATCGCCAATTCGCACTGGACCGAAGATCTTACTTAGGACTTTTCTCTCGAATACTCTCAAGGCTGCTGCATCAAAAAAAACTTATCAAAATACCGCTAGAGGGCGCTTAGCTGACAGGCATGTTGATTAATTAGGCAGTGTTCCGTGACGATAGGGACCACATAACAAATATAAAATCGGGAGAAAAAAATTGAGCTGATTCGTCCCTCTTGAATTTGGATTTGGCTATCTCAACATAGCAGTCGAAAAGGTCCTCTCATCTCATATTTTGTCCTCGAACGTGTTGCATTTTTGCACCAGAACCACTGCCTGTGTCTCAATGAGACAGGTTCAGGCACTTTATGAACGCAAAAGATAATTTGATCTCCCCATTACAGAGGCCATACGCTGATACGTTGCATTGATGGAAGAAAATATCATTTATTCTCACGAACATTGCATGAGTCATACGCAGATAGGTTGCTATAAACCAAACCTTTCGCATACTAACTTTTGCAGAATCCGCTTTACGGTGGAGTAGGATGAGAGCGTGAAAATCTTCCACTATTATTGCCTTGCGCTATTGCCAAATATGGAAAGATTCCTAAACCTAACCATTTTTGATGAATTATTCATCGCCGTAGTCTATTAGGTAATGTGTTGGCTTATTAGACATGAGGCCTAGGTTTAAACCCAAGGTCAGATGTCAAAAAAAATATTTCTTCGGTGACTTTCTCTCAGCAGATTTCGAGCAAAAACCCTGAGTGTAAAAATAAAAATTGCTATGAAAAGTTTCTCAAAAATCTGTCGTTCGGAATCGACTTTAAACTGTAGGTCCCACCACTCATGCATAAAATTAACACACACAACATAAGTGGCGTGATAAACTAGGTCATAATCCTGACTAAAGGGTTGTATTGACCAATTATGTACATATGTATGTATGTATCATCTGTGGAGGCTAGCAGGCTCTGTCAGTTTATCAGAAACTCAAAATAATTTGCTCGCGGTATAGGCATGCCCAGGGACTGGGAACCGCACCTTACACATGCTGTAAAGCAGAGGAAGAATAGAAGACCTCAGAACATATTCTCTGTCGAAGGATTCTTGGACAACCGAAATTCACTCTAAAGAACGTGTAAGTATTCATAAAACGATCACAATGATTGAGGAATGAAATCTATATTACAGTAGGGCCTTATAGAATCCAAGTAAAGTATAACTTTTGAGGCGGAAAGGATTTTTTTTGGAATGATGATATACACCCCCTTATTATAAAATTTTTATTTAAATTCTTTTGCTGCTTAACCTTTCCGTTGGAAACATCATGTTGTAGGATGACGTTTTTTCGCTCTTTTTCTCTCTATCTATCTATCTTTTCTTTTTGTAGTTAATAAAAGTAATTTTTTAAATTTAATCACAACGTTTTAGCATTAATTCCCTAATAAATGACTACTAAAGCACACATACGTATTTTCTTTGCAGCTTCTTGACTCAGATATTTTTTTTCTTGAATCTTGAGCCATTAATTTTAAACTTTTAACGTTAATAATCCCTCTAAAGGTATGGATGGTATGTGGTGTGTGTGAACGGCTTAAAGACAGTTTAAGTAAAAAAAAATAGCATGAATAAGTGAAAAATAAAAACAAATTTGATTACAGTATATAAAGACAGTACGTAAAGGTATCTATAAAAATAAATACAATACCAAACAATACATACATATGTATAGTATGTAAGTGAATCTATGTATTTATGTTTATAGAAGAGGTAAAGAGATAGAAGGTTGTACTGTTAAATAGAAAATTGCAATTTTGTCGTGACCTAATCACACATAAATCTACTAAACGACATTTTATCACTTTTCTACATACATTTGAAGACTCTATGCCACATAGACGCTCTCTGTGTGTGTTAGAGAGCGTATTCAACAATTTGATACTCGATTGTTTTTTGATTTTTTGGCAATTCTTTTTACAAATGTTCGTATTTATTTTTTGTTTTTTTTTTGTATTTTTGTTTTGAAATAATTTTTATATAATCAAACAAAACATCTTCTTTTGTTTTCCAACAACCTAAACTGATGATCCCTTCACTAAAAATATACAGCGTTTCAAATAAAATCGTTTAATATTTGTCAAAGTAAGCGATTATTTTAAGTCTTCCTACTGACAGATTTATCGTTTGTCGATCAACGAAAAAAACAATCTTTTTTTTTCAAAAAATGTCAGATGATGATGGCATCGAAAGAAAAACAAAACTCTTTGAAGTTTAGGATGAAAAAAAATTTTAGAGGAAATTTGCTAACAAAAATGAAAACTCACGAAAATTTTAAATTCACAAGTCAACACTTCCACAAGGCAAAAACCCAAAAAAAGACGTTAAGTTTATGGGATTGTTTGGAAATGAAAATATTTTAAATATTAATGAAAATTAATTAAAAACCTCTAGAAAATTTATTTAAATTTCTATCAGGCGTATGCGAAGAAATCCATCCCATTTAGGAATCAATTTTATTGCTTTAATAACATTAAATCTCTAGAAAGAAATGTATAACAACAGCTACTTGGTATGTTAGTAAAAATTCCAACATACAGTGAGCGTCAAAAGAAACTTTACATTAAAAAAAAATATACATTTATAAAAAACCCGTTTTTAAAATTGAAACAAAAAAATTACAAAAAATTTCGAAATATTGCCAAATTTTTTCGGGCACTCTCCTTAAGTGGTAAAAGTTGAGTTTGATGATTGTTAGAATTTTATCCATAGTGTACAGTTTCTTTTGATGCCCAGTGTATTTAATGTGTAATATATTAACAACATTATTGCTGTTTTATTTATTCAAATTTTATTTCCGTCTCTTAGTTAAAAAAAACACAATATTCTTAATTAATTGCGTGTTTTAAACTCAACAAAAAACTAAAAAAGAGACGTTTTAGTCATGAATTAAATATCTTTCTCAGATTACAAAATCTCTCTGAAAAGAACTTTATACGAAACTTGAATCATCTTCATATGAAACTTGTTTAAAAAACAAAGCCACCTATTACACGAGAAATTCTTTATCAAAGATCAAACGGATGTATAGAATGTCGTTCAGTTTTTTGATAAAGAATTTTTGCGATTTGTGCGGTTTTTGTAAAATTATTTATAAATTAAGAAAAAATTATAAATGAATGACTAATAAAGTCAAAATTTTATCAAACGACCCATATTTTGAAATTAACAAAAAAGAACAATGATTCATTGAACTTTTGAAGGCTATGCAGAACGAATGTCATCCAATTAATCACCAAAACTATTCAGTAAGATAAATAGAAAAATTCCAAAAATCTCTCATAATTAAAATCAATTGCTTTAACAAAATATTTTAAAGACATTTAAATCAGACTAAAAATAGAGAATAATTTTGTTTATTTCCGAAAAACTCTATAAAAGAAAACCATTTTGAATTCGGGCAACATCTAAGAAAAGCTTAATCACTAGTGATAATACATCTTCTGTTTTTTTTTCTAGAAATTAATGAAACGAGGCCGTATAAGTTTCTAAAATAAACACCGTAATGGTCAACTGATTAAGATATCCATGCCATAAATTGTCAAAGAAGAAAAAAAATAAGTTAGTAGATGATCGTCAGCTGGAAGTGTGTAAATGAGCTGATATTGCAGGCATTCGTCATTGTCATATATGTACATACGTCACATGTGGACCGAAAACTTTGTGATATCGATAGAACAAAAACAGCACCGTGAATATGCTTCAGTAGAGTGTTTGGAGATGTTTTTTCCGTTGATTTATGATGTCGCCGTAGTAGGATGTTGGCTTATTAGACGTAAGGCCCAAACATGTCCAACAAAACGAAATATAAAAAATTATTTCTTCGGGAATGCCTCAGCAGATCTCTGCCAAAATTTCTGAGAGTAAATAAAATTGTCATAAAAAATCTGTCGTGCGGATTCGACTTTAGGTTCCGCCATTCATTTATAAAAATTAACACACACAACATAAATGGTGTGAGAAGCTAGGTTGTAATCCTGACTGAAGGGTTGTCATGACCAATTAAAGAAATAATAAAAAAAGAGAAGTTGACATCATAGGTTAGGTTAGAGGACGTGTACTTGTTAATTAAGAGAGGTACAGTACCCGGAGGTCGAATTGACCCATTGTACAACGTCCTAGTTTCTCACACCACTTATGTTGTGTGTGCTAATTTTATACATGAGTGGTTTAAAGTCAACTCCGAACGACAGATTTTTGAGAAACTTTTCATGGCAATTTTTATTTACTCTCAGAGTTTTTGCCAGAAATCTACTGAGAGGAAGTCGCCGAAAAAATACTTTTTGTATTTTGTCTTTGATGCCTGGCCTGGGGCTCGAACCCAGGCTTTTGCGTCTAATAAGCTAACACACTACCTACTAGACTACGGCGACTTCAAAATGACATCATATATGGACCGAAAATTTGGAGATGAAAATCTGCACCGCATTTTATTGCTACATTTGATAACAGGAGAACTAAAACACCACCATGAATGTGCTTCAGTAGAGTACTTGGAGATGTTTTTCTCTCCCTAATAAAGCTAAGTATTAACTCGGTCGATTTGTAACAATAAAAGTGATGGTATAGAGAAAAATCCATATGTTTGACCAAAAAGAAAGAATTTTATCAATATGACATGCACTAGTTCACTTATTCACGATTATGAATCGTTAGGTTGGGTTGGAGTGTTGGCTTTAATATCAAAAGCTCAATTGAGCACTCAAAGCGACACGTTGTGACGCCACAAATAAACGCAGTGCCTGTACTGGTTCTACCAAGCCAGGGAAGAAGAAGAAGTTGGTCAGCACGAGGTCTGCACATTAAAAGGTCGACTACACTAAGCTGGAAAACCCCGAAGAGGCCCGAAAGTTTGATAAATAAAGCTACATCCTTGGCATCAATAGATGATAGCTCTGACACGCTGATAAGAATTTTAGGGCTAAATAACCCATATATATCTGCACCTCGCAAGAGATGGGCATTGACAAAGAAAGCGGTTAACAGTCTCCTCTTCCTCAGCGGATCTGCACCCATGGCAGTAGTCGTTAAATAGGAGCTGCATCCTATCCGTGTGTCTACCCATTACACATTGACCTGTAAGCATGGCCACAGTGATTGAGATGATGCCACGATCAATTATGATTGACAAAGCCAGTGAATTAAGGTTCATATTGCTTCATCATGCACGCTATTTTCTTCACTCTCCCTCTCTCTCTGTTGGTTTTCATTTCAAAACTGAACAGCCGGCTGACGATTGTTGGTAAAGGATTGGTTATTAATAAAAAGTAGAGCCTACGGCAGATGGACGGATATTTTAAAAAGAAGGAAAATTTCCACACTAATCAGGGCATTGCGAAACGTAGAATATGGCACCGCGCGATCCCCAGTCTCTTCAGGTATTTGTTAACAAATGCCTGCGTAAAATCTTGCGTGTTTACTGGCCTTCCTTTTTAATATCCACTGCCCAACTCTGGTCAGATACAAACCAGCAACCAATTGAGAGGGAAATAAGGGATGGCTTGGGCACACTCTTCGTAAACCATTAGATGACATCCATAGACTGGAACCCCCAGGGAAGCAGGCGCATCGGACAACCATCACACACCTGGAAACGCCAAATTACAACCGAACTATCCAACCTACGTCTACAGTGGATTGAAGTCAAACATCGCGCTGATGATCGAGCTCATTGGAATCAACTAAGGCCCTATTCTGCCTGGAGGAGTATAAGGAACATATATAAACATGGCATTGAAGCTATTGGATATCTCTATATCTTGTCTCAAATTTATTGTATTTATTTTGTTAGGTCATGTTATTTTGTAACATCTCTCATATTAAGCTACATATTTCCATTATTATTTAAATGTTAGCAAAAGGATTTTAATTAGAAAGATTTCAATCCAGTAACTTAGTTAATTAATAGCCAAGATATGGTCTTAATTACTATAATAAATTAATATCAGCAAAAATAAATAAATTACGTTTTATTTATTTTAACTAATAATTATTTATAACCGTTATATTGTTATTGTTATTGGCAAAATTAATACAACAATTTTTTTCGCAAAATGTAAAAAATAAAAAATTTTTAATTAAAAACTTGTTATATGGCGTTGTATTAACAGGAGGGCTTTCAATAAGACGTTAATTTATTGGAAATTTTGTTTTTGGGTAAAAGTAAACAAACAAGTAATTGGGAGGATATTTAATTACTTTTTTAATTTCAAATTTTACCCTTAATTGAGTGTGTTGTATTTTGAAAAAGTTAAACAAAAATTTATTAACCATGTAACGAGTTTAGTAGCGTTGGTTGGTTTTGTTTTCATATTTAATTTTTTTTTCAGATTAAAATATAATAAAAAAAGTGTTAACGTGGCTTTAAATGACGGCAAATGATATTTAATTAAAACACAAAATTGTTATCAAGGTCATTCAAACGTATCGTATCGTATCGTATCATGCGATTCAAGCGATTCATACAATTTATTTATTATATGTACCTTCAAATGAATTTGAATAAAGCAGGAGTGTTTGAAGAGGTGGTGACAGTAACACACAATTGGCGTGGTTGTCTTAGAGGTTGGTCTCCATTACAATTATTGTCTGTGATACATGGTACTTTTTAACAGAAACACAAAAAGAAACACAAGTTTTTTTTTATTGTCTTTTAAATAACAACTAAATGCTTATTTTTTATGATTATAAAAGCCCAACAAACAACAACAACAACAAAGAAAAAAAGACCTTAATGATGTGTCATCTATGTACATCATAAAGACAACAACAAAAAAACATATTTATTTCTGGTTTGCTTTAATCAGTCAGTCATTCAATCATTCATTCGTTCATTCATGCAAATATTATTTTTACGGAAATCAGTCAAAAAAAAAGAAAAAGACTTTTTAAACTACAGGTATTCATACAACGCAAGCCCCTTTTAACAAATTAACTTCATTAAAGCCAGTTCATACTCTTTAATGGCCTCAGATATTTTGTGCATTAGCTTTGGTTGCTTGCCAGATAAAATTTATTACGTGTACTCGTATTTGTCATTAATTTGCTACAATAAATTAATGTTTTAATAAATTATGTTCTACTATTCTTTAAAGGTTCTTTAGAAAACATTTAATATTTTGCTACTGCTTATTTAATTTATATTTTGCATGAGTGTAGTAAAGTCATAAATTTCCGGGCAATTTTTATTTGCCAACACCAACACTTGGTCTAGCTAGCTAAAGTGTTTTAAATTGCTCGTCTATTTGTCTGCTATTCTTGCTGTTTCTACTGACGATGCTTTAATTTAAATATTCACACAACTAAATGGCGTATTAAGGTGTCAGACAGCATCAGTAGCAGTAGCAGCAACATCAACAGCAGGAGTAGCTTCATTTAGCTGCTTTAGGCTGTAGTACGACTCCCTAAGGCTTTCAATAAACATCAAAACAGACTTAAGAATCAACTGCACAGTGGCTTGTATAAGAACAATGTGACATGATGCGACCTTTAGGTGCTTCTCATGAGTTTAATAAATTTAAAAAATATAACCACGGTTATAAAGCAGGCAGAAAATTATATTAAAAGAACCTGTTCGATCGCAAAGTTAAGTTGATCATACCTTAATCCATGGAGGGCGAGAAGGCTAATTTTTCTCTCCCGAATTGACATTCATCATATGGTTTCTGCCCTAATAAGGTTTTTACCTAATAAGGAGGTATGCCCACTTAGAATATAAGGATAGGTGAGTCCAAAGCACTCTATTTAGTCGTAAACATTGTTGTCTTTTTAAATTTAAATAGAATATGTTGGCTCAGTGAGCTCAAAACTTGATGTATTTTTAAACTCTACATGTTTTTGTGTAAAGTGATGTCACTTAACCTAATCTAAACAGCAGCTGCACAAGCACGTTTAACACCGCTCAAGCCAAACTGAATCACGACCAAGTAGGACACAACTTTTCTTCGAGAATAAAGCATTGCTGTGTCTATGGCAAAGCAAATCTGTGTATAATACACGAAGATCCCACACACCCGTTCTAATTTATTGTACTTGTACAGATGTTATTGGGCTTTATTGCTAAGAAAATTCTGCAGACTCAAAGACTACTGTACGCGGCAAACCTTACAGAGCCACATTTAATGACTCTCTCCAGCCTCAACTGAACGAATTCAGTTTGTTTCCCTTGGTTTAATTTTAGCACTGTTCTGCAAGATCTTCCAATTAAGTCACGAATTTATATTAGGAATGAGAAAACCTATTGCCGAAAGTGCTGGAATGGAAGAAAATGCTGCAAATCGTTCCCATATGGTCGATGTCTTTGGCCGATATAATTTTTCCTGTTTATATATAAAAATAACTGTTGACATCAAATAAATACAATCGATTTCTTATTTATCGATTTCTTATTTATCGATTTCTTATTTATTGATTTATGATTTATCGATTTCTTATTTATCGATTTCTTATTTATCGATTTCTTATTTATCGATTTCTTATTTATCGATTTCTTATTTATCGATTTTTTATTTATTCATTTCTTATTTATCGATTTCTTATTTATCGATTTCTTATTTATTGATTTCTTATTTATCGAATTCTTATTTATCGATTTCTTATTTCGCATGTACTAAAAAAGATATAATCGAAGAATATTTCTCGTTATCTTGTGGGTAATAAAAATATCCCCACTTTTCCTTCCATTGAACCCACTGTTCAATTTGGCATCATGCCTTCAATTTATCTTTTAACCTAAAAGAAGATCTTTTTTCGCTTCTCTTTGAACGAACAAACTGATCGTTAAAGTAATAAAATACAAAATGCTTTCGAAACTAATTGAATTCTAACTTCATGCAATTCTATCGTTTGCAGATACCGATACGGGTAATTGAAAATAAAGTGCTGAGGGAATTATAAAAAATCTAAATCCAAGCAAAGTAAAGAAAAATGCAACCAAAATGAATGCCTGCAAAGACTATGTGTTAATTTTCTTAAAAATCTTTTGCTTTTTTAATACGTGAAAATTTTGGAAATTTTCCCACAATTGACCTCTAAAAAATGTAAATAATTTATTTTCTTTTTAAAGAGCGTTAACAAAAAATGTTAAAACTTTTAAATTTTTTGTTAAAAGGGGGAATAATTTTATTATTTTTCTGAAAATGTGGCAGACAGTTTTTAATGGGCGGCTTTTATTTTTTTATTATAATTTTATGGCACACAATTAGGGAAAAAATTAGTTCACAAATCATAAAAGTAAGGCACACAAAGCAAGGTCGAAGTTAAAACAGGGGTTTGGTTTACAAAAAAAAATATAAAATATTTTAAACAAAATTATTGTGGGAAAATCTAGATTTTATCAGAAAATGTTTTGTTTTTTTTTTGGAAATTTTTTCGTTACAAATATTTTATTAAGATGTAGGAGTCTACTCCCCACATAATTAAGTTGTTACATAATTTTGAATTCTTAAAATGGAAATAAAATTTTATGAATATGCATACATACTATTTGAGAAGAAAATTTTATACATTTTTATTGCATTTAAAAGGAAAAAAGGTTTTTAAATTATTTGAGAATTAAAAAATCTATTTTAAAGAAGATGAAAAAAATTTCACAAAAAAAAGTAATGCTCTGGGATCATTTAGAAAATTGGTAATATGTTTAGAAAATATTTCTAAAAACCATAGTGTTTGTTAAAGTTTATCAAACAAAAGTGTTTCCATAATAACTATCACAGAAGGTTTTTAAAATCTTGAATTTCTTTAATTTCGCTTTAATGGAAACATTTTACATCGCTGTAATGGAAGGGGCCCCTATCTAAGCATTTCCCACCTTTTTAGCATTGCATTAAACCAACGGTGGTTATTGCATTAGTTTTTGTGGTTACTTTTGTTACATATTCTTATACCCTACAACCATGATAGGAGATGACAACATATTGTGTGTGTTTGTGGTTTCATAAAAACTGAAATAATCTGACTTGAACAAGCCTATAATTATCTTGTGCTTATTCGATGAGAGATCGCTTTTACTTTGCAATTTTTGAACTCTGCTAAGCTTATAACGTTAAGCAGTACGGCGTTTGAGAATCCTTTCAACATCGTAAAGGTTAGAAGGAAGCTCTTCATACTTTCTGACACCCTGCGAGATTTCAAACAATACGAAACTTTAGCATACGAACTCTTCCACTTCATCATGGATAGTGTTCCGCAGGAGTGGAGAATTCATTGTAATTTCAATACTTTTTAGAAAAGTATTCAGTTGCTGGTTATCGCCGATGACATAGACATCATTGAGCATTCATACCAAGAGAAATGTCACATTTTCCTGCCTGCAGTGCTATAGAAAGGCAGTGTGCCTAAATGCTAATGAAAACAAAACGAAGTGTTTTCGACATGTAAATATGTGCGGTTTATGAGGCACCCTCATTGTGGTCCTCTTGGCTCTACCTTTGCCAGTAAAAATGAAGTGAATTTGAAGATCAAGCCTGGAATCACCCTTTTCAATCAAAATGTGAACGCAACCTGCAGTGCTTTAGAACGAGAGTCTGCCTAAGTGCTAATGAGGACAAAATGACAAGTAAACATGTGCGGTTTATGAGGCACCCTCTTTGTGGTCCCCTTGGCTCTGCCATTGCAAGTAAAAATAATGTGAACTTGAAGATCAAAGAACAAAACGAAGTGTTGTAGATAAGTAACGATGTGTGGTTTATGAAGTACCCTCATCGTTGTCAGTTTGGAGTAAAAGTGATGTGAGTTTGAAGATCAAGCCTAGAATTACCTTTACCAACTGGAGCTATTATGGGTTCAATCCGTATTTAAGTAGCGGAGACCTCTCGTATGCAATCAGATTGATACTCTACAGGTCATCGGGGAATCAAGCCTCTAATCACCCTCACCAACTGGTGCTTTTATGGGTTCAATCCGTATTTAAGTAGCGGAGACCTCTCTTGTACAATCCAATTGATATTCTACAGATTATCGGGGTATCAAGCCTATAATCACCCTTACCAACTGGTGCTCATCATGGGCTCAATCGGCAATTAAGTAACGCAGACGTCTCTTGACCGATTTACTGGTCATCGGGGAATCAAGCCTCAAATCACCCTTACCAACTGGTGCTTTTATGGGTTCAATCCGTATTTAAGTAGCGGAGACCTCTCTTGTACAATCCAATTGATACTCTACAGATTATCGGGGAATCAAGCCTATAATCACTCTTATCAACTGGTGCTATTATGGGTTCAATCGGCAATTAAGTAGCGGAGACCTCTCCTGTGAGATCAAATTAATACTCTACGGGTTATCGGGGTATCAAGCCTAAAATCATCTTTACCATCTAGTGCTCATCATGGGCTCAATTAAGTAGCGGGGGCTTCTCTTGTGCAATCAAATTGATACTCTACAGGGAATCGTATTCCCAGCTCTTCAAGATGACGAAAATATGTGGACACTGTTACGCTACCTTAGAAATATTCGCGACCAAAATTATACGCAAGATCTACATACGTTCCCGTGCAAGTTAGCGATGATTACAGAATTTCCACTAAAATCGATTTAAAGCATGATATGTGAATTCTGTTTATCATAATATTAATTTGCTATAGCGTCACCTTTGAAGTCGGCTTAATACGCCCATAACTTTTTGAATTGTATTACATTTTTCTTTTGGTTTTCTTTGGTGGTCAAATAAGCTCATGTAACATGGAAACAAAAAAAAAAACACAAAAATAGTGGGCTGGGTAAAGCATTAAGGTACCCATTGTATAGACATAACTATGTATCTATTGTACTGCATTACTTTTAAATACAATAAAAATAATCAATTCCTATAAAATTTCATTGTTTTTCCAATTTTAATTAAAGCCTCTGGTTGGCATAAGTTTATTTAGGCACAAAAAAAAAAAGAAAAACGAAATAAAAAACGAATTGCATTTTCTTTAAACAAAATTGCATAAGTTTTTTTTTTTTTGAATAAAACAAATGAACAAACAAATAATCGTATGTAATCAAAGCCATGCATTACATACGTTTTGTAAAGACGTTAAAAAAATTAAAAAATTTTAGTGTCAAGTCTATTGTTATAAGAATTTTGTGGTTAAAAAATCTTGTTTTTTCTTTTATTTTTTGTTATTAATTTTTGTCTACTTTAGTTGCTTGGAAACAAGTTTTTCTATGTAAGCCTAAGGCTACAAATAAATAGAGAAGAAGAAGAAGAAAAAAAGTTGTTAGAAGAAAAAATCTTTTACACAAAAAAATCGTGGGCGCTGTTTAAGCGTGCCTGGTTAAAAGGGTTAAGTGGTATTGGCTTTAAAGCTCTTATAATAAAAGCCATAAAGGAAAATACATACATACATACATATATTGGCTGTATATTTTTTTGTTGTGCAAGATAAAAACTGCTAATAACTGTAAAGCTAAAAAAACAAATAACTGTAATATTTTTTCCAGTCTGGCTGTCTACAGAAAATTGTGTAAAAATGCCGAAAGGAAATATAACTTCCAAGGGTTACACAAATTTATTAAGGAAAAGCAATTAAAAATTGGAACATAAGCAATTAAAGGGGAGAGCATTGAATTTACAGTTTTTTTATTTTATGGGGTTGGAGGCCTATTCATTTATGAAATATAAAAAATTAAACTTTTCTAGATATTTCAATAAAATGTGTTGAATGGCAAGCTTTTAAACGGTATATACAGGGTGGCTGATATATAATGCAACAAAGTAAAGCGCTATATTTTTTTAATTTTATTGTTCAAAAGCAAAAAATTTTAGAATCAGTTTAGATTTGTTCGAATTGGCCACCTTTGGTCCGAATTATGGCATGCAAACGGCCGACAAAGCCATCACAGGCTGCACGAAAGTGGCTCTGCAGTATTTTGGCCCATTCCCGGCGAAGCGCCGTCTTAAGATGATCGACACTTTGGTATTTTTTAGTGAGAACCTTACTCTCCAAAATGCCCCAGGCGCAAAAGTCCAACGGATTGAGATCCGGAGATTTTGGTGGCCGTTGTGCGGTAGAAATGAAGCGAGGAACCTCCTTTTTAAGCCATTCTTGGTTGACGCGTGCTGAGTGTGGTGGTGCTGAGTCCTGTTGGAATGTCCATGGTCTGTGGCCGAAATGTTTGTCTGCCCAGGGCTTCAATACTGTCTTTAAGACATTTTCCCGATAATATTCGGCATTTATTTTGACCCCACGGTGAATACGAGCGGGGAGCGACCATCGGTCGTTACGGCGGCCTACACCATTACCATCGGCGGCGCTTGAGTTCTGGTGGCCAATCGAAGATGTAAATTTTCAGCTGACCTCTTTGGCAAGTAAACCCGATCATTTTGTTTGTTCACAAACTGCTCAATTTGGAATGGCTTCTCATCGGAGAAAACCAAATTCAGTAACTGGCCACTTTCGTGCAAGCGAAGTAACTCCTTGGCTTTTTCCAGTCTAACTTTTTTTTGTCCATCGGTGAGCTCTTGCACTTTTTGGAACTTCAATAGCTTTAGTCCAAGCTCATTTTTCAATATGTGTTGCATTTGTTCTCGCGATATGTTCAGCTCACGAGCAATTTTTCTACCACTGCGGCGTGGATTTCGATCAAATCTGGCCTTCACTTTTCGGATCATTTCTGGTGTTGTTACCGTTTTTTCGTCCACTTTTTGGACGCGATTCAACACTGCCAGTATCACGGTAACGAGCAATGGTCCGAGAAACAAAAGATTTATTCACATTTAAATGCTGGAGGGCTCTAACGATAGCCACCAGCCAAATATAAAGCAATCACACTATCACGCTTGAATTCCATCACGAATAACTTTTTTCTTGAATGCAATAGATCAAAATGCTTTTGTAAGCTTGTAAATAATAAAATGAATGAATGCTCCTAACATAATCTGGATTACGACCTAGCTTCTCAATGCACTTATATTCTATGTGTTAATTTTATCCATAAGTAAAGGGACCTACAGTTTAAAGATGACTCCGATAGACAGATTTTTAAGAAACTTTTCATGGCAATTTTTTATTTATTCACAGAGTTTTTGCCAGAAATCTGCTGAGAGGAAGTCGCCGAAGAAATACTTTTTGTATTTTGTTTTGATGTCTAGCCTGGGGGCTTGAACCCTAGCCTTACGTCTAATAAACCGACACACTAGCTACTAGACTACGGCGACTTCTAATATGTACTCATAATTCTCTAAATGAGCCCTTCTAAATAGGCCTTCTTCTAACAATACAAAAAAAAAAGATTCTTCTTTAATGAAAACATTTGAATTGTTTAATGTTATGGAAAAATCCCTCAACCATAACGTCAATTATTTCCTCAAGCAAGTTCAATTTTAATTATTAAATACCTGCTAATTTGTGACAAATTTACAACAAATTTTATAAACTTCTTGTTGTTTAAGTTATCATTACTTAATACGATTTAATTACAATTGTTTTTTATGATTTTAGTTATTCTTGTAAGACTAAACTAAACAAAAATTTAAAAAAAAAAACTTGTAAACATTGTAACAGCAATGTATTGTCTAGTTAAATGACTTTAAAAAACATTAGGGTGGTTCACACTACTTGTGATAATGATGAAAATTTTGACGCTGTAATTTCAATGTGTAATATAAGTATGCATTTGCATGATTAACTGGCCACTGTAGTTATTAATGCTTGCAGTATATGCTTACTAACGTTGAGGGCATATTTTTTAGGAATTTTTATGGCCATAGGCACGAACTGAAGTAAATTAATATGTTAGGTAAACAACTGTTAAGAAACTTAATTTTAATGTTTTAAAAAGATATGAAATATATTTCACATGAATAGTCCAGATAAATATAAAAAAATATTAGAATATTTAAAAAAAAAATTCGCTATTTTCTTTACATTTTCCATATCAATAACAGAATTTCAAAAATTTTAACAACATATTTTTTTAATACTCCTCTTAGAAGCATATATGTAACTTCCCCAAAGCATTTTTGCCTTGTTTTCACAATATATCATATGCAATATACATATTTTTCAGTATTCCTTACATACTCGTATAAAAGGTTTGAAGACATTTATGAAATGTTTAAGAAACTTGTTGTTATTTAAAATTCTTTAAAGCATATTCCAGCAAAGTTTCTCAAAGAACAGTTTTTTATAAAAAAAAAGCATTTTATTTAATATTAACACAATATTTTTATTATCAACCAATATTTTAAGGAATATTTTTGCATATTTTGACAATTTTCTAACAATAGAACATTTTTGAATATGGTCTATAATTTAATGAACTTTTTTTTAAATTTCTTACATATTTTTATAGGATACCATTTTTGAAGAATAATTTTTTAAAGCATTTTTTGCATATTTTGTTTAAAGAGCAATTTTTGAACAATAGAGCATTTTTCAATATCTGCTCTATAATTAAATGAACTTTTTCTTAAAATTTCTTGCATATTTTTATAATATACTATTTTAGAGGAGTAATTTTTAAAGCATTTTTTGCATATTTTGTTTAAAGAGAAATTTTCTGACAATAGAAGATTTTTGAATATATGCTCTATAATTAAATGAACTTTTTCTTAAAATCTCGTGCATATTTTTATAATATATTATTTTAGAGGAATAATTCTTAAAGCATTTTTATACATTTTGTTCTTTTGGCTTTAAATGACTTTTTACTTGCATATTTTGAAATATATTTGTTATATGCTTATTCTACGTTAATTTATATACCAAAAAGCAATAAAGAAACTAACTTTTAGTCAATATTCAAAAGAATTTATTATTTAGTATTATTCAGTCTTATTTTTTCTTTTTAATTCGCTTTAAAACCTTTAATTTTGGTACATTTAACTTTAAAGAACATATACAATATTCAATATTAATAGTTTTTTAAAGCTTAACCGCCATATTTATAAAAAAAAAACAATAATTTTGGGTTAAAAACACTTTTGTTAATGTGCACTTTAAAATTAAAGTTTAAATATTGTTATTCATAAAGAGTTCATTAAATAATTATTAATGCGGCTGTAATTCTTTAAGTAATACCAGGCAGTAGCAATGAACCTTAAGAAAAAGCTTATAAAAGTTCAAAAAATTATTAAAAAAATTTTTATATTTAAATGTTCTGCGATAAATCTAAACCTCAGTGTAATTACACCTTATATCATAAATTTAATGTTATTACACATTGGCATTGATAATAAATTCTAATAATCGGTTAATATATGCTAATGAGAGAATATTTCATTTAAATAATACAAATTAAAAATAAAATTTCAAAATAATTATGAGCGTAATTATTGAAAGATGTTTTATTACTTGCTTGTAAGCATTTTTAAATGCCCTGTTTTGTTTGTTATTAACATAAAAGAAAAATATTTTTAATCATTATTCTTTAAGCATTTTAAAGGCATACTAATGTTAACAATGGTAATAAATTTTAAATTTTAATGAAAATAAAAAATTAATTTTTCATTTTGAAAAATATTTAAATATTTATTGGTTAAGGTTTCTTAATGATTAAACAAAAAAATATTGTAGCTGAAGAGTGATTTTAGAACATATTTTTTATGAGTAAATATTTATTTTTTAATTGGATAATATGCTAAAAAATGTTAACATAGTTTTTATGTTATAAAAGCATATTTTTAATAATTCTAAAAATATCTTTCTAAAATTTTTAGAATATGTTACTAATAAGCCAGAATCAACAGTAGCAGACTATGCAGATATAGTTTAAGAATTGTAACTGGATTTTGACCGGGTGTTACAGTCACAAAAACATTTGTTCAGCCATAGGGATCACTTCAAGCGTAACATGTGGATTCTAAAGCATCAATGTAGTTCAAAAGAATACACCTGGATGCTTAGCAAGCACTAGGTAAGGAAATTTACTTTGTTGCAACATACATCATCCTGAAGTTTGCGAATCCAACCAGATTAAAGGAAGTATTATAAGAAACAATGGTAGCAGGGTAGAAATGGCTGTCCCCTCGATGGAGTCATGAGCGGACACACTTAGGCCACACAGGGCCCATTGTGATATCACAGTTTCTCATTTCCCCCTATTCAAGGAACCATTCAGAGCTTCCGATGAATCGACTCAGACTGCCAATATCCATACATGACAGTTCATCCTTATCCTCCATGTAGTAGGCACTCAGGTACCTCTTTCTCCTTCGACCAAGTGCCGGACATGTGCACAATAGGTGAAGAATAGTCTCATCTTCCTCTTCATCTCTACAGCTTCTGAAGAAATCATTTGCAAGGTGTCCAAGACCAATACGCGTCGCATGCGTTCCTATAATACAATGGCCCTATAATGACCCCGATAACAGTGCTGAGCCTATTTCTTTGGAGTTTAAGCAGAGTCGCCGTGCGCCTCCTATCCAGCCTCGGCCAGATCTTTTGCGCCGCTCTACCCTTATCCGAAGCTGAACACGATTGCATTGTCAATTATAAACCTGTAGGTATCCAAAGGTATCCCCAATGTAGAGAATTCATCAGAGAGTTCGATGGTCGTGCCCCTTCTGGCCAGTTCATCCGCTCTGCAGTTGCCAGGAATATCTCTATGTCCCGGTACCCATGTGACACAAACATTATATCGGTCCGCCACCTCATTGAGATATCTGCGACAGTCGTACACCGTCTTGGAGTTTATTACACAGGAATACAATGCCTTGATAGCCGCTTGGCTATCGGAAAGTACACAATAATTTTCACCACAGCCTGAGTTGCTAACATCTCCGCCTGAAAGACGCTGCAATGATTTGGTAGCCTTATAGACTTTGGTATTCCGATTGCTTCCGAATAGATACCAATTCCAACGGTTTCTTCCAGTTTGGAGCCATCGGTGTTTGTGCGGAGTCCCTGAACCACTCCTCCAGTCCTCCCTTTTCGGAATGGAACAATAGTAATCATAATATTGAATTGGAAAGTGATTATCCCCAGATGGGACATTTCTAACAAAACGAAATATGAAAAAATATATCTTTGGCGACTACCTCTTAGCAGATTTCTGGCAAAAACTGTGGGAGTAAATAAAAAAAGATTGCCAAGGAAAAGTTCCTCAAAATTCTGTCTTTTTGAATCGACTTTAAACCGTAGGTCTCAACACTCCTTTATAAAATTAATACAGACAACATACATAGGTAGTGTGAGAAGCTAGGTCGTAATCCTGTCTGAAGGGTTGCAATGACCAATTATATACAGTGGACAGCAAAAGTCTTAGTATGTTTATTTACAATTTTTATTACAAATCTATGGAAATGTATGTTTGTTTATGTATTTACCTACTCCTCTAATATATGGGTTATTTTACAATAAAAACAATAACATGAATTATTGTGTAGGCAGTCAGGTTAATATCAAAAGACTTAAGCAACAAACTTGATAATCAACCCATAATAATTTGTTTAAAAATATTGTAATCAAATCCTTTTTTTCTACAATGAATACGGGTATCTATAGTCGTCTTTTTTATATTTGAAGTGTTGAAAAGGGTGTGGAATTCAAGTGAATAAAGAAAATTCTGTTCTATTTGATAACATTAATGTTTTCCTAAATGAAATGAACCGTAGATAAATTGTCAAAAATTGTTTGTGGAAGTAAATAATAATTTTAGGATAAAAAAATATCAAAAGACCTCTGGCAAAAACTTAGTTTTGATGATTATGTATACAATATTTAGAAAAGGATTTAAAAATATCGATTATTCGAAAAAGTTCGATTACAAATTCCTGATAATTTCCCAGGTATTCCCTTCTGAAATGACTTATCACTGCACAGTTTCTAAGTATATGTTCTGATACTTCTTTGTCCTCATCACATAATCTTCATATTGCACTTGAAGTGAATCTTGTTCTGTTCTTTTAGTTCATACTGCTCAGTCAGGAAGCAGGTCAACATTCTCAAGCTACTTCTTGATAGACTGCAAGATATACATTTCTTCGCACTATAATTTCATACCAAAAGGCCTAAAACAACCCAGTCTTTTTCTCATTTATATTAAAACTATTGTCCAAATTACTCTTTCACAGAAAGATTAGGGTAAACTAGCTCTCTTAAGAACGTACAGTGGACAGCAAAGGTCTTAGTACTCCATAGTATTTTGACAATTTCATAAATTCTAACCAACAGTTTGTATAAAAAATTAATTTTTTTATATTTATTTTAATTATTAATGTATTTCTGTTTTATTATAAAACAAACAATTTTTAATGTTTTTCATAAAACAAGAGAAAAATAAGGAAAAGTTTCAAATTACTCCCTAGGTATACCCAAGGAGAAACCTGAGTAAATTGAAAATTCAAAGGCCAAATATAAGAAAATATTATCCCTTGTATTAAGTAGAATATCCCTTAAGGCCAAGCACTCCATTTTATCCATTTTGGAATTGAATGTTCAAGTTTAGTTTAGTGTTTTCTGGTGGCACCATAAGCCATTTTTTCGGTTGACTTTTGTTTGAGGTTAAGCGGTTACGTAACCGTTTTTTTAAATGATCTCCTAAATACTCTCTAGAAGACACATCGGGACTTTGTGCAAGAGTAATAAGCCTGTGTGTGGTGACTTTTTTTTATCAAAATATATTGCCGTACTACGACTTTTGTTGTCCACTGTATATTATGTACATAAGTAAAGTGATTAACTTATGATCAATCAATCTTGGTGTACATGATGATACAGTCTACATTGCTCATTTACCAGACATGAGGAAATTGAAGGTACTCCTTATAAAGGCATTGATTTCGGATGGATTATATAATTTTAAACATTTTATTCTCACTTCTAACTTTCTAACGAACTAAGCTTGGGCACTGTTTTTTATTCGTAGAATATCTTCGATGGAAACTCTCATAAAATTTGCCATGATACACAGGGATATGAGGCTATTGTATAGGGCTATCCATTTCGTGGTTTCAAAAGTATGGGACTGAAATTCGTCAAACTGTCAAACTAAGTTGTGAAACCAATTTTTTTCTTTTCAGTTGAAAGTCTGACATTGACGAAAATGGATCGCTTAACTATCACGCAACGCATAAAAATTATCAAAACCTAGTACAAAAATGGACGGCAATTTTTCGAACAAAATTTTCTTCAGCGATGAAGCACATTTCACACTCGGTGGGTATGTTAATAAACACAATTGTCGTATTTGGGGTTCTGAGAATACTCAAGTAATTGAAGAGAGGCCATTACATCCACAAAAAAGTCACTGTTTGCTGCGCTCTTTGGTCCGAAGGTGTGATTGGACCTTACTTTTTCGAAAGCGATGATGGAACGACTATCACCGTCAATTCGTAGCGTTTTGGTCATATGATAACCAACTTTTTTTGCCTGTTATTGAAGAATACGACTTGGAGAATATGTGGTTTCAGCAAGACGGTGCCACATGCCACACAACTCGAGCGAATATGGCTTTATTGCAAAAGGCATTTCCAGGCCGCGTAATTTCTCGTCGTGGCAATATCAACTGGCCACCAAGATCATGCGATTTGACACCATTAGACTTTTTTTTTGTGGGGCTACGCGAAAGACCGTGTCTATGCAGATAAACCTTCAACTCTTGAGCACTTAAAAACCAACATTCGTCAAGTTATGGCTGAGATACCGCCCAATATGTGTCAAAAAGTGTTCGAAAATTACCTCAAAAAAATTAATGCTTGCAATACTTCGCATGGAGGTCATTTAAATGATGTAGTGTTTCACACATAATGTCAACGTTCAAATTTTACAATAAAAAAAAATATCCTGAAAATTACGTTTACTTTGAAAAGTATTTTTTTTTTCATCTAAAATAATTCTATGAATAATTTTTATTTCTTTGTCTTATCGATATGGTAAATTAAAAATTAACAAAATGTTAAAAATAAGTATTAAAAAACCATGCAGGTCATTGTCTTTTTATTTATTAAATCATCCAAAAAAATGATTTCTATGCTGCTTTTTTATTTTGCTTTTACATAAGACTTCTTCTTCTGTATGCCTTAGCTTCCGGCACTATGTGTCGTCCACTTGTTTGTTTGTTAGGCCCAGTGTTGTTTTTATTTTTTAAAATTTTATTTATTTTTTGTTTAATTTTTTTTTTACTATGCGGGCGTTTTATGTATACATAGTCCAGCAGACATGACTTGTTTAAGAAAAATTCCCATTTTTTTATTTGATAGAATTTTAAAGAATGAAAAAAAAAGAAAGCAAAACAACAAGACACGAATTGTAGACAAATTAAAATGTTCTACGCATCCCAAAGATACAAAGATACAAGATAATGAAATTAGCACTACACACACCATACCAAAAAAGCAAAAGAACACGAAGAATAAAAACCATCATGAACATGTAATGCAAATTGTATAACAAAAATAAAGGTCGACTGTAGAAGAAGGCTATAAATAAGCAGAAGAACAAGCAATATTTGGTTGATAGTCCAGGCTTCAGTTCACAAACTGGTGGCTAGTAAACAAATATTTACATACGTATGGCTTCTAATGTAATGCAGAGACTAACTGAAATCCCTTTTTGTGTGTAAGTAACAAATACGTGTTTGTTTAATTAATTATTTAAATTTATATTTAGTTTTTAAGGCTGTAGGGCATACATATTTAACAACGTCTGTGTTAACGAGACAAGTTATTGTAAACTTTACCTGCTTATTATACTCGTAGCCAGGAACAAACTCTCTTTCGCCATGCTTAGTGTAAGTATGTAAATGATGGTTTGTGTTTTCGCGTTTTTTAACTTAACAAATTGTGTTCTTTTGTGGTTGTGTTTTGATTAATCAAGAATCTTGTATAAAATTTTTTCAACACAATAATAAATTTCAATTTCAACAGAAAAGATTTACAAGCAATTTTCATAAATCATCATTAATTTTAAAGAACAGATAATGGGTTGCAATGCTTTAACAATGTATGGAACATAATAAAAAAAATGTTCTGTTAACAACACCCACTTAGAAAGGTACACAGAGATAGTATTTTAAGGCCAGAACTAGCCTAGATACAAAAGATCTGGAGAAGAGCGTTAGCTGAAGAATGTTGTGAGGAAACCAGCGAAAAAAATTGTTTTCCTCGTGTGTCCCTTTTTTAGAATATTACAGCAAGCGTCAATAGATTTTGAGCTGGAACCTGTTAACGCAATTAATTTCGGAACTATAGAAATCGATGGTAGAAAATTGTTAACCTGGAAGTTTGCAACAAGAGAAATTGATTGTGGGAGTGAGAAAAGCGGCAGTAGTACTTATGGCTTGAAACTTCTGCGGGAAGAGTGTTCCACCTTTAAATAGTCCAACTCAAGAACGTATTCTCTGTGTAATGTATTGTACCATCATCTAGGTAATCGCTCCGGCGCGAATGTGACCAGCAGAGGATTATAATGTAGACCAAAGTCTTCGTCTTGTAATAATGAATGACTCACATACATATATACATCATTCGTCATTATAGTGAGGATTACGACCTAGCTTCTCTCACATCACTTATGTTCCGTGTGTTAATTTTATGCATGAGTGGCGGGACATGCAGATTAAAGTCTACTCCGATGAATGATTTTTTCCGAGAAACTTTTCATGGCAATTTTATTTTCTACTCCCAGAGTTTCTACCAGAAATCTGCTGAGAGGAAGACGCAGCAGAAATATTTTTTCATATTTCGTTTTGTTTGAGATGTCTGACCTGGGGTTAGAAACATGGCCTTACGTCTAATAAGCCAACACACAATCTACCAGGTCCTTCATGACACATACTGAATTGATGTTACTAACGGGTGATTTTTTAGCTATTATCTTTTTGGCAACACTGGTTTAAACAACTCACGCACGTTTCGTGTTTTGTTTCACTGTCAAACATCTTCAGTTTGGTCTATAATTTAACCATGAATCGTCTTACAAACGAACAACGCTTACAAATCATTGAATTTTATTATCAAAATGCGTGCTCTGTTAAGAAAGTTCACCGCGCGGTTCTTCCATTTTATGGTCAGTTTAATCGACCCACTGAAGCGGCTATTCGGGCTATTGTGACTAAATTTCGCACCCAATTTACATTGTTGGACATTAAACCACCAACACGCTTACGTAGAGTGCGAACTGAAGAAAATATCGCAGCTGTATCGGCCAGTGTTAATGATGACCATCAATTATCGATTCGTCGCCGTTCGCAGCAATTGGGCCTCTGTTACTCAACAACGAGGAAAATTTTGCGGAAGGATTTAGGTGTGAAGCCTTTCAAAATACAGCTGGTGCAAGAATTGAAGCCGAAGGATCTACCGCAACGCAGAATTTTTGGTGAATGGGCTCTTAGAAAGTTGGCCGAAGATCCACTTTTTTATGAAAAAATTGTGTTCAGCGACGAAGCTCATTTTTGACTCAATGGATACGTAAATAAGCAGAATTGTCGATTTCGGAGTGAAGATCAGCTAGAAGCATTGCAAAAGCTACCAATGCATCCAGAAAACGTCACAGTTTGGTGCGGTTTATGGGCTGGTGACATCATTGGACCGTACTTCTCCAAAGATGCTACGTAACTGTGAATGGTGACCGCTACCGTGAGATGATATCCAACTTTTTTTTGCCCAAAATGCAAGAGCTTGTCTTGCATGACATGTGGTTGCAACAAGACGGTGCCACATGCCACACAGCACGCGTAACAATGGACTTATTGAGAGGCGAGTTCGGTGAACAGTTTATTTCACGTTCGGGACCGGCCAATTGATCGCCTAGATCGTGCGATTTAATGCCTTTAGACTATTTTTTGTGGGTCTATGTTAAAGTTCATGTCTATACAGACAAGACCGCTTCAATTGACGCATTGGAAGACAACATTGAAGCATTTATTCGTGAGCTACCGGCCGAAATGTTGGAAAGAGTATGCCAAAATTGGACTAAGCGGATGGACCATTTGAGGCGCAGTCGCGGTCAACATTTGAATGAAATAATCTTCAAACATTAAATTATATGGACCGTACTATCGATTCAAATAAAGATTTCATGCATTTTTCTGAATTTTATGTTTTTTTTTTTGAAAAATTTTCCTATAGCTCTTAAAAAATCACCCATTATAATAGAGTCAAGAAACATGTTGTAATGGCAGGACAGGGCACAATCTTGTCGTACTCTAAAGCCGACTGAAATTAATTTAACGCCTAATTAGTTTCTATGGAATGTTTGGTAGATTGCCAGATAGATTAAGCATTGAATCAGGGAGATTGTTATCATTAGAATACCAAAGCGCTCCATATGAGTTTCTGGCCCAATGTGATGAATAGTTTTTTAAGGAAACATATTGTGGCAAATGGCATTCGGTCAACTGCTTAGTTATATTGATTGTACCAATTTAAAGTTTTAATGTATTCCTACCCTTCTTGATCTGATGAGTTGTATTTATTCTACTAAAATTCCTTTCTGGTCTTTCTTTTATTTTAAAAATAATACTGAGGCCATCACATGTACATATATGTATAGATATGTATGACTGGCCTTAAGTTTTGTTTAATGTTTTTAATTTTTATTTACAATTTTTTTTTAATTCGTAATGATCTAGTTTTTAAAATAAAACACGATTTATTTTGTGTTTTATTTTTTTTCTTTCCTTAAAGTAACCCGCCTTTTATGTTCGTGGTTATATTTTCAAAAAGAAGCCTAATATGGTCGATTTGAATGAAGTCTGGTTTTGTTCGCTGGTGTTAGTGGTAAAGCGTAGTGCATTTAATTTTATTACAACGTAGTTGTTTCTATTTCTATAAGTATTTTGATTTTGATTTTATTTTTTCTTTCTCAGATTTTTATGAGCTAAACATGCTTAGCATTTAAGTACTCGTACTAAGTTTTATTACAGCGATTTGATATAAAACGTTTGCCTTTTCGTTTTTTGTTTTTTCTTTTGCTTCAATGCAGTTATTTTACCATTTGATTGACTGCAAAGAATTGCTGTTATTTTTTGGTTTTTAGTTACTTACGAGTTTAAAAAGTTTTGATTTTATTATTTTATTTTTTATGTGTCTTTTCAATTGGTTTTGTTATATTTTTTTCCATTTTTTCTATTTTATTTTATTTTATTTATTAGAGTCACGAATATTACCAAAGATCTTATGGTGCATATTCTGTTTTAAATTGAATTTTTTTTCTCTGTGTTTTGATTTTATTTTATTTTTTTTTTGTATGTTTTTCTATAAATTTAAAAGAGTTCATGTTGCAAGTTAGTGGATAAAATGCCACACATACTAACCCAATAACAATAACAAGATATATGTGAGGAAAATAACAAAAAAAAAACAAACAAAAAATAAAAAGATTTATAAATATTCTGTGTTATTAATAAAATTAAAGTAAATAAATAAAATAGAAAAAAAGAAAGAAAAACCACAAGAAACGAGTGTTAAAATAAATTTTTTATTTTAAATAAAATACCCTAACAAATCAGGTTTGTTGCTTAAGTCTTTTGTTTAAAAGCACAGCCCTGCACAACACTGCACTATGAAACAAAACATAAAATTCTCATTCACATTTGTTGCTTAAGTCTTTTGTTTTAACTGCAGATTTCTAACACAAATATGATACTTTTAAAGGGAAATTTAATTCAATTCAATTCAATTTTGTTTTTATTTTATTTACATTATTTAATAACAATAATATGTAATAATAATAATCTTTTGTAAAATTTATTCCTGTTAATTATCTAATTCTCTCCATTACAAAACAAACTACTTTCAAAAAGTTTTCAAATATTTTTTTTTTCAATGGAAATTATTTATTGCATTGCTCCATATATGCATGCATGGTAAATATGTAATAATAAATACCACACCTACATACAATACATAATAAAAATTTATATGAAATTATGCATAACAAAATAATAAAAACAAGTTTATGGGGTTTGAAATAAATTTAAATATTAAGTTTTACATAAAATGTAAGCACGGAATGGTAAAGAATTGCTTTTTTAACTGACTGAAACGGTTTGCAATTTTTAAAATAAAAATATTAAAAACAAAAGATCTATTAAAGTAAAGCGCGAGAGCTGTGGTAAGGTAGTAGCTAATATGATTAAAATTTAGAGGTTGTAAAGGATCCGCCAAATAACTTTTTTTTTGAAAATGCTTTAAAAAAAACCAACTGAATATTTTCTCAAATTTTTTTTTTTTTTATTTGAAAGTACAATCCTTCCGGTTAATAATGGAAAATAATTTCATTCAAATGGCTGCCTCGGCTGGCCATGCAGTAGCCTACACGATCGGTCCAATTTTTAAGCACATTATCGATTGTGTGCAGCTGTATTTCACCAATGTCTTCACGAATATTGTCCTTTAAAGCGTCAATTGTCTCTGGCTTGTCGGTGTAACACTTATCTTTGACGGCACCTCACAAATAATAGTCCAACGGTGTCAAATCGCAGCTCCGAAGTGGCCAAACGACATCAGCTCTGCGGCTGATAATCCGATCTTCAAAAACAGGGCGCAAAACATCGAGTGTAGTTTCGGCTGTGTGGCACGTAGCGCTGTCCTGTTGAAACCAAATGTTGCCAATATCTTCCTCTTCAATTTTTGTGAACAAAAATTCGTTCAACATGACCCGATAACGATCGTCATTGACTGTAACGGCCACTCCTTGCTCATTTTCGAAGAAAAATGGCCCAATTATGCCTCTGGACCAAAATCCGCACCAAACAGTGACTCGTTTTGGGTGCGTCGGCTTTTCAATGTATGCGTTCGGGTTTTCTGTGCCCCAAATGCGACAATTTTGCTTGTTGACATACCCGCCAAGATCAAAATGAGCTTCATCTGAAAAGATGATTTTTTTTTGCCAAAATCGGCATCTTCTGTAAGTCGATCGCAGGCCCACTTAGCGAAGCGAAAACGCGTATACACAACCATATTCGTTCAGCGGAAGGATAAAACTAATTATCTGTCAAATCAGACATGAGCTAAGTGTTACCATTCACGAAATAAGCACTAGTTGAAAAAAAACGTTAGATGGCGGACCCGATTGAAACAGAAAAGTTATTTACAACTGTGTCCTCTTCTGTTGTCTTGGCCATATTGCTTATGGCCCTGATTACATCCTCCTCTCTTGTCAGAGAATCGAAATCTTGTATTTCTATTGCATTCTCAGTTTTTATACTGTGTAGCAGTGTTGAAAAATTCAGTACTTTTGTACTTTTTTCAAAACTTTTTTATTTCAAAAATACTTTTTCTTTACTACATATTTCATACCTTGCGTTTTTCAACTACTATGGCACGTTCAACGCAATGCTAAAGTAGAATTAGGCTTTAGCCCCGATTATCCAAACTTCCACGAAACGTATGTTCGTTTTTAGAATACGAAAATCAATGAAAACGCTTACCGAACCGTAATGAAATTTCGATAAGCATTTTCATTGCTCCTCAAACGACGTGACTAAACGGGGCTTTTACGTTTTGTTACGTTCCGAATCAGCTGTTTTTGTTCTGTATGTGTATTGAATATAAATACTAGACTTACTAGACGCGAGCACACGGTTCAAACCCAATGGCAGACATCTCCATCAAAGCGAAATATGAAAAAATATTTCTCCGGCGACAGAGAAAAAACTCTGAGAGGAAATAAAATTGCCACGATAAAGTTTATCAAAAATTTGTCGTTCGAAGTCGATTTTAAACAGTAGGTTCCGCCACTCATACAATATAAAATTAATACACACAAAATAAGTGGTGTGAGAAGTTAGGCCGTAATCCTAATTGAAGGCTTATAATAACCAATTATTTGTGTATGTACATATGTATCCTTTACAAAAGTACTATTGGATGCAAGAAAGTACTTTTTCAGTTATTATTCAGTACCATTTCAAAATTTCAGTTTAGCAACACTGCTGTGTAATACGGACTTGTTCTTAAATAGGCTTCTGATAACATTTTAGTCGATTTTTTGTCCAAACAGATTCTGCCACAATATATTTACCAGCATCTCCCTAGCTGGAACCATTTGTATGTCTTGTAACAACACTTAGGTTAAAGGTTAGGTTCATTGTCATACTACAATCCAATATCAACACGAAATTAAAGACTCAATGGTGAACCACAATGACTTAAAAAAATTGCACTTTTGCGAAAACCCTACTTTGAAGAGTTCAGTCAAAGATAACAAAAAATCAGAGGCAAACAACTCCTCTCAGCTTTTCATGGCAAGAGCTGGCCACGGACATATAAAGTGAAAGATAGTCTGCTTCTTTTTCTCCTCAGATTCACAGCTCCATCAGAGGCTAATTGTATAATTATACTCAATTTAAATGACACAATCAGAACAGCTATGCTCGGTAATATGGTTTCAGCAACGCAATTTCAAGCGATATCCCTATGTTCTCGAACTAATATAAGAATTATTTTTAAAAAATCCAAAATCCCCGGTATTTATAAACGAAAATGGAAGATGGCTTTCGTAAGGAACTTTTCCAAGCATTGCGCAGATTTCAATAGGGTCACGACTTTCGCTTGGAATACACGAAAGTATAATATCAAAACCCTTAATACACTCCTACTACATACATAACATAATTGTCCATTACAACCCTTCAGTCAGCATTAAGACCTAGCTTCTCTCACCACTCATGTTGTGTGTGTTAATTTTATACATGAGTGGCGGGACCTACAATTTAAAGTCGATTCCGAGTGACAGACCTTTTAGAAACTTTTCAGAGCAATTTTATTTACTCTCAGAGTTTTTGTCAGAAATCTGCTGAGAGGAAGTCACCGAAAAAATATTTTTTCATATTTCGTTTTGATGTTTGACCTGGAGTTTGAACCGTGGCCTTACGCCTACATACTACATACTAGACTACGGCGACTTCTGATATGATATGGTATGGCTACAGAAATTCAATTTCCAGTGATATCCCTATGTACTGCAACTAATATAAGAATTATTTTTGAATTTAAAGATCTGAAATTAATTTGAGAAATCCCCGGTATTAAGAAACAAAAATGAACGAAGATGCCCTTCATAAGGAGCTTGTCCGAGCATTGTGCAGCTTTCAATATGATCAAGACCTTCTCTTGGAATACACGAAAGTATGATGAAAGATCCTTTAATACACTCCAACTACTCTACAGCATTTTGAAGCTGTCGGTGTAGCTTTCGAGTCGAAAATCAGTAGTGGACGCCGATAAAGTTCTTAAAAAAATATTAAAAGATGTAAAAAACCAGGCCTATTCATTGCTTCAATATTAAAATGACTCTTGCTTACGGCTACTCTAAGCTCGACAACTATCTCCTACATTGATAGGTATACAATGAAGCTTCTAAGATCGTCGCAATGTGGCGTGTGTTTCATTGTTCTATCGGTACTATAATGGGAGGTGTTCTCGAGAGATAGGGGGCTTGGTTCCCGATAATCACATATTTTTACATGGTACTCGTACTTCTCGCAGAGCACATCCTTTTGTGGTTGATTGTCCACTGAACCGCACAATGCATTAAAGGGAAAATTAATTTTTTGCCCGCACTGCTCGCTTGTGGAATGATCTTCCTGCGGAAGTTTTTCCCGTCAGTTACGATATTGGTAAGTTTAAATCAAATGTCCACAAACACTCTTTCCACCTTCCTATAACCTATTTTCCTAAACCTGCACAATGCACTGCATGAGTAGGGGCCATCCCCTGAGTACTGGTTTACCAAAAAAAAAAGATGAACTCATAAATATAGAAGGGGATGTTTGCTGGGCATATCATAAAGCCATAAAGTCTGAATTTAATATGCCAAATTGCAACCTGTCCTCCAAAAGCCTAGACAATGGAAATCAAGGGCAGTGGAAATAAGCAACAAATAGTCTCATTGCCATTAACGAAGATCCTCCTTCATAAGAAGAAGAAGACCTGAGACGAATAGTTCTTGGGCTCTCAGAATTTATTGACAGTATATGTCGTCTCTGTCGTTCGGAGTCGACTTTAGACTGTAGGTCCCACATGTATAAAATTAACACACACAACATAAGTGGTGTGAGAAACTAGTTCGTAATCCTGACTGAAGGGTTGTAATGACCAATTATATATGTATGTATGTATGTATATGTCTTCTCAAAGTTGATTTGTTTAAAATCCAGAACTTCATTAAACTATCAGGATGATTGAGAAATACCAGCCAAAAGTTGTACCACAGCTAAGTGGTGCAATACATGTCATCAGTATTACAATGAGACCTAACCGGACCCATGTAAGGCAGTAGCCTTACAATGTAATTTTTTTGTTATTCTTTTCAATTTGTAGTCCCCAACCAAAAACGTAAAATGGACATTTTTGCTGCACAATTAGTTAAAAAACTGAAATATTTCTTTTATATTTAAAAATAAGAAATTCAAATAAATTTCAAATAAAATCGTAAATATTTGTGCAAAGCATTTGAAAATCAGTGTTTTTAAATTTTTTTTCCTAATTATCTGTAAATGGAAAACACTGCTTTAGTGATAGCCAATAAATATTGAAAGGTTTTTTAATGAAGTGGGTATAATCAAATTAAATTTTAACTCAGCATACAATATTTTAAAAAATCATTTAAAAAAAAAGAAAAATATTTAAAATAAAAATATGAATCCATCATCCATGTAAGCATTTTACGCCCGCTGGTATTTAAAGGCAATACAAGTCATTTTGAAAAATTAAGGTTTCTAAACAATGATTTGCCTAATGTGCTTACGTACTACGTACGTATGTATGTAGGTATGCTATTGAGAAAGATTATTTTCTATGATTTCATTATTATCATGACATTTTAATAATATTTTTTTTATTATTTTTTTTTAATTTTTCTCAAGTTCTAATTACATTTTTATGTTTAATATTCAATAGCATTAAAAAAAATTTTGTTAACTTGAAAATAAATGACCAGCAAAAAATAATTGTTATTGAAATTAAAAACAAACAAACAAATAAAAAAAATATTCAAACTGAAATTGGTGTGTGGCATTAACTAATATTTCCCTTTAGGCTTTTGCTGTGACACTTTTAAAAATGATTGTTTTTTAATCATTTATTTTTTTTTTTTTTTTATTTCCCATTTGTAAAATGATGTCACTTAATTTGCAAAGAATAACACAATCTTAGAGCAGCCATCCAACAGCAATCATTATCATATAAAAATTATAGTTGGACAGTTTGTCGTGTCAAGTAATTTATTCTATGAACTCATGTATCGTTTAGAACGTTTTCTAAAGCAAATGCGTGAGCGGAATATTTAAAACTTATTTAAAAAAAATAAAAATTCTAAAACTATTATAAAACTACAACAAACAAGGCGGTTTTCTTTTCTTTTTTTTTTATTTATGTTTTAGGGAATATTCTTTCTTGTTTTGATTTTACTTTTAAATTTTATTTGTTGTGTATCGAATATCCCAACTCGTTAATATTCTTTAAACATGTGACCTAAAAATTTTTTTATTTTCAAAAAACACAATTTTTTTCTGCTTTGTTTCCAATAAAAATGTCATGAACTTTCAATACAAAAAAGTAAATAAAAAAATATATGTAATCGCATGAATAGCGCCAAACGTCGAAACGAAATGTCTAGGAATCATATTCTAGTCTTCGAATTAAAAAAAAAACAATGAATCATGGTCAGAGCAATGTAGACTAGAATAACCTCAATTATTACGTCATTATTACCGTTGCATTAAGTACTACACCTTCGTCGGCGTAGACGCTTCTTTCCGTAGAAAAGTTATTGTAAGGATGCAACAGCTAATACCACAACATCTCTTTCGATCTGACGGAATTGGGAATTTTCGGGAAAATTCTTTACACACAGTCGCCGTAGTCTAGTAGGTAGTGTGTTGGCTTATTAAACGTAAAACCTCGGTTCAAACCCCAGGTCAGACATTAAAACTAAATATGAAAAAATATTTCTTCGGCGACTTCCTCTCAGCAGATTTCTGGCAAATGCTCTAAGAGTAAAAGAAGATTGCCATGAAAAAGTTTCTTAAAAATCTGTCATTCGGATTCGACTTCAAACTATAGGTCCCGCCACTCATGTATAAAATTAACACACACAACATAAGTGGTGTAAGAAGCTAGGTCGTAATCCTGACTGAAGAGTTGGAATGATGTTATGTTTTCATTACACAGTCAAGAAAGATTAAAACGTCCTGTCCAGACACAGGACAATGGAAAAAAGAAGTTTAAGCGGTGCGAGGTAAACGGTTGGTGGATAGAGCTAAGGGTAAAAATATATTTTCTTAGTCAGCATCTTAAGGGACGTCTTTTCTATAAGGCTATAGGACGATTGCAGCGTCTTCTAGGCGCAAGTGTTATTGGAACTTCATTCGTTTTTTTATGGCTGGATGGAGTTAAGAGTAGAAACATCTTTTCTTAGTCAGCATCTTAGGAGACATCTTTTCTGTAAGGCTACTGGATGATTGCAACGTCTTCTAGACGCAAGTGTTAGCCTTACGGGTTGTGGTGGATATTGATATATTTTTTGATAGCCAGGAGGTTGCCAAGACACAGAGTCTGTTAGGTCAACTTCGGCTGCAATGAGTTTCTTAGCAAGATTGCAGAGCGGTACTGCATTCTAAATTCTCACGCATGATGCAATGGTCTTGGTCCTGTATTCAATCACCTCTGTACAAGCAGAATCCATGCAATTGTAGATAGCATGGATAGTCTTAAATATCCTAATTGGATGTCTACTACTTAGATCTAAGTCCTTTAACTTATCTACTAGCAGCATTCAACTCCACCATCTGTAAAATAAATTCTAAATCCCGTGCTCAAAATTAGAAATATTTAATTAAGCTCCCCTAGCTAGCTGCACAACTTCCTCAGTGCAGCATCTGATTGTTAAGGCATTGTATGTCATTTTAACATATCAGGCGTTACAGAATGGATTCAGCCTGCACAATATCGACGCCTCCATTCTATAACGTTCTAAGTGTACTTAGGACGTTTTTAATGTTCTTGCATTTTTAAATTCTACATTCTCTATCTTCAATACTGTCAAAATTTGGTTAAGATGTGCCGATCCGTTCCGAAGTTATAGAGAAAAATCTTCTTAGAATACACATATAGTCGTACGTCGCGTGAAAACTTTGAGAGCTCATAACTCAAAACACACTTTTTCGACTTAGAATGTTATAGAACGGAGGCGTCGATAAGACAGTAGAATTTCATAAAAGAAAAATCTCTGTAAAATAGCAATGTACGCACTCGTATAGTTTATACGGGACCTGATTAACAGTTATTGAGAGAACCATTGCAGGTACGGCAACGAGCGAACGATTTGATCTACCTTCTTTGATTAGAGTTTTCAATCTCAGATGATTTTCTAAAAACTCTTGCCAAACTAAGAAGGAAATAATTTCAATTAAAAGCGGGGATTAAGTAAAGTCTCCCCCTTGTTTGATATTAAGCAACCCCCCACTTGGGATTCGAACCCGAGAACCCTAACATAAAGTACCGCGTGCTAACCGATTATGCCACCATGACATACCGTTATTCAACACAATGCTGTTTAAGTATGTGTTTAATAATGAAAGCAACAACAATATGTTTTCTATTTTGAAAGAGAAAAGGTGAGTTTAAATTTGGGGTGGTGAATTGAATCTCTTTCATCAATTATAGTGCTACCAGACTGTTATAGTTAAAATTGATGAAACAGGAAATTAAGAAACACAAATTGGGAATTTTAAAACATGCTTATTATGGATCTGGACCAGTAGATCATATGATCATACCTATATATTAGCAGATTGAGCCTGCCATGGCAAAAATATGGATATATGCTTTTTTTTTGTGGAGATTTCCGGATAGACACACAGTATTTATGGTAGAAATTTTAGGATTCTTACAAATATTGAAAATCCTTTGATCGAATTTCTATCACAGGCCTATTGTTACTGCAATCTTGTCTCTCTGAAGGAGAAATAAAACTGACTCTACGCTAAACAGCAAATTATGAAGACACCGGGATAACACTGGTGAAATAGCACAATTAAGTACTGACTGGCTAAACTACTCCGGAAGGCGAGTCACCTAAATCGGAAGATGACAAGCACGACCCACCCCCTCTTTATCATCCAGCAGGACTATCGGCGTTATTACAATGATATTTGGCTTGTTATAGATGCAATAGAGTCCTGAACCTATATCCACCAGTGGTTTCAGAATGTGAAAACATTATACGCAGACAATTGGAATCCACTCTTGCACAACAAAAAACTTTCAACTGCTACCGGGAGCAAATAATGTCCGACTCTTTAAATCGAATACCCTCGAAAGCCCATATATGGCACTGTTTACATTTCAATGTAACAATAGGTCCACGTATGTGCCCCCAATTAATACGTGGTAGAGACCAATTGGACCTTCGTACACCAATATTTTTTATTTTCTCCAAGAAATAACAAGGCAGAAGAGAAATATTCTTCTACACAAGGAGGGGTGATTAGGAATGAAATTAAACAAACAGCCAAATTCGAACAGCATTTGTCATGGTCCCTATGCTCTCCACATCAAAACCTCTTTGAATAGATGAAATCTCTGAACACCTAATACTTCCGGTAAATCATTTATGCAAACAAACAATAATTAACACGGTTTTAATATTTACATTCGTTCTCATGATTAAATAAATATTTGTTTATTAAACAAAAAATTCTTTCTTCTTTTTTCATTATGTATTTGAAATTATTACACTGTAACAATTTCTTTTGTGTATTTTGGATTGGTAAATATTCTTAAAATAGTACATTTTCTTTCTTAGTGATGGAAAAAACCTGAAGTTATGTGATAAAAAGAGTTACACTAACAAAAAATATCTTTTTAACAAATAAACTTCGAGACACACAGTGGTAACAATCAGAAAAAAAATACTTTGCAGAAGAAATGATGGCAAGAGATGATCCTATATTTTTATTTATGGTTTACAAACTTAAAACAATATTTTCAACCATGAAATTAAAGATATTCTATTATATTATATAACAAAAAACTTACTAGAATATCCTTTTTGTACAGTAGAAAAAAATTGTTCAAAAAAAATTTGCAGTCTTGCTTGATTGATTGATTGAATCTTGAAATATTTTCTTGCAACTTGAGTTTCAAATTTGCTTGCCAACTTGCTTATTTGCTAACTAAGCAGCTTGTTTTTCTGACGGTATTTTTTCTTCATAACTTGAGTGACTGGTGTTGAAATAAAAAATAATAATGGAAAAAATATAATGTTAGTTTGACACTTAAAAACTATACAATAGTATGTATATAACAGAAAATATGAAAAGAGGAGGGGGATAAGTAATATTAATTACTTTCCGGTGGTGAACTTCGAAAGACTTTCGAGCAAGCCAATATAGGAAGAATGTTCATAGGCAGTGGCTACATCAGACATCTTTTCAACAAATTCATTGCTGATACCCTTCTCTTCCAACAAGTTCATCAACAAGTCATAGAGATACTAAAAAAGAAACAAAACGAACCTCAACAACATGCATGACTACACGAAAAAAAAGAAAACTTACGCCATCCAAAACATCACCGGCTACGGCGTAGATCTTATCATTCCATTCACCTTGATAAATGGTCATTTCATCAATGCCGAATACATCATCTGTAATAAATCAGAAATACACGTTTAATTTTGTTTTTAAAATTTACAAAAAAAAAGTAAGAACTTACTATATTCGCCTTCCTGGGGTGTGCCTTGTAAAAAGGAACAAGTGAAAGATAATGTGGTGTTACCCTTAACAATATCAACTTCAAATTGAGGTTTGCTACGCATTTCACCTAAATCAGGTTTGTCAGCTGAGGGATCAATTTCAGGTTCTTCTTCGGTATCTACGGTGTGATTGACATTGAAATTGATGACAATGCTGAAAAGTAGATGGAACCAGACAAGAGAAAATAAATAAAACATGGACTACTCAATGAATGTTTTGTCAAGAAAACAAAGAGAGACACAATAAAGAACAAGTTTTAAGGTCAGATTAGGTTATGAAAGCACCTCTTTCCAGACCACAAAAGAATGTGTAAAGCATTAATGTTATAATAACACAAAACGAAACATCTTCCAATTGGATAAATGCATTGTTACATATTTCATTTTCACATTCACTAAATTGTACCTCCATGTGCTATCTCTCCTATTGGAAAACATCGATAATGAGAAATGAAGCTACAAGTATGTTTACACCTCTCATTCTTAAAACTTCACAAAAATCTATTTTTCTATATGAAATACGAAACCCCGTATACTATGAACTTACTTTTCCTTGTCAGATTTTTTGGTCAGTTCAACTTCAGCTCCATTCAATTTAACAACAAAACCTTCCAAAGTGGTGGGCACAGTTTTAATTTTTTGTGCCTTACGTTCGGCCAAGATTTCATCTGTAAGGAATTCAACCAATTCACGTTCACCTACAAGAAACATAACATAATCAATATCATTCATTCATTCATAACAAAAACCAACCGGCTTTCACATATGCACTTCTATTTCATCATTCTACCCAAAACTTTTTATAGGTTATGTAAGTTGCAATGTTTGCTTTATGTAGGTATCCTTTTAAGAAACTCATTTTCAAATTAATTACCTTTGGTATGGATGTGTTTCATGGCACAACCGCAGCTGCAGTTCAATGTGGGCTGATGCACTTTTAATACAGTGCCTTTTTGGTTGCCGGAATATGCTGGAGTCTTGGACATGTGCCATAATGTACGGGTGAAATCGCGTTTACCACCGAAAACATTTTTCAAGGAGGCGTTAGCAACGATGCGGAAGGTAGCCTTTGTTAAGTTATTCATATTTTAATTTATAAATTTCTTATTGTGCTGGAACTTTTTAAACAAATAAGAAACTAAATGCAATTTCGCGTACCCGAATTATGTCAACTGAGTAAAACTAATGAAATTTATTTAGAGAAAAATAACCTCAAAACAGGCAATAAAGACGTTTATCTGACAAGCAGCGGCAACTTAACGGCGTTCTTCTGTTTTATAACATGGACATTGATATTTAACCCAAAACAGTGTTTTTTAAACAAACTAAGTATTTCCTGCAAAATTAAAAAAGAAGAGAAATCAAACAAACAAATAACATCATAATGCTTGCAAAAATGTCCAAATGGGAAATTCGATTAAATAAATACATTTTGGGTGTTTTACCCCACTTTTTGGTGATTTCTTTTTGGTTACAAAACTTTTCTTTCTGGTAGCACTGGTAGTTGGAAAAATTAGTCTGTTCGTCAAAAAACCGTTGGAAATTAAAGTTGAGAAATGAAAATTTGTGTGGCAATACCGAAAACCCATGAATGTTCGTTTGGATGTGCTACCAAATTAACAATAAAGGTAAATATTAATTTTGAACATCCCTGTTTTCATAGCAGCTGATTCAGTATAATTTTTATTGTTACTGAACTTGAAGATATTTTCATTTATTGGAAAATTTACTAAATTCGAAAAAAACTAGTTTTATCACAGAAATTTATTATTAAAATTGACAAAGAACATAACAAACTATAGAATGAATAGCCTGGGTGATGATTGCAATGAATTGAAACGTAAATACGATGAATGTTTTAATCTATGGTTCTCGGATAGATTTTTGAAAGGGGATAATGATGACAGCATGTGTGCACCAATTTTTAAGGTTTATCAGGAATGTGTAAAGGTTTGTTGTTTTTGTCTGCAATCTTATCAAAATGTTTTCTATTTACGTGTTTTAATTTTCTATAGAAAGCCATGCAGGAACATAAAATAGAATTACGTGAAATAGAAGCTGATTACACCACTGATAGTGAATACAGCAGTAATAGCAAACCGGAACAGAGCCGCAGCTGACCCATTCTGAATAGTGATTATGCCTCCTGGGATAACATGTTCAATAGGGATTCAATGCCTTCTACTTCTTCTCAAGCTAATACCAGTGATAATAACAGTGGCGGTGCTAGCAAAGGACGCCAATTTGCAACCCATAAAAGAGGCACTTCAATTTAAGTTATAAAAGTTTCCTTATTCATTATATCATAAAAAACAAAAAAAAAACACTTAATTGATTTATAGCAAGCTATTTAATAGGTTTAATTACATGTACAAACTTAGTAAAAGGATACTGATTGAACACAGTTTAAATAAGATTTTGTCTGTAGCAATTTTAGAACAAACCACTATGAAAAATGCATTACAAACTACATAAACTGCAAACCTAAAATATTTTTTATTACTTAACTTTTAAAGTTTACAATTGAAAAATAAAATATATCTATTATTAGCAAATCTTTATTCTACTTGCAAACTTATCTTTTGAATTGTTTGTTAGTTTTATTTTCAAATAAAAAAAAATATAAAAATTATTTTTCAAGTTTTTCTAATCTAAAAAATCTTTAAGACTACAATGTAGACACAAAACTTTGTTCTTAACACTTTAAATTCTATCCAATAATTTCGTTTCACTCATAAACGTATTTTCCTTCAAGTATCTACTTCTTTGATCGCATTTTAGTTCATTGTGACCTTTGGCCTTGCAAAGTAGACAAACTATTTCAGTTTGATTTGATGTTGAACCAAGTTTCGGAAAAACATTACTGCATTGAGACTTTTTTTGCCAATATGGACACTTAGGCTCAATGTGGCCAACTTGACGACAAATCCAACATTGTTGTTTAACTTGATATTCCAAACAGCTATGGTTCTCCTGTTGGGTACAACGCCGACAATTTGGGCAATGCACATAATAAGGTTTAACACAAACACCACATTGATCACAATGTCTATAAGTAGCACCATTTTTGGACGGACAAGTATTGCACTTTGGGCAATGGCGATTCTCTAAGGCTGTGTACTTTTCACATTTTGAACAGTATTTATATTGTTCTTGTATAGGTAATTTTAAAAGTTCTAATGGCACATTCGTGAATATACGTACAGGCGAACCCAATTTACGTGATTTGTTGCCCAAATCCGTATAGGAAGTGTGGTTAGTGTAATTGATTTTATAATCGGACATTTGTAGGGCTGGCATTTGTTGTTGTATATAATGGGCAGAAAAGTAAGGGAATATCCAAAATATAGGTAAAGGTTGGTAAGGCAATTGATTGATACGATTGTAGAGCCTGGTAAGCTTTAAAAGAGTTGCAGCTATAGGCTCCGTACGACAGCCAAAGGGTGGATCAGTGAATAATAAAACACGTTCATTGCTAGTAAAAGAATTAAAGGACATGAATTTCAAATAATGTTGTTATTGTTAAAAGCGTCTACGTTTACCTTTTACATTTTAAAAAACGATAAAACTCTTGCTTTTGCAATTCGTCGAAAAAGTGATTGTTGCACATATTGTACCAGCAAAATTGATTGTCCTCATAAAAGTAATAAAAACGATAGTCAAAGTCTAATAAGAAACTTTTAATATTGGTCGAACACATATTCGTAAGATGGGCATGCAAACGTGGTGCGCCTATACAAACAACTTTACTGCAACATAGAGTTTAAATGAAATATGTTAAATTTTTTTAAACCAATTGGACTTACTTAATTTTTAAGTCTTTGAAACAGTTTTCAAAAAATTTTAAAGCCTTCTCATCAAAGAAATATTGTGCCTGGGCCTTGTCATTATCCATTGGTTTTAAAAACGCAGTGGGATTCCTTAAAAGTCTAGTGGCAAGATTACGTTTTACTTCATGTTTTACATGGGCCTGTAAATCACTTTCCTTTAGCGGTTCATTGCAAGTGAGGCAGTAGTGCTTTTGTGCTCCAAAGGTAGTGTCCTGGAACTAGAAAGAAGGAATATTATTTGAGCTTGGAGAGAAGCCACTACTAAAAGCCTGTCGAAACGGAAAATATAAATAATACCTTTTCTCTTAAGCTTCTAAACTGCAAAGTGGAAACATCGTACACCCTGCTTAAATGCTTGGTGGTCAGATCCTTGGCGGCCAAATTGAAAGAGCACAATTTTTTGTCTCTGTACGCGGAGCAGGAAAAATAACCCTCTTTGAGTCCCTTGTCTTCATAGTAAAATAATATTGTGGGTCCATGGGCACAATGGGGATGTGGCTCACCTTCTTCATCATCCTCACACTTGATCAACAGTTTGCTTGCCGGAGCTTTAAAAGGAAATGCTGAATTAGGCAAACTTAAAGACAAATTGCATAAAAGAACTCACCGTCATTCAATAATTTCATTATTAATTTAGAATTTTATTCAATATATTTAACAAAACGTAAAAAAATTAAAAATACAAGCCAAACAAGTATAAAATCCAATTGGTGCTCGTTTTTTGTTTTCTTTTTCAAATTATGGCATTCAGCAAGGAATGGTAACACATCAGCTGTTAGAAATAAAAACAGGGATGTTATGCTTTTTTAGTAAATAAAATTTAACGTTAAATGGTGGTTATTTAAATATAATTATAAATATTACATAATTACAAATAATTTTATTTTAAAAGCATTATTACGGTGGTATATACTAAATTCCTATATTTGAAAATATAATAATATTTTCTGACGTTAATAAAGAAAGTTCTAGATTTTATCAGAATCCACTCAACGAATTTTCGGTATGTTGTGTTCTAATTTATCGGAGGTCCCATTGGTGAGTCCTTAAACTGTTTTCCTATATTTAGAACTTTGGTTTGAAATCGACAGACTTCTCATACAAAACTCTTCTTTTAATTCACTTTCAAATTTACATTTCAAAACTGTATTACTCTCGCAGCAATCGCAGTGCTCATTACCATCGCGGAAACAACTTTTAAATAGCCAGGTCTAAAGCTTTGTAACATATGCGCTAAATTTAATGTATTCACCAAAACTAGTCCTTCAAAATTAAAAATTTTTCCTTTCGTATTACTCAAAGCTAAACGATTGATTAAGTCCTTAAATAATGATCGATTCCTGGCAGTAGAGGATTAGCCAGCAGGAATTGCTCTTAGCAATTCCAATAAACAAATACAAGGTAACCAGGTACGCTATTTTTTGTTTGTATTTTTGACGCTCAAACAAAACAGTCAAGGAGTCTCCAAACAGTTTAAGAAGGTTACTAGAGCTCATTTTTCTTTTCTAACGTAGAAATGCTACTGTTTTAAAGTAACCCCTTTTAATTTTAAACTTTATTTTTATTAATAATAATATACTATTGTTTATTCCTTTTTTATTTAAAAAATACGACTTTATTTTTAAAATTTAAAAACGTATTAAAACAAAATTTATATAATGTATTATAATTAAAAATTAATAGCAAAAAATTAAAAAAATAAAAATTAGCCTTGATAAGCAGTTGTTTGCAGAATTTAAAATCTCATCATGCTATAGGAGCTAAGCTTTTCTTATTGCTCTTAGGAAGACGACAACAAACTCAGATGTTATTAAAATAGAAGCCAACTGCTTTTAAAAGAACAAAAAAAAACCAAATGAAAACACCAGCGTGTATAGTTTAAATAAACAAAATTATAAAGATTTACAAATACAAGCTATCACAACAAGGTTTTCTTTACATGTAAATATAGATTTTCGAAAAAATTTTAAAAGAAAATTTAGAAATAGAAAAACTAATTGAAACTATAAGAATAAACAGAAGAGAAAATGTTTATATTATAATAAAATTAAACTAATACTAAAATTATGTGGCTTATTATATATACAAAGACAAAAACTAAAAATAAAATACTCTAGTATTATCATTATTTATACAATTAATTATAGAAAAATATAATTAAAAAAGTATTTAAATTTCTATTTCATACTAAGCTAGGGATTAAAATGAACTTAGTTTAATTAAATTATAGATTATTTTGTTTGTTTTAAAAATATATTTGTTAAAAATTAGTGGGACGGACATATATGGTTTTAATTATACAGAAAAAAAATATTTGAGCTTTTTTAGTTTTTACAATTTATATTTATTTGTTTACTTGCAAAAATATATGAATATTATATTGATCATCTTTTTATTTAAAAATATATTCTTTCCCTTTATAACATATTAATTGACAATAAGGCCATATTTTCATTTTTATCTTTTAAGACTGTTTAGATTTCTTCATTTTTTTTTTTAAATTTTTATTCAAATCAAATTTATTTCACATGTTTTTCTTTAGCAAAATTTTGTTATCGAAAAAGATTGCTTAAAAATTTATATTGCTGTCTATTTCTAATTGTATTTTAATTTAATTTGCCAAAATTTTGTAATTTTTCACGATTTAATAACTTTTGTATATAAAAAAGGCCTCTTCTTTAGGGGTTTTGTGTTAAATATTAAACAAATATTTTATTTGTTTCATATTTTTTATTGTGCATTCCTGTGTGTATATAAAAATATATGTTTATCGGATTTTTAATTATTTGAACATTAAAAATCAATTCCATTTAACGTGTATATTAGATTTGTATTAGTCAAGTTTTAGTACAAAATAATAAAAAGTGTTTAAAGAATTTAAAGAGATTTTAAACGGTTGCACATGTATGGGCGGGATGCTGTTCTAGTCATTTGCATTACGGGGGATATACCCTGGTAATCTAAATAACACTTCCCCGCAATTTATTGCCATTTGGTTTTTGGTATTTCTCAGTGGATTTGACTATCCATACTTGTTCATTCGGCAACCTGATTTGTTTAAAAGCCTATCATTCACTAGACCTTGAGCAAACTAATTGATGTGCTAGCAAAGTTTCAATTACATTTTTATATGGAAAAACTGCGTGCTCAAATACCACTTCTTGTCCTCTTGAAACCTTTCTACAAATTCTTTAAACACTTCATATTTACTATATTTAAAGACATGAGATTGGTTAGTTGATTATTATAGGCACACATTAAAAATATTTTCTTTTTAAATACAATATATTTAAATAGCATCTACATTGAACAGTTCATGGACTACATAAATTTCCCGTCAATAGACCCTTCAAAAGAGGAGACTATTGGTTGGAAATGCTTATGATATTTAAAAATAAAATATCTGTACATGTGTCTGTATGCATGTATTTGTATGGTGGTTGTTTGCTTATTAAATATTATTTAATAATAGCATTTAATCAGTCTAATAAAGTTATTTCATATGAAAAATACTTGTATTTGTAAAAATGGTAATTATTGTAGATTTTAGATGTTGTTATTCAACGAAATTGTTCTCATTCCATTAAACATTACAAAATCTTGTTACGCTTAAAATTATTTTATTTCTTTAATTATTCTTTTTGTTTCTTTTTTGTTTTAAATATCAAAATTAATTTTTATGTACAATTTTTTTTTATAAGTTTTAAAAATCGCCAAGTCTTTTAAGCAGACATTGCCAAAACGATATGTATTGTAAAAGTTTAATAATTTTTTTTTTAATATTTTTCGAGATTTATATTTTGTTCGTAGGGTCTAGTTATATAAAAAACATACTTAATTTGTACTTAAGCTTAAATTTAGACAATTTTTTTGGGTTTTTTCATTTTCTCATCTTTTTTACAAATATAAAATAACTCTAGTGTTTTTAATTACTAATATTAATATATATAAAAAATAATTCACTGTATATATATAAAAACTATAGACTCTTATAAAAAATGTAAACTAAATAAATTTCTAAATAATTTTTTTTTCTCATAATTCGTTAACGTTTTAAACGTTAATGAATTATCATAATTCATGGTTCCTTTTCTTAATAATTCTTTTTTGTTTGTTATTATCAAAAGCCTAAACGAAATTCTCTTTTTTGTTATTAATAATAATTATTTAAAAGTCTAATTAAAGTAAAAATTATAAACAAATATTAAAGAAACTAATTAAAGTTGTTTTCCTCTTTTTTTATGTGGGGAAGCAGGACATTAAATTCAAGTAGAGTTTTTCTAATAATACGAAAATTTATGATAAAAATAAAACAATAAGATTTTTTTTTAAATAAAACAATAAGTAGATTCAACATAAGACATTATAACTGTCCGCTCTACAATTATACTTGCTAAAACTATGTAATAGTTTACTAACATTCCCTTCCATCAAAAGATTTCAAAAAGAACGAAAAACTCTATTCGAATATATATCCCGACCTCCCTTTTTGTCACTACCAATAGATTTTAATAACGAATTTATACATTCAATAAAAAGAGAAATTCGTCGTTCTTAATGTATTAAAAAATTAATTATAAAACTAAATGTTTAAACTAAAACAAAACAAATAAAAATTGTTTGTATAAAAAAATTTTACTAAAAAAACTGTGTATAAAAATGTTGTTGTTTTACCATTTAAAACTGCTTTTAAAAATCCTTAGTTTAAAATAACTGATAACAGCATGCAAGTGTTTAATCATATATATGTGCGTTTAACTTTCGTTAGTGTAGATGTTTTGCAGGGTAATTCTTTTTCGAGATTCTCTGTAGAGTTTTTACATTCGTGACTGCGATCTTTTTCAAGATCTAAACTAGGCTTGCCCGTATGACAATAATGATTAGTGTTCATTAGCAGGTTAATATCTTTGCTATGTTTAAGGCCAAATGTCCTAAAAAGGAGAACAATGATTTATAAATTGAAACAAAACAAACAAAATATGAGAAATATTAACTTACGGATTTGAATTAAACTGATTACGATGACTGCTATGTAGTGAGGGTGGCTTGCAGCTATTACGTTTGGATACATTTAAACCCACCACCATACCAATTATGAACACTAAGGCCAAAGCCAAGGCACCAAAGCCCCAATAAATGCTTTTACCAGCCAGCTGCAGTTGTTGCTCGTCACCTATAGCGGTGGCATGCAAAGGATCTAAAAGAAGATTACAAAAATATAACAATAAATCCTAATAAATATTCCCCTTTAAGTAAGCTTAACTCACCATTAACCGAATTCATTAAATCAAGAGGATCCACAGAGTGTAAAGTGATTTTATTTTCGTCATTGAAATTATTCAATAGAAAATCACCACCCATGGCTGTAGGTAAATCCAATTCTGGTGAACTGATGTCTGGTATTACTGGATTATTAACAACACCAATGGAACCCATATTATTATACAGATGTTTCTTGGCCAAATCGTCTTCAACCTGAACTTGAGTATTGCTTTGAGCATCTAAATTGTTATCGGTTACAGCACCTAAATTAATGACGGGACCTTCAGCTATCACAGTGCCTCTTGAGGATTTGGGACATAAATTTTTGGCCGCCTTTTTGGTGGTATTCAGGGATTGCAGGAATGTTTTGGTGCCAAATTTATGATTTGCTATATTAAGACTTTTACACTCATGCGTCTGTTGATCCCAAGCACAATTGGGATCTTGCAGACCCAAACAACTGCTGCAATCAACTATGAGAGCGCAATGATGCAAAGGCACAGTCACTAGACTGTCATCACTTACCACCAACAGTGTGTTGGCTTTAGTAGAGACGACTAGTTCACGTACTGGCGTACCTACCGGTAATACTTGTAGTTCCGAAATTAATACCGTTTTAAGGTTATCAATACTGTTTGAAGTGCCACCATTCGAGGCAGTGGGTATGTTAATGAATTTGGTAATTTTACCATCATCAGTACCGGTGTAAATGACATCATGGAGTTCCCCATTTAGAGCACGCACCTGAGGATCTATGGCTATAGTGGTAAGACGATTGTGGAGATTGACTTTAGTCAATAAAGGACGGGCAAAAACAGCCGGCACGGACATTTCCATTAAAGGATGATTTTTAACAAAGTTTACCGCAATAGAAGATAAGGTACGGGAATCTTCCACACACTGGCCGGGTCTAGGTTCGGGCACTTGTTCTTCTTGAATAGGCAGCCACTGCGACTGGCTATCTTTTTGGGATTTAAAACGACCCTGGAAGGCTTCCATAATATCATCAACATTAAAAGCACAAACCGCTGAGCCGGGTATAGCATTTATAGGCGTATTGAAAACGGCATAAACTAAAGGATTTGAACCGCTTTCAACAACCGGAGAGATGGCCTCTGCAAAAAGAAATAAGAAAGCAAAGAATGAATAATGCAATATAAATATCAAGTAAGAGCTTAAAAACTTACGTATTTCGTCAAAATAAAAAGGAATATCACCAGGCACTGAACAATTAAGTCTAGCTTTCAAAAATGATGTCCAACTTTTGCTTAAGGTATAAGGACCTCCTCTATCATTTTTACATACTCTAGCTACACGTGAATAAACAGTCTGTTGGATAAGGAAAAGAAATACAATTTTCAGTTTTGTTTTTGCTTGGATGTAGTTAACATTTCTTGTTTACCTTGCCATAATTCATATACTCCATGGCTATTTCCCGGAAAAAGAACATAATAAAACCATTACGCTCTATAGCACCAACAAAATCAGGCTGATTTAATTGCTTCAAATCATATTGTTCTGTACGTAAGTTTTCTCTGTAGATCAAAGGATCACCACCCTGAAAATCAGCCACTGTAGCACTATATAACTGGCCATCAGCGTAAGCATAGGTACTATTGTGTACCGGACTATAGGGGCACAAGCCTTGGGCTTCTACATCACGTACTATTTCATAAGTGGGTGCTGTTGCGGCGGCTGTTGTTGAATTTTCATCGATAACAGGAGCATAATGGCGACATCGGGGCTTATAAGAATTCGTGCCACACAGTAATATTTGGCCATCTTCGAGACGGGCAAATACTCGTATATAATTATGACAATCGGACTCGTGTTTGCCCTTTAAGGCACACAATTCGCGATCAGCATCGGAAGAATACCAAACAATGCGACTATTTTCACGTAAACCATTTAAACTTATATTGTAGATGACATTTCTAAGATAAAATGGTAGACAAAACAAAACAAAATACGATAAGATATTAAATATAGTAATAATGTAATTAAATTTGAATGAAATGAAAGAATAATCTTAAATAAATATAACTGTTAAATAACCTACAAAGATATAATTGTTTTAAACAAATAAATTAAATAATGTACTACTGTCCTTAGCTGTATTTTTTGAAGTTAAATTTAAATCAACATTAAAAGAGGTATTTTATATGGAAAATTATTAAATAAATTTATTAATATTTATGCTTTGCCTTCTTTTAACAGGTTAAAACACTTATTGCGTTTTTGTAACACAAACATTTTTATATTTTAATTTCTTTAGAAATATTTCATAATTATGTCTGGCGGTAAATTGATATCCAAAGAGTATTGAATAAAATCCCCAGTTTAACTTGTAAATTTGTACAGCGTATCGTGTTGTAAAATACAAGACAACATAATTACATGAAAAAATTTTATTAAATAAAATAAAATATTTATATAATCAAATATAAATTATTCAAGTAACATTACGACTAATAAACATATGTACATATGTATGTTTATTTATGTCTACGTATATACATTGAATGGATATACAATATTTAAAATGAAAAGTTAAAAAAAATTAACACTTACCTAGCGCCAACTAAAATCGTATTATCATCATGATTCAATACTTTGAAATAGTCTGTGGTATTGCCAAAGAATTTCGCTAAAATTTTATCTTGTTCTGCAAAAAGAAAATAAAAAATATTTAAATTTATAGCGTATGATTTAAAATTAAAAAGTAAGCAATAAAGAGAATAGTTTTTATATATGGCGAGCAGTAAAGAAAATATAACAACAACGTGACCAACTAATTATCTACATATTCATTCAAAGTAAATATTGATTGAGGATTGCAATGACCTGCTTAAGATGGCTGTTCGTTCATACAATCAAAAAGTGTCAAAGACTTTTATTTTTCTGACAGGATGTATGATCCGAAATTCGAAGAACTGGACTAAGGTATGCCACAATTGCAATTTGAGACAGACAAAGTAAATAATTCGCGGAATGAATTGAAACCACTTGCAGCGGATAAAAGGGAGGCCAATTCTCGTCATAAGAGCAATAGGAATTTCACAAAATTTTTTCAAAACAGCATTTGAAATCATTGGTCTTGGAAAATTTATAACAAAAAATTCCTTTAGGATATCCGTACATAAATGTTGATTAAAAATTTACAAAATCTCATATGCACTAAGTTTTCTATCCTAAGTGGAATATTACAATACAATTTACGTTTATAGATCGATATATCTTCGTAATAAAAACATAGAAAAATTAACTTTAAAGGCCTTAAGAGCTTGTCCTAGTTCAGGAGATACCACAACTGATTATTTCATTAACTAAAAGGAAGTGCAGTGATATAAAATACATCGGAATAGTTTGCATTCAAATTTTCTGAAATCTTTTTTTGCTTTTGGCACTGCTCTAGTTAATTAATTGTTGTGTTACAATAAAATAACCATAAATTATGTATGTAGATGGATGGATCTTTCGGTTATTCATTCATAGCACGATATAAGCATAAAATAAATGTTACGGATTTTTCATTTGTCTAATAAGTAGGTAGTATTCACTACAAAATGAAAAGAAACAATCTCGTGGCAATCTTTTATTTTTTTTTTTTTTGGCAAAAAAAAGAAACAATTTAAATTGGTCACGTTAGATTTTCATTGGCATGCTATAATTAAATTAGATATTAGAAATAAAACAAAAGAATAGAATAGAAATTACAAAAAAGAAATTCAACAGATGCAATAAAAAAAGCAAAGAAAAATGGTGGTAACATATCCATATACTTACTTGATTGTAAATCTGGTCTAACATCAGGCATCCATGCTATACAGGGGCATACGAAATATGCCAGTGAAACTACTAGTAGCCAGAATAATGATACATTAACTGTAGCTGCTGACGAGGATGATGACGATGATGATGGTGAAGATATTGTTGATATTGTAGCTGGCATGGTGGCAGATAGATGGTATGTGAAGCTTATACAAATTAAATAGAGCTTGTAATTTTATTGCTACTGTTATTGTTGTTGTTGCTGGTATTTTGTTTACGTTGTTTGAAGTTTAAGTGTTGCACAAAAATGTACCGAAATAATTTTAATTTATAAAAATTAACAACAGCTTGTTTACTGTTATTACTTAATTTGTATGAAGCTGTTGTAATTTTTGGGAAACAAGTGGCACCAAAACCTTGAAGGTAATTCAACTTTTTTTTGTTTTTTTGCTATTGGTGGTGGTTAAGCTTTGTGGGCTTATTTTTTAATTGGGGTGTTGGTGATGATGATTCACTTACGGTCGTTTGTTTGCTGCTGAAACAAACCCCCTTTTTTGTTGTTTTATTTTATTTTTTTCCACCAAAGGGGTGTTTTAGTTTATTAACTCCATTGTTTCGGTAAACCGACTTTCGTCTTCGTTAAAAGCTCCCTTGATATTTCTTACAATATTGCTTGTGGTCGTTTTAATATTTCTCTTAACGCACAACATAGAGGCAAATTGAAGTCAATGTCGTGTAAATTTGTTTTTATGGGGGGAAAAAAGGGTTTCCAATTACACTCTACGCGTATAATATAGTCAAGTCAAGACAAACATAAATCCATAAATATTTGCTTAAATGAACCACAAAAAAGTTTATTTTTTTACACAAATTAGTAGGTTGATAGATGGTAATGGAGCGTTTTGGTCTGAAAATAAAAAAAAAAATAAAAAATAATTTTTATAATTTTGCTTTACATTGACATACTTTACATAAAAAGTTTATAGAGGTATTGCAATATGTACAAACGTATACATGTAGTATCAATTACACACACTCAATATGGTGGTAATTGTTTTAGGTTTTACAATGTTATTTTGCAATTTTCTTTTATTTTTTATAGTAAATTAAAATAAATTGGCATATGGTGTATTGATGTGAGCTATAAAATTGCAAAGTATTTAAAGGAAATGCAAATTAACGTGTGCCAAAATAAGTTCAATAGAAAATGGTTTCAAGATCTGTATGTAACCTTTAAAGTATGTACTATTATTGTAATCACTGTAATTGTAGCAGTTTTGTTTTCATTTAATCATAATTTATATTGTATTACAAAAGCTTCCTAATTTGGTAGCATTTCAAATAAAACTCGTATCAAGTTCAAGATTTCAAAATTTGAATTACAATTTCTTAGGTTTAACAATAAGTCTGTAAATTCAAACAATTACAATTTATACATGAAATAATTATTTTCTCAAGATATTCTTTAAAAACAAAAAACAATTGTAATACGAATATTAAAATTGTAATAGCGTGCTTAAAGCATTTCAAGGTGCACATTCGAAATCAATGTCATCATATTAAATCCAGTGTAAAAGCAAAAGCAGAAATCATTAAAACTTTAAAACAAAAATATTATTTTTATTATTGTTATAAAGATAAAAATTTTAAATCATTTCCTCTTGTGGTGAATGAATGTGCTCTCGAAATTTGTTTTCCTTTTCCTAAAGTATTTGTTAATATTCATTCCTACAAGAAAATAAAGAATTCTTACGATTTTAAATTGTGGCATCAGAATCATAGATTGCAGGTTTTCAACTCTGAGCTCAAACCAGTAAAACCCAATTAAAATCAAAATTTATGAATGGTAGTGAAGACAAGTCCAATACAACGAGGAGTGCTATTGACAGGAATGTCTGTAGCAGCCGCTGATGCTGACAACGGCAGCGAAGATATATAAATGAACATTGTAAGAGCACTGCCAGATGTACAAAACTTAACTAAAATTTCTTTTTATTTTATAAACAGTAAACATATCATTCATATGTATGCTATATGTACATACGTATATTCTCAAAATAGATTAAGTTATACTAGGTTATCAAAAGATGGTCTCTAGACCATTTAAATTAAATAATGTATGTGTTAGATTTTTTTTAAACAGTTCACATAACCTCTGAGACCTTTAAATCCGTTGCAGAAAATAAAATTAAAAAAATAAATTAGAAATTCATAAATTTTTTGTATTCAGAATCTCAGGAAAATATTATAATGCCGCCTTTAATTTATGGTTTACAATTGTATGATATTTTATGTGTTACAATCACTAACACTTAATTTAAAATTTTATATCTTTTTTAGACAATTACAATTAAAAATAAATTGTAATTTTGATAAATTATTTCCTTGTTATCGTTGAATTTGAATTTTATACAATAAGATGGTATCGACGACCATTGATTGTTTATTTATTTATTTTTTTTTTAAGATTGATAAACATACTTTATGACACACACTTGAATTGTAAAACACTTTTAGAATTTTTAACATTTATGATCAATAAAAAAAACCAAACATTATTTATAATATTTTTTTATGTCTGCATTAAACAAATTTTACTGTGTTGAGTTTAATTAGAAATTTTTTTTATGGATTTTTTTATTAAACCAAAACGTGAGTTTACAGACAAATTCTGTTACACTGTGTTAGAAGTTAAAAGTTCATTGTATTCTTATGTTTTCTATAATATTTTTATTTGTTTTTATTTTATTCTACTATTTTTTGTAGACTTATCCATTAATCTTAAGAACCCATCACAGTAATAATAACATAGATTTTGTTTTTATTTTTTTGTGCTTGTTTTTTTTTTTTTTTTTTTGTTTTAAACTTTCGTCTTCCTGAATATTTGTTCATTTTATTTCAACAAGAGATCTCGACATAATTTTGCCTCCGGCACTTGTTCTTTATTTCGAGTATTAGAAAAGCATCTCAAGAATCTTTTCTACACTAAAGCATGAAAACAAAATCAGTTTTTTTCTCCTTTTTTTATAGCAGAATAATCTTTTATAAGTATGATGTTTTTTTTTTGTTTTTTATAAAGTAAAAAAAAGGTAAATAAAAGCCAACTACTTTTCTTATTTTGATTATAATTCTTTTTTTTTGTTTTGTTTTGAAGTTAACAACATACTTCCTTATAGCACCAATGTCTTTTAACAACTACTTTAAGGTTGGTTACATTTTGTCAACTCATCATAATTTTCTACATGAATTTCTTTTAGTTTTTCTTCTTTTTTTTTCTTATTGTCAAGTATTTTAGTAATGTATGGTGGTGGTAGGTTAAAGCAAATGGTAACAATAATTTTACATTACAATTGGTCAATTCACACAAGCCGTTGTATCGTTGTATTCATTGTATTGTTGGAAGAACATACAACAGTGTATGATAGTTGTTGATATTTTTCATATAAAAATCCGATACACTTATATACATTTTTTCCATATGTTTTTAAAAGTTGTATTGGTTTCGTGCTATCAAATTGTGTGAATGAAGAATATGTGTATATGTTTTTAAAAAGATGTGCTGGTTTCGGGCTATAAAATTGTTTGAATGCCACGAGATACACAATACAGCATAGAATTCAGCGTTCACAAACAAACAAATGTATTCAATACAACATACGCGATACAAAGTCGTGTGAATTGCCCAAATAATTATAAACTATAACAAGTGTTCTTCTCTCTACTAAGAGTCTTTTTTTCTGCCTGTCTCCCTTAAGAGTTTTAAAACCTTTAAAAACCATGTAACTCATCACACAGGTAAATAAGTGTAAGTAAAGTAAATTGTACCTACAATAACAATTATTATTGTCATGCTTTAGTTGAGGTGAGCTCAGAGCAGCTAACTACTCATAAAAATTACCCACACATATAGCACAGAGAAAGTATTGGGTTATTATGACTACTATAGTCATGCACACACTTACAGAGAGAGAGAAAGAAACAATGAATAACAACAATAAAGAGTACAAGGGAGTTGCGATATGGTTACAGTTTGGGTTATTACAGTAATGCATTAGTGTTGACAATTATTGTATTGTTTTCAAAATTCCCATACAGCAAAAGTGAAAATCTCCCCGAAAAATAATAAAAAACAAAATTATCACAAATTATGAAAATATATATGTACATATGTACATACATATGTATATTATTTATCTAATTCTGTGAATTGATAGGCAAACATACCGAATTGATAATAACATTTAGGAAAAAAGATGGAATATTATCATTAGAAAAATACACAACATACATACATACATACATAATTGGTCATTACAACCCTTCAGTCAGGATTAGGACCTAGTTTCTCACACCACTTATGTTGTGTGTGTTAATTGTATCCATAAGTAAAGGGACCTACAGTTTAAAGTCGACTCCGAACGACAGATTTTTGAGAAACTTTTCGTGGCAATTTTATTTATACTCAGTGTTTTTGCCAGAAATCTGCTGAGAGAAAGTCGCCGAAGAAATACTTTTTGTATTTTGTTTTGATGTCTGGCCTGGGGCTCGAACTCTGGCTTTACGGCGACTTCAAAATATATAATGCAAATGAAAATGCAAACGTTTACAAAAAATATATAAAAATTCTATAGAAAAAACAAAACGATTTTAAAATAATATATTTAAAGTACAAAACTTCATAGCTAAGGTTTTAGTTTAATAGTTTTAAGAAACAATCGACTCAGAAATTGATTTAAAATCGAACAGTAAGCTCGACTAAGACTGAATAATAAGGCCATGAAGATAAGACTGAACATAAAAAAGGTTCTGTTGCTTATAAGGGTTAATTAGTCGACTTTAAGGTTGCAGTTGAAGATAAAAAATATAAAATTTCATGATTTACAACACACTGGGTTTTGATGATTTCATTTTGGAATTTTCAAAGGAGACAAAATATACATGCATATGTCATTATTGACTCCAATCTCAATTAGAAACAGGTTCTTAGTGTATTTTTCAACTATAAATTCAATTAACAACGGATAAAACTCAAAGTAAACCTGTCCTAAAGTATGATATAAGAACTCTTATCACGACATTCTGAATAAAGTTCCAAAGGCTTGCTTGTATTTCAAAGACGGGAACATCATACCCAAATCGGTGATAAGTAACAAAGTAGGTAAGACCTTTAGATGCCATGTACAATATCTTTTTAATTATTATTTATTTATTTACATTTTTGGCCTACAAGTAATTTCGGTCACTGTTTTCAGAGATATAATGCTAATAGCAATAATAATTCCAATAAACCAAATACAAATACGTCATTTGAATTTAAATACATACGATTTAATAATATATCATTAAATTTTAGCTTTTAAACAATAAAATGGGGGAGTAAATTTTCAATAAAATTAAACAAATATGTCACATTCAGTAATTTAAAGCACAAACATAAATTCCCTAAAGTATTAAACATGAATGTGTCGATTCTATTCTTCTCAAGCTAAATATAAAGAAATGAATAATGTACTATAAATTATATCAATTTTATTTTTAATTTAAAATAAGGTGCGGTTTATATTTTAAAGCAAAGTAATATTTTATGGGAAACTACAATCATTCTAATTATAATACTTTATATTGCGATAAAATTCTTTGGCAACACTGTAATATTCCTCATCACCACACCACCCATTTAGAATTTGCAGGGAGCATGAATAACAAAAAGAATGAGAGTGAGCATGTAAAATAACAATAAAAGGGCACAACGTATATAAATATGCCAAATTTATATGATACCACGTACATTTTAAAGGTGAATGAGATTAAAAGTGAAATAAAATGAAGACAAAACACACAATCAAACAAATGCACACATTTTCCTTGCACACGCACACACAAATGGAAAAACGTTTTTTGCTCTATTCAATAACATTTTGGATGGGGAGAGAGAGAGAATAACTGTGAGAGAATTGGGAATAACACATGACAAAATGAGTGTGACTCTAGTGGGAAAAGGAAAACTAAATAATGAAAAGTTTTGGGAAAATCACGTGCGGAAAATTTTTACCTACGGTAATGGTAATGGTTTTTCCAAAACAAAAAAAGGAATTCAAACAATAGAGCAGTAGTTTTGGATGTTAAGTGTTGAAAATATCTTTTAAAATTCAACACTAACTGCTGCATTAAATACGTGACATTTTCAGGGCTGCCGAATACAGAAATGTAAATATGTCATGTTCAAATGTTTGAGTTCAAATAAAAATTTCTTATAGTTTAGTGAGAGAGAGAATGAGCGATAGTTTAGAGATAATTGTAACTAGTAAACAAAAAAAGTGCATGTAAGAGAAAAACAGTGCTTTTGTTTCAATATTTGTTTGTCTTTTAAGAGATGTGTTAAATTATGTATTTTTTTTTATAATTGATAATTTGTTTAAAAACACGTAAAATCCACTTAATCTGGTTTGCTGGTCATCTTTGTAGCGTGTGATAGACAATGTTGACACAAACAATATTATAAATGACATACAAATCTTCTTACAAATAATAAATTAATGAATGAATGAACGAACGACTGAATGAATGAGCAAATGGTTTGATTTTAGTTGACCGCTCTAACCATACGCGTGTTTAAGAAAAGTGAGGGAGGGCAAGTTTGAGTGTGATAACCCAGCAGGCATTATGTGGAAAAAACTAAATCAAGGTGTTTTTATTAGTCGTTCTGCTAATTAAAATATATTTTCAGAATAGGGGCATCGACAAAACTCTAATGATTTTGGAATGACATATACATACATACATAATTGGTCATTACAATCCTTCAGACAGGATTACGACCTAGCTTCTCGTACCATTTATGTTGTATGTGTTAATTTTATACATGAGTGGCGGGACCTACAGTTTAAAGTCGACTCTGAACGTTAGATTTTTAAGAAACTTTTCATGGCAATTTTATTTACTATCAGAGTTTTTTCCAGAAATCTGCTGAGAGAAAGTCGCCGAAGAAAATATATGTTCATATTTTCGTTTTGTCCTGGGGTTTGAACCCTGGCCTTACTTCTAATAAGCCAACACACTACCTACTAGACTACGGCGGATAGAATATCAAGAGCTTCAGTTGCCCTCAAAATTGCTTTGCACATAGAGCAACCTAGATTATATCTGGGTCATTGAAATACTCTCTCTGTACTCAAGACACTTTTTGAATATTCTCTGCAATATATGTACAGTTTTCGTAACTATCTCCTAAGGGAGTAAAAAGCATTGCAAGTTAAAGACAGAAGACTGTCTAATAAAGAGTAGAAATATTCTGATAACAACCCGTGTAGTTCAATTTCAGGGAGATCAATGTACATAAATCGTGAGAAGACACTACGGATTCCAAAAGCAATAAATTTCTATAAAAGTGCTGCGTAACATACCCTAGAAGTCGCCGTAGTCTAGTAGGTAGTGTGTTGGGTAATAAGACGTAAAGCCAGGGTTCGAGCTCCAGACCAGACATCAAGACAAAATACAAAAAATATTTCTTCGACGACTTCCTCTCAGCAGATTTCTGGCAAAAAAAATCTGATAGTAAATTAAAATTGCCATGAAAAAAGTTTCTCAAAAATCTGTCGTTCGGAGTCGACTTTAAACTGTAGGTCCCACCACTCATGTATAAAATTAACACACACAACATAAGTGGTGTGAGAAACTAGGACGTTGTACAATGGGTCAATTCGACCTCCGGGTACTGTACTTGTCTTGACAAGTACACTTCCTCTAACCTAACCTAACATACCCTATTAAATGCTTCAAAAATGCTTAAAGCCACATACCTAACCCTACTTTAAACATTTTTTTGGGTGTCATAATTCCATATGTCTCAGAGCAACGCCAACAGATGGCCAATAGAACTATTATCAGTCTGTCGTTAGTGGGGTAGCCTTTTCAACTTTTTTCATGCCTTTTTTAAAATAAAAACGAAAAACGAAAAATCGTTTACTGGGTTTTAGATAATGATGATAACTCTCTAAGCTCGTAATTGTTTGGAATTCACATACACACACACACAAGCTTAATAAGTATAATTTAAAGAATTATCCAACATAATAAATATTTTCATAAGGTTAATTATATATACAGAGATTTAATTGTTTGGTTTAGATGTATGTGTGTGTATGTATGGAAAGGCATCCTCTTCTATTTAAAAACAAGGTTATCATACTTATCGTTTTAATGTACAAAATGTTGAGAAATGATTTGTGTAGCTTTGCTATGATGTGCTGTGCTGTGCTTTGCTTGGAAAGATAATTTTTGTATTTTTTTTGTAAAATTATTTATGGGGGTGTAGCGGTAATTAATTAAAAGAATATATACAATATTTGTTTTTGTTGTTGTTGTTGTTGTTGACTGGTTTTTAAACTTGATGATAAATTTAAATAAATTTGCTTAAACAAATTCTTAAATTAATAGTATTAATAAAAATAAAAATAATGGAAAACAACAGAAACAAATTTAAAAAAAATTATTTGCATACCAAAAAAATAAATCTCAACAAGTGGTTTTTTATTACAAAAAAGAAAAAATTAAAGACATTTAAAGAATTCTTAATTTTCAAAACTATAAGTTATTGTTAGAAACAAAAAACAACACATAATAATCATTAAGAATTTAACATACAATGTGTTAGAAAGGCTACTATGGTAGTAAACGCCTAGATTTAATATTCTTTTATATACAAAAATTGTTTAATAATTCTGTTCATTTTTATATAATTTTTTTCGATTATTTTTTTTTTTTCTTACTTGCTTTAACAATGGATCAAAGAGTTATTATGCCAATCAAACAAAATATACAAAAAAAATTAGAAAAGAAACAGCACAAACGAATTAATAATAGTATAAACAGTTTTTTAATATAAAAGAAAACAAAAAAATATTATAAAACTTTTTGAAAAACGTAATATTAAATACAAAAGCTGCTTGCTACCACCTAAAGCCAGACTCTTAAGAGTCTAAAAACCCATACGAGCATTAGCCAGTTACTTGTTTAACAGCTACATACAACAGACAGGTAAAAAGAACAAAATTTATAAGAAACCATTATTCTTTACACACACACACGTGTAAACATACAATATTTTTAATATTTTTTTTTATTGAGCGCTCATAAAACGCTTTTAATTGTTTACTGAATCGGTATGTATTTATGTATGTATGTGATATGAAATTTTATGGGTAAGATTTGTGGTGGCACAATTAAAAAAATTTGAATACACTGGAAGAAATCAAGTTTGTTACAGTAAGGGCCATTATGACAACTTGCCGTTAAAGTTGGGTTTAGTTAAAGCTAACTTTAGCTAAAGTGAACTTTAAAGTCACATTTAACTTTTTTTCGTTTATTACAATTTACAGATAAAATTTTTAAAAAATATGGCAGTGTCGGAGCAATGTTGATAAAACTGCGCACTTAGATTTTGTTTTAAACGCAGTGGCAACCACGGACTTCTTTTTTTGTTGTATTTGCTCATTTTGTTTATATTTGAAGTTGCCATATTGAAAATAATAATAATATGACAAGTTCAGACATAAACTTAACTTTAAAAGTTACCAGTAGAATGATCCTCCCTTTAGCTTAACGCTCACTTCTACCCTAACGTCCACTTATAATAATGAAAAGCAATTTATCTGTCCGCTAAAATCCTCTGTTTAGTTAACGGCAAGTTGTAATAATGGCCCTAAGAGTAACCTAAAGCAAATTTTCACATGCCACCACACATCAATGGAACACATCTTAATTTCATTCCATTAATTTGTGTTCTTTGTTACAAGTGTTTAAGGCTTAATTAGGTTCAACTGTCTGGAATGCGAAATCAGATTCTCCGCCAACTTTTAGGGAAACATACATATATCAAAGGCCCGCAAAGGTAAACAAAGTGGGATGTGTATATCATACACTTGTACAACCTTCCCTTATGACACTCTTAGTGATAAAACCCCCGTTCAGTAGCAGTTAATTCCCTAAGAATGTAATGATATACTTGAATAGCCACGTTGCTAAACACCCCTTTCGAACATCTTATTGACGTCCAAGCTTCACCATGAAGAATGGCGGATTATTCGGGAGCTTTCATTGCTTGAGTCCCTGGGCAGTAGGGACATAGCCGAAAAGTGTGTTACGGACGTGTGTTTCTGGTACCAGATTGGAAAACCCTTGTGTGAACCGCATATTAGGTTAGAAATTAGAGGTAAATTCTATTCCTTGCTTACCGCTTACTGAAAAAAAGATAGAAACTGTTTGAGGGTTAGATTGAGTTGACTGAACCTTAACGGACGAAACAGCTCATTTTTTCTTTTTCTATTTACTACGTGGTCTTACAGAATACAGCGCAATAGGGAAGCTTGCCCGCCCGTTAGGCAGCATTTCATGCTATTTATGTTGAAATTATGACTCAGAGGAGGTGAAAGAGACTGTCTGTAGGTACTCGGGCGTGTGTGAATTCTGTGTTCATAATTATCATTAAAGTCGTAACAGATAATGAATACATTTTAGTATTCCCAAAAGCATAGTGCATTAATTGGAAAATAGGTCACACAGGTGACACAATAGGCCAACCTATTAAATGGTATACAAGTAATATGTAAAATAAATTATTAAACCTGCTTTAAATGTTTGTTAATAACATTCATATATGAATTCATGTATAAATTGTATAAAAATCAAATAAATTAGCTAAGATTACACCAAAAATTAATATGAATTTATTAATTTAACACTTTTAAGCGTAAAACTTGTAAATAAATATTTAAATTTAAAGAATTTAAACTTTCTAAAAAATGATAACAACAGGTATTTTACAAGAATTTTTGAGTTTGGGAAAAATTATAGAAACAAATTTCCACTTTTTCCCAAAAGCCATTAAATAGTGAACAGGAAAAAAAGGGAAACTTTGTTGTACATTGTAAATTAGTATGCATGTATGTAAACCAATAATTTGTTTATTATGAAAATAGGATTATTTAAAATCAAATCAAATTAAATTGAAATAAAATATTCCAAATTGTAATAAAAAAACTAAGAGTTCAAACTGTTCTATTATACACAGTTACATAGTTATGTGTAAGCAAAGAAAACAAAGCCAACTTTTGACCCCAAAAACTTGATGGAAAAGAAGGTTTCAATTTGGAATTATTACAAACCAATATGAAACTGGCTTTTAGAACAGCTATGATATGGCATGTGCAGGTTTTAGGTTTCTTTGTTTAAATCACTTTTTTTATTATTATTATTTGTTTTTGTTTTTTCTTAAATTATTTATCTTTTTTTGTTTGTTTTTTTGTTGTAGAATACTGTACTATGTACTACACTATACGAGGAGTGTGTTAAAGCGCGCTAACAAACAAAAGCCACACTATTAATTTGAAACTATGAGTCAAGCTTTTTTTTTTGTTTTAACTTTATTTTGTTTTATTGTTTTGTAACTTTTATTAGAAACAAAACAACAAAAGCAACAACAACAGAAAAAATATATAAAAAATCGAACAATATGCATATATACGTACGAGTATTTTTTTTATAAGATATAAATATGTGGGTATACCATACATATGTACATATACACTCATATAGATGTATGTAATTGTTTTTTTTATATAAATACAACATATTTTAATAAATTATCATAGCAGGAAAAAAACAAAAAAAAAATCAAATCATTTTGATATAAAATAAAGAAAAATCTAAACAACCAGCCAACCAACAATCAATATCTATTGAATGTTTATATAAAAAATCTGTTGTTTCATTAATCGTATAACCCAACAAACAGTTTAATTTAATAGATTTCATTTCTCAGAATTAATTGTTTAACAATAACAAACATAACATTTAAAATTTTCTAAGAATGTATTTTTGAAAAATGCTGAAAAACAATTAAACCAGTATTTACACTTGAGATGAGAGAAATAAAACGATAAGTTATTTAAATACTTAGAAACTTTTTTTGAGAATTTAACAGAAATGCCTTAAGAATTTTTCAAATAATGCCAGTATAAAATCGATGCTATTTTATGGTAGAGAGTGCCAACAAAGGAGGCTCTTTGTTTAAGGCAGAAGGCCACATACGATTTCCTACGTATCTCTTCAGCGGGCTATAAGAGAGAACATCCGAGAATAAGAATAAAATCCGATGCTATAAGTGGTTGTAAAGGTTATTTCAGTTCTTTGCATGCTTTGTGGAAGCGGAGGAAATAGCGCACCAGTTTTTATGCCACTGTCCTTGTTTACAGATGCGTAGGCAGAGATGGCTAGGTAGTCGATTTGTTAATGAACTGGTAGATCTGAAATATCACAGACTTGAGGTTCAAATAGAGTTCATTAACGGGTTTGACTGTCTAAGGGGATATCTTTAAGGATGGAATTTTTTATCTATGGATGCCACGAGTGGCTAAAAGTTTTTTCACATTTCTTTGCTTGCTTTTCATTCTTTCTATCTCTTTTTAATTTTGTTTCTCACCTTCTCCTATGTTAGGTTAGGTTAGAGGACTTGTCAATTAAGACAAGTACAGTATCCGGAGGTCGAATTGACCCATTGTACAACGTCCTAGTTTCTCACACCACTTATGTTGTGTGTGTTAATTTTATACATGAGTGATGGGACTTACAAGTTAAAGTCGACTCCGAACGACAGATTTTTGAGAAACTTTTTTCCTGGCAATTTTATTTACTCTCAGAGTTTTTGCCAGAAATCTGCTGAGAGGAAGTCGCCGAAGAAATACTTTTTGTATTTTGTCTTGATGTCTAGCCTGGGGCTCGAACTCTGGTTTTACGTCTAATAAGCCAACACACTACCTACTAGACTATGGCGCCTTCAAAATTCTTCCTTATTATTCTCTCTATTCTTTTTTCTCTTTCGTTTGCTTGTAATTGAAGGTTCACAATGGACCAGGGGCCTCTGGTTGAAGGCTTGGAATTGTTATTGCAATGAAGCATCACTTTTGCTAATCTAACCTAACCTAAGTTGGCCACAACCAGCCATATCACTCGAAAATTACCCTTGGAGTAGCCATAGAGGGGGAAAATACTAAATACTTGGAGAAGATTTTGTGGATACAGAGAGCTGAGATGCTTTCTAAACATGACGTAAAATAAAATGTTTGGCTACAGCTCAGATAAAATGGAAAGCATGGCTTCTAGGAACTTTTGGGATAATATTGCGTAAGCAATGGTTTTACAGCCTCATATAGGTGGACATAGCGGTCCTCTATAATCATGAATTGCTCGGTGCTACATTTTGCTAATCTGAATTCTAATCAAGCCAAGTAAGACCATCTCCTAATGTTATGCAAATTTGTTTCAAATCTTTTATACTACAGCTTATTTTTTTAAATGGAATTTAAAGGAAAGAATTCTAATGTATTATAAACCATTTTGTTAAAAAGGTTAAATTATCTTTTCATTTTAACCCGCTTTTTATTTCCAAGTTATTAGATGAGTCAAAAGGTTTCACAGGAAATTGTTATATCGTGTTAAAATTTAAATTTGATGACTCAAAAAATCGATAATAAAACCTTAGAAAATAATTGAATTAATTATTGATGACGCTCCAGCAGTGACGTATACAACGTTTAAATAATTTCCTAGAATACTTAACAAATTTCATGTTAAAAATTAAAACGAAATTCAAGTGAATAAAACAAGAGCATAAAATTTAATTCATATTTTAACAAAATGTGGCATGATACTCAGGGTATTTAGTATGAAAAAATATTCCTAAAATTAATTAAAACGTAGAATATATTTACTTTTGGGGTTCTTTTTATTTTGGTTTATCTGAAATGACGTTTTAATCTTTAATTTTAATTTTATGCCAAAAGAAAAAATAAATAAATAAAATTAAGTACAGTAATATTATATTAGAGTAACAACATTTTGGTATTGTTTTGCTGTTTATGAATTTGTTTACGAATTCGGTATGAATTATTCAATGTAAGTGATTATTTGTATTCACAATATAGCTGCTGTTGTTGTCTTTATATAAAAATGGTTTTTGGTATATAATTATGGCTAAAATATTTAACATGCAAATACACAGCAGCTATAATTGTTTAATAGCTAAATATAAATACGTTTAATGTCTACATATATGAATAGACATATTCCCCTCTCCCCTCCTGGTCACCCGTTTAGGCGTGTGTGAATGCCTTGCATTCATAATTTTAATATTTCGAGGAATTGAGGAATTAAATGATACAAAATTCAGAATAAAAATAAATAAATAAATAATTAAAACATTTGAAAAAACATATGCCATCCATCCATGCCCGTGCCGGCTGTTGTTGGGGAATGCGTCTAGTTTGTGGCCTGTGCTTTTTTTATGAGGTGATAAGATTTTCTGTTTCTTTTCATTTTATAAGGAAAAGCGCAATGTTTATTGAAATTCAAATTCTAAATTACAATATCTCTCTCTGTACATAAAAAAGGTGTGCAATGAAATTTAATTAAAATTGCTTTGTTAAGCGTTAAAATATGCAAGATAAATATGCCTTTTATTTTATTTTTTCTTTAGAAAAGGAAACTGTTTAGTTTTAACACTTGTTGTCTTCCACTAGAATGGAAAGTTCTATGAAATATTAAAATAAAAAAAAAATCCAATAAAAATATAGCAACGAAATGAAAAACAGTTTTTTTTCCTCAATTAGTCTCACTTTTTGAATTCTCTTAAAAACATTTTCAAGCTTTCTAAAAATTTAATTTTTAGGATAATTAAACTAAGCTTCGTTAGAGTAAGGCACAAATTTATTTAGGCACAGGTGGTACTTTTCTTTACAGACACTAAAGTTGATGGCAAAATTAATTAAATTTTTGTTAAATTAGTGAAAATACCGTTTAAGTTCTAACGTATTCAATTGTTTCTGTTCAGTCACAGTAAAAGGTATATACAGTGGTGGCCTTATAATTAGAAACGACTTAGCAACATGTATGTTGTTAATTTATTTTACAGTTTTCACTGTGTACCTGGTATCAAAGGCTTTGTTTGGAGGACGTCTTACATACGTTTTTCCATCAGATTGGTACAAATTAAACTTAGATTCGTCACTCCAGAGAATTCTGTTCCAGAAACATCGTTTCTAATTATAAGGCCACCACTGTACATAGGAAACTGTGCTCAAATTTTTTCGTGTGCAGGCGTTTTATAAAGAAAATTATTAAACTCGGAGAAAGTACAAAGGAGAAGACATAGCAATACTATGTGAACGTCAAGCCGCCAGTCGTATACATACATACATACATAATTGGTCATAACAATCCTTCAGTCAGGATTACGACCTAGCTTTTCACACCACTCACACCACATGAGTGGCGGGACCTACAGTTTAAAGTCGACTCCGGACGACAGATTTTCTGAGCAACTTTTTATAGCAATTTTAATTTTACACTCAGAGTTTTTGCCAGAAATCTGCTGAGAGGAAGTCACCAAAGAAATTTTTTCTTATAAGTAATCCATCGATTTACGTCGCAGTTGGTTCCAAAAAAAGGGTACGTAAATCGAAACGACGTAAATCGAATTTAGTATTGCTCATATGACAAAATAGTATGTTTTTAACAAGGAACTTAAAAAAGTTACAGTAATCCCTCGATTTACGTAGTTGGTTGGCAGTTGGTTCCAAAAATAGGCGACGTAAATTGAATGACGACGCAAATTGAAGTTAGAGGGAACAAAAAATTTGACGACGTAAATCGAAACAATGTTAAACGAGGCGACGTAAATCGAAGGATTACTGTATTTTCGAGAGCTCAGACTAATAAGCCAGCACACTACCTACTAGAAGACTACAGCGACTGCCGCCATTCCAGTACTCAGCTTTTGTTAGATTAACACGAGATTAATATTGAACTAAGTAGGCCAACTATGTCCCAGGTTATATGAAATTCACGGCAATGAGTTGATAGATAAGATTAGGAGATGGATAGCATTTCCACTGCTGATAGAACCAAAATATTTCTTCTCAAGCCAAATGAATTTTAAACGATCTATACTTTTGCTGACCAGTTACAAAGACAAGAGATTTGTGAGTGTTATATTTCCGATAAGCAGAAGTAGTCTGAAGTTATTAACCGGCCTTTAGACTGTATGCTGTTGACTCAACTAACACTTGTCCAGGATAAGGAATGCTTGAAGCCCAATATTAAGACTCTGTGATGAGGACAATGAGTCTTCAAATACATACTTGAAACAGCGTTAATGTATCTTAGAAGCAAATACCACGTTGCATATTATAAAATGCTAAGCAGGAGATTATTCTTACTGACACCATGAGAGGCTTTATATGAATGCCGTATACAAATTGGGAGCAGTCCAGTGGATAGTATGGTCTCCCATTACAGTAGCATCTCTATACGACAATAATACTACATGCATTGGAAAATGCTGCCAAATTTATGATATAAACTGTATGTGTAAAACAATGAAGGCTATTAAAAATTGTAGATATTTTAATTAAAATAAATGAAACTAAATTAACTACGGTATTAAAATAAAAAAAAAAAACAGTAGGAAATAATAACAGACATTAATTCATGGTTAACAAAGATTTAAGAAAAAAATTGTAGTTTTTTAATTAAATGTAGAAATAATTTAAGAAAATCTGCATATTTTGTGTATAATAGAGGCAAATCTGTAAAAAGTGCTGACAAATACATCAACTACAGCTTTAATAACTAATTGCAGGGTTTATTAAAAAATAAAAAAAAAAACAGAAAATAAATAATTTATTTACTGATAAACTACAAAACCTTATTTTCATTTTCATTTTAATTTCATTTATTTATAGCAAGAATTTCCTGTATAAATATCCGGAATTAAATGAAAAAAATTCATTCAAAATTTCATTCATGAAAATCAAACTGAAATCAACACACTTGTTCTTGAGCATATATTTACATACGTATTATGCGTTGAATACAATAGATAATGCTGCTGACTTACTTTGTTTTTTCTGTATTCGATACTCTAGAGTAAATATTTGTTTAACTAAACTTTTAATATTTATTTTGGACTTTTTTTCTGTCTGTATTGACATTGACCTGTATTTATTTCAATAGTCATCATCACTAAACTTTTAAACAAACTTCCCTCTATCTAGCTGTGATAAAGCTGTAGTTTTTCCTATAGAGTCAGATAGTTTATGACAAAAACATAAATTGTTTGATTAATGTTGAAGTAAAAAAAGATTACAACTGAATTTGTTATCTAATTTCCTTTATTTAATGTAAAGCTTACTTAAAAGCATTATAATACTGATATACTACAGGGTCTTTCTATACGGAATTTTTTCTTTCAGCAACGTTTTATTGCTTTTAGCAGTTGTCAAAATATTTGCTAATATGAATTCAATTACTCTCAAGAATTGTTCAAAAATAATGGAAATTTGCCATAGAACGGGTGGATCTATGAACAACTCACATTTCACAAAATCCTGAACATTTTTTTTACTACACAACCGTGTAGCTTCACCTGTGGTGTCACAACGGGCCGCTACGCATGCTCAAGTGAGCTTTTGGTACCAAAGCTACCGCTACAACCTAACCTAACCTAACTGTGTAACTGAAATAGGATTATGAAAGTTAAACGAAGGATAAAAGTTGTCTACCAGCATTGAACTGTAACAACCTCCTTTGCAAGGGTATCTTCATTCAATAAGGTGGTCTATCTGCTACCATTACACGCCTAGTTTTATATAAAAATCAATTGGTGTCAATTACAGCAGTATTATGGATGATAGTTTCATAATCTTCTTGAAAGCCATAAAGCAAAAGACCTAGTCTTTTAGTATGAACACATATGCATAAGGCAGTAATTACAGCAAATGCTGGGCGGTTCTTCCCCCAATAAATGCTGGTTAAATCTGATCTTTTGTAATCATAAAGAGAGCAAATCTATCTTATTACAGCACAGGCAGATACTTTGGTCCATCTAGCTTGCGATAACGTACGTAGGGTACAATCACACTAAAGTTTAACTGAGAGTTTTAGTATGAACACATATAAGGCAGCAATTACACCAAATGCTAGGCGGTTCTTCCCCCAATAAATGATGGTTAAATCTGATGATCTTTAGTAATCATAGAGAGCAATTCAATCTTATAATAGCACAGGGAGATTCTTTGGTCCATCTATGTAGCGTACAATCAACCTTGACTTTAAATGAAAGAGGAGCGTGAAATACAAATTATATGATCATCCAGTCGTCGTAGTGTAGTAGGTAGTGGGTTGGCTTATTAGACGTAAGGCCACGGTTCAAACCCACATCAGACATCTCCAACAAAACGAAATTTGAACAAATATTTTCTTCGGCGACTTCCTCTCAGCAGATTTCTGGCAAAAAGTAAAAATAAAAATGCCATGAAAAGTTTCTCAAAAAATTTGTCGTTCGGAATCGACTTTAAACTGTAGGTTCAGCCACTCATGTATGAAAATAACGCACACAACATAAGTGGTGTGAGAAGCTAGGTCGTAATCCTGACTGAAGGGTTGTAATAACCAATTATGTATGTATGATCACCCAGTTATTAGCGGCAAGATTGCTCTCATTGTACGCATGATCTTGCAACGTCTTGGTAACAGATAAATGAATTGTTCTCTCATTTTAGAGATTTTTAACACTATTCTTCTTCTTGTGTAGTCGCCGTAGACCAGTATGTAATACATATGTTGGCTTATTAGACGTGAGGCCTGCAGTTTAAATACAAAAATAATCTTTCTGTGTATCTTGTGGAAAATATACGTCAGATATCACTCATCTCTTGTAAATTGTAGTTTTCTAATACTATACACAAATATGATAAGTTTCCATTACAAATTTGATTTGAAATTTCTTTTTCTAAAGAAACTCGAACTTTAAAGACCCTGTAGTATTGTATTACTCAACAACAGATCGACCCATTCATTGACTGACATCGTGCTATGAAATGATTAATTTATTTACTATAATTTTCTTAATTTTTTGTTGTTAAGTTTTTTTAATACAATTATTTATGCATTAAATGAAAATTATTAATAATTCAACAACAAAAAAAAAGGAAAAAACTGATATTGTTTAAGAAACAAAACCAAGAAAAGTCGCTATGATTACTCATACAGGGTAGTACGTATGATACGCCTTTTTAAAGTTTTGTAAGCCAGAAAGTGGCCAGACTTAATGGCATTATAAGTTGAAAGTGGGATGAATGTTTGGTTAATGCCGTAAAGGTGTTTTTACACAAAATGAATTAAATTAATGAAAGAAAAAACAAAAAAAATAGCAAAATATTGTATAAAACGTAATAAATAGTTATTTGAAATTGATTAGATTTGAAAACAGAAACCACTTGTTTAAAGAAAAAGAGAAAAAAAAATTGATCTTGAATAAATTAATTTAATCAGCTTCCATGTAACAAATTAATTTATACTATTTACTTAAGTATTATGTTCTCTACTAAATAGAAAACCACAAATAGAAATCCTTTCAGGTATGTGTTTAGTAAATAATAGAACAGATTTTTAATTTATTTAATTTTTTAGAAAGGTTTTTTATTTTTCTAGAAAAAAAAATGTAACGAATTTCATGGGATAGACAACAGGTTTATATTGTCAAATTAATTATAGCTTAACTGCCCTCCTGTTTTCTACACTGTTTTTTCTTTCCTCTCATTTGTTGTTAATTTTAACTGAAAAATTTAAATAATAAAAGCGTTTTAAATGCAAAAACTACCAGAGCGTAAATGAAACTATTGCGGTTACTTTTTTATATTTTCAGTCTTCAAACAAGTAAAATTATTTTATATACTCGTACATAATTTGTACAGCAAAATTTTGCAAATTGAAAAATGTTCTTTTTTTAATTTTATTTATTTATTTTGTTTTTTTTTTTAGAAAACACATTTTTGTACTTGAGACTCTTTTTTTTATATTAATAATAAAATATTATAGAATTTATAAGACATTCTTTAAGTTTTCCGCTCGAGTTCCTCAAATATTGCTACAATGTGGGAAACATTAAAGACGAATTTAGAAAGGCGCAAATAAAGCAAAAAAGACCTGATAAACAAAGTATTCCTTTGGATAATAGCATTAAAAATAATCTCTTAAATTGTTTCGCCTCATAAAAAGGAGACCTTATCTTCAATAATTGTCTTAAAAGTAGAATGTGTGTGTTAAAATCTACTTATTGTGCGATAAAATCCTTATGAATAATGCAATTGTGCCCTTGTTCCTAAAATCTCTTACTGTATTCTACTGCACAAGAAAAAGAAAAACCCCAAGAGAATAAAATGTTTTCTTTTAAAATGTGATTTTTCCTTTAGATATTTACATACATTGTCGTCATTTCTTTTATGCGCATAAGGCTGCAAGGAATACATTTAAGAGCGTTTTATTTTGGCCTTCGCTTTCCTGTAGGTGCAAGTTTCTTCCTTTTACGGCTACTTTACATTTCTCATAATTTAATGGCCTTCATAGGATATGGCTGATGCCATTCCATGTAGGAATAATTTCTTTTTATTTTTGCAACTGGCAACTACCTTGTTTCTGTCTATTAACTGTTAATAGTTTCATTTTGCCTGAATATATGCATTATTCACGAAGGAAGTGTTTCGTAACTTCTGGATATTCCGTAATGCAGGGATTCTAGCTTTACAGACGTATTTTTACAATTCCATTAGATATTTATTACTTTTTCGTTCAAGGAAAAGGATATTCATTCATTAATAAAATTTATTCAGGTTCTAGAATGATAGGATTGCCATCTGAAGTTATCTTTGTTTTTTACTTTAGGGCAGCTGCCAATAGGTGGCTTTCCTAGATAAAGACGCCTGAACAATCTTAATTTCTTTGCCTTCTTCGGTGTTTGTAGTTATTTAATCACTACTAAACCTTGCAGCTTCTCAATTTTTCAATAGAGATGTTTAATAATCTGAACCTCGCATTTTATAAACACTATTTGATTGAAGGAGTTGTTAAGGAAAAAATCGTATCTACTTTGAGCCAGAATCTCAATTTTGACATACAAAAAGCTCGGTGATCATAGGCCCGACCTTAGCATCATAGCATCGACTGTTTTAATTTTTTGCTAATAAGTAACAGGATTTGAACAAAAAAAAGCATAGTCAAGTTATCTTCAGCAGATTTTTGTCTACAACACCTTAGAAAAATGTGTGTGTGTTTTACACTTAAGACTATGGTTTAAAGACAGGTTTAAAATCTTAAATGTAAACAAATTCTATTAAAAACCTAATTTTTTATACAAAATTATGTTAATTAGATGTTTTTTATTATTCTAATTCGTTTTGCTTGTCATTTTATACATAAGTTACCAAATTATTGAATTTTTATTGTCTAATAAAGCCACGCTCTGTATTGTAATTTACATAAAATCCCTTAAACCTGTTAAAAAGATGCCCACAGCAGGGAAGTTTTCCCTGTGGCATCTCTCCTGCTACAATTTATGTAAATACAAGAAGAAAAAAAAACAACAAAAACAATACGATCAACATCATACATATGCTCTCGCTCATCATACTCGTCGTATACAACTTCTATATAACTTCCGTTGATTATTAAGTTTGTTTTTTATTTTGTTTGTGTTCTCCTGAAAAGTTGTTTTTTTTGTATTCTTTAGATGTGTGCGTGCATACATTACGTTTACGATTCTGTATGTTTTTATTTTTATATGGATTGATTGTATGTGTTATTTTTCTTTTCATCTTGGACAACAAGCAATATATTGTTGTTGCTGCTCGGGTGCTTTGCGTTATAGAAAGAAACCATATTGAACATTTATTTCTCAAGTGTTATTTTGTTTCTTCCAACAGTCTGGTTGGAGTTTTTTTTTGTTATTGTTGTTGGTTGGATTGCTTATTTGTTCTTTCTTGACTTTTACACCATACCACCATACCTATTCCACAAGGCACACACACACTATTGTTGTTGTTGTGTTGTTGTTACATGCAGTGAGTGGTAGTGCTACTACTTACCATAAGTATAGAGAGTTGTATTTATTATGCAGCTACACTGAGGTCTAATTAAACGCTGCAAATCATTGAAAACAAAGAATTTGTTTAGAATTTTAATAGTTTTTATGTTACTTATAAGGCTTGGATGTTTAATATCTTGTTCTTGTTCTTGCTACTTCTGTTGCACTATAGTACATACATACATATGTACGTTTAGTGTGTATGTAACCCAATTAATATTTTACATGCATGTATAGGCTTATCAAAATCGTTATAAGAAAAAAAAGTTCCTTCTTTTTTTTATTCTTTCATTCAATATGGCATCAACAACATATTGAGTGGTGGTATGGTATCAAAATCCAGCAACCTTATAAGTTTCTCTGTGCACAGCCATCTACACAGTTTAATCGTTTATATAAACCGTCAAGCCAACAACCAGTTAGTCAGTTCAGTCAGACAACCACTGACAGAGACCTGTTTCTTTTATTTTATTTATTTATTTATTATTATTATTATTTCGTTTAGTATAGAAAAGTTTCTAAATTCAAATGCAAATTAAGTTTACTTCTCTCTGTACGTTGTTGTTGTACAAGTTTTTCTTTTTTGATTTCTTTATAAAATTTTCTTTTTTTTTCTTTTTCTTTGTGGTGGTTCTATAATGGATAGCAAAAGCTCTTATAGCATAGAACTAATGCTAGATATTATTGGTGTTATTATAATATTGGTGTATGTATACATTATTATTACCGTTATTTGGTTTCGGTTTGCGCCAGTCTGTCAATTTACGTTGATGATCGACTTAATTTTCCATGTTCATACATGTTTAATATAGACATTTTCTTCTCCGCGTAACGGTTTAATAAGTTCAAATATTTATGCTTTTTGTTGTTGTTGTTATTTTCCTCATTTCATTCATTCGTTCATTCATTTCATTTTTTTTTTCATACTTTATTTTGTTTATAATGGATTGACCATGAATTATGATGACAACTTCAAGTATTTAAATGGATGTTGCGTTATAATTTACTATATACATACATATGTACTATTTGCAATGAAATTTAACGAGAACAGAATAGAGAATAAATATTTTAAATAAATATTGACGCCTTAGGAGACAGGTGTGAAAATCTCTATCATGATAAGTAAATAGACAGTTTGAATAGGTTTTTTGCTTTTAATATTGGCTTATAGCATCATATTGTAATGACGTTTATAATGGCTTAACGTTAAAACAGAAATTAAAAAAACTGTTTCTGCCTGACTGATGCATTTCCAATGAAACGTAGTGAAGGAAGTTTCTATTCAAATGTTTCTTGTCTTATGGCAGCAGTTCCAGTCCAAAAGCGTTCAAATTTGGCTTGTAGAAAGGCAAGTTTTTAAAAAATTAATTTAAAAATATTTTAGTAAATGAGTGTTTCCATAATAAGTGTTCGATAATCGGGAATCCCTTGGCTTACACAAACACTGGGTAATATAATATCTTTAATTAAAACTTCTCTCTTCTTCTAATTTGAAAAAAAGAAACAAATAACTTTTAATAAAACCATTATAACGGTCTCTAAGCAAACAAAAACTTCCGTTTTTCATGCAACCCCCCTCAGAAAATAGAAAAAATTGAATGAAAACCTCACATAGAAAAACTCGTAAACATTTCGCCATACTTCCTCCTATTGTTTATTAATGCACTCTCAATGATATACAATATATTTCCATATTTTTATGTTATTAAACAATTAAGACCAAACCAAGATTTTTCTTTTAATGAAAAAGAAGGGAAACAAATAATAAGCAGAGGAAATGAAACCGCAAGCTGCTGCTGCTGGTGCTGCTGCCGCTACCGTTAATATTTGTAAAAACTGTTTGCGATTGTTTGTGTGTTTTAAGCGACCGAGTGAAAATTTAATCTTAAGCCATAACTGAACGCATGAATGACTCATATCCAGTGTTACAGGGACACATAAGCTTCCATACATCTGTATGTTGTTGCTAAACATTATGATACTTTAATAGTTTCAGGATATGCTAGCAAACAAACAAACAGCAATCAGTAAATGAGTGGGATAATGGCTGTGTTAGCACATACATATGTGCTATTAAATAACCAATATTATTACACACTATAGTTGGCAAAACATAAAAATGGAGCCAATATAACGTCATTAAACGTTTTCTTAATAGCTTCTCAACAGCAGTAAGATTATGTATTAAGACTCCATGTTTAGTCATCACAGAAAAAGGTTTGCCAATAATTTAATTGCGACTTTTTTTTAATAAAAATCTTATATATTAAATAAATTGTGTTATGAAAATGTAATTTTTGCAATGCTGTGTAATAACTTTCTTGAATTCTTTTAAATTCTGTCTTTCTAATAAGAAAATTAAAAATTTGCAATATTCTCTGCTGAATGTATTTAATTGAAACAAAAGTGCTGCCAAATCACTATTGGTTCCTAAAGGACTACATTTTTATTTGTTGCTTCCATGATGCCATTTGGGTATACGCGCCACATTAGCCCTAATTGTGCTCAATAAGGAAACGACGAACTTCTCTAACTATTTAAAGGAGAGGATAGGGAAAAATTGATAAGAGTGCAACGCTTAGGATGCACAGGACATGTAGAGAGATTGAAGTTCAAACTCTGTTCTGACAACTAAAAATTAACCCTCCTCGAAGACTCTTATCCAGGAGTGGCGGTGTGAGAAACTAGATGCATATACGTAAATAAAGCTTAAAAATTGTAGAAATGCAGTAATGATACGACAACCAACATAAATAAGATCGAAGGGCTGAGTATATAAAATGTCAACTACAAGTGCTGCCAAATCATTAATCATAGCTTCCTATTGTTTTCATCGAAGTTATTATTATCAAAAGTTGAATTTATAAGTTTTTTTTTTTATTAAAAATTGGAAATTTGGGTCTTGTGAAACTGTCGTTTGAAAACAAATTAATTTCTAAATTTATAATTTATATAACAAATTAAAAATAAACGCTTCTTTTAATATCTTTCGAAAGTTAAAATTTTATTGAATTGTTTTAAGCAAAATTTTATGAAAACATTTAAAATTTAAATTTGCTATGCCAACTAATAATACCAGGGTCAACTATGAAATCAAGGTGTTTTCATTCGACTTATGTTTGGCATGAGGGTAACAAACAGTAGGTAGATGTTTCAGAAGAAAAAAAGAGAAGAAAAAAGCAGATGTTATTGGTTTTTCGTATACGAAATGAATTTTAAATGAATTTAAATGTAAAATGAATACCATCTTTTGCTGGAAGTCACAAATTAATTTTAAATATGGAGGTCCAACAAAAACAACAACATATGTCAACTTTATTTCGCACCTTTAAGGCATTTTTCGAATTTCATTTTGTTACAAATTCAAATTTAAATGGAAAAACTAATCAAATTTAAGTATTATTTCCCAAAATTTCTTTAATATTTTTTTTTAATATAAAATCATATTTTTATTTTAATTTCATTGTTACTTTATTTTATTTAAGGAATTTTTATTTTAGTTTCTTCCAAAACAATAAAAGACGCCCGCCCGCCCTTTAAACAAGCCAGTGCTATCAGTTGGCTTTTCATTCAGCCCGGGGGCATTAATTAGCGTGACAAGAGTGCACAAATTATACACAGCACGTATATACATATGTATGTATGTTTGAATGTTTGTATGAAGGCATATCGTTGACAAAAATTATTTTATAAATTATGATAAAAATCTCCCCTTCTCAATATTAAAATGCCTAGAAAACCTGTGTATCTAAAATTAATGATCTAAACGAAATGAATTATAACAATATATGGCTGCGAATGTAGGCTATTATACTCAAAAGGAAATTAATATGCTAAGATTTTCTATTGAGAGGGGGGGAAGAAAGTTTTTAAAAGATTGCTATCCAGAAAACGTATTTATTGGGCGAAGTTAGATTTTTAATTAAAATTTTAGTGGGATTAACTCAAGTGTGTAAAATTTTTAATAGGAATTTTAAATACTAGGCTCTCGAGAAAGTTCATTTATAATCTCTGATAATATTAATTGCATCAGGCAACACTATGGCTTGTTTAAACGATCACATTTTAGGCACAACACAGTGATGACTAGGTATTATCAAAATCTACATTGAAAATAAAGTGAAAATATTGAATATTTCCGCTATATTTTGCAAAATCTGTCACAGGTTGTTGTAGAAATTTATGAAATTTACGAAGACGAAAAACTGCAGCGGAAAAAAATCATGATTAAACCAAGGTAAGGCTACACAGATGATGGACTACACCATAGTCAAGCGATAGATTGTGATCTCTACGTTCCTTAATTAATGTGATTGAAGTAAGCCAATCGTTTAAAATAACATGCATGGGACAACAGGGCTGGAAATCCCAAACCACTCACGTTTTCAATGACCTTACGGAAACTGAAAGAGCTTGGCGATAAGGTTGTGATGTACATTATATGCCAGATATTATATCTTTAAATTATTATTTCTTTCGATTTCTAAAGAACTTGCTTGCTTGCGCAATGCGATTAGTTTTTGGCTTAGAAAGCGCCAGAAGTTCAATACTGATGGCGTATATTTGGTTTAATAATGCTGGCCTCTAATCTAAGAATATTGTGTTTCATTTCTGGTCCAATTTGTAATGACAAATTACAAAATATTACAATAAAAACAAGGCATATAAATTAATAACAAAAGTTTAAAACTTTTTATTTTATTCAAACGCATTTCGATCATCACTTTTGGGAGCCAATAATCAAGCAAAGGATGAATAAATAAATCCCTTTTTAAGGGTGTGTCTGTATTATAACACCAAGACCTTAAATGGTGGTATAACAAAAGAACCAACAAAAAAAATAACATTAATATCAATAAATTTAAATATTTTTTTCTTTTTGTTGTAAAACAATACAATACAATATATGTATGGATGGATGGATGGATTTTTATTTGTTTTTGCTTTTTATATTTGAGGGAGAGATTATTGACGCCTTGAAATGGTATGACATTTCCTATACATTTCAATCCATTAATAATTTTATGACGAAAAGTTCTTGTCCTCTTCTTTATTTGGTGGTGTTAAATGGCATCGTAAAAAAAGCAATGCTGGAGTATAAAAAAAAAACAAAATAATAATGAAAATAAATAATAAATTTGTTAAATAAATATTAATAAAACGGAATCAGTGTTTTTGATTGAATCTTGCTTGTTTGTGTCGATATCCATCCAATCGGCCATTATAACTCCATAAATTAACAGTATTTTTTCTCTTTCTAATGCTACTGTAAAAAATCAATTGATTTTTCTTTCCAGTTTTTTCACTCTCCTCTCCCCCTTTTCGAAAATATATTGCGTGAATTGTTTAAATGCTTCTATTTTTGTTGTTGTCGTTGGTGCTTTCTTTGGTTCAATCATCCATAATAGCATTAAACAACGAGTAGATTTCAGATTTTAGATTTTTTTCAAAGTTGTTGCGTGTGTTTCTTTTATTTTCATGAATTTTTTTTAATAGAATTTAACAGATTTTTTTGTATGTATGTATTTAACGGAAAAAATATAGAAATAAAACTCTTTCTTATTAATGTGCCTAACAACATATAAAATTTATGTGGATTTGGTTCTCAGACAGACTTAAGGAGGACAAAGGAATTAAAATAGAAATTTAATGAAAATGTTGAAAAGTATGGAAGGGGAAACTTCGGTTTCCAATGTAAGGCTATAAAACAGAATTCAATAACCAATTTCCCTTCAAAAGAAAGATTGTCGAAGTAAGACAAAATAAATTGATATTTCCATAAGAAATTTCTTATTTAGCTTCACTAATTTAAAGTCACAAAAAACAAAGCAAAAAAAATATGAAACTAATAATCTAATGGCTGCCACTTTCTCTGGATTATAATAACGAAGAACACAACAGTTATGACAAAAGAAATTTTTTGTAAGTAATTGTTGTTATTAATAATTCTTATAATAATTTTAGTGTCTATATTGTCCAGCAACTGAACATTGCCCAAATACCACTTCCTGTTTGTAAAACCATTGTCTTCAATCTTCTCCATGCTTTGAATAAAGTTTTGGGTCATGGCATTTACACATCAGTGCTGAGAGTTATCTTAAACTATGGATGCTTGTTGTATTGGACAATTTTCTTGGCCACACAAATAACCTGAATTTGATATGGCAAATACAAAGATCAGATTTTATCGGTACATTTCTTATACATTCACATCATCGCTGCAGACAACTTTACTTCTATTTTCACCAATCATTTGCTGTAAGGACTCAACCGCCAACACCAGCCAGAGGAACTTTGATTACAAGACCCTACACTATGACTTTTTTTCCTTTGTACAGGATGGATATCGCGGATAAAGAGAAAAGAAGAAATAGTAACGCACAACGTCATGGACTCTGTTGAAATCATTACGGGATCTTACAGCGTTTTCCAGACGAAGGTATACGGGCTACTGTGATTATCGGGAAGAATTATATTTTTGCTGGCAGGACACTGGATTTACATATAATTACCTCAAGGAAGATTTTAGGTTGTCTCAAGTCCGTCAACGAGATGGCTAAGTAATACAACATTTACTTCATATGGATGTCGGATCACACAATTGTAAAAATCGTATCCCAATGTCCTTATTTTATACATTGGGATCGTGCGAGCTTAGGGCTGACAATGACCTCAAATTCCTTAACACTGTATAAGGAGTTAGATTAAGGGATTACGGAAAACCTGTTCGAATTCCGACTGAATTATATTGGGAAACAGTAAGCTTATGTCAGATTGACAATGTAGTGTTAGTTTCCATCAATGCAGCATAAGCTGCTCCTAATACGAGGAAAATTTAAAATACGGCATTAGTTTAGGTTAACGCCTCATATAGAAAGTTTCAGAAACAGGTAAGACAGTGAAAAAAAAACTGACCAAGAGTAGATAAGAGGAAAACGGATCACGCCCAGTGCTCTTGCTACAAAATAGCATTGAATTGCCAAATCAAATAGAGTCTGTTTGGCATGCAAAGGATCATTTTGACTAAGCTGCATAAAGCTTTTAATTGCATAGAAAATAGATGGCTTTCATTTTATGGCACTACTAATTAAAAGTTTCCTCCGAATAGAAATAAATCTTCGAAATACTTTGTACAATGGTTTTTTCTTTACAAATCAAAATTGACAAATCTGTTATATCATGGTTTTAAGCCAATTATTAATACAACATATTCTTTTACAAATCTTTGTGTCATTTAGAAGCCTTCATTTCTATTTCAATTGAAAGAATTTGTCGAATGTATTTAGTTTCAGCAATTAAACACTGGTCTCGCTAATAACTGCAACGTTAAGGAAAAAGTAAGTAACAGAAGGCTAAGACATGACACAATTTTTTGACTTCAAATTTTAAAATTCAAATCCCAGTAAATCAAGTTGAATGTGAAAATGGATTATTCATGATGTTCATTAAGTTCTTATGCTTATGATTGCCATAAAAAAATTATTTTTTATATCCATCTTTTTTTCTATTATATTTCAAACCATTCTTATGTGCCAAAGAGACATACTACATACATAATTTCTCCAAGTGTAAGATGAAATCACAGTGACATTTATTTACATGAACTACATCAATTTTAGTATGTTTTTATTGTTTTTGTTATTTGAGGAAAAAAAGAAAGAGATTTATGGTTTTACTTAAAACAAGACGAAGAAAAAAAGATAAGTGAGAATAACGGGTCTTATAAGAAGATGAGTAACAATAATAATAAAAAAAAAAAATTCAAATCATTGAACAATAATAATACATATTAGAGAGAGAAAGAGAGAGTAGCAAAGAGAAATGCTTTTTTTTTTTGTAAATACCTAATAATAAAGAAGTAATGAAATCAAATGAAATGGCATTTAAGCAGATTTGTATGGGTAGTGTGCGGCAAAAAAAGTAAGGAATAAGCAAAATAAGAAAAAAATCAAAGCTTTAAAAAATATTTGTTATACCTATGTAGGTATGTAGCTACAAATGTTTGAAGTATAATATTGTATGTAAGTACATATGTATATACTTATGCCGAACTTTGTACAATTTTCCAGTGGTTATGATAGTTCATATTTTTTTTAGTAACAATTGAAATTTTGGTTATTTAATTAAATTTTTTTTTTGATCAGACTGTTTTGAAAATAAATAAGGCATTCATGTGATGTATTACTTTCGTTTTTTGTATTTTTTGCTTTTTGATTTATAGTTTTTATTTATATTTTTTTTACAAGTTTTCTTTTTTTAAGGGGTTTCTCTCCTTTTCTTCGTATTAATTTAATATTCCCCTAATTTTCTTTTTTATACATGCGACTGAGCACTGTGGGAGTTTAATATTTTAAAATAAATATTTACACTTCACTGACATGATTTGTTTCTCTTCTTTCTTACTTTTTTTGTTGTTGTTTGTAAATGGTTCCACTTAAGTTTTAAGAAATATTAATTTTAGGCATTTTTTTGTTGTTGTATTGTTGCTTTTTTCTTATTACTGAAGTTTTTAGGCTTTTTATAGTATGAGTACTTTGTTTTTTTTTTTTCTTTCTTTTTGGTTGTTATATCATTTTATGTTTTCTTTTACAATTTTTATTAAATATATGTATACAACACTCCCTTTATGTTGTTGCTTGCTTGTATTTATTCCGTATACACAAACTTTATATTTCAAAAGAACTATAAAAACAAACGTAACGTTATACACAAAAAACTAACAACAACTATATAAGAACAACAGGAACGAACCACACACAGTATCAGACTAAACAACTCTGTTTCCAATAAGTAGAGTAGAAAGAGAGCGCGTATAACGAAATGATGATAATAAATATTGTAAACATTGCACACACACACACACACACATTATACACACAATTACGTTGTAATGCATTACACACTCGACACTTAAAAGCAGTACTGCATTAGAACAGACAAAAAGTCGTCGTTGTAGTCTTATTTTATTGCTTTAAAGAGGGGGGTGAAGCAAGACAAAATTATTAGAAAAAAATATATTGTATTGTATAAAGAACAAAAAAAACTTAACTATTTTAATTACACACATACACAAAACATATGCGATTTTCTTTAAGACTTAATAAATATTGTTCTAATCCTTAAAAAAAGTACTTTTTCCTAAAAGATACAAGAGGATTCAAAATTTCTCTTAAAACTTTCATGGCAATATAAGAAGTCTAGGAAGTTTTATTGAAATTGAGGCCAACAGCCTAAATACAAATTAAGAAAAAACAAAAAAAAGTGGAATATACACCTGTAGCTTCACTTTGGTGACCAGTTTTCTGTAATATATAAAACACATACGCTTAAACACACACAAACTTTTTACAACTGTTGCTGCTCTAGGTCTATGAAGTTTAAACTACGACAACAGCCAGTCGCCAGGTTTAATAAACAACACAATAACACTGTAGACTTTGTTATGTTGACGTAGAGTTTATCAGGTCTTACTGGCTTTTTTCCTACTTTGCATTCATTAAAAACAACTTACACACACATACGCTCTCATATACCTACATAAAACATAACGAAAAGAGCTGTATGAAGAGAAAGACAGACAGAGGTAGAGAGAGAGCGAGCATAAGAAGCGATGCTCTTTAAGCTCCATATAAAAGCAACTAATACTCCATCAATTTAACAAAAACAATACCTACAAGAAGAAATAAGATTTAACCATAAAAGCAAACACACTAACACAAATATATCTATAATGCTATACCATAAAAAAAACAACAAAACATATACATAAATAAACTGGAAACTTGATTGTAACCAAAACTGACTCCCAAAAACCTGTTTGCTCTTTCTTTAAAAACGTACAACCAACCATTTCTTATACATGATACAAACAACATAAATGACTATTATAATGTTGTTGTAGTCATTTTACGTTTGTTTTATTTACAATGCATTTCTTGGTAAGAAAAAAAGCGCACGTATTTTTTTATTTACTATGCACCAATACCATATTACGTTGTTTGTGTCTTTTTAAGAATAACAACAACACTAAATACACACTTACACTACTTGGTTGTATTATTTATGTTATAGGCATCACTTTTATTTTATTGCTTGCATTCGTTGTTGTTGTTGTATGTTAATGCTGGTTTTTTTCTTCTTTCATATGATTTTCTTCATTTTATTTCTATTTTTATAGCATATATTATTCTTTCTATTGCTTTTTAATTCACTTATTTTAACACACACATTATATTTGTTTTCTTTTTTTTCATTACAAAAATGTATTTCTTATTAAAATTATTTTAAATATGTTTTTTCTTAAAAATTGTTCATTAAAAAGTAATGTTTTAAATAAAATTAAAATGAAAACAAACGCTCTTTGCACACTAGATTACTACTACAGCAGGCGGCCATTACTAAACTAAAAAACTGATTGCGAGTATATACATACCAGCGTTGAAAAATTTAGTACTTTTGTACTTTTTCATTTCAAAAATACTGCAGTACTCCTGCTAGCTTTCAGTACTTTTTATTATTATATATTTTATGTCCTTGCGCTTTTCAACTATTAGCCGTTTAGCTAACTAAATGTCATAATCCTGATTGAAGGATTAGGAAGGAATGACCATAATTATGTATGTATCTTTTACAAAACTATTATTTGATGCAAAAAAGTACTTTTTCGGTTATAGTTCAGTACCATTTCAAACTTTCAGTTTTGCAACACTGAGTTTTTTTCCTTCCTGGCAACATTGATCCAGTTGAGTACCAAAGTTTTTTCTTCCTGGCAATACTGCAGAAAAATTCGTTTTAGTTCGTTCAAAAAAATAATCATTCTTTAAGTTCACACATTCTTTTTCCGTTTCCGGTAAGTAAGTAAATTAAGTCGCCCTGTCTGTCTAATGAACTTTCCTATGGCCGGTCTGTCTAGTAAGTGGTGTTATTGTGTGTGAGCTTAATAAAGAAGCATGGTTCAACCCCCAGGTGAGAGACATCAAAACGGAAAACATAAATAATAAATTGATTGATATGGTGTGTGTGTGTGTGGGTTGGGTGGGTGCATGTGCGAGAGAGAGAGGGGGAAGGAAGGAATGTTTGTTGTTGTGGCTGCTGCACCACCGTCGCTCCTTTGTTGTTTGTTTGTTACGACGGACGGGACGAAAGGCACAAAATAAAATTTAATTTTGAACTCACCACTTTGGTGAGTTTCTAATGCGGTGAGTTTTTACAAATAGTGGTGAATTTATCCGGTGTGGTGAATAAAATAGAAACTCACCAAACTGCCGTTATTCGAAAATGGTACTGTATTAACATATACCAATGTACTGTATATTGCGAATTGGACGGTGTTTGTCTAGAATAAGTACTTTTCACCTCGGTTACCGAAGGCATTCACCTACATGCTAGCTACCATGATGTACGGCATTACCAACAGTGTGGTTTGTGTTTGGATTAAGGATAATTAATCTCGATTAAAAGGAGAAAGTATACTTAACTACCATTGTGTCATTTATAATATTTAAAACTAAAAAATTAAAATTAGAAAACGCATACAAAACAATTAAAATCAAAATGCTTGCAAAAAGCCACAAATTGGACATTCTTTGTCGAAATATTTATAATTTTTGGTTCATTTTTCGTAAATTATATTATTCGAGTCTAAATTTAAAACACTATTTCAAAATTTCAGTTTTGCAACACTGGTATATACACAAAAGTAAACAGAGATGTAAAAAGGAGTACTTAATATTTATAGCTTTTGATTCATCACTATTTATAATACCATGGTTACAAACCTTTTGTGGGTAACGTAAATTTCACCTTTAACGATTGGCGGCTACACTAATGCATTTTGTTTATTCTGTTTTTCTACCAGTTAAAAGTATCTAAAGTAGGACCATCAATTCATAAGTGTAATGCCAAGTTTGTTTTACAATTATATGCTTACTGATATCTTTAACAGTTATAAATTCTGTTCGTTAACCTCTCTGTACAACAAAATTACTTTTTAGTGTAGCGTGTTTCTAATGTAGTGAATTTTAGAGAAGATTAGTGAATTTGTCAGGTGTGAGAAATTCCCGTGTGGTGACTCAATTCGAAATTCAACAAAGTGCTGTTATTCGAAATATGGACGGCATTACCAGAAATCACTGTACTATCAGCGGTGTAATAAGTAATTTTCACCTCCAATAGCAGAAACATATTGGGTTACCGACATGCCGATACTATCATTTCATTCTGCATTACCAACTGTGTGGTTTGTGTTTGGATTAAGCATAATTAATCTCGATTGTTAGTACAATAATCTTGAATAAAAGAAATAGACTTTTTTTATTTCCTGGGAACATTGTTGCTACTATATATACAAAAAGTAGAAGTGAATGTTTATAATTATTGGTCCATCACTGGTATCACACAACACGGTTACAGACCTTTTATTTATTCTATTTTGTTAACAGTTTAACATATATAAGTGGCACACTAAATTCATAAGTAATACCAAGTTTGTTTTGCAACACTGTATTTACTGCTATTTTTTTTATCAGTTAAAAACTCTGTTCGTTATACATCTCTGTACAACAAAAACAACAATAAAATACCTATAGTGCAGTGTATACAGAAAACACAAGTGCAGTGGAATTTTTATTGATAAAAAACAAATTTAAGAAAAAATGAAATAAAATTTGTTTCTTTTTAACAGAAAAACAATTTTTTAAATTATTATCAATTATTTTTAATGAAACTTTTATAATCGTTGTAATTATATTCATATATAACCAAACCATCATATAAAAATGGCAAAGTGAGTATTATTACAAGTGAGGTTGGTTGGTGCTGTAAACGCCCCACCTTTTGATAAAGCAGCTTAGCAAGGAAAGACAAGAGACGCAGGCGATATGCATGCAAATAAATTATGAATTCTGTTGGTATTTTTGTTTTTCTCGTTTATTATATTTATTATTTAATTATATTATTAACTAATTTAATTTTTCATTTGCAGATAATTTAATTAAAAGTCTTGCCAAAAAAAAATCGTTTAAGCCCATACTATGCTTTTGATTGATTCAGTTTTTCATAATTTTGTTGATTTTATGGACAATTTGTTGTTGTTGGATGGCGTTGATGATAAGAAGAGGTTGTTATGATTTCTTTATTTTATTTACTTTTAAACTTTATTACAAAATCATTGATTTTCTTTTTATTTACTAACTTGTGTATGTACTTAAAGCATTTGTTTTATAATCGGACAAGACAGAAAAGGCAATTGTTATTATTATTTAATATTATATTTAATCAATATTTTGTTATCTATAGTAGTATATTTTGTTTGCTATTTATATAGTGTGTGTAATTAGATTAGACTTTACAACAAAGTTTAGGTATAACTCCATTAAATAATAGGCCTACAATCAAAAATCAAACAAACTTCCTTTACATTTTTATAAAAAAAAGAGAAAATTTCAGTTTTCTTTTTTTTTTTCTTAATGGAAATTAAATACTTTATTATTAATTGTTTATCTATAAATGTCTTTACAAATTTGGATCCTCCTTGTATAATTCTCTAACAGATTTTAATATAATAGAGCCCCTACTAATCAATTTCATGCGGTGTGTTGTCTTGCAATGCTTTAAGAGTTTCGCGATTAATTGAATTTTTAAGAGTACCCATTGGGCATAAAATCTTGAGACAAGTACCTATTTTGAATCTAATGTCTAGCACAGTGCTGGTCGTCTTAAATTTTAGCATTAACTTTCTTCCTTTAGACCTAGATTGAGAATTTTAACGGCCAAAAATAAGAAAATATATTTTTCGCTTAATATACACTCAATTAATACACAATCAAACTGAATAAAACGTAAATAATAAGAACATTTTTAGGTGGCAATGTATCAGGCATTTTTATATATATAAGGATTTATTTGCGTTAATTTTTTTGAAGGATAAATGTCTTCTCTTTGCCATCGCAATGGGTTTTGGTACTTAATTTTATAGCTTTTGTTTTTCTGTTTTTTAAGACCAGCAAACTAAGTAAAGCTTAGTGTATAGAAAAGGTTTCCTGATCTAAAGATTTCAATGAATATGCCTCTATAATCACAATCTTGAATAGTAAATAAAGTAGTTCGCACATAAAATGTATGATTTCTGCTCGAAATATTTCTCTAATATTTTGGTATACTTTTGAGCAATTACTATATTCGCCTAGCCGTCAAGTATTAAATCCTTTTAAATTTCAGTTTCTGAAATTCTACTTGAAGAAAGTAGATAATTGAACTGCAAAATTATCCCGCTTTCAAACGCATAAATGCTGTAAATCAGTTTAAACTGCTTTTTAACACCACCAACAACCATTTTTATAATGATTCTTTAAAAACTACTTTCAGAAACTTTTGTTTACACTATAGTATGTCGTATTCATGTGTTATAAATTATTAACATTTTCATTTTCTCGCACTACTTATTAACAGTTTCGCTACTGAAGCATTTTCATCGTTGATTAAAACAAACACTTCTTGAGAACAAACACTTCAATAAATTCTAATTATGATACGGTACACTTGTTAAACAAAAGGAAAACTTTCGTGTGTCTCCATAAAGTCTACCAGCCCCCTACCACCCATTATACCGCCTATTATTTTAACTGTCACAGTGCTTGTAATTGATATTTTTCGAGCTGTAAAATTTTCACTCAAGCGTACCGTATATCAATCACAAGTTTTAGAAACTGAAATACTTTAGCTGAGGTTATTGTTGTTGTTAAAACAACTATTAAAATATATCGCACACACATGATGTGATGTTCACGATGTGAATGAAAAAAAAAACAAAAATAAGAAAAAGATGTTGTTGATGGTGGCAGGCAGTTAAGACAGAGTGTTTATTTATTTATTTTGTTTTGAGTACAGAAAGACAAATACAGTAGTAGAGTATAGTCTAGCGAGGGGTTGGCAATATTGGCCTTTATTTTCTTATTATCAGTTAATAGTAGACTCTTGAATGTGTTAATAATAAAGCAAGGAATTCTTCTTGTATTTTATCAAATCAACAAAACACAAAGCAACGTATCAAATAGCTCACAACAGTGAACAGAAGATAAGATTTTTGTTTTAATAAATGAAACATAAATAGAAAATAATATTTTATTAATAATTAAAACACATCTACGTAAAGACATGTTTAAATCTTGGCGTAAATTCGAAAGAAAAAGATGGTCTTCCATACAACAGAGTATTGAAAATGAAAAACTAGCGAAATTATTTAAAGAAAGGTTTTTGGAAAATAAAAATTTTATAAATCTTCCAATAAAATGAAGAAAATAATATTTAAACTTTCATTGAAATTACAGGGAAACTATGATAGTTTTCGTCTATGATACGGAGTGTTTAAAAGAGGAAGCCGATGATCCGGTTAAAGCGGTTCTTTACTTTCATCCCAGCTGGGTGTCGGATACCCAAAAGGTGGCTCTTTGTGGTCAATTAATGGGCTCTTCTTATTTCCTTAAGGATTGCTTCTTTAAGCCACGTATTATAGCTTTACAAAATGGCAAATTTGTATTCAAAGAATTTGGACGTTTTATATTGGTGAGCATGTTATTTTAAACAAATATCTTTTAAAACGCATTTCATTGTTTAATATTTTTGATTTCAGGCTGTGGGCACTGATCGCAATATATCGGATTACCTTTTACAACATCGTGCTGATTTGTTATCATCTTTAGTTAAATTTTATCACCGAGACCTGCAGCTGGTCTATGATCAATTTCCTTTGCAGTCTCAATACAAGAATTTATCGGAAAAATTATATCATATATTCGAAACATATCTACCAATTTTACAATACAATGGCAATATCTTTCAAAATGTACCCAAGTTACGTATGCCCAAAACAGCCAGCAATATATTCTTGGAAGCCATACAAACCCTACAATGTTGCCAACAGACCAAAGGTGTTTTAGGTGGTGCCATTTTATATCATAACAAGTAAGTACTTTCCTACTTCCATAGTTTCTATATGACTGAATTTAAATAACAAACAAAAATTTCTAGAGTTGTGGCTTCCCAACTAAGTGATGCTGTTACTAAACAAATAGTACTGACCGATCCATTGCATATAAGATCGACTGGTGAACTTTTAAACTCTACCGATTTCCACATTCCCAATGGTGTTCTCATGCTAGTGGTATACTTGGACACCTTGCAATATCGTAAACTACAAGCTGAAGCTCAACGAGCCCAAAATCTTCAAACTACACAATTGGGCCAGGGACCTTTGCCATTCCAATATAATAAGCGTAAGATGAAACGTGATAAATCCTTAATATTTACTCATATACCCGAAGAAAACACAACAACAAATACCATTAACGAACAACCTGAGGAGCAGGAACACAGCGAAGAGCAAGAAATCAATTTAAAACAAACGGCTACTGTACGGCCTAAAAGTCTAATGATGACGCGACCCACTCACCTACCGCTGCGTATAAAAAATTATAACAACAAAGAACTGCCCGAATCAGGCATAGCTTCTATAAATTTTGATGAAACCGATTCATATCCTGAATTTATAGGACGCACTAGTGTTTGTTCCACCCCCATGGCTGAGAATAAAGTCTTGGCCGTTGCCAATATCATGTCAATTTGTGCTAATCCTGAAGATGAAAACAATTCCAATAAGCAAGTGGAACAGAATAATGCCTTACATCAAATTAACAGGCGCAATTCGTTGAAAAAGGATTTTGAAAAGTTCTTCCACAACTTTATAACAAATCCCAATAAAATGGAGCGTCGCAACTCCTTAACCGATATTCATGATTCGCTAAAGAAATTTTCGAAAAAGATTTCTTTGAAACAAATCACACAAAGTTTTAAGACTGATGTCAATCGCAATGGCAATGCAGCAGGCGATATATCGCCCGATTTTATAGAAAACGATGATGAAGACGAAGAAGAAAATTCATATAATTCCGATGAGAATAATAAAACTTCCCGCACCATAACAGATCCCACCAATCCTGTATTTAATGCCAATGGCCAGCCCATATCGCGTAGTTTGTTCCAAGAATTCTTAGAGAAATACTACAAATTATGGGGTGAGGCCAGCGAAGAAAACAAGCAAGATGAAGAAATTGCAAAACTTATAGAAGAATTCAAAGAATTCGATATTGAGCTTAAGAAACTGGATGAATCTCTTAGACATACTAACTCCAATAAGACTTCCACGACAGCTATACAACCAGATCGTAATTTAAATTTAGAGAATATTAACAACCAACAAAAGGCTAAAACGCCTTTGGATAAAAAGTCTTTAAGTCTTCCCTTAAAATCTATATCAGACAGCACACCCTCAGGTGAACGCCCTGCTTTAACTGCGCCACGCAAACAATTGGGTGGTGTGCCTTTGACACCTTTAATGGCTAAACTTTCGGTATTGGCTTTAAATGAAGAACGTCCAGCCTGGGATTCAACACCCGGAACAAATATAGAAATTCAAACTCCTTTAAATGCAACAAAAATTGTGGGAAAACGTAACTCTCTTAAATGTGATGATGCTGTAGATGTATTGACATGTTTATCCTCCAACACGGGTAATCAAGATGGCCTCCAGAAGGCAGAATTATATTTATGTGGACAACAAAATATGACTTTGTTGTTGATTATGGAAGAAGGTTGCTCACAACAAGCGAAAATTGTACACAAAATGGTAAGTCTCTAGAATTGGAAAGAAATATTGTTTAATTGTTATTCTAATTTTCAGTTCGATATTTGTGTTGCAAAATTCCCTCATATGGAATCTCATCTTAGTCAGACGCTTAATATAAATGTGGAAGGTGATAAACGTGATGGCAGCTATAGTTTTATGTGTATCGATAACAAATGGGATGCTTTAGAACGTAACGGTCCTTGGAATCCTGTAGAGATTAATACTTTGGAGTGTATGCATCGTGATATGTTAGCTAATAAGCAAGTAACAGATTTAGTTTTACGTTCATACGATTCCGTTTATTATGGCTATAAATCGGGTCGTACAGAAATATTTTATAAAGAACCGGCACGTGAAATAACCGGTATACCACCACCCTCAGATCCCATGGGTAATATTGCAATGCGAGCTAAAACTAGATTAGAACGCGATCATTCCTATATTTTGTTTTAAAAAAACAGTTAATTTAGGTATGATTTAGTAATGATATGATAAATATTTTAGAAAATACTCACCCAAAAACAGAAAAAAAAAGAAAATTAAAGTTGTTTAATACACAAAACGTTTTACGGATAACAAATTAAATGACACTATGAAGTAGATTGAAAGAATGACGTAGGCTATAACATACATAGCTTTGCATAGTGTTGTGTTAAAAGGCGAACCGGCAAAATAATTAATTAACTAATTAGTATAAATATTATAGAGACGTTCGTTCATACATATTTGAAAAAAAAAAACTTTTTTCAAAAAAGTAACTTTTACATTTACACATATATACTCTTTAAATTACTTACGCTATGGTCTCTAAAACAAACAAAAAAAACACTCTTTTTATAGTAAATTATTGCAACTTAACTATACACTTAAAAGTATTTTAAATCAAGAAAAAAACGTAAAATGTCTTTTTAAATGTTGAATTCCTTTAAATATATGGGTTTTGTTTTGTTAAATCTTTATGTATAGCTATAGTGTCTAAAAGTTAAGAGCTTAATTATTTGCTTTTAAAAACATTTATGTTGGCTTAATTAAGTACAAGAAAAAAAGAAAATTGTTTTGCTAAAGTTTTGTTATTTATTTGTTAATTTATTTAAAAATTACTTTTGTACCTATGTATGTATTTCAAATTAAATTAAATTCATTCATTAATTATAATTTTGCTTTTAAATATAAATTTTTGTTTCTAATGTGCCAATTAATATGATAAAGAAATCTTATTAACAAAATATGCCGTCAAAGAGAAGTCTTTTATAGCTTCACTTATATAGAAAATAAAGCTTATTTTTAATATTTAGCTGGTATTATTATAAATTATATTTTATAAAAAAAAGAAGAAGAAAAACAAATTGTAAGCAAAAAAGCTAATAAACTAAAAAAAAATCAAGAAAATTTTAAAATATTTTTGCGTCCTCTATAAAAACGAAAACAAAAATTTTGGTAAATATTTTTAATAGCAAAACCAAAAATAAAAGACATTAATTAAGCGTTTAAACCACAACTAAATGGTTTACAAAATTTTAAATTATTTTTAATAAATTATTTTTTTTTCTATTTACATAGGAAAATTAAAAAATTTTTATGTAAAAATTGTTTTTAAGGTTTATAAAACAGTTTTCTTCCTATAAACAGAATTGTGCAATTTTATTCTTAAGTTTATTTAACTGTTGCAATTATTTAATCTTTATTATGGTTTGTTTTATGTATTACATACATGTATTAAGTTGATAGCTTTTAGCAGTTTTTTTTTTTGTTTTTAATTATTATATCATAATTATTTTCCTTTTTTTATAACTTAATTGTAGTAATATATGCAATTATTATCATTCAAATAGTTGGTGATTTAATAAATAAAAGTTTTTATTTGTAGTGTTTTAAATACAAGTAAAAGAATTAAAAGAAAAATTAATGAAATAAAATAAAATAAAAATAATCAATTGTTTGGCATAAAAAATTAATTAAATGGTTATTGTTTTTATTGAAAAGGGGTTTTAAATAGATTAATTAAAATTTATTCAATAGTAGGGGTGCCCTGGTAGTCTAGTTGGTAGTGTGCTAGACTATTAACGTGATGGTTGTGGGTTCATTTCCCACCAGAGACTCTGGTCTGTGACACTACACAAGTTACTCTGCTCGTATACATTAGAATATAATTTGTAATTGTATTGTAATTAATAAATAAATAAATAAATATTCAATAGAAGTTACTAGACACAGTTCCAATAGGCCTTTAAAGCAATAAAAACCAAGATGCCTTAAGAGACGTTTGTAAATATTTTTATCTGATGCTAATAATTCTGAATGGCAAGGGAAAACTTCTTTAAATTCTTAATAAATTAATAAGTTAGACTTCTTTGCAATGTTAAGGCATTTATTAAAGGACTCTTGGGTTACAAGGTGATAACGTCAACTATAGAACTATACTGGAGAGGAAAAAACAGTAGAATGCAACAGAATGGAATAAAACAAATGGAATCTGGCATAGTCTACAACCGAACTGTTTCTATTATAAAGTTTGGTATGAGTACTGAGATACAGTTACAGTACATGTTAAGAGCCTGGACATTGTGTCTAATTAACTTAAAGATGTTCTAAGGAAGTCGCCGTAGTCTAGTAGGTAGTGGGCCCGAGTTAAAAAACAGGTCAGACATCAAGACGAAAATATGAAAATATTTCTTCGGCGACTTCCTTTCAGCAGATTTCTGGCAAAAACTCTGAGGGTAAATAAAAATTGCCATGGAAAGCTTCTCAAAAATCTGTCGTTCGTAGTCGACTTTAAACTAGGCTAGGTCCCGCCGCTCATGTATAAAATTAACGCACACAACAAAAGTGGTGTGAGAAAACTAGGTCGTAATCCTGACTGAAAGTTGTAATGACCAATTATGTATGCATGTTCTTAGGATATTCCTTTGTTGATATCAGCAAAGTAAACAGGATGTAAATGCTGCTACAACTAAAGGTTTGTCCTTTACCACATACAGTAGGACCTTGATTATCCGTGATGGTCGGGACCGGAAGCATTCCGGATAATCGATTTTTCCGGTTAATTGAGTATCAATTTTGGCTAGTTTTTTAATAGATATTTTCATTAATTAATAAATGAATATGTACATATTTATATAAAAACTAAATAATTGAAGGATTTTATATACATATGTATATGTTTCAAAAATATAAAAAACCGCACTTCTCAAATTTCTAAATTAAACTAAACAGGTTTACATGTATGCTTCTGACTCAACATATACTAAAGAGGGAATACCCCTTCTTCGCTTGATTGTCCAAAATAATAAAAGAAAAATTTTGCTTATAATCACAGATAATAGAGGTAATCACGGTTAAACGATGCAGAAAAATTTAAGTCGATCCAAAATAAAATTAAGTCGATGCAAAAAATTTTCTTTTCCCATCCCGGATAATTGATGTTGCCGGATAATCAAGGTCATACTGTATTAGATTCCAAATTTTCTATTTGCCAGGCTCTGCAGCGAGTAAAGAAGTTCGATTATCAATCTATAGTTGAAGTGGACATTGAAGCGTGAATGTCCAAGACTTTTACTTCTATCTACGAATGCAAAAGGACAATCTGACGTTCTGAAACTTCAAAACTAGACTTTTCTCTCTGATAATAAAGATCGGCTGTAAATTCTGCATTATACTAATGTGGACATTTCTGAAATTTTCAAAACTAGATTTTTCTCCCTGATAATAAAGATCAGCTGGAAATTCTGTGTTAAAGTTATCTACTCTTCTTGTTCGGAAATTTTTTTTAAAAATATTTCGGCTACAATTAATCTGAGAATGAAAAGGCGGCCATTAAAGCATGTGGACATTTCTAGCAGGCTGAGATTACATTGCTTTTCTAACAGACTCCATTCAAACCCACAATGATGTTACTTAGTAGGGTATCGAGATGGATCATGTCTTATTGTATGGATATAAATTGAAGGTGAGACTTACAGCAGAACACATTTGTTGTATGTATATCTAGCCGAAGTATTTTCTAAATTTTTTCGAAAGTATGTAACCTGTATCGGGTATATAAGAATATGGTGTACAGATTGCTCGAGAACTTTGACGACCTTGAATGGAGTTGGCAAGATATGTATATATCTTGAGTAAGCAGTTTATAGCATTCATCTGTCTGCGGTTAATCCAGATGTTTTTTTTTAACTTATGGTCAGAACGATAAAAATTGAAATTTTTCTTCCAAAAATAACCACTGGTTTCTTGAATAAATTTAAATTTCAATAAATTTATTATTTCAATAAACATTTCTTATATAAATTTCTAGACCTGAACGAAGACCAGTAACGTGTGTATATTGCTGTACAGTTAATATATGGAAATTAATACATGCAAAATATTTATAAAATTAATTATGAATTTATTTAAATATTTTCTTTTTTATTATTTTTTTTTTTCTTTGCAAAAGGAAAAATTAACACCTCTATGGATTAAAAAAAATGTTTAAAGAAAGACAGAAAAATAAGAAAAGCGTAAAAAATCATGAATAATGGAGATTAAAAATAAAATTAAAAGTACGTTTTTATGCAGACCTTTAATTAGAGCCTGGTGGCGGGGTGGGAAAAAAGTAATAATAATTGCTGTTAAATTTCATATTGAATTTGGAGAAACAAAACAAAATAAGAAAGAATGAGAAAAAAAATTAAATACAATATTTATCACAATAATATCTTAAAGCTTTTTTGCTTTTCATTAACAACATCAATTCAGCGTTAAATGATCTAAAAATACAAAAACAATATTAAATAAATATAAAATGAAAACAAAAAAAAATACAAACTGAACTAAAGGAAAATTTGAAAAGATATAGGGCGACCCTAAATGGCTGTATACGAATTAAGAAAATTCGAAAAAAGTTTCTTGAATACATCACCGTATCCACAGAGTATTACATGACATACATAGTTGGCCATTACAACCCTTCAGTCAGAATTACGTCCTAGCTTCTCACACCACTCATGTTGTGTGTGTTAATTTTATATATGAGTGGCGGGCCCTACAGCTTAAAGTCGACTCCGAACGACAGATTTTTGAGAAACTTTTCATGGCAATTTTATTTACTTTCAGAGTTTTTGGCAGAAATCTGATGAGAGGAAGTCGCCGTGGTAATATTTTTTCATATTTCGTTTTGATGTCTGACCCGGCGTTTGAACCGTGGTCTTACGTCTAATAAGCCAACACACTACCTACTAGATTACGGCGACTGTAGGAGTGAGTACTGTATATGTCGGATTCCTTTCGATTAAAAACACTTTCGTTGTAAAAGCAGTACTCTTCGGAACTGTCATTTTTATTACTTCGCGAAATGGTCAGTACATTTTGCTGATCCTATTTCTCTCTATCCTATCTTCGTTATTGTGCTACTCTAAGCTTTTCCTTTCTAATCCTTTTGTACGGTTGCAGTCTTACTTAGATTCTATCACGATATCTACAATATCTTCTGCTGCTAAGCTTCGTACCTTTAACTTCGTGCGCTCCTAATCAAATCTGTAACATACGAACATTACATTTCTCATGTTTTTTCCAGGCTGGACCGATGTGAGTTATTGTAAAGAAATCTATAAACAGTCGGGTTATAAATGACCTCCACTTATTTGAGATTCATATGACCATCGTCCAGCATTAAAATTGTCCCACCTTTGCTAATTCTGAATGGATAATTTCCTTTAGCTTTGTCAAATGGATGTGAGTTGTCACTACTTGTTTTTCTTTTTCCTACAAGCTGGAGAACTTCACAACGAGGGGTGGGAATGAAATCTCAGATTACCATAAGTTGCATTGAAACTCCTTTACAAGAAGGAAATAAAGGCAAGTCGCCATAGTCTAGTAGGTAGTGTGTTGGCTTATTAGACGTAAAGCCAGGGTTCGAGCCCCAGGCCAGACATCAAAACAAACTACAAAGAAGTATTTCTTCGGCGACTTCCTCTCAGCAGATTTCTGGCAAAAACTCTGAGGGTAAATAAAAATTGCCATGAAGAGTTTCTCAAAAATCTGTCGTTCGGAGTCGACTTTATACTGTAGGTCCCGCCACTCATGTATAAAATTTAACACACACAGCATAAGTGGTGAGAGAAACTAGGTCCTAATGCTGACTGAAGGGTTGTAATGACCAATTATGTATGTATGTATGTATGTAAATAAAGGCAACTGCGAAGCACAGAGAGAACGCGAGAAAGAGTATGGGACCATAGTTTGAAACACATTCATACAGTTCTTACTGTTAACAGTGTATCGAAACTTTTAAATATCGCTGAGAAAACTCTTTCCAACCTCAATGAAGAATATGTTGAGAAATAATAAAAATGTTTCCCAAATTTAGTTGTGTTTTCTTATTTAGGACCGCTAGTTATCGTACTACTGCACCTTCATTATTATATGTTGAATTCTTTTTTTCTGTAGGCGATCAACAATTAATTTCGAGGCGTTAAAGTCTGAATTGTTAAGACGAATTATGTTATGAGTCAAATTTTTTTAGAATTTTCAAAAATTTACAGCAATGTTGCCAACCCTTTAGCAAAACTAATTATATTTTATAATAAACGATGATAGTGTAGGGTATTATAACTAAAAAATTAAGTTAAAGTCAACATAAGACTCCAAACACAGACGTTTAGTAATTTAAATTCAGTATCAAATTTGATGTTACCGGTAAAAGTTGTACAAAGAAAAGTGAAAAAAATAATTAAATTTTTATAATAAATTCTTAAAAAAAAACAAATTGTTAAAAAATAGCGAAAATCTATAAATATCAGTTGAAAGTAATTAGTTAAAAATAATTTGCTAAATATAAATTAAAAACAAAAATATTAAATAAATTTTAACTTGAAAATAAATTAAAAATAATTCCATTGAAATATTTTTGCTAAAAAACAAAAAAAAATTTCTTTTTAAATATTATTCCTTACCTCATAAATAAAACTCGATGTTTATTCTCAAAATACATCAATCATGTGGCGCTACATTTCCATCTCCATTGATGAACAGTGGCAGCAGTAGTAGCACCAGTCGAAAAATTGTAAATTCTTTTGCTATTTTATATGGTTTGCTAACAATTTTTGTTACAAGGTGCGTATAAAGGGATGTATGGGCATCCCAATAAATTTATAAAAAAAATTTTTAAATTTTTGACAAATTAGTGGCAAATGGTCAATACAAATGAACATATATGAGAATATGTAGCAAGTGGTTTAACGTGCCTACGGAAATAGCAACATTTGAACTTGAAATTTAGGAGATCAAGTGATAATTATAGAAATAATAGAAGAAAATTAAAAAAATTGAATGTAAAATTCAGTATTTAACATAAAGTTACATTATATATGAGCTTAGTGAGAAAATATGATAGAAAAAGTGACTTGTAACGGTAAATTAGTTAAGATATAGACATTAATAATAATGATAATTCACCACTAGTTTTGTATTGGAAGTAGAAACCGTGAGAAGATACTCATTTTTATATCAGATTCTTCCCAAATAAAACCGCTTATAACGAGAGAAACATACTCCGCAGAGTGGACAGGCTGCTGGTTATTAGTCCCCTAGTTTTACACATTTTTACTTCGCGGTTTTAAATCTTAATTAGCTATTTTAATGAATTTCTCCTTAAGTTCTAGTATTTCCCCGACCATGTTATCATTTCCATAATAAAATATGCAGCCAGAATTTGTTTGGATTGTCCGTTTGCCTTCTCAGATCTTAATTGCATTCATCTCGAGCAGAGAATTTATTTTCAATTTACTCGCTAGGTTGGATTCGCTTTCTAGGGGCGATTTGATAGTTGGTCCTGACCCCCCCAGTCTGTCACCTCTACGGCCTCATCAATGGATGGGTCAGGGAGTAAGAGCAGAGGCGCTGGGGGAATGGATCGGGTTTTTTTGTCTCTAGATGTCTATGGCCTGCTGTGGACTGCTGTGGACTGTAGGAGAACAGGTGGGCTGCTGGGCTTGGATAAGGCCAGCTTTAAGGTTGGTTGTCGGTTTTATCACGGGACACTGCGAGATTAGGTCCCTGACAGGGATCTAGAACAGATCCCAGCCGGACTATTGCAGGTCATATTGCGACGAGGTGGAGTTGGAGACTATCGAACACCTCCTCTGTAACTTGCCAGCCCTTGGTAGGTTAAGGTTCAGGACCCTTGGCAGGGCCTTCTTTGAGAGTTTGAATTCTGTGTCGAGAGCCAACATCAAGGCTCTCCACAGATTCATTAGTGGGTTGGGCTGGTTAAGAGGTGCTAGGGCTTCATCAGTGTAGTCGCGCTCACCCTTTTTGTTGTGTCTGGTCTGTGTAATTCCTCCGCTTCCTATTCCTCCCTTTCCTACATGCTTTCCTATTTATCCTATTCCCTCTATTATCCTTCCCTCTATAAAGGCGTTGTACAATGGGACAATTCGACCTCCGAGTACTGTACTTGTCTTAATTGACAAGTACACGTCCTCTAACCTAACCTAAAGGATTCAATGATTGGATTCTATGCCAGCCAGTAGAAAGGCACAACCGTATGAGGTGTAATTTCTGACCCCGATAAATCCACGCACAAGCAAACTGCAAACTATCTAAATCTGCTTTTTTGCTACTCTTTATTCCATTCAGATTATAGAAGGTACATCCTTTATTTAGGTCATGTATATGTATGTTTTCAATTAAAGTAGAACCATAAAAGTAAATTCAAATATTTATTCAGATCATGTATGTCTATTTAACGTTGTCTAAAATTTCTATTTAAATTTAAATATTTTATATGTTAATCTGTTGCGTACTTCAAAAGCAAATTGTTAATGAATTATACGCCAGATTTATTACCCCAAAAACATTTTATGTTGAACATAAAATAATCAAGTAATTTAAAGTTTTATGACAACAACATTCTACAAAAGCAAAAAATTCTCATGAAAATATAAAAAAGTAAACAGATCGTAATGACAGTTGTGCACAAAATAATGGCAGCAGTTTTGATCATTTTATAAGAGAAGTTTGAGAATAACTAGTGTTCGCTGGTTAAATCGCTGATTGAATAACAGCCGGACCTACGATTTAATGTATAATACTCTAAGAACTTAAATGATGGTAATGACAGTTGTAGAGAAAATAATAGCAGCAGTTTTAATAATTTTATAAGAGAAATTTGAGAAGAATTAGTATTCGCTGATTAAAGTGGATAACAGCAGGACCTACAATTTAACGTATAATGCTCTCAGAACTTCAGCCAGAAGACTTTTTTTATTGGTAAAACCAGCACTCAGGGGATGGCCCCTACTCATTGTACAGGTTTAGGAAAATAGGTTATAGGAAGGTGGAAAGAGGGAGTAGTGTTTGTGGACATTTGATTTAAACTTACCAATATTGTAACTGACGGGAAAAAATTACGCAGGGAGATCATTCCACAAGCGAGCAGTGCGGGCAAAAAATGAATTTTCCCTGTAATGCATTGTGCGGTTCACTGGACAATCAACCACAAAAGGATGTGCCCTGCGGGAAGTACAAGTACCACGTAAAAATATGTGATTATTGGGAACCAAGCCCCCTATCTCTCGAGAACACCTCCCATTATAGTACCTCCATTATAGGGAGAAGGTTGGCGGAAACACTTATCAAGAGCTGAAAGCAAAAAACTTCTAGAATTGTAATCGTGGATGTGGCATCTTCTAAACAAAGTAAATTATGTAATTGCATAGCATTTGATTAAATATTAGGAATTGCAAAAGGTTTTAGTTACCGGTTTCTAAAAAGTGCTATTATTATGACCCTTACTGCTTATAATAATTACACACTTATTATGCTCTGGAAAGTTTATTTTTACTTTACAATTGTAATTATTACTATTGTTTTATATTGTTTATTTTGTTTGTTCCCGTGTACATATTTTTTAACTCGAATCTAATTAATCTCTTTATTTAATTAAAAAAAACCAATTTATTTTCCTTTTTTTACTTGTTTTTTCTTATTGTTTAGAATTTCTTCTTTTTATGATGCTAAATGTAGAATTCGGAAACCAAAAAAAAAAACGAGATCAAAGAAGAAGGAAATAAATTGTTGTTTAAATATAATAAAAAACCGATTTGTTTAGACTGTTCTTTTTATAGGTTTTTCAAAAATATCGTTTAAAAATTTTTGTGCTTAAAGTAATAAAAGCTTTTTTTATAACCCCTCAGAGATTGTGAATTAAAAAATAAACAATTTTGTCAAATTAGAGGGTGACCGAGAAACAACGCTACTGTTTGATGAATAAAAAAAAAGCAGTAACGAATTTTAAGTGCCGTACTAAAAAAAAAATGAATGATAATTTTAATAAATGTAATATTGTGGATATGATAGTTTCGAAGCTATCCTTATCGATTTTACGTTCAAAAGAATTAGAAGAATTCCATGATTAATTTGTTTTTTTCTTTAACTCCATCTGGAGACCCAATATAAAATAGAAATATTGGAATAGGGGAGGTACCTGCTGTTTTTGACTATTTTTTGTGATGCTGTAGACATCGTCAAACCCATTCAGTTTTTCCAAGATAAGGTTGGTATTTACATTCTTTTGATTATCCAAGTAAAGGGTCCGCCAAATAACTTTTTTTTGAAAATGCTTTAAAACAAAAAACTACTGAATATTTTCTCAAATTTCTTTTTTTTATTTGAAAGTACAATTCTTCCAGTTAATAATGGAAAATAATTTCATTCAAATGGCTGCCTCGGCTGGCCATGCAGTAGCCTACACCAGAAGATGTCGATTTTGGCAAAAAAAAATCATCTTTTCAGATGAAGCTCATTTTGATCCTGGCGGGTATGTAAACAAGCAAAATTGTCGCATTTGGGGCACAGAAAACCCGCACGCATACATTTAAAAGCCGACACATCCATAACGAGTCACTGTTTGGTGAGGATTTTGGTCCAGAGGCATAATTGGGCCATTTTCTTCGAAAATGAGTGGCCGTTACAGTTAATGGTGATCGTTATCGGGCCATGTTGAACGAATTTTTGTTCACAAAAATTGAAGAGGATGATATTGGCACCATTTGGTTCCAACAGGACGGCGCTACGTGCCACACAGCCGAAGCTACACTCGATGTTTTGCGCCCTGTTTTTGAAGATCGCATTATCAGCCGCAGAGCTGATGTCGTTTGGCCACCTCGGAGCTGCGATTTGACACCGTTGGACTATTATTTGTGGGGTGCCGCCGACAAGTCAGAGACAATTGACGCTTTAAAGGACAATATTCGTGAAGCCATTGGTGAAACACAGCTGCACATAATCGATAATGTGATTAAAAATTGGACCGATCGTGTAGGCTACTGTATGGCCAGCCGATGCAGCCATTTGAATGAAATTATTTTCCATTATTAACCGGAAGGATTGTACTTTCAAATAAAAAAAGAAATTTGAGAAAATATTCAGTAGTTTTTTTTAAATCATTTTCAAAAAAAAAGTTATTTGGCGGACCCTTTATATGCGAAAGTGGTAGAACAAGTTCTTTCTAGTTTGTCATAGATGATGTCTTATGCTATGCATCATTAGCTAAGCAGCAATACCAACTCACCGACTTTATGAATTTTTCATTCTCAAAAATTGTAAATTATTTTAAAATATGAAATTCTTATTGTTTTATCATTTTCCATTAAAAAATTTCATTATTGAGAGAACACCCTATAAACATTTTAATTAATAACGCTATTTAAACATCAATAATAATTATATTCTCTATTAATTTCAATTCCTATGTGTGTATAATTACTATAAACAAAAATATGCAACATCACATGTTTCGTTTAATTATTTTTTAATTTTTTAAATTTTATTTTTAGAAAAATTCTTTAAACAAATGAGTTTTCAAAACCCTATTAACGTAATACTTATCATCGTTTTGTCATAAATTTTGCATTCTACGAATCGCTACGAATTTATTACGAATTGAAGAAAATGCATTTAAATAAACAAGAACTCTTACTAAATAAACAATAAAAACTAAATTATATGGAGCCTTTGAAGAAATCGTTTCTTTTTTGCTTTTTTTTGAAATACAATATAATTAACGAATGGATAAATTGCTCTTACTAAACATGTTAAAAGCAAACAGGTGCTCATTTTTGTTCTTTTCTTTTTTGTTGTACGGATATATTATTTATAGTTTAAAAGAATTTAAAAAAGAATTTATTTATCAGCAAATAGATTCAGACAGATTTTTATGATTTTAAGAAAGGTAAATATTTGCATAAATAAAGTGAAATGATTCAGGCAAATGAAATTTATAAAGCGGCGTGGATTAGTTATAAATGGGTTTATATGTAGTTATGTTGTCATTTAGAGTTTATTAACCCTTTTAATGAATTTAAAATATTGTTGTCAAGATCTATGATAAACATTAGATATGGTAAATTGCATAAAGAATGTACCAACTTTAATGGGGACACATTAAAATCATAATAAAATTATACGAATCAGAGATCAGCAATGAATCGTTTTTTCGCTACTCATAAATACTCATGAAATTTCGAGTACGAGTGAATCATTCGTACTCACTACAACATTGATTTATAAATACAATGCAATGAGTATGAGTACAACGTTGACATCAAACTCATAACATTCAAAATATGTTTGATTCATACGCCTAATCATTCAGATTCATAAATTTAGAAAAGTACTTATAATACTCATAAATGATTCGAATCATTCAATAAAATTTACAGGTTTAGTTGTTGTTGCATTTACAGAAAAAAAGAAGAAAGAAAAAGACAGACAGCAAGCAAAGCAAACACACAACCTATTTTGTGATTCGTGTATAAGTTGAGTAAAGGAGAGTAGAAATCAACAACATCATGCGTATTGTTAAGTATGAGTACGATGAGTACATCAAGTATGAAGTATGATTATGAGTAGTATGAGTATGATATTAAAATAAGTGTGAATGCGTATAAGTATCAGAAATTATGAGTATCATTCGAATCTTTTAATCTTTTTGAATATACTCATTGCTCATCTCTGATATGAATATAAAAAACTTTACAAAAGTTATGTACGGACCCTTATGAGTACGTTTATGACGAAATAACTGAAATTTTTATCGAGAGCTCCATACGATTAATTAAACTTATAAAGGCTCTTAATGATAGTCCAACCAATACTTCACTCCCCATTTACACAAGTAGTAATAAGTATATCCAATCAAAAATGGTATACAACTCTCATATAAAGGTATAAGTATCAAAAATTATGAGTATGATTGGAATCTACTCATCTTTTTGAATACTCATTGCTGATCTCTGATATGAATATAAAAAATTTTACACAAGTTATATACGGACCCTTATGAGTACCTTTATGACGAAATAACTGAAATTTTTATCGAGAGCTCCATGCGATTAATTAAACTTATAAAGGCTCCTAAAGATGGTCCAAGCAATACTTCACTCCATTTGATCTCCTTCCCATTTACACAAGTAGTAATAAGTATATCCAATCAAAAATGGTATACAACTCTCATGTACAGTAATCCCTCGATTTACGTCGCATTTGGTTCCAAAAAAGGCGACGTAAATCGAAACGACGTAAACCGAATTTCATATTGGTCATACTACAGGGTAGTATGTTTTTAACAAGGAACTTAAAAAAGTTACAGTAATTCCTCGATTTATGTCGCGGTTGGTTCCAAAAAAAGGCGACGTAAATCGAATGACGACGCAAATTGAAGTTAGAGAGAACAAAAAATTTGACAACGTAAATCGATGAAGTCGCCGTGGTGTAGTAGGTAGTGTGTTGGCTTACTATTCGTAAAGCCCGGGTTCGTATCCCAGGTCAGACATCAAAAATGAAATATGAAAAAAAAAATATTTCTTCGGCGACTTCCTCTCAGCAGATTTCTGGCTAAAACTCTGAGAGTAAAATAAACTGCCATGAAAAAGTTTCTCAAAATTCTGTCGTTCGGAGTCGACGTTAAACTGTAGGTCCCGCCACTCACGTATAAAATTAACGCACACAACATGAGTGGTGTGAGAAGCTAGGCCGTAATCCTGACTGAAGGGTTGTAATGGCCAATTATGTATGTATGAAATCGAAACAACGTTAATCGAGACGACGTAAATCGAAGGATTACTGTATAGACTCATGCCTTAAAGTTTATTTTGAGGTTTCCTGATATCTGACAGGAGAGGGAAAACAGTACCCATTAATGATAGTTAAGTATTCAAATATATTGCTTCATTAGAGTAACGGTGGAATGTGTTTCGCTGTTTTAATATGCTCGAGGGCATTCAGGGGACAGATAAACGTACAATGCTTCACCAAGAGAATTCACTCTTTATTCGCACTTCTTGCAGAAGTTTATCCTGTCACCTACAACATAAATAGATTCCAATCTAACGCTTATAAACACTACTCTCTTCTTCCTTCGTCCCATAACGTATTTTCCTCGTTCCAACACAAAGCACTACGTTTGGTTAGGCATTCTCTGAGTGTAGACCGTATTACAATAGAAGAAAGTCCAGTCATATCGTAAAGAAGCCTCCAAAGAATACTTAAAGAAATTTTAAAACTCCCTGAACTAAAACAGTGCAAAATTAACAGCAGTAGGCTTTATGAAATAGACAAGCTTTATGAAGACCATATGCTTTCAAGAGAGGTTTTTGAAATTTCTTTCATATACAATTAATAATCCAGGTTCAGACATAAATATTGATTTAATCTAATAAACAAGAAATTTTTAAATTTATTTGCGTTATTAAATGAATATTTATTTTAATAAATTATCAAACGAAACTCACATGATTTTTTAGCGAATTTTAATTAGCGAAATATGGTATTATTTTGCACCTTTTCTTCCAACTTGATGAGCTCTAATTAGCTTTGTGACTCTATGCTATATTTAGATAAAACATTTGTTTTAGTTATTATGGCTTTAGTTAGTATAGATCTCTGTGGTATAAATAAATAAATAAATAAAGTCTGCTAATAACGTTGTCACAACAAAAGTGTCAATAACGATGGGGATATTAATTAGGGAACAACAAAACATTTCGTACAGATAACACGTGCTAATATAGGTGTATAGAATAAAGCTTGGAGTCTACATTTAAAAATTTCAGTTGTTTGTGTAAAGCAGTAGAACTATTTTCATATCGACGCCTCCGTTCTATAACATTCTAAGTCGAAAAAGTGAATTTTGAGTTATGAGCTCTCAAAGTTTTCACGCGACATACGACTATATGGGTATTCTAAGTAGATTCTTCCCTATAACTTCGGAACGGATCGGCGCATCTTAACCAAATTTTGACAGTATTTAGATTAGAGAACGTAGAAAAAATGCAAGAACATTAAAATGGAGGCATCGATATGGTCTCAACAGTTTCTAGCCTTGGTTGAAGTCATTATAATTCTTCACAATTTTACTGTAGGGTATTAAATAGAATTTAATAAACAATTATATTAATTTTAACACTATTTAAGCGTTTTATATTTATTATGTACGTAAATTATTTTATTGTTTATTGTCATTATAACACTCGTCGTAAACAGATGTAATTTATCAAACAGCACGACAGACAACGCTCCATATGAAATAAAGATTTAGTTTTTTGCTTTAATTAAAGAGAAATAAAAAAAAAAACGCCATGTAATCTTACGAAGTAATAATTAATTCTAGATGGTGGTGTAGAAAAAATTTATAAGCTTGTAAAGAACTTTTGAAAGTTGAAAATTATTACCGCTGTGAAGATAATTATGAGCTTGTGCTTGTATTTACTGTATTCATTAGCACTACGACTGAATAAATTTACTTGAGGTGTAGTAAATGTAAGTCCATAATTTTTATACATATGTGTATGTATGTATGTGTATGCCATGAAAAGTTTCTCAAAAATCTATCGTTCGGAGGCGACTTTAAACTGTAGGTCCCACCACTCATGTATAAAATTAACACACACAACATAAGTGGTGTGAAAAACTAGGTTATGTATGAGAATATATTTCTTGTGAAGGTATTCCAATGAATCAACAGATTCTCATTCTCCAATAGATGTGAAAGATAGAGCAAAGTCGCTGGGAGGATAGGTCGGGGCGTTACGTTGCTAGAAACCTTGGCGCATCTATCAAGGTGTTAGAATTGGATCGCTGTTGAAGCTCAGAAAACTTAACATAACACTAGTGTTTGTTGCGATTTCAGGGTGCTGACAGTGGCCTGGCATAGCTCTCAGCTTGATTTCTAAAGAGTGTGTGGAAATGACAGTCGTCGTAGTCTAGAAGGTAGTGTGTTGGATTATTAGACGTAAAGCCAGGGTTCGAGCCACAGGCCAGACATCAAAACAAAATACAAAAAGTATTTCTTCGGCGATTTTCTCTCAGTAGATTTCTGGCAAAAACTCTGAGAGTAATTAAAATTACCATTAAAAGTTTCTCAAAAATTTGTCGTTCGGAGTCGACTTTAAACTGTAAGTCCCACCACTCATGTATAAAATTAACACACACAACATAATTGGTGTGAGAAACTAGGTCGTAATCCTGACTGAAGGGTTGTAATGATCAATTATGTATGTGTATACATTTCTTGTGAAGGCATTCCAATGAATCAACAGATTCTAATCCACCAATAGATGTGGAAGATAGAGCAAAGTCGCTGGGAGGATAGGTCGGGGCGCTACGTTGCTAGAAACCTTGGCGCATCTATCGAGGTGTTAGAATTAGCTCGCTGTTGAAACTCAGAAAACCTAACATAACACTAGTGTTCGTTGTGATTTCAGGTCGCTAACAGTGGTTTGGCACAGCTCTCAGCTTGATTTCTAAAGAGTTTGTGGAAATGACAAACAGTTGAAGGCGATAGAACATCTCCCCTGTAACTGTCTGTATTTGGTTCGAAAATCAGAAATAAAAGAAATAAGTATCCTCTTTAGCCGGTTATTTCCGTAGTTTATAGGTGTAATTATTTTCAGTTTTCCTTTATTCCGATCAAGAGACAGATACTAAAGGGTCCATCAAATAACTTTTATTTTTTTAAATGCTTTAAAAAAAACTACTGAATATTTTCTAAAATTTCTTTTTTTATTTGAAAGTACAATCCTTCCGGTTAATAATGGAAAATAATTGCATTCAAATGGCTGCATCGGCTGGCCATGCAGTAGCCTACACCAGAAGATGCCGATTTTGTGAAAAAAATCATCTTTTCAGATGAAGCTCATTTTGATCTTGGCGGGTATGTAAACAAGCAAAATTGTCGCATTTGGGGCACAGAAAACCCGCACGTATACATTGAAAAGCCGACGCACCCAAAACGAGTCACTGTTTGGTGCGGATTTTGGTCCAGAGGCATAATTGGGCCATTTTCTTCGAAAATGAGCAAGGAGTGGCCGTTACAGTCAATGGCGATCGTTATAGGGCCATGTTGAACGAATTTTTGTTCACAAAAATTGAAGAGGAGGATATTGGCAACATTTGGGTTTACGTGCCACACAGCCGAAGCTACACTCGATGTTTTGCGGCTCTGTTTTTGAAGATCGCATAATCAGCCGCAGAGCTGATGTCGTTTGGCCACCTCGGAGCAGCGATTTGACACCGTTGGACTATTATTTGTGGGGTGCCGTCAAGCCAGAGACAATTGACGCTTTAAAGGACAATATTCGTGAAGCCATTGGTGAAATACAGCTGCACACAATCGATAATGTGCTTAAAAATTGGACCGATTGTGTAGGCTACTGCATGGCCAGCCGAGGCAGCCATTTGAATGAAATTATTTTCCATTATTAACCTGAAGGATTGTGCTTTCAAATAAAAAAAGAAATTTGAGAAAATATTCAGTAGTTTTTTTAAAGCATTTTCAAAAAAAAAGTTATTTGGCGGACCCTTTACAACCGCTTTCTTGAATACAATATTATTTCTTATATTTCTAGTATTAATGCCGACTATATACCTCATTATCATCAGCATTATTTTTCCTGTGTGGATTGGAAGAAGGCACCAGAAGCCTCAGTGGGCAATTGTACGCGCTATGGACGTTATGGCGCCATAAGATGTTATGGTGGCATGAATAATTTATTAACAACAAAGTAAATAGTTTAACCTTTGAACTAAATTCTATTGGTATAATAAATACAATGATTAAACGATTCCTTAAGCCAAAAAGAAAATACTTTAATTGTTACTAGCCTCCTGTCACAAGCAAGGCTTAGTATATAATTTGGGGTATTTTCTTATTGTTACCAATAATTAATTAGTAATATTAGCGATATTTTCAGTGATCAAAAGACACGTAAAATGGAAGAAATTATATTCTGCGGTTGGCCCGAACAAGTATTCAATCCTTTAATAGATTTACAACCGTTTCCGAAAATAAAATCTTTAACCATTGAATATAGTGATATGAGGCATATTATTTTCGATTTTCCCGAAATGTTTTATTTGCAGGTAACACTTATTTAACTTTATTTAGACGTTTATTTTCATTTTCAAATACATTCTATAGACCATAAACATATCTTGGACAAATTTGTCTAGCATAGGCACACGAACATTTAAAAGAATACATACCTTAAGAATTGTTGACTTAAGATGGAATCAATTGGTACAACTGGACAGTCCTTTGGCTTTGCCAAGGTCTTTTGAAAAACTATACTTGGCTGGTAAATAATTAAAAATATACCACACTTTAAACCAAAAAGAGAAACTTTCTTATAATTTTACAGTTTCTTAGGTAATCCTTGGAATTGTACACACAACTTTAAATGGCTATTGAAACCGGAAAAAGCCAGTGTGGTAACAGATCGTGAGGAATTAGTCTGCATGGATCGTAAATACAAGGATCGTCATTTATTAACCGTGGTGAATTATGAAGTGGTAAGTATTAAGTTGAAAAATAAATAACAAAACTTAACATGGTTTCCAATATAGACTTTAAAAACTGCCTGCCAAACTCATGCGGATATAAGGAATTGTAGCTGTACAATGCATCATATTATACCCAAATCCCATATGCCTTTGTATACCGTCAATTGTTCTTATATGGGTTTTCAACGTTTACCCTCGTATTTACCCGAAAATACTACCATGTTCTTTGCCAATGGAAATAAGGTATGTAACATAAATTTATTTACTTTGTTTAATTTAAAATAATTTCAATCTTACCTAGATTTCAGATGTTACTCCTTTGCGTAATAACATTCACTATCGTTATGTGGTGGATGTACATTTGGAAAATAATCTGATAGAAAGCATAGATGTTTTGGAAGGCGGCTATTGGTTAGAACACTTTCGTTTGCTTAATTTAAGAAATAATAAACTAAGAAAGGTAATAAACAAAATTAAAACTTATTAACAATAACTAATCTTAGCTTTTGTTTGTTTTGTAGATACCCGTCTATGCTTTGGACAATGCTTTAGATGATAATGACAATGCTAATCTGTTGTTATTAAGTCTAAATCCTTGGCATTGTACTTGCAAGTTTGCTATGAGATTTAAGGAAATTGTAAATAAATATAAAGTCATATTAAGAGATGCCGAGAACATCAGCTGTACTTATAAGCAAGGAGATGAAATAAAGTTTTCGAATTTATCGGCCATAAGTCGTGAAGATGTTTGTAAACCAAAAGATGAATCCAAAATACATGCATTGGATTGGGTTAATGCTGTCTTGGCCTCTTTAATAGTATTTATTTTAGGTAAATTAGCCTATGATTACTATCATTATAAGAATTATGGCAGGGTACCCTGGATTGTTATGAAATTGCCTTAAAAATTCAAATTCAAAGTGACTATAAAGTATACGTATATTAAATTGTGATATTAAAAATAAATTATGTTTTTGTGTAAACGAATGTTATTTTTTTATATTTTAAGATTTATTTTTTTGTTTTAAATTCATTCATAAATAACATCTGCTTTTATTTAAGTAAATTTGTGGCTTTGTACATTAAATATATATATATTTGTATTTGTTTTTGTATGTATATATATATAGTTTTATAATAAACATTAATACAAAATTTTAATAAAAATTAAAAAAAATAGGAAACTTTTTCAAAAACCAAGTAACATAAATAAATAAAGAAAGAAGGGCAGTTCATTTATGGTCTATTAAATATGTATTCATTTTGTGCTAAACAATTCTACTTTCTATTAACAAACAAAGCTGCACTCTATTTCAATTCCAATTCATAAATTTTAAAGGAGTAATACCTGAGTATGTCTATTATGGTTTCAAAATTTGTTTCGTTTCACTTATCAAGGTGTTTTTGTAGCATAATTTCTAATAAGCTATCTTTGGAGTTGAATATCTTTTCTTTTAACAACCGTACTACTACTATTTTAATCTATATTATCGACATCATTTACTATGTCTTTTTTCTCTTCTTCCTTTTCTTTCTCCCCTTCCTCATTGCCATTGGCTTGATTTAATTTTCTATTGGTTTCTTCTTGTATTTTACGTTCATATTCTCTAACTTCTTCCAAAGTCATGCCATACCATTCATCGATCCAGGTAAAGGCCTGGCGATGACCCAAAAGCAAAATATCTCTAATAGAACGTTGTATAAAGTCTTCCACTTTGGTTTGAAAGCCCCAAACTTCAAAGGAAGCATCTACCAGTTTATAGGAACACATAATCGGTTTATCATATTCACGCCAGCCCTCTATTAAAAGACCGCGATCTAGAATTTAAAAAAACGGAAACGTCATTTAAAATCTATTCAGCAAAAATAGAAACTCACTTGTTTTAATGGACTTAAAGAACTTTGGATCCTCTTCTTTCTTATAATGTTTATTACTAGGCAATTCATCAAATGCTATGTCCACTTTATCTATTACACGTTGTTTTAACTGTTCCTCTGTCAAATTTAAACACTTTAAAGAAAGTTAATGATTTATATTTTAAATGTTTTCCTTTAATTTTATTACCAAAGAAATAAACTTACATTTTCTGAAGTTCCATTGTTGTCTTCGTATTTAGTTTTTATGGACACATTTAACTTGGGCACAAAGGAACACTAAAATTTTAATGGTTTTTCTTTTTTTATATAAAAGTAACATTTATTAACATACATTTTAAGACAACTTACTGTGTATTCTTTGCAACGAAATCAGAAAAATGGAGGCAAATAGTAAAGAAAAAAGCAAAAAAAATATTAATTAAATTCAATTTATAAATGAATTGCTTCAGATGATTGTAATTAAAAGGAATAATTATGTAGTTATGGGTTCATAGAATACAAAATAAATGAAAACACATATTCTACCCCTATAAGTGTCCTCAACCTACATATATATATATATAATTTATAGAATTTCCTATAATTCCCTATTTTACGATTCTGTTCCACCAACAATTCTATTTCTTATTTTTCTTAATTATCTTCTCTGTTTCAATTACAATCCTTTCTACTCTTTAGTGGTTGAACACAATACTTCTATTATTGATTAAAGAAGTTCGCTATTTATATACAATTCCTTCACTCAGCAAAATCTTAGATTATCCGTCAACCCTGGCCCCAATTCCCAATCATATAATTTGTTTTTCTGTTAATTTTGTTTCGATTTAGGAGCGATTCGTATATTTGGTATTCCGTCTATGAGGTTGTTTTGGTCCTCAGTCTTATAAAGGGTCCGCCAAATAACTTTTTTTTTTGAAAATGCTTTAAAAAAAAACTGCTGAATATTTTCTCAAATTTCTTTTTTATTTGAAAGTACAATCCTTCCGGTTAATAATGGAAAATAATTTCATTCAAATGGCTGCCTCGGCTGGCCATGCAGTAGCCTGCACGATTGGTCCAATTTTTATGCACATTATCGATTGTGTGCAGCTGTATTTTACCAATGGCTTCACGAATATTGTCCTTTAAAGCGTCAATTGTCTCTGACTTGTCGGCGGCACCCCACAAATAATAGTCCAACGGTGTCAAATCGCAGTTCCGAGGTGGCCAAACGACATCAGCTCTGCGGCTAATAATGCGATCTTCAAAAACAGGGCGCAAAAAAACGAGTGTAGCTTCGGCTGTGTGGCACGTAGCGCCGTCATGTCGAAACCAAATGTTGCCAATACCCTCCTCTTCAATTCTTGTGAACAAAAATTCGTTCAGCATGGCCCGATAACGATCGCCATTGACTGTAACGGCCACTCCTTGCTCATTTTCGAAGAAAACTGGCCCAATTATGCCTCTGAACCAAAATTAGCACCAAACAGTGACTCGTTTTGGGTGCGTCGGCTTTTCAATGTATGCGTGCGGGTTTTCTGTGCCCCAAATGCGACAATTTTGCTTGTTTACATACCCGCCAAGATCAAAATGAGCTTCATCTGAAAAGATGATTTTTTTTTTTGCCAAAATCGGCATCTTCTGGTGTAGGCTACTGCATGGCCAGCCGAGGCAGCCATTTGAATGAAATTATTTTCCATTATTAACCGGAAGGATTGTACTTTCAAATAAAAAAAGAAATTTGAGAAAATATTCAATAGTTTTTTTAAAGCACTTTCAAAAAAAAAAGTTATTTGGAAGGGGAATAACTCTTAACTTTTAAAATTCGTAAAAAAATCTGTGTATTGTAGTCGCCGTAGTCTAGTCAATAGTGCGTTGTCTTATTAGACGAAAGGCCACCGTTCAAACCCCAGGTCAGACATCAAACGAAAATATGAAAAAATGGCTGCCTTCCAAAATGTTGGTTGCTTTGTGTTTGAACAAAGTATCGTGTTTCATAATGCCGCTGTACAAAATATATACAATGTATTCTATTTTAAAACGTCGTCAATGTGTATTTTTAACGCAGTCAAAAAGTAATTAGGCATCGGATTTATAGTTGATGCATTGTTTGGTTACTTTGCATATCTACATAGTTTATATACATTAGTAGAACTGCATACAAACTTTGTATTGATACATTTTGGAAGGCAGCCAAATATTTCTTCGGCGACTTCCTCCCAGCAGATTTCTGGATAAAACTCTGAGAGCAAATAAAATTGCAATGAAAAGTTTCTCAAAAATCTGTAGTTCGGAGTCGACTTTAAACTGTAGGTCACACCACTCATATATAAAATTAACACACACAACATAAGTGGTGTGAGAAGCTAGGTCGTAATCCTGGCTGAAGGGTTGTAATAACCAATTATGTATGTAGTATGTATATATCAAAAGTTCTTTCCTTAACCGGAGAAGAAACTACACTTGAGCATTGCTCAGGTATTAAATGACATTAAGTATGATCCTGATCATCAGAATAATTTAGTAACACAGAAATGTAATGACCAATTTATGTATGTTATGTATTCGAAATTTCCTTGGAAAATAACCTCTGTCGAATCATAACCAACGGAAACTCCCGTCATAAGAAGGGGCATGAGTTAACAGTCTCGGTTTTCTAATTTAAGAATTCATACAAGATCTTCCTATCGTCTGCAATATTTTCTTTGACGTTTAATAAAGAGATCTTTAGCTGCTAATTCTCATGCAGATCAGATTTGAAATTTGTATGCAATTATCAAGTAAGTTAAAAATCACACCCGATATGGTATCATAGTTCATATAAATTATTGGTAAATCATGCTTAAACAATAATAAAGAAGTATTAAGCAAATTATTCTGCGCTCTCAATTAAAACCAATTAATAAGTGTTTCTGAATTATATGCCTACATATGTATATATGTATATGAACTAAGATTATACAAAAATTTCATATTTTATTGCTAATAATTATTTGTAAACAGTTGTGGCTTTAATTCGGACAATAAATAAACAAACAATTCATAATACAATGTGGTGTGCCTAATAGACATAAACAACTAGAGATGTTTATTTCTTTGCCGTAGGTTAAATTTAATATAGAACAGATGGGCATAGTCACACGTTTTACAAACAAACTCTTACGGCTATTTTGTAAAGGCCAAAACCAAAAGAAAATGTTTGTTAATCAAAATATTTGCAAAAAAACTACAACTAAAAAACAAATGGCATTAGATAGACTAGATTGAGGGAAGAGCAAAACGACTATGGATTATAAATGACAATAAAGACAAGGAATATAAATTATGCGGATGATTGTGGGTGAATATAAATATTTAGAACAAATTTACACGAGTATTACATGCGCTATATACAATAATAATAAAAACGTAATATTAAAAGGGCAATAATGTATACGCTTGTAGTCATAAAAAATAAGAGGAAACAAATGGCAGGAAACGTGATAAAACTTACATTGCTAAAGAACTTGAAAACAAATTTGCAGTAAAACTCATACATTACATTAACTTTGTTATTAAATTAGAAAGGAAAACAAAATGTTCTAAATAAAGCAGACAAGGACCAAATAAAAACAACACAAAAACTTCCTTTCCTACTTATATGTATAAGTAGACAAAAAGGAAACAAGCTTTTAAAGTAAAAAACTGTGTTCATTTTTTGCCACACGCACAAGGTCAATTTATAAATAAAAAAACGAACAACAATATGTATAAATAAATATCCCCATCCCCAACCTTTAACTAAGCGGGCAACCTTTTTCCAAATCTAAATCTAATTATTTATTACTCCTGATTGAATACAACCTTAATAGAGTAACATTTTCTATCCCTTCATTAATATTAATGAGCTAATGCTGTTCTAACCATAGGGGAGGGGGAGTGAGTGTGTATAGATTAAAACATTTAAGAATAAGAAAGAAAAAAAATTACCTGTTTTTGTAAAGGGAAAGAAGTTCCATGATTTTTCTGTGACATAAAAGACACGTGGACAAATTGCTTGTATCCAATATGGTAAACGACTGAAATTTAAATTTAAAGAAGGAAATAAATAAAAATGAAAATAATTTGATTTAATTTAATAAATAAATGTTAATAAATTCTAAATAAGAAACAATATAACAACATAATAGAATAATACATTCTTTTTTTTTGATCTTAAATGTTAACGTTAAGTTTGTTTAGAGATTTTAAAAGACGCAAAGAAAGCTAAAAAGATGGAAGCAATGCAATAAACAAATCATAATTTTCATTGATTGATTCCGATTGATTGATTGATAATATTTACATAAGATAAATTGATTTAAATAAAAATCATACCAGAGTGTGAGAGTTTTTCAAAAGCAGAAAATAAATATGCATAACCAAACAAGAAAATTCAATTAAATAAATGGTAATTAAATTAATATTTTAAAAACCAATTAAAAATGTCTGTTTTATAATTTTATAAGTAAAATTAAATGGCTTTTAAGAATAATTATTGGGAGAACAAATTCATTACAATTTAAAAAAACTAATTGACTGTTGTAATTCCATTAGGTCAGATGACTATGGTAGCTTTTTTAGCACAAATTTATTAAATGATTGGATTTTCGCTATTTATCTTTAAATTAAACACAATTTGTCTTTCTAATAAATAAAAAATTGGTCATTTGACAATATATTCTTAAACATTGTCAAATACGAGGAGCGATTAATAATTTGTTTAGAAAATTTTGTTTAAAATAGAAAGAAAATAGACAAATCCGAACAAACATTGAAGGTAACTTAATTTTCGATTGGTAAACATTCTTACTTCCCGAATGCAGATTTCTGTCATATGAAAACAAAACTAGTTCGCGTAAAAAGAGTAATAATATGCTTATGTTAGATACGACTGATAGATGGATAATAATGGATATGGATGGATAATATCCTTAGCTTTCCCTACTGCTTCCAATAAATACTCGATAACTTGCATATTTTGTTGATGACTTGCATTTTCTTGGGGATGACTTGCATTTTTTGAATCCTCTACCCAAGGTCTTATTAGTACTTCTCTTACTAAAGGCAGAACAATTGCAGAAGAAATGCAATATTCTGTGGGGCCTTTATAGCAGATCATCTTTACCAAATAAAAATTTCAGTGCCCTGTAAGGAGCACTGTCAATAATTTCACTTTAAACTTTTTAAGCCCGTTCTACCAGCGAATAGGATTGCCTACAATGGCTGCATGTCCATGTATTCAGAAAAGGATCTTCCTCATTTGGAGATACCCATCATTCTCTATCCACAAGCGTGCCGTACAAACTGCTTTCAAGGCTGCACTCAGTAATCCCTGAGCCAGTTTACAGCTACATATATAAACTGCATATAATTCAGTATAAAAAACAAAAATTTGGAATTTGCTACGATCTAGAGAGTTCACCTTCTCTTGTGATGCCCTCAACCGGTTCGAAAAAGTTTCATATTGTTAGAAGACAACATGCATATATTCAGATCACATTTAAAAATTTTAAATGGTGGATCTTTAAACAACAGGTGATATGTATACTCAAGAAATGTTCTGTTTAATACCAGACTTTGTCCTGCTGCCTTGTCCTATATTGATAAATGATTCTGTTATACAATAACCGTAGAAATCTTTTTATCTGATTTTTCTTACCTCGATAAGTGTATACGTTTCTCTGTGAATTGTCCTTTACCATGTTCAGAATCTTCGCAGGGTTCATTGGTTACGATTTCGACACCTTCACCGTCCCCTGATTGTTCCAAGCTATGGCGGGCTATCATATACAATTGACCAATTTGATACTAAAAAATTATAAACAGAATTTCATTTATAACAACAAATTCTAAAGAAATGGACTTTAAAACTTTTATTTTTGTCGTCATTCTTTCATGATGAATTTTATAACTTTTAAAGCAATGCACATGTTGAGATAAAATCATGCAAATACACACCTCTTCACATGTTAACGGCATGCAAATCCGATATTCTTTTGTCAAAACCATGTTAATTAATGTAAATATTTATTGTTTTACAGAAAAAAATATAAATTACGAAATTTTCAGTATAGGGGGCAAGAACAAATATTATAAAAACAAATTATATCTACAACGCGCTTCCAAACAACAACTAAATGGGAAGAAAAATATTTTGTACTGGTATAAAAACCAATAAGAAAATAATAAAGAAACAAAAAAGTAAAAATGTAGAAACGGCTTAAGCAGCTGTTATAAAAGTAAGTGATGCCAGCAAGCAATTTCATTCAAAATATTCATTCATCAAAATCGTTTTAGTTCGTTCAAAAAATAAATATATATTATAATAAATAAATATTCGCACATTCTTTTTTCGTTTCCGGATTTATAAAAACATGTTGGTCCGTCCGCTGCTGGTTTGGATAGAAAAAGAAAAAAAAAATAATTTTTTTTAATTAATTTTTCTTTTGAAGTGTAAATTCACCAATTGTGGTGAATTTTATGCGGTGTGGTAAATAAAATCGAAATTCACCAAAATGCCGTTATTCGAAATGGATACTGTGTTACCATAAATACATGTACTGTATATTGTGGTTTGGACGGTGAGTGTCTAGAATAAGTAATTTTCACATCTGTTAGTGGAGGCATTCGCCGATATGTCTGGTTACAAACTTGGCTTTACTTTACTTTAATTTGATGCATTCACAAGTGTCATCTCTACGGAGCTATTAATTCCCTGTGAATACTTGAAAGAAAAACAAAACAAAAATAGGGTGACAATTTTTTCTGTATTGCGTTTTATTATTTCACTTGATAATCACGTAGCAAAAGCTTTTTCGAGCGTAAAAACCAAATAAATTTAATGAAATAAAGGTTTTTCTTTAGAAAATAATAAAGAATTGGTAAAAGGTATATTTGTAATAAATCTTTTTATTAAAAAAGAAGAAAGATAAGGCAATTGAATAAAGATTTTCAACAAAATTTAAGAAATTTCATAATTCTTTTGTGTGAATTTTTCTTGTGTATTCAAGTTTTGTGTGTTGGTGTTGATAATAAAAGTGAACTGCAAAAGCAAAAAATAGAAAAAAAGATATAAAGAAAACAGAAAAACAAGCTAAAAAAATTTTCTCTTGGAAATTCCTTTACAGTTTTGCGATAATATTGCACCGACGAGTTATATTTTGCCGAGTTTCTCGTTACTAAGAAGTTAGCTTAGGGAAAGTGGGAGAAAACCAGGAGTTTGCATATCTAAAAAAACACTACGTTTAGCCGGTCTTGGCAATGCTAAGGATCCGTTTAAAAATGGGTCCCCATCAGCAACTACAACGCAGCAAAGAGTGGACATGTTGTTTTGGCCTGCATGTTCACACTGCCACCATTATGATTGGCCTTTGGCATTTGGTAAGTGATTTTTTTTTTCTTTTTCTTAAACGTCATTATTATCGTTAATAATAATAATAGAATAACAATTTATTAAAAGCATATATAATGTAGTGTATAGAATAAGTGGGCAGAGTAGGAAGACAATAAGTATTCCTTTTAATAAATCCTTTAACCTTTTTTGTTTTGTTTCGTTTTTTTTTTCATTTAACTAGTCGCCTCCTATTTCTGTATTGGTTTATTTGTTGTTGTAGTTTAACTGGTCTCTATTGCTATCGTATATGATGGCCTTGTTCAGGGTCAATATATAGAGTCTTATCGTTTTTATTTGATTTATTATTGTTGTTATTATTATTTTTTGTTTCTATAATTGGGTGGTTTGTTGGTTTACTTTCTTGCATTCCAATTTACGTTGCTTGATTTTGTTTTTGTTCAATAACTTTTCTGTATTCCATTCGAAATCTCTTTTTCATGTTATACGTGTTTCATATGTTTTGCTGCTTTTATTTTTTAATACGTTTTCAATTTCGTTTTGCAATTGTCATTTCGTCATATCGAGGTCTTGTTCAAGTATGACTCAGTTTAGTTTTGTTACCAATACTTCATCTATTTTGCAAAAAATCAACATTATTTTATTAAAAGAAATAAAAATTCTATGAAAATCATGTCAACATGTTTATTTAATAAGACACTTTCTAAATAACGGTTAGTTTATTATGGGGTTTTTATAACCCACAACAACGTAGCTAATGAAGGTGGATAGGTAGGGTTTCTGTGTATCATAGTAAATAAATTCCAGGATTATAGGTATTTTGTCATTATGCGAATGAGCCAAATTTCTCGCATGTATAAGGCAATTTAACAGTCATCACATCGAAATTTAGATGGCTTCTTTGAATAATTGTTACAACAAAAAGACTACACAATGTCAGATGGTCAGAGGATGGTAGCAAAAAATCTTGTCAAACCCAAACCTTTATCGCTAAAGGTTTTCTGAGTAATTTATTAGCACTATGATCTTAAGCCGTAGTTCTAAATATGCGTTGACTTGAAATTTGTCAGTGAAATCGTGATATCGTTCAAATTGTATGGTTTTCATGGGTTTTACTAGGCTTAAGTAGTAGCTTTGATACCTAAGCTCACGACAGAAAAAATTTAAGGGGTGTAATACGTTTTATATGATAAGACAAGATTGCGGCGTTGCCTTTAAACAGAAATATCAATGGAAAGTAACTTTAAATGAGTGGCTGTGTGAAGTGATGGAGAATATGTATTTCAATTACTTTTCTCTTAATTCACAGCGTTTATCTTGAATTACTTTTAGATTATTTTAAAGATAGAAATCATTGTCGTACGACCTAATGATTGACAGGAATTATTTCCCCATAAATTTAGGTCCCTTAGAGAGACATCTTGGTGCCTACTACATCGATGATCTAGATGATTTGTCGCACATTGACATCGGCAGTTTCCGTCGCTTCATTGGAAGCTCTAGGTGGTTCAAGGACAAGGGTATAATTGATATGAACTGTGCCACAATGGGTCCCACGGGGTCTAAGTACGCCCATCCGATTCCTTGGGGGACGGCCACCTATACCTACCTAACTAGGTTTAGCTGTAATAAATATTCTAAAAATCTATTGAATAATGAACACATCTTATAAGTTTTTAAATAAGAGAGGCTCACAGCAAGCTTTAATAAGATTGGAAAATAATGTTGAAGAGATATTTATTAAATGTTGGATTATTCATAAACATATTTTGTATCCTTAAAAAGACAGATTTTGCATTACTAAAAAGCATAAAAATATAAAAATGTATATAATTTATGATGTTTCTTAAAAAGGTTTCAAATTCAAAAACAAAATAAAGCGTTCTAATAACATTTTTGCCAGGTCATCCAGATTGTTTTGCTCAAATTTCTTATAAATATAAATAAAAACATTAATTTAAACAAAATTCAATTCATTGGTTTTTAACCGGTTTCATTTTTCAATTTATTTTCCACAATCTTGTTGTGTTTATGCCAAATTTATTATATTTCCACTTCTTTTCTGCTGAATTAACAATTTCACGTGTTCAAAGGTACTCCACAGGGTTTATAATTGCAGCGAAATTTTGTTTATTTTCATGTTTGCATTTTAATATCTTTTAAATACAAAAGTAAATAAATTCAAAATAAAATTTACATAATTTTAATATGTATGCATGCATATATACCTACTCATACATATGTGTAGTATATGTTGTTTAAATATATGAAAGTTCGTTTTCTTTTTTTTTTTCCTTTCTAAATGATTCGTATAGAAAATTCGATGAGACGCTGTTATGCATACGTTTAATAGATTTTCTACAGTTTAAAGTTGTTTAGTTTCATTAACATTTATTCACATTTTTTTGTGTTTTGTTTTTTGTATTTATCATGTGTACGGTGATGAGGGAGATGGAGAAATCTTTTATAGGTATTTTATGAAAAAAAAAAAAAACTTTTTTTTTCGTTTACTGTATCAATCAATTGAAAGAAGTTGTGAACTTTATCTTAAAATATAATTTCAAGGTTTTTTTATACCTTTTTAACGATCTTTGCAAAGCACTTTAGAATTTTAATAATTAATAGAGGAAATCTAATGCAATTAACATTGTAACAACAAAGTATTGCAATGATAATAATAGAAATTAAATAATTAAAGCAGTTTTTCTCAATTGAATACTAAAATTAGACGTATTCGAATTGAACCACCATTTATTTAGTTTGGTTAGCCTCCCCTAAATGTTTTTAATATTAAGTTTAATTGTTCATTATTGAACTGTAATAGACAGATAAATATTTTTATTTACTTTTATTTCTGTCTTTCTAAAAATAAATTAAACCAATAACATTTATTCGTATCATTTTATATAAATAACGTCTTAAATACAATTGATAATGAAATAAAACAAAATAATATAAAACAAAATTAAACTTGTTAAACAGTCAACAACATTTACAGGTGTTTCTCGTTTTTGTTATTGTTGGTTTTAATATATGTTCTTGAAAATATTTTTTTTATGAGTTTTTAATGATAATTATACATATGATACGAACATTGCTACTACGTGTTTGAAATTATTTTTATTTTTCGAAAATATCATACTACAAATACTATTTACTTAATTTTAATTCAAAACAAATATTAATAATAAACATTTTAAGCTTTTGTTTTCGAAGGCAACAAATTTTGAATCCATTTTCTTCTTTTGTTTTAAAGCTTTTAGGCCTATCGTTTTCTGAGTTTTCTAAAGAAGATTTTTATGATCATGGCATATTTATATCAGGTAGGAGTAATTCAACAGCTGACGAGTCTTAGAATGTCAAAATTTTGTTGTTTTTTTAGTGTTTTGTAGCCATTTTTATAAATTTTTTTAACATTTCTCTTTCTATTGTTATTCGTCAGTCAGTTATGAAGCTGTTTTTGACATTCCGTGTACTCTTTAACAAAAACAAAATGCCTGTTGTTTTTGCATTGTTGTACTTGTTGTATTCTTGCGGTTACCTCTTATGAATATGCCATGTTTATGATTTTTTACTTTCAAAAATTTTGTTTGAAGAAATTTTTTTATGTTATTCTATTAATTTCTTAAGGCATTTATAAGTTTGCATTTTGAAAACATATTTATTATTATGTACTTTTTTATATCGATTTTTGTAAATACAATACGAAGTTGGTCAAGGATTGGTTATCAGCTAATGGGGTTCACGTCTTGGATTGGCCACCTCAATCGCCAAACTTGAATCCCATAGAGAATCTCTTCGGCATTTTAAAACGGAGAGTTTGAACTCGATGCTTTAAAAATAAACAGGAGTTGATGAACTGTCTAAAATCAGAGTGGGAATCTATACCAACATCTATTCTATCAAATCTTATTGAATCTATGCCCAAAAGATGCACTGAGGTCGTAAGAAACAAAGGATATCATACCAAATATTAAAAGTTGCTTAGGTTTTGAACAGCGAATTTTTAAGTTAATTTTGTTTTTATTTTATTATAACTTCCAAAGAAATTGAATTTAATTTTTGTTGTTATTTTAAGGTTATAGCCACATTGTGTAATAGTAAATAAAATAAATATTTTCTATAAATTTATTTAATTTATTACTTAGAATTAGAATTTATTACTTAGTGGGAAAAAGTTGCTTAGGTTTCGAACAATACTATGTCTTTGTATGTCCTTTTTTTAATATTTTTATATTTCATTATCTTTTAACTTTTTTATTTCCATCTGTAGTATTGTTGGTTATTTAAATTGCTCCTTACTATATTTTTATTTATATTTAAATTTAATACTTATATTAATTTTTAAATTTTTTAGCTTTTTATATTTTATATCTTATTGCCCCTAAGCATAACACTATCACTTATAAGATTAATAACTTGTTGTGTTATGCTAATTATAATAAACAAATAATAGAATAAATATAATAAATTATTACACAAAGATTTTATTTTGTGATTGAAATAATTTCAGCATAGAGTTGTATTTAAATGTATTTAAAAATCAGAAATTTTATTAAGTAGCTACGTCCTGAATTAAAAGCTCCATTAGAGTTGTTCATATTCATTTAAACTTCTTCCAATTTGTTTTAGATTAATATATTCCCTTTAACTGTTTGCCGATTATAATAAAAACAATTTTTGATTTCTAAAAGGTTTATTCAACTAATTTCCGTTGTAGCTTCTTCAAATATGTACGTTTTATTGTACAAAAACAGTTTTCTTATTTATTGTAATTTCAAAAATAAATTAGAATAACAAATAATAGCTTGCGGCTTTTTTTTTGAAATTCAAACAATATTTACTTAAAAATATTGCATTTTGAAAAGCAGCGGCATTATTTATTTAACTTTTAAAGGTTTTTTATTTTGTGTATTCTTTTCATTGTCATATTACCATGTCTAGACCATGTATTTAGTACAGGTTAATATATTTTATGGTTTCAATAGTAAAAAAAAGATATGAGTTGGATTAACTTTCAAGGTCTGGTTCTCCAGCACTCCAAATCATCAAATCTGATATATCTTTTTCACTATAGCTAAGAGATAAAATATTTCAACTTATGTAACAAAAGTATAAGGCACCTAAATTGTCAAGAAGTAATGCTTTTATTTTATTTATTAACTAGCTGTACCAACGCGTGTTGCTGCGCCACCAACTAAAATAAATTTGAAAGAAAGACATTACACAAATATCCAATTAATTTTGCATCATTTTATTGATTTTGTTTCCCGTTGTCCAGATGATTCAGACGAACAGGCCTGAGTAGTACGTCTTCGATCAGTTTCTAATCTCACTTCTCGTCGTTCAAGTGATTCATGCCAACGAGTCTCAGCGGCATGTACTCGAAGATTTTCCTGTCTCAATGGTAGTTGCCCGTCTGATTCTGAAGTTCGTAATGGTCTTTTCTTCCGTGCTCGAGGTGTAGGTCGACCAATTGCTTGCCGCTTTGGAGGCATGATGACACGGGAACAACGTGAAAAATGTGTTAAATTTATTAGAATCTCACAATGTACCCAATCCAATTGAACCCAACACAATTTTTAAAAATTTTCCAAAATTAAAATGTTTCAAATTTTACGGGAATGAGTTATACTAAATGTTTTTTAAATCATAAATGATAAATGCTAAAATGTCTGGTATTTGCCCGATCAACACATGATCAAATGCATAGTTTGCGATTCAATTTATTTTGAATAATTCATAGTGGCGCCATCTATCGGAAAATAATCGCACCAACTTAGAAACCTCCGTCGACTTATGCGCAACAATTTTGCTAAAGATCATATGATCAAATGCACAGTTTACGATTTAATTCATTTATATTAATTTTCAGTGGCGCCACCTGTCGAAAATTGGTCATACCAACTTAGAAACCTTCCCCCGCTCCTGCGCAACAACTTTGCCGAAGACCATAGCATGATCAAAAGCATAGTTTACGATTCTATTAATTACATACAAACAAACATTCATTTATATATACATATATATATATAGATTACATATATATAGATTACAATACAAATACAAATTATATTTAATTATATACGAGCTGAGTAACTTTGACCATATGCTCACGGTGTAGTGTCACAGACCAGAGTCTCTGGTGGGAATCGCACCCCCTACCTTCACGCTAATAGTCCTAGCACACTATCCACTAGACTACCACAGCACCCAGAAATACTTTCAAAATTGTAGAATGTTTTTAAATTTATTTTGAATCAATGTCCGTAGTGTATTAATATTTTTTGCACACATTTTTAATTGTAAAAAATTACGCATGCATATCATTATGCGCACGGTTATTTGCCAAGCCTAATGTAATTGCATTATTTCTTATTTTCCCATTTTTTTTGTTGCATTCATAATGTCATTTTACTTGTTAATTTATTCAAACATTTCATTTACCACTTAATTAGTAACGTATTGACTTACATATGACACACGTTTTATTTGACGAAGAACGTTCATTTACTCTGTCACATTTATTCGCTTCAAAAATGTATTTTTATTTGCTAATGTAATGTACTAACAGACAATTATATAATAGATCGTATCGTTAAATATATGTCTTATAATTAACCTTCTTCTAAATGTTGCCGCCATTTGCTACATTTATTTCATTTCTAGTTTCTAAACATTTTGGCTTTAAGTCTTTTGGCCGTTATAATGCGTAATCCCCATATGATGGAAGAATTGGAAAATAGCTACGATTACAATGTGGACCTTAATGCGCCAGCATTACCAACACCCTTGAGCAAAGTCGATCCACCCTATGCCTATAGGGAACATTCTTTGAGTTATCGTAAACAATATCGTGAGTTTTCCCTATACACACTTACTGTAATAGGAATTGATTGTAAAACGTTTTATTTTTTTAGAAAACTATGATATGGGCGGCTTGGTTTGCACTTGTATGATAGCCATTACCATGATGATGATTTATGGTGCCATTAAGGGTAAACCATCGCATTTATTGCCCTTTTTCTGTCTCCAATTATTTGATTTTGCCATTACCACGTAAGTATATTTGTTTTTAATATAATTTTTTTTGTTAATTTAATGTGTATTTAAATTCTAAAGTTTAACTGCTGCCGGCTATTTATGTTATCTACAAGCTATACACCGTTTAATTGATGAATCTCACCGTTTGCCATGGCGTGAAAAGCTTCTGGAATTATCTCCCGAGGAACTGGTTATTGTGGTTTTAATTGTTTTCGTTTGTATTGTTTTCCTTAAGGCCTATGCCATTGGTATAGTCTGGCGTTGCTACAAGTATTTGACTTTGCGACAACAAAGTATGCGTAGTTTATTGCCTTTGGGCATACCCGACTTAACTTCCAGTAATTTGGGTGCAGAGGAAAGAGCTTATTCGACTCTATTGCCCAATTATGATGAAGCTGTTGCTCAATATATGAAACAGGCTCCACCACCCTCCTATCAAGTGGCCATGTCCAATTATCAAACCGAGGAGGAACGTAACAATTTACCTGGCTCTGCTGTACCCGTAGAAGAGGACAATAACAATGACACTTCAAACAATAACAATACCGTACATATTAATAACAATACACCAACCATGAGACGTAATGAAAATGGCCCTCCTACTAACAACCAAAATACACCCGGTGAATTGGGTGCTGTAGGCGGCATAGTTGCTATTAATGCTGAGGATGAGGGTTTGGTGCCACCACCATCTTATAATGAAGTGATAATTGAACCGGTTTTACCTTCTGCCGCTGAATTAAATACAACACCTAAGGAGGGTAGTGTAACTGTTACCATTAATACTACTACTACTGCTACTGCTACAACTACATCTACAATGACTTCTCCTAATGCTCAAGTTAATAGTAATGAAAGTCAGGCTTAAAACGTTCAATATACAATATTTTCATCGTATATTCTTTTTGGGGGTTGTGGTTATGAAATTGAGAAGCCTTTTCTTTTAATTGGAAGATAAATAGGATAGGATTCTGTGAATGTATATATAAATTAAATTCTTTTTTAGTAAAATTTTTATATAATTTTTATTGTTTAGAAATTTGATATTAATTTTGTTATTGGAAAGAAATTTTGAAAGTGTTTTATATTTTGTGTATTTTGATAATATTTTCACATTAGGGTATAACAAATAGAACATGGTTTACTTAATATTTCGAAAAAAGAAATGTATTTTTTACATTTCGTAAAAGATTATTATATTTGATACAATATTTTTCGATGATTGAATTCATATTTTGGTAATAAATATTCGTCTGAGACGAATAATCGTGTAAATAAATTATATTTTTCATTTAATTTACTTCAAAAGAGCAGCTTTGTTTTCATAGTATTTTCCATCTGATTAGAAGTATTTTTTTATTTATTTTCCAAATAAAAGCTTCTCGATTTTAAAACTTAAAAAAAAACAAAACAAAATTCGATTGGTTTGTAAACAAGTTTATCGTATTTAGATGAACTAAACTTACAGATTTAAAATATGAGGTAAAATTCAATAAGATATGCAGGTCTTTTTATAACAAAAAATCTATTTAATCTCTATGAAAATACAAAAAATTACAGTTTAACTATAAATATTCCTACAAAAAAAGTGAAATAAATTCAAAATAAAAACACAACAAAGAAAATAAAACACACAACAATTTACAAAGATTACAAAATTAAAAAAAAAAAGTAAGTGCTTCTCTTTCTACTAACAAAGCACATTAAATTCTTATCTATTTAGCAAAAAAAAAAAAATGCTTTGAAAAAAATATATACAAAAAAAAAAATAAATAAAAGCATTATAAATTATTATACAAAAATAAAACATCATTATTTTTAAACAAGCATTATTAGTATTCAAGATTAAAAACATTAAACTGTTTTATTATTTGGACAATTCAAACGATTGCAATAAAATTTAAATCTTAATATTATAATTTGTGTTATAAAGAAAAAAAAAACACAAAAGAGAAGAAAACCACAATATTAATTAAAAACAAAACAAAAAAAATTATTTTAATACCACAAATTTATAAACATTAAAGCATAAACAAAATAATGTAGTTGTTCTTATTATATATAAAAAAAACAAATTTTTAAAATCCAACCTTTTCTATTTAACTAAATTTGTAGTATAAAAAAAATTCTCCCTTATGTTTAGTTGTTTTATAATTAAAACTTAAACAAAAGAAAAAAAAAACATAAAAAAGAAAAATTTTGAAGTTTTACTTGCCCTACATTTAAAAGAATTATCTATTCTATCTATTATCTATTCTTCTATATTTTTTATATTTTATTTTTTAACCCATTTTTTTCGTAGTAGTTTAATATTTAAAATTTTTAAAAATATATATACACTTACTATATAACTTTTGGTTATTATTTTTATTTTTATCATTATAAATTTTTACTTATTTTTATTTACCAAATTTCTAATATACAATATATATATAAATATGAAAAACATATATATATATATATATATTTATACTTACATATATCATTAACAAATAAGACTTTTTAAGAAATGATAAATGATTGAATGAATATAATTATTATTAATTATGAATATTACATATATTATTATTATTAATATTATTATTGTATGTAAAACTTTATCACACCAACAACAAACAAACAAACACATACACAAAAGAATATAAAAAAAGAAAAGAATACAAAAAATATTCGAATATTATAGTTTTTAATTATTTAAACAGAGAGTATAATAAATAAATAAATAAATAAACAAACCAAAAATTGTGTCCAAATTGTTCATTTCGAAAAAAAAACGAAAAAAATTGTGGGATAAGCAGTTCCATTAGTTAACATTGTTAAAACAGTAAAACGTAAATTGAATTCTTATATTTAAATTCCTATAAATCAATTCATTGTTATTGATGATGGCTTTCGCTCTATAAACTTCCAGAAGATGTCTCTATAAGTATCGTTGATATCTGATTACGACCTGCCTATATACTAGACATAAAGGGTCCGCCAAATAACTTCATTTTTGGAAAATGCTTTAAAAAAAACTACTGAATATTTTCTCAAATTTCTTTTTTTTATTTGAAAGTATGTACAATCCTTCCGGTTAATAATGGAAAATAATTTCATTCAAATGGCTGCCTCGGCTGGCCATGTAGTAGCCTACACCAGAAGATGCCGATTTTGGCAAAAAAAAAATCATCTTTTCAGATGAAGCTCATTTTGATTTTGGCGGGTATGTAAACAAGCAAAATTGTCGCATTTGGGGCACAGAATACCCGCACGCATACATTGAAAAGCCGACGCATCTAAAACGAGTCACTGTTTGGTGCTGATTTTGGTTCAGAGGCATAATTGGGCCAGTTTTCTTCGAAAATGAGCAAGGATTGGCCGTTACAGTCAATGGCGATCGTTATCGGGCCATGTTGAACGAATTTTTGTTCACAAAAATTGAAGAGCAGGATATTGGCAACATTTGGTTTCAACAGGACGGCGCTACGTGCCACACAGCCAAAGCTACACTCGATGTTTTGCGCCCTGTTTTTGAAGATCGCATTATCAGCCGCAGAGCTGATGTCGTTTGGCCACCTCGGACTATTATTTGTGGGGTGCCGTCAAAGATAAGTGTTACGCCGACAAGCCAGAGACAATTGACGCTTTTAAGGACAATATTCGCGAAGTCATTGGTGAAATACAGCTGCAGACAATCGATAATGTGCTTAAAAGTTGGACCGACCGTGTAGGCTACTGCATGGCCAGCCGAGGCAGCCATTTTAATGAAATTATTTTCCATTATTAACCGGAAGGATTGTACTTTCAAATAAAAAAAGAAATTTGAGAAAATATTCAGTAGTTTTTTTTAAAACATTTTCAACAAAAAAAAAGTTATTTGGCGGACTCTTTACATACATACATAATTGGTCATTACAACCCTTCCGTCAGGATTACGGCCTAGCTTCTCACTCCACTTATGTTGGGTGTGTTAATTTTATACATGAGTGGCGGGACCTATAGTTTAAACTCGACTCTGAACGACAGATTTTTGGATAAATTTTTCATGGCAAGTTTTTGTTACTCTCAGAGATTTTTCCCAGAAATCTGCTGAGAGGAAATCGCTGAAGGAATATTTTTCCTTTTTTCCTTTTGATGTCTGATTTGGGATATACTGGACATAGTCTGTACATAAGCTGTCTGCCTCTTTATTTTTAAGTCCCTAGATTTTTTTAAAGGTTTCCAAGCCCATGCAATATAGTTTTTTTCTGCAATTATTGCCTGAACTGGGTTTTGGACTTCACTAAATTATAACTGCTGCAAAGGTGATTTTTTGAAAGCTAAACAGCAAAAGGGATTTTTTTCTTTGCTGAAAGTAAAAGGACTTTTTCTTTGCTTAAAGAAAAAGAACTTTTTCCATGCTGAAAGTAAAAGGACTTTCATTAAAAGGATTCGGATAAGAATTAGAAATTTTTACTATAACAGAGGTTCAAAACTTGGCTATAAATAATTATAGTTAATAAATAAGAAATTTAATTTAGAACTTTCTATGTTTAGCCATATTATCCATGGTTTTAAGAGCATTTGTTATAGCAAATTGCTTTAAAAAAGGTTTGAAACTAGACTATAAAAATTATAATGGAAAATTATAGGTTCTTACGGAAACTTAATGGAATTTTTGTAATTAACACGAAGGATTTCCATGTTTCAGAACCATTGATGAGTTATTAAATATGCCATATTTTATAACGGTCTTCTCCGCACTTCTCACTTAAAAAACTGGGAATAATTCATTGCTTCTAACGGTTTCAGTCAGTGGCTTTTCTGGGTAATACCCTACATATATACATAATTGATCATTAGAACCCTGCAGTTGGGATTACGATCTAGCTTCTCACACCACTTTTTATACACGTGTGGCGGGACCTACAGTTTAAATTCGACTCCGAACGACAGATTTTTGAGAAACTTTTCATGGCAATTTTATTTACACTCAGAGTTTTTGCTAGAAATCTGGTGAGAGGAAGTCGCCGAAGAAATACTTTTTTGTGTTTTGTTTTGATGTCTGGCCTGGGGCTCTACCTGGCTTTACGTCTAATAAGCCAACCACTACCTACTAGACTACAGCGACGGGTAATATCCTACAGCGGTTTTTTCAGTGTGTGGCTAATCCAATTCCAACTCCACCTAGGAAACTATGTCTGAATTGGAATTGGTAAATTGGGAGACGGAATGAGGGTGACCAATGCAAATTGGTGCATATCATCATTGTCATGTATGTCTTGTCAGTCAAATCCTTCAGGATAGCGTAGAGCTATCATATACATACATATATGGGTGAAATATTTTCCTCAATGGAATCTCTCGAAAATAGTTTGACACAGTTTCTTAGTTAGTTTAGGTTAGAGGACGTGTACTTGTCAATTAAGATAAGTACAGTACCCGGAGGTCGAATTGACCCACTGTACAACGTCCTAGTTTCTCACACCACTTATGTTGTGTGTGCTAATTGTATACATAAGTGGTGGGACCTACAGTTTAAAGTCGATTCCGAACGACAGATTTTTGAGAAACTTTTTCATGGCAATTTTATTTACTCTCAGAGTTTTTACCAGATATCTGCTGAGAGGAAGTCGCTAAAGAAAATACTTTTGTATTTTGTCTTGATGTTTGGCCTGGGGCTCGAACCTTGGTTTTACGTCTAATAAGCCAACACACTACCTACTAGACTACGGCGACTACTCAGTTTCTTAGTTAGGCAAGGCAAAATGCTGAACGGACGGATAGAGTTCCTTGAGTACTGGCGATCTATAGGTGGATAACAAGTGAACTGTAAAGCAGCAAATGCAGATGACATTTGTTTTTGTGTAAAATCCTAGCGTTCTAGATAATGAAACAAATTTATGTAACGCTAGCATTTGAAGCAGTAAGCTTAAAGATATGTGATATTAGCCACAGTCTGGCTGTAGATTGGAATCCCCTTTTTATGATCGGCTAAAACTTTTTAAAGTTACATACAAAGCAATTTATCTTTAATGGACTTTAAGCTTTAATTGGAATTCAAAATGATTTAGTTTTGCTTTTTCTATAAAAATGAAACAAATTGTAAGTTTGTTTATATGCATCTACGTATGTACGTACGTATGTATATATTTTATAAATTATAATTAACATATTTTAAATTCAGGTTTTTTCTATTTTTTTCATTCAAAATTTAACACAATTCAGCTACTTTTGAGGGGACTTCCCTTCAATACACAACATAACACTGATACAAACTTATCTACTCACTAATTTTTAATATTGTATATATGTACGTATGTATGTATGTATGTATATTTGTATGTACATATGTACATCTATTTAATTAATACTTTAATTTATAAATATTGCCATTATAAAGCATCTTATGCCTGCCAGTGTGACCATGTCTTGATTTCATCAAACAAATTATTACCCGGACATTCAGTGGCGCCAACCTGACGATGACCTTTCAATATATAATTAGAGATAATTTGTCCACGCGATACAGCTTCCGCCAATATTTCCTTAGCAGCTGTGATTTGAGCCTCTGTAGGTTGATCATTATTATAGTTGCCCATAAAACAAATACCAATCGATTTGGTGTTCCAGTTGAGAGCATGGGCGCCCAATACGTTCCAACCGCGTCCCTCATAAATATTGCCATCACCACCAATTAGGAAATTATAGCCAATGTCATCCCAAGCCAATGTCTTCTGGTGATAATATTGTACGTTTTTCATTTGCTTTATGCAACTCGCCTTATTGCTACAATAGGCGCCTGCAGTGTGATGTATAACAGCATACGATAAGCCATTTGGTAAGAAAACGGTCCTAGTTGGAGGTTTGCCACCCCATTCACTTCTAGAGATGATGGTAATTCCAAAAGAGGCCTGAGCACACATTAATACGAATATCAAACGTAGAGAATTAATCTGAAACATCTTATTGCGGGACTGGTTTGAAGAAAACTAATAAAACTTGGTTTATTGAATGAATGTTTATATATTGCCGAACAACGTTCAGAAATCGTAAACAAAATTCTATGTGCGGCGTGCTAATAATTTATTCTTATCAATTGTAAGCATGAAGTGGGATTTTTGTTAATACAGTGCCGTAGCCCTGGTCAGGGGGTTTATTTTGCTTTAATGCGTAACAGAAATGAAAACTATGTGTGCGATATAAGCTTAAGAGTGTAGGGTCATGGGTGAAGTACCACTTCGAGTGTACAGAAGAAATAAGCGATTGACAAAAATTAATTGATCTACTTAAAGAAAAGGCCTGTGAGACTGAATCAGTGTTAACGAATAGTAGATGCCTTACAAGCCATATATTTTCAGGAAAATGTTTTTGGTTAGTAAATCATCTTGTTTTTTTTCTAACGTAGATTGTTGTACAATACGATCAATAGATCATCGAGACATTTAGCAAAAGAGACAAGATTTAGCTTGGGTTAGGTTAGAGGACGTGTACTTGTCAATTAAAACAAGCAGTAGCAGTACCCGAAGGTCGAATTGATCCATTGCATAACGTCCTAGTTTCTCACACCATTTATGTTGTGTGTGTTAAATTTTATACATGAGTTGGCGGGACCTACAGTTTAAAGTCGACTCCGAACAACAGATTTTTGAGAAACTTTTCATGGCAATTTTATTTACTCTCAGAGTTTTTGCCAGAAATCTGCTGAGAGGAAGTCGCCGTAGAAATACTTTTTGTATTTTGTTTTGATGTCTGGCCTGGGTCACGAACCCTGGCTTTACGTCTAATAAGCCAACACACTAACTACTAGACTACAGCGACTTCAGTTTGATAAACGAAGCTATATCCTTGACATCAATGGATGATAGCTCCATCAAGCTGACAAGGGTTGGAGAGCCAAGAGAGCGGCTAACAGTCTCCTCTTCCTCAGCGGATCAGCACCCACAGCAGAAGTCGTTTGATGGGAGGAGCATTTTTTCCGCGTGTCTTCCCATTACACAGTGATCTGTAAGCATGGCACTGTGATCGAGATGACATTACGCCCAAGTCCAAGTAACTGGTTGATGCGCCTTATATCCATCGATAGCCAAGTGAGTCTAGCGGTGGAGCAGGACTCCTCATTGACCCGGGTTAGGTTGATTGAGGAGGATTCCGGAAGTAGTGCACCAGCCCTAGCGAGCTCGTCGGCTCTGCAGTTTCCCGGAATATTACTGTGCCCGGAGACTCAGATAAGTGTGATACTGAAGCGCACAGAAAGAAGGTCGAGACAGCGGCGACATATCCTGACGATGATTGAGTTATTTACAACATTCGACAGAGATCTTACGGCAGTAGTTTGTAATTGAGGTCAAAAATACGGGTAGCATTAGTTGCAGATGCTAAAAGCGATATGTTCAAAATACTGGATATAATATAGTGAGGCTATCAATGAAATAGGCATTAGTATTATAATGTCTATACTGGGCTCATGTCTATTAAAACAATAGACCGTAGTCTAGTAGATAGTGTGTTGGCTTATTAGACGGGGTTCGAGCCCCAGGCCAGGCATCAAAGACAAAAATACAAAAAGTATTTTTTCGGCGACTTCCTCTCAGTAGATTTCTGGCAAAAACTCTGAGAGTAAATAAAATTGCCATGAAAAAGTTTCTCAATAAATAAAAAATCTGTCGTTCGGAGTCGACTTTAAACTGTAGGTCCCACCACTCATGTATAAAATTAACACACACAACATAAGTGGTGTGAGAAACTAGGACGTTGTACAATGGGTCAATTCGACCTCCGGGTACTGTACTTGTCTTAATTGACAAGTACACGTCCTCTAACCTAACCCAACCTAACCTACTAAAAGGGTCATGGTAAAGTACCATGCTTAAGCCATAATCAAAGTCCAAAATACTTCCTATTGTTGAGATAAAGCCGTGATCAATTGCTAAGTTAAGCTTGGTCTAGGTTCTGTAATTCACTAAAATATTGTTGTTTTGGGCAAAAATTGGATTCCAATTTCAGATGCGGGTTTTTAGCAATTAATCGGCCTTTTTAGGTAATGTAAGTATCCGTTAAAAAAGTACTTTTTTAAAAAAGTACCCAACAAAATTTATTAATTATAAAATGATGAACTAACTATGCCTTAGGCTAAGTAGGTCAATTATAGAAAAACAAAAATAAAAACATTTTTTTTTTGCAAAATCATTTCAACAAAGTAAATCCCATAAAATTTTCATTCATACTCCGCAATGGATTTGGTACTGGTGGTACCCATTGGGGTATTTTTTTCTTTAAGGCACTATGAATCATATTGAATGGTTTATTATTGTTTTTAAAAACAAATTTAAAAGGTCAATAAAACATTGAAAATAAAATAAAGAGTTACGAAACAGACTAAATTTTACTGTACCTCCATATATTTTTTTTAAAAAATTTTTAAACGATTTTAAAGAAATACATTCACCTCAAACAAAATGATAATTTTCGTACTTCTTCAAGTACTTCTTAGATTTTATAAAACAATTTTTGTTTCAATATTATTGTATGATTTTAATTAAACGCCCCAAAAAAGAAAAAAAAGAAAATTATTTTTAAATTCTTATCAGGTACTTTACCTTACTTTCTTCGTTTTTATTGTTTTGGGACTATAAAAGCTCAGTACTTTCCCCTGATATAGTATTAAGCGGTTCTACCTAGTGTCCACTTGAATTATAAAAAAATAAGTTCCACAATAGAAATGTTTTTCAAAAATCTCTTAAGTCTCTTAATATTTTCCTTTGCCGTACAAAACATACAGGCTTTAAACATTATCTCTAAAGCTGAATGGGGTGCTACGCCCGCTGCCCATAAAACTACTTTAGCCAATGGCTTATACTATGCTGTTATTCATCATACCGCTGGTACCAACTGCATTACGAAATCCGCCTGTATTTTGGAAATGCGTGGCATACAAAATTATCACCAAAAGATATTGGGTTGGGATGATATTGGCTATAATTTCCTTATAGGCGGTGATGGTAATATTTATGAGGGCCGCGGTTGGAATGTTATGGGAGCTCATGCTCTCAACTGGAACTCCAAATCTATTGGCATCTCTTTTACGGGTAACTATAATAATGATAGGCCCAGTGCTGTTCAAATTAAGGCTGCTAAGAAGCTTCTGCGTGTTGCTATTCGTCGTAGTCAAATCAGCGGCAATTATATTTTGTATGGCCACAGGCAAGTTGGTTCTACTGAGTGTCCCGGCACTAATTTGTTTAATGAAATTAAAAAATGGTCTCACTGGCACTCATGAGATAAGGAAATAAATGAAAATGTTATTGAAAATAATTTTTGGTTTTTAATTTAGAAAATTTGTTTTAATTTTGTCATGTTGACATCATGCAAGGGCTGAACTGCAGGGATGCTAAGAACCAAGCTAATGTTACATATTCGGTTGCTTTTAACAAAGTCATCTATATGAAAGGGTCTAAGCTGAGCATAATCTAAGAACTATCCCATGTAGTCGTCGCAGTCTAGTAGGTAGTGTGTTGGCTTATTAGACGTAAAGCCAGGGTTCGAGCCCCAGGCCAGACATCAAGACAAAATACAAAAAGTATTTCTTCGTCGACTTCCTCTCAGCAGATTTCTGACAAAAACTCTGAGAGTAAATAAAATTGCCATGAAAAAGTTTCTCAAAAATCAGTCGTTCGGAGTCGACTTTAAACTGTACGTATAAAATTAACACACACAACATAAGTGGTGTGAAAAACTAGGACATTGTACAATGGGTCAATTCGACTTCCGGGTACTGTACTTGTCTTAATTGACGAGTACACGTCCTCTAACTTAGCCTTACCTAACCTATCCGATGTACACTCTCGTCTGTTTCCCTTGTTGGGGTAACTAATATCCAAGCTTCGCCCCAATTAAGATTATTCGTTGACCATAAATCTATCAATGTCTATGAGTACAGACGAGTGGCTGCCTGCTTTAATAGATTGCCAGTATTAAAAGCCAGGCATTAGATATAAAATCCAAACCTATCTCTTCTCAACTATTAAAGTTTCGTAGTCAGATGTATACTATTAAAATACCAGTTAATGGAGTGATGGCGCTAAGCACCAATAACTATCAAGTTAGTAGGCAACTGAAAGTAAAAACTAGGTATCGGAACTAGGCTCTGTTGGGTAATTAATTTTTTTTAAAAACAGCCCTCATATACTAAAAATCTCTAAGATGCTGGTTTCTACATTTGCTTCCACTTTATTTGTTTTTTTCTAAATGTTCAGCAGCTGCTAGAATTCTAATCATTAAAATAAATTACACACAGTTACTGAAGTATACATACGGACAACAAATTTCAGAAATTTTTTATCTAATCCGTTTTCGTTGAAAATCTTTATAATTATCTGACAACTTTCCTTGATTTTAAGACGGTCTTTTGCATTGGTTAAAAAATTTCTAAAATTTGTTAACTTTTGTGGGCTGTGTAGGCCTGTGCAGGGCCACAAAAGTATACATACGATTAAAAAATTTCACAAATTTCTGAACCAATGCAAAAAGACCGTCTTAAAATCAAGGAAAGTTGTCAGATAATTATAAAGATTTTTAACGAAAACGGATTGGTTAAAAAATTTCTGAAATTTGTTATCCGTATGTATACTTTTGTGGCTGAGTGTATTTACCACACACTTATCTATATGCAGTTTTTCCATATTTTTAAAATTCCTTTTAAATTATTTTTTGTATACGAAAATAATCGTTTTATTTAATTTTCATTCAAAATCCTTTAACTTTAAGCCTTCCAGTTGGACCATTTCTTGATTTCATTGTACAAATTAGTGCCGGGACATTCAGTGGAACCAACTTGACGATGCCCATATAAAGTATATCCAGACTTAATTTGACCACGAGCAACAGCATCAGCTAACAAACCTTTGGCAGCACTGATTTGAGCAGCAGTAGGTCTATCATTGTTGTAGTTACCCATGAAGGAGATACCAATCGCTTTGGAGTTCCAGTTGGTGGCATGAGCACCCATAGTATTCCAGCCACGACCTTCATAAACATTGCCATCACCGCCAATCAAAAAGTTGTAGCCAATATCAGCCCAACCCAACGACTTCTGATGATAACTTTGAATGTTTTTCATTTGTTGAATGCAGGCAGCTTTGGTCGAGCAATAGGCACCGGCAGTGTGATGAATAACAGCATAGGCTAAGCCATTAGCCAAAGAAGTCCGGCTGGTAGCAGGAGCACCACCCCATTGGGCCTTAGTAATGATGTTAACACCGAAAACGGCTTGGGTTAAGGCGAAAACAGCCAAAAGACCGAATAAAACTTTAGAAACCATTGTTTTGCAATACAGTAACAGGTTGGAACTGATGGTTGCATTTCAAACAACTAAAGGTTTTATAGTAAAAGGCGAGCCCATGCCTCATTTTATAATCATTCATTGAAAATGTATTATTTATAGGGCCTTAGCTTGTTTATGCCTTTTAAACTAAATGGGAGATAATTTTTGATTTACAGTTGCAGTATGTGAAGTGTGACTTTTTGCCTTATCTTGCTCGATTTAAATTTTATTTATTTAAAACATATTCAAAACTCAAGAGCCCCTATATATTTTAGTTCTTCGAAAACGTAAGATAGGAAAATCTAACGATAGATAATTTTGAATTTTATGAATGAAATTTAAACATAAAAGGTTCATCACCATTAAGGCCTTATCGAAGCCATAAAAACATGGTCTTGTTTTCTGTATAAAAACTTTCTTTCAAAACCGTAGAACCATTAGTTTGCTTAACTTTAACTGAATACAACAATGGTTACCAAGACTTTATTCGTGGCCTTAGCTGTTCTCGCTTTGACTCAAGCCGTTTTCGGCGTTACCATAATTACTAAGGCCCAATGGGGTGGCGCTCCTGCTACAAGCAGAACTTCTTTAACTAATGGCTTAGCCTACGCTGTTATTCATCATACTGCCGGTGCCTATTGCTCGACCAAATCTGCCTGCATTCAACAAATGAAAAATATCCAAAGTTATCATCAGAAGACTTTGGGTTGGGCTGATATTGGCTACAACTTCTTGATTGGCGGTGATGGCAATGTTTATGAAGGTCGTGGCTGGAATACTATGGGTGCTCATGCCACCAACTGGAACTCCAAAGCGATTGGTATCTCCTTCATGGGTAACTACAACAATGATAGACCCACTGCTGCTCAAATCAGTGCTGCCAAAGGCTTGTTAGCTGATGCTGTTGCTCGTGGTCAAATTAAATCCGGCTATACTTTATACGGTCATCGTCAAGTTGGTTCCACTGAATGTCCCGGCACTAATTTGTACAATGAAATCAAGAAATGGTCCAACTGGAAGGCTTAAGTTAAAGGATATTGAGTGAAAATTAAATAAAAAATGAATTCTTATGCAACAAATATTTTTTGTTGCGAATTTTTTTCTAAAATAATTGTAAACTTAACAGTTATTAATGTTTAGATTGTGTAGATTAGAGCGAACTAGTAGAGATTTTTAGTAGAAGATCTAAATGATGGGTTAGAGGAGAAAAGTGAAGGGAATTTTCATTATCTTAAGACATTTTAAAAACGGGAAATGTAAAGAAAATAATTATTATAGGATGGCGTTAAAAAGATAAGACTTTTTACTGAAAAACCTTTGTTTATAAAGGGTCCGCCAAATAACTTTTTTTTTTGAAAATGCTTTAAAAAAAACTACTGAATATTTTCTCAAATTCCTTTTTTTATTTGAAAGTATGTACAATCCTTCCGGTTAATAATGGAAAATAATTTCATTCAAATGGCTGCCTCGGATGGCCATGCAGTAGCCTACACCAAAAGATTCCGATTTTGGCAAAAAAAAGTCATCTTTTCAGATGAAGTTCATTTTGATCTTGGCGGGTATGTAGACAAGCAAAATTGTCGCATTTGTGGCATAGAAAACCCGCACGCATACATTATAAAAGCCGACGCATTTTGGCAGGATTTTGGTCCAGAGGCATAATTGGGCAATTTTTCTTCGAAAAAATGAGCAAGGAGTGGCCGTTACAGTCAATGGCGATCGTTATCGGGCCATGTTGAACGAATTTTGTTCACAAAAATTGAAGAGGAGGATATTGGCAACACTTGGTTTCAACAGGACGGCGCTACGTGCCACACAGCCGAAGCTACACTCGATGTTTTGCGCCCTGTTTTTGAAGATCGGATTATCAGCCGCAGAGCTGATGTCGTTTGGCCACCTCGGAGCTGCGATTTGACACCGTTGGACTATTATTTGTGGGGTGCCGTCAAAGATAAGTATTACGCCGACAAGCCAGAGACAATTGACGCTTTAAAGGACAATATTCGTGTAGCCTTTGGTGAAATACAGCTGCACACAATCGATAATGTGTTTAAAAATGGGACCGACCGTGTAGGTTACTGCATGGCCAGCCTGGGGCAGCCATTTGAATGAAATTATTTTCCATTATTAACCGGAAGGTTTGTACTTTCAAATAAAAAAATAAATTTGAGAAAATATTCAGTAGTTTTTTTTAAAGCACTTTCAAAAAAAAACGTTATTTGGCGGACCCTTTAATTACATGACTCAGTGTTGAGTGTGAGAGAAAATATCTCTGGCGTTAACGTAGTCACACTAAGCAGTAGCAATGTTTGCTCAAACATGTTCATTTGTGTTGCTTACTAATACACACAAAGTCTTCGTTAAAGTCGAATACACAAACCGGTAGTGCGAATACGTTTTTATAATATTTATCGTTTGGCTACAGTGTCCAAGTAGCCGAATATAAAAAAATTAATAATTAATAATGTTAACGGTTCTGATGCTGTGATAACCGGTATTGTGTTATTTTTTGTATTCTTCGATTTTGTTAATTTTGACGTCACATTTTATAAGAAGATTAATGCAAATCATTGAGTTTGACTGTAACACAAGCACTGTTTAAATTTTTTAGATTCACAAGCCACTGGGAACCACTTTAATAATGCAAAGATCAAAAAGAAATCTAATGTATGAGTTGCTTACAAATGCGATAGATGGGTATGACACATCAAACGAAAACGCGCGTAGTTGAATTGTGTTCAACCCGTTCTAAAGTTCGCCAAGCTAAAATTGACGATAAAAAAAAAGTTTTGATGTAAGTTTGAAAAAATTGGCTTTCGGGGCATTTGTTAGCAAGCCAATGAGCACCAAACTACATTATGATTTAGCTTAACAAATGGAATTAATGTTAATACGGCTGAATGGCGTATATTTGATCTGGATGATCTCATTTCATTATTTCAAAGCATTTCTTTTCATTTTATGCAAAGCCAGTGAATTAATAATGGCGGTCGGTGGTTAGTCTAGATGGCATGGTGGTCTAGATGGTGTTGGTTTATTAGACGAGAGCTTGTAGTTCAACCCCCGGAAATTTGAAAAAAATACTTGTTCCTCTCGGCAGACTCCTGGCAAAAACTTTGAAAGTAAATAAAATTGCCATGAAAAGTTTCTCAAAAATGTATCGTAGGTACCACATGGATAAAAATTAAAGAAACTAGGTCGTATTAGTGACTAAATCTTCTGAGGGCGATTTGATAGCTGGTCCTGATCCCCCAAAAGTGCCACCTCTACGGCCTCATTAGTGGATGAGTCTGGGGCGGGGGGGCGGAGCAGAGGCGTTGGGGGAATGGATTTTTTTTTCGCCGAGGAGGGGTAAATGTACCTAACCGCACCATAGAGGAAGTCGTCACATCCTCCGTGGGTGGGGCCCTCACCCACTAAATCCCCCTCGTCTCCTGTGGACTTGTTTGTGCCCACTCCGGAACTACGGTGGTATTACTTCGGAGTGGAGTCCTTTTGGCTCTTTGGCCTCTTCATGTTCATATCCGCGTCCGGATTGCGAATCGAAAGTCGAGGAGTCATCTAAGCGTCTCCACTATTCCTTCCGTCTGAATCATCGCCTCGGGGGCATGGATCGAGTTGTTATGTTTCTAGGTGTCTACGACCTGCTATAAACAGTGTAAGAACGGGTTGGCTGCTGGGCTTGTATAAGATCTGTTTAAGGTTAATTATTGAGTTTATTAGGGGGCCCTGCGAGATTAGATCGCTGACAATCATCCGGAACAGAGCCCAGCTGGACTATTGCAGGGTATGTTGCGATGAGGAGCAGTTGGAGACTATCGAACACCTCCTCTATAACTGTCAGTCCTTAGTATGTTGAGGTTGAAGTCTCTTGGCAGAGGCTTCTTTGTGGGTTTGAATTCTTTGTCGAGAGCCGATATCAAGGCTCTGCAGAGATTCATTATTAGTTTGAGCTGGTTGAGAAGTGCTAGCGCTTCAATAATGTAGTCGCGCTGTCTTGTATGTTTGTTAGTTTGTATTATTCCTCCGCTTCCTTACTTATTCTCACTTTCCTACTTCCTGTCCTTTTTTCCCTATCTCCCCTATTATTCGATTTCCTTTAGGACGTTTGTAAAGGATGTTTTTTATAGAGGTATAGAACTTTAAGTTGTCATTACTTTTCAAGATGGCGACCGATTTAACAGCTGTCAAGTGATTTATTCTCAGTTTGGTTTGGCAATTCATCATGAATAGACTCACGCCTGAACAACGCTTGCAAATAGTGCAGTTTTATTTCGAAAATAATTGTTCTGTGCGGAAAACGTATCGCGCACTACGTCCATTTTATCGTCGACAAAATCGTCCATCAGAGCAGTTAATTCGATTAACCATGGAACGTTTTCGCACCATGTTTACTCTTATTGATAACTCGCATCCCCAGAGACGCTGTACGGTGCGTACAGAAGAAGCTATTGCTGCTGTAGAGCGTAGCATTGAGGAAGACCCGAATGAGCCAATCCGCCATCGAGCACAGGAATTGGATCTGTGTCCATCCACTTTATGGAAGATTTTGCGGAAGGATCTTGGTTTGCGTGCTTACAAAATCCAACTCGTGCAAGATTTGAAGCCAAACGATCATCAAGTAAGGCGTAGATTCGTCGAATGGGCCCAAAACGAGATTACCGTTGTTCCCGATTTTCATAAGCGAATTTTGTTTAGTGATGAAGCGCACTTCTGGTTGAATGGCTACGTCAACAAACAAAACTGCCGCATTTGGAGTGAAGGTAATCCTCAAGTGTATGTCGAAACACCGTTACATCCAGAAAAACTGACTGTTTGGTGCGCTTTATGGGCTGGTGGAATCATTGGTCCGTACTTTTTCAAAAACGATGGTGGCCAGAACGTTACAGTCAATGGTGATCGGTATAGAGCCATGATTACAAACTTTTTCATTCCTGAATTGAATAACCATGATGTCCAGGAGATGTGGTTTCAACAAGACGGCGCAACATGTCACACAGCTCGTGCCACAATAGATTTATTGAAAGACACGTTTGGTGACCGCCTAATTTCACGTTTTGGACCTGTGAATTGGCCTCCAAGATCTTGTGATTTAACACCGCTAGACTACTTTCTGTGGGGCTATGTAAAGTCATTGGTCTATGCGGTAAAGCCACAAACGCTTGACCATTTGGAAGACAACATTCGCCGTATTATTGCCGATATACGGCCACAAATGTTGGAAAAAGTCATCGAAAATTGGACGTCCAGATTGGACTACATCCGCGCAAGCCGTGGGCGGTCATATGCCAGAAATCATATTTAAAATGTAATGCCACAAGATTATCTTTCGGATAAATAAAATTCATGTCAATCGAATAATCCATCGTTGTTTTATTGCAACTTAAAAAAAATATATAAACACACCCTTTACAATGGATCAACTTGACCTCCGGGTACTGTACTTGTCTCAATTGGCAAGTACATGTGCTCTAACCTAAACGTAGTGACTGAATGGTTGTAATGAGCAATGAAGTAAGCGCACCCCATATCCGCATGAAATTATAGGCCAACATTAAACGCCGCCTTAACAAAGAATAAAAAATTGTAAAAAAATGTTTCCAATAAAAGCCTTTGTTTGACCCATTTCCTTTGCTTATATTTCACTTCATTTATTCATAACTTTTTTTCGAAACTTTCTGTGTTTATTGGTGTGGTGCAAAACTTTATTCCATTTTTTTTATTTTTAATGATTTTTTTTAATGGAATTTCTCATTATAAAACTTAAAATTACTCTCACCAAAGCCCATATAAAAATGATGTTCATTTTTCCTAAACTCTTAAGGTTTTTTCGATATTGGGAAATGAGGTGAGAATTGCTATATGAATTCTTGAATGACCGCATAACTGCGTGACTGACTGACTGACTTGGTTGGCTGAGGTGTTTGAGTTGCGGTATGTGGTTTACATGGACAAAGTTTCTTTTTTTTTTGTTCTCATTTTCATTTTTATTTTTATGAAATGGTTTTTATGACTTCCTTATAGTACAAAAACTTTGTCCATATCAATTTAAACGTGTGGCTATTAAAAGTAATTTTTTGTTGTTGTTTTGAAAACAAAAAGGAAAAGTTTTTTTCATATGTAATGGTGTTGTTGTTGTTGTTGATTTTATGGCGTTATAATGCTGGTAATTTAATGAAAATTATGGAATATTTAAATATCTGGATTGAGAGAAAATTGATTTTCATTTTTTTTCCTTCTTAAATAAAAGGCAAGAGCTTTAAATTCACTTTAATTTATAAAATTTTTATTTTTAAATTATTTAAATTTATTTTGACTTAAGCCTTTCAGTTGGCCCATTTCTTGATTTCATTGTACACATTATTGCCGGGACAATCAGTAGAGCCGACTTGACGGTGACCATATAAGGTATAACCAGACTTAATTTGACCACGAGCAACGGCATCAGCTAACAAGCCTTTGGCAGCACTGATTTGAGCAGCAGTTAGCTTTTCCTTGTGATAATTGCCAATAAAGGAGATGCCAAGCGATTTGGAGTTCCAATTGCTAGCATGAGCACCCATTGTATTCCAGCCACGACCTTCATAAACATTGCCATCACCGCCAATCAAGAAGTTGTAGCCAATATCAGCCCAACCCAAAGTCTTTTGATGATAATGTTGGACGTTTCTCATTTGTTGCATGCAGGCAGCCTTGGTAGTGCAGGCGGCACCTTCTGTATGGTGTATAACAGCGTAGGCTAAGCCATTAGCCAGAGAAGTTTTGCTAGTAGCAGGAGCACCACCCCATTGGGCCTTAGTAATAATGGTAACCCCCATAATAGCATGGGCACATGCCAAAATGGCAAAAATAGCAAATAAAGTTTTGTTTGACATTTTTTCTAAAGCGAAGGGAAACCAAAGACTGATAGGTTTTCTTGGGCTTGTTAAAGGTTTATATAGCTGAAGTGCAATGGCTGAAGAGATAAGTAATCAAGTGTTTAACACTCCATTGAAGTACTGATATGGTTTGAGATATGAGTTTATAAATAAAATTTTCGAAATAAATTCTTGAAATTGTAAATTAAATTTGAAATATTTTAATAGCAAACGGTTTTATTTTTAGTGCGGTAGGAATACCATGTATGTATGCAAGTTCACATGCAAATTAATCAAACACAAGTGTTTCTAATGAAAGACCTATGTATGGTGGGTGTATTGTTAGACTTTCTTTAGATGCAGGTTAATAAGGATTTGATGATAACAGACTTCTTTTGCGCTGCAATTGAAGACATTGAACTGCACGGCATGTAGTTTTGGTTCAATAGACCAGCACGATTAACCAATCGACCACCAGAATAAATGTCAAGTTCCGATTTTTATAATTAAAAAGTGTAATTTTTTTTTAAAAATATTGTTACGAAGTCAGAATAAATACTGAATGTTGACTGTACAACAAGACAAAGAAAAATAAAGTGCAACTGCTTATAAAAACCACAAGAGATAGAATACATTGCCAGATCAGAAATAAAGTACAATATAAATAGAACGTATGACTACATTGCCACTAAGTTATAGTAAAAATCATCACTGTTGTAAAAGGTACGTTAAATAACTTTTTTTTGAAAATGCTTTAAAAAAAAACTACTGAATCTTTTCTCGACTGGCCATGCAGTAGCCTACACGATCGGTCCAATTTTTAAGTACATTATCGATTGTGTGCAGCAGTATTTCACCAATGGCTTCACGAATATTGTCCTTTAAAGCGTCAATTGTCTCTGGCTTGTCAGCGTAACACTTATCTTTGACGGCACCCCACAAATAATAGTCAAATCGCAGCTCCGAGGTGGCCAAACGACATCAGCTCTGCGGCTGATAATGCGATCTTCAAAAACAGGGCGCAAAACATCGAGTGTAGCTTCGGCTGTGTGGCACGTAGCGCCAAAGCAAAACAAACAAATGTTGCCAATATCCTCCTCTTCAATTTTTGTGAACAAACATTCGTTCAACATGGCCCGATAACGATCGCCATTGACTGTAACGGCCACTCCTTGCTCATTTTCGAAGAAAAATGGCCCAATTATGGCTCTGGACCAAAATCCGCACCAAACAGTGACTCATTTTGGGTGCGTCGGCTTTTCAATGTATGCCTGCGGGTTTTCTGTGCCCCAAATGCGACAATTTTGCTTGTTTACATACCCGCCAAGATCAAAATGAGCTTCATCTGAAAAGATGATTTTTTTTTGCCAAAATCGGCATCTTCTGTAAGTCGATCACAGGCCCACTTAGCGAAGCGAAAACGCGTATACATAACCATATTCGGTCAGCGGAAGGATAAAACTAATTATCTGTCAAATCAGACATGCGCTAAGTGTTACCATTCACGAAATAAGCACTAGTTGAAAAAACGTTAGATGGCGGACCCGATATTACACACTCTGAAGATCAAAAGTTAAGTTAAAGTGATTTCGACAAAACTTTTATTTCCTTATAAAGCAGAAATAGGTCGTATTCTGTCTTATTAAAACTGCATTCCCTTCAGTTCATAGTCTTCAATTGCTAGCCAAAAGTTATCATACCATCATAGAGCTCTGAACCATAATTCCCAGCAAACAGTTACTGCTTCTGGTTGCAAGAGCTTTTCCACAATAACCGCTGGGTTCTTCCTGTCTCATATGGGACAGTTTTGCTGTCGAGTGAGAAATGAGTTAAGAAAATTTTGTTCGAAAAATCACCATCGAAAGCATGTTGCTCTGCCGTCTGATTAGCTTTAATTGCTACGTGAATAGGACTTTATATCGACACCTTCGTTCCATAACATTTCTAAGTACACTTAGAACGTTATAGAATGGAGGCGTCGATATGTATAAAAGTGCAAAGCCAAATGCAAAATACAACATAATGTGACGTAAGATAGGAACAATTGTTGAGAACGATGTGAAATGGACAATTTCAGTTTATCCGTCATATTTCCTTTAACAGGATCGACATTTTGAATGATGAACAAGCATCATAATTGGCCATTACAACCCTTCAGTCAGGATTACGGCCTAGCTTCTCACACCACTTATGTTGTGTGCGGTAATTTTATACATGAGTGGCGGGACCAACATTTTAAAATCGACTCAGAAACAGAGACGACAGATTTTTGAGAAATTTTTTGTGGCAATTTTTATTTACTCTCCGGGTTTTTGCCAGAAATCTGCTGAGAAGAATTCGCCGAAGAAATATTTTTTCATATTTTCTTTTTGATGTCTGACCTAGGGTTTGAACCGTGGTTTTTAGTCTAATAAGCCAACACACTACCTACTAGACTACGGCGACTCCATAAAAGAGCAAGGCCGTAAGGTAGGAACAATTGCTGAGAACGATGTGAAAACGACAATTTAAATTTATCCGCCACATTTCCTTTAACAGGATCGACATTTTGAATGATGCACAAGCCTAATCTAAACTACAATACTCTCTTCAATTTTTTTTTATAATCTCGGCAATATGAGAAACCGTAGTGGTCCACCACTACGCTTTCGTTTGACTTATGACATACGTACATACATAATTGGCCATTACAACCCTTCAGTTAGGATTACGGCCTAGCTTCTCACACCATTCATGTTGTGTGTGTTAATTTTATACATGAGTGGCAGTACCTACAGTTTTAAGTCGACTCCGAACGACAGATTTTTGAGAAATTTTTTCATGGCAATTTTATTTACTCTCAGAGTTTTTGCCAGAAAATCTGCTGAGAATAATTCGCTGAAGAAATATTTTTTCATATTTTCGTTTTGACGTCTGACCTGGGTTTTGAACCGTGGCCTTACATCTAATAAGCCAACATACTACCTACTAGACTACGGCGACTCCATAAAAGTGTAAAGTCAAATGCAAAATACAACATAAAAGGCCGTAAGAGAGGAACAATTGCTGTGAACGATGTAAAATCGACAATTTCAATTTATCCGCCGCACTTGCTTTAACAAGGGCGCCATTTTTAGTTCGAGCTCATATTGAATGATTCACAGGTCTGACCTCAAGTCGCCAATATGAGCAAACCGTAGTGGTGGGAAATTGGTTTCATTTGAATCATCACATTCGATAAATAAATGACTTTTTAGGAAGAAATACACACAGTTACTAAAGTATACATACGGTTAAAAAATTTCAGACATTTTTTAACTAATCCGTTTTCGTTGAAAATCTTTATAGTTTCCTTGATGTTAAGACGGTCTTTTGCATTGGTTAAAAAATTTCTGAAATTGAACTGAAATGTGGCCCTGTACAGGCCCATAAAGGTATACATCCGATTTACAAATTTCACAAATTTCTGAACCAATGCAAAGGACCGTCTTAAAATCGAAGAAAGATGTCAGACAATTATAAATATTTTCAACGAAAACGAATTGGTTAAAAAATTTCTGGAATTTGTTATCAGTATGTATACTTTTGTGACTGAGTGTATATTTAACAACTAGCGGCTTTAACGTGCCGACGGTTTTAAAACCGCTAAGAAGGTAATCCATTAAACTTGATAACGTGTTGCTATTAATTATTGTGAGTTCAATTCAGTTCAATTCATTTCATTTTTTGATAAGAGGCCTATTTAAGAATGTATTTTTATACGAATTTATTAATAATTTTATGCTTCGAAATATAAATTTCATTGAAAAATCTTAATTCAAATTAAAAAAAAATCGAATATGCAGCATTAAAACTAAAAATGATGTGAAGTTAACATTAATTTCCTTTTTATACGTGTATGTTGTTAACTGTTTTAGGAAACATTTTTATTTAAATTCTTTTTTCTTTTTTTTGTTAAGGAAATAGCACCCCTTTTTTCTCCTCTTCTTTTTCTAAATGTTCTTATCTGGTTGCTATTTTTTTTTTCTTCCTCAAACTGCTCTTATTGGAGTTTCAGTTTTAAGTACAACCACTGAAAACTACAACATCAGCAACAATAACAACAACAATAGAATATTTTTTGACTTCTAGTTGCTTGTAATAGTAACAGCAGTTGGTTGCTGTACTTGTTTTGCCACTAGTTTTAGCAGAGTGTAGGGACAGTTGGGAAAACTCAACAGCCATTAAATATCACACCATGTAACGAGACTGAATGAGTGACAGACACTTTGGATTGCATCAATAAAATCAGCAGAAATGGTGGCGGCTTCAACAACAGCAACAACAACAACAACAACAATAGCAACATCAGCATTGACATCAACATCAACAGCATCAACTCTCATCATCACATTAAAGTGAAGTGAAGAGGAACGTGAGTTGGTTACGTGATCGGAAATTAAATATTTTTCTTTCATTTTTTTGCTTCTGTTTTTGTTGTTTTTTTTTACAAGTACTTCTTTGCATTTCTTGTGCTACTTGCCCTTGTGTTTATATGTTTTTTTCTTATCTCGCCACTTCCTTTAGTTTTAATTTACCCTCTTACCCTACTCCAGCTGCCATAGTTTAGATCTCTCTTTCTCTTTTCTTGCTATTGAAACACCCCTATGATTAGATAGTGATTCAAAGGAAAAATGTAAACAATTTTGTAAACTGACTGGGTATGGGGTGCATGGCATCAATTGACGTGATAGTGTTTGGCATTCTGTATTAAATTTACAAAAACAAAAAGAGAGAGAGAGAGAGAAAGAGAAAAAATTCAATCCAATATAAAGGTTGACTGGTTGGGCAAAAACAAAATACAGGACATCAACGGTTTTATTTTTTTTGTTTTGTTCTGTTTGTAAAAGAACAAATTAAGAAGCAAAATGCAAAATGAAGAAAAAACAAAAGTTGAAAAGAAATTTCACAAACAGCCTACGACTGGCATGCAAATGAAGCTGATTTTGTAAAATCATAAAAAACCGTAGTAGGAGTGTAGGAGTGGTTTGCTTGGAATGGTCGAATGGAAATAAAATACTGATTATTATAGAAATTTTTTTTCATGGCAATAAAAAACGCTTTTTTATGTTGAATTTAAGCAATGTTGCCAATCAAGGAAATTGGAATTTGTTACGTTTGTGAAGTTTATTTGTAAAAAAATCAACGCCTTTTCCAGATTATGCATATGGTAACAGCACAGAATTTTTAATGCTTCTGAACATATTCGGTTTATAGCCTACAAATGGAAAATAATTGGTGGACTTTGTCGATATTCATAAGCAAGAGAGAAAGGAAAAAGAGGATAGTATTTTTGGAAGTCAATTTTGAATTTGTTTATATTATAAGCGATAGGAAATGCAACTGCTGTAGGAGAACTACATATACGGACAGTACGGCTGAAGAATGAATTTTCTCTGTAATACGTTATGCGCTCTACTGGTGAGTTGAACATCAAATGTTGTACTCTACAAGACATACGGGAACCACTTATTTTGTTAGAGCACAATCCGTTGAAGTAGCGGTAGAACAGGGAAACACAAGCCACATTCTAACTTTCTAGTATGTTTTCGAAAACCTCAAAATAAACGAGCTTGACTATAAGCAGCAATGATTATGCCAAATTTTAAAATGGTAGGAGGCAAACAACTCTTCAATTATATACATAATTGGTCATTACAACCTTTTAGTCAGGATTACAACCTAGTTTCTCACACCACTTATGTTGCGTGCGTTAATTTTTATATAAATCTGTACCGAACGACAGATTTTTGGGAAATTTTATTGGCATTTTTTATTTACTGCCAAAAATCCGCTGAGCGAAAGTAACTGAAGAAATATTTTTTCATATTTCGTTTAGTTGGAAATGCCTGTCCTGGGGTATGAACCTTACGTCTAATAAGCCTACACACTATCTACTAGACCACGGCGACTGCTGTCTCTTCAATTAAACACACCAAATTGTTGGCTTAAAAATCGTCAAACAGTACAAAGCCTAGAAAAGATTACAAATGCGACGGTGTAATAAGCTTTACTTGGAGCGGTACCCTGCCAAAAAATGATTGCGACTGTGATTCTGTTCGCAAAAAGAAAAAATGGAAAAAAATATGCTTCTAACTTGATAACGTCACATATGCCAGGCATGAATGCGGCTTCCCTTATTATAGTAAAGCTAGTCTATAGTAAGAAGTCGCCGTAGTCCAGTAGGTAGTGTGTTGGCCTATTAGACGTAAGGCCACGGTCCAAACCCCAAGTCAGACATCAAAACGAAAATATGAAAAAAATATTTCTTCGACGACTTCCTCTCAGCAGATTTCTGACAAAAACTGTGAAAGTAAATAAAATTGCCATGAAAAGTTTCCCAAAAATCTGTAGTCATCAACATGAATGGTGTGAGAAGCTAGGCCGTAATCTTAACTAAAGGATTGTAATGGCCAATTATGTATGTAGTCTATAGTAAACAGCGTATTTCTTGTCATGTCTCAGCTGTGTTTCGCTTTCAGAGCGTTGAGAACTTTTTAGAAAGTATAGTCTGATTATCTCCACACGAATTTTCATTGTAATCGCCTAATCACATTACCTGATCTAATCTATACGATAATAAATCAACCTATAGTCGCTATAGAATTAAAAAAGATCTAAGAATTCTATGTTTAATTGTGTAATTGGCACTTGATTTTCTACTTCTAATCAAAGGAAACATTTTCATCTGATAATTGAAATCCATTAATAAATATGACATCGTTAATTTGCATTCCTTATCAAAATCAAAACATTTGTTATTAAGAATATTAGAAACAACCCGCATTAAAAATATTCCAATTTTTATCAATGGGAGTAGGTGCTGTTCGGTTTTTATTGCCGTTCTTTATCTTCAAGTAGAACACATTGAATAAATATTTATGAGCATCAATTATGTTCCCTAACAGAAAATATGAGTAACTTAGGTTTGATCATTGTTTTGAAATAAATGTCAAAGTTGCATAAATACATACATACATAATTGCTGATTACAACTCGTCAGTCAGGATTACGACTTAACTTCGGACCTACAGTTTAAAGTCTACACCGAATGACACATCTTTCGAGAAACTTTTCCTTGGCAGTTTTATTTGCTCTCAGAGTTTTTGCCAGAAATCTGTTGAGAGGCAGTTGCCGAAGTAATATTTCGTTATGTTGTAGATGTCTGACATGGACTTTAAACCATGGCGTCACGTCTAATACGTTAACACACTAAGGCGACTATATTTAAGTAAAAATTATATACGGTTTACCTAACACTTTTTTTATAAAATTCTTTGTAGCATTCAAAAGAGATTCTCAATGTCAATGTCAATGTCAACTGGATATAAACTGTAAAGGCCTAGAATGTATTAGTATTGACAGGTTGACCTTAATTCTACAGTTGTGGAAGCTGTATGCCCAGAGCTTATGCTAAGATATGTCATCTAACTGGCATTCTAGAACAATTGTTACATTTTTCCCTTTTAAAAACTTTTAAAATATCAGCTCGTAGATTGCAAATAAAATAAAAATAAATTTGTGTTTAGTTTTAATTAAAATTCTTTATTATTCGCACAATTCTGTGTGCCACTGTTCACAACTTTATGTAAACAACAACAATTGCTTTGTTTGTTATTGCTCTGTTTATACCCTTTGCATAAACAATAACAATTACTAGACAATTGTATGAGAGGTCTTTGTAACGAGATCTTCGAACCATGATTACTCTCTTCAAACACACCGCGTCTTCACACAAGTCTGACTGAACTTCACGTTTGGCTTTACAACATACAAGCAAACATAACTTAGGGTGACATGCCATAATACAGTCACACAGATAATTATTTGTACCCCCCTAAAAATCATTTTTTTTTGAAAATGATAATATATGGACAAGTCAACTGATTTTTGCGCCAAATTTTTTGTTTTCCGTCAGAGCCGAACAAATAATATTTGTTCTCATCACTAAATATTACATTCGCCCAAAAATCAGTTGACTTGTCTATATATTATTGGGCGAATTCTAATCGCGGCTTTTTTCACGGCACTCGGCTGCGGAAACCGTTCTTTCTCAAAACACTTCGAACTGTTTCGGAATGCACAATAACACTGTGATCACTTTCCGAGGTATTTCGTATTTCTACGGCTGTAGTCTTAGGATTTTTATCCACAATACCTTTCATATACCGGGCTACCCTTGGAGAAATTTTATACGAAATATACGTCGTACGTATAAATAAGCAAACTGCAGTCACAAATTCATAGATTTTGGGAATCTTTTTTCTTTGTTTAAGTCAATGTGTCGTTATAGACGCTAATGTAAGGAAATTTTAGATTAGAACTTCATTACTTAAAAAAAAAATTATTTTTAGGGGGGGTACGTATAATTATCTGTGAGACTGTATGTTTACTTCTTTACGGTGTTGCCCTATTCATATCCGTACGTTTAAAAAACTTCTTTCTTTAATTCCATTCATACATTTTCTAACCATTACGTATTCGTTTTATACACACGATACATTTTTGTTATGTTTTTTGTTTTTATATTTTAAATATCCCCCTCCATAAATTGTCAGCCATATTGCCTATGGCTGGCTTTATTTTTACGGGGATTTTTTGTTTTACTACAACTGAGTTGTAGTATTTGTCATGACGTTCATAAAATTTGCAAAAAACAAAAAATAAACAAAGAAGCAAAATAATAACAAAAAAATAAAATTAAAAATAATTGTTATCTATCAATAAATTTTAAAGTACATATTCGTTCTGATTTCAGTTGTGTGGTGTGATTGAAGTTTTAATGGATCATAAAAACATTTTAAACAAGTGACCAGTTAAAGTTCAGTAGCGTCACTTTCTTTGTTATTATTGAACGCCATAAATCATGATAAATAAAACACGAGTTCTGCTGTTAATTTTTATTGTTTTTATTTTTATTTACTTTTCTTTTTTGGGCAATTTTTTTAAAAAAAGTTTTTTAAAAACATAAACAAATCAAATACTATGAGGTATTGTATTTTATATGTTCTATCCTATACAATATCTGATTGAAATACGAGGTGTATTCAAAAAGTAAGGTTAGCTTGTGAAGTATACTGTCAAGAAAAACATTGCTGAAATATATGAATTCACTAATTTCAGCGAAAAGGTCTAAGGACGATATTTGGTTCTTCAATTGATACTAATAATATAGTTAAATAGGAAGAATTAAAAATGCTGAAGTACATACAGTGGGTAGCAAAAGTCTTAGTACGGGAATATATTTTAGCAATTTCATGAATTTTAGCTTAAAGTTTGTATAAAAATTTATAGTTTATATATTTATATTATTAATTTATTTCTGTTTTATTATAAAACAAAAAATTTTTTAGTGTTTCTCATAAAACAAGAGAAAAATAAGGAAAAGTTTCAAATGACTCCATGGGTACCCCCAAGGAGAACCCTGAGTAAATTTAAAATTCAAAGGTCTAATATATGCAAATGTTATCCTTTGTATTTAGTAGAATATCCCTTAAGTTAAAGTACTCCATTTAATCCATTTGGAATTGAATGTATAAGTTTTGTTTAGTGTTTTCTGGTGGCATCATGAGCAAGTTTTTCAGTTGACTTTTGTTTGAGGTTTAGCGATTACGTAACCGTTCTTTCAAATGATCTCCTAAATACGTACGTAATTGGTCATTACAACCCTTCAGTCAGGATTACGACTTAGTTTCTCACACCACTTATGTTGTGCGCGTTAATTTTATACATGAGTGGCGGGATCTACAGTTTAAAGTCGACTCCGAACGACAGATTTTTGAGAAACTTTTCATGGCAATTTTATTTACTCTCAGAGTTTTTGCCAGAAATCTGCTGAGAGGAAGTCGCCGAAGAAATACTTTTTGTATTTTATTTTGATGTCTGGACTGGGGCTCGAACCCTGGCTTTTCGTCTAATAAGCCAACACACTACCTACTAGACCACGGCGACTTCAGCGATTACGTAACCGTTCTTTCAAATGATCTCCTAAATACTCTCATGAAATCATATCGAGACTTTGTGCAAGAGTATTAAGCCTGTGGGGAGTTTTTTTTTGTCAAAATATATTGCCGTACTAAGACTTTGGCTGTCCACTGTACATACATAATTGGTCATTACAACCCTTTAGTCAGGTTTACAACCTAGCTTCTCAAACCACTTATATTGTGTGTGGTGGGACCAACAGTTTAAAGCCGACTCCGAACGACAGATTTTTGAGAAACTTTTCATGGCAATTTTCTTTACTCTCAGAGTTTTTGCCAGAAATCTTCTGAGAGGAAGTAGCCGAAGAAATATTTGTTCATATTTTGTTTTGTAGGAGATGTCTGTCTTGGAGTTTGAACGGATGCCTCAAGTCTAACAAGCTAACATGCTAACTACTAGACTACGGCAACTTCAGAACACACTTTAAATAAGATTTAAGCTCTCAAGTTTTGCTCACAACTGTCTTCAATTATCATGCTGCTTAGGTCGTTCGCAGCAAGAAAAGTATTCACTGATTATTCTAAAGAAATCAGCAACTGTCGGTATTGCAGTTTAGATCAAACAGGCTTCGAACTAAGCTCTGTTCTTACTAAAGTCCTCGGCCAACTCATCCATTCCTAACCTCTTGCCAAGCAGTTCCAAAGGCTTCTATCCAGGACCATCTAGCCCCGCGGAGCACTTTGCTAAAAAAAAACTTTGCCGCCGAATACTCAATTAGTGCCTTCACCCAGATAAGGGCTGGCGATAAAATTATACAAAACCGATTATCCAAATGTTCTCAGTGCTTAATTTATTTATAGTGGTAGCTTCTTCAGCTTATGTTCAGCAAGTTATTGCTGCATAATTCCAAGAATCTTCAAAGTGATACCTTTTTATCAGAGAATATTTTTTCAAAACTAAATACGGCAATTTTGCTTGTTGACATACCCACCAGGATGAAAATAAGCTTCGTCCGAAAAGATGATTTTTTTTTTGGCAAAATAGACATCATCGTGCAGTTTCTCATTGGCCCATCTAGCGAAACGAAAACGAAACGTAAATCGATTCATTACGTTCGGTGGAGATAATATACTGAATTTTATCACACAAAAGAAAGACATAAGTATAGCCAGATTCGAAATAAGCGATGTTTCAAATTTAAACCGATAGATGACCCACCCTATATTACAAAGAGAATAAATTTAAGCGCGCATCACAAGCTACGTCTGCCCTATATGAACATTAGCCAGCATTTCCATTGTCTTTAAGGATGAGAGACTGATCGGTCCATATCAGAGATCAGCAATGAGTACTCAAAAAGATGAGTAGAATCGAATCGTACTCATAATTTTTTATACTTATATGCATTCGTACTTATATTAATATTATGGAACCTCTACTCATATTCAAAGTTTGAAGTACTCTTTATATTCAAACTGAACAATATGTATGATGTTGTTGATTTCTTCTCTCCATAACTCAACATATACAAGAATCACAAAATAAGTATGAATCGCATACGAACACTAAAATACTCACTAAAAGGATGCGTTTTTGCTCTGCTAGTTGCTCTGTTTTTTTGCTTATGTGTCTTTTTTCTTCTTTTTTAAATGCAACAACAACCAAGACTGTAAATTTTGATGAATGATTCGAGTCGCTAGAATTGTTGAGAATTCTAAAGTTGTGAATCTGAATGAGTAGGCTTATGAATCAAACATATTCCGAATGGTATGAGTTTGATGTCATCGTTATACGCATACTCATTGCAACCTGTTCTTATAAGTCAACGTTGTAGTAGGGTACGAATGAATCTGAGTACATAGTTAAGTTTCAATATTGTTGACTCATTTATATTCAAAATTTCTTGAGTGCTTATGAGTAGCGAAAAACGACTCATTGCTGATCTCTGGTCCATATGATGGAAAGGCTTACCTTCTGTAAACTTCCATCACACTTGTGGGACATAACCCCAATTATAGGTGGCCAATGAATACGTTACCAGTCTATATTGTTAACCAACCTCGTACACACAAATGTAATGACATTATTTCTGATTAGACAATTCCAAACAAATAAAAAAAAACACATTTTTTATATTGTTTACAGTAATAAAATATTTTTTTTTCTAAAACTAAATGGCAAACGTTGTATTACATTAAAAAAAAAATTCTTTATCATCTTCGGTAGGTTTAGACATTTTAGATGAGCTTAAAATCTCGTGTGGAATTTTGTATCCAAGCAATAAGATATGAAGGCTTTAAATGGAAATATTTTTTTAATCCATGATTTATTTACAAATTGTGTTAAAAAATTTTTTTGTTTGCTTTTCAATCTACATTCAAACTGTATTCTGTGAAATTTTCATTGTTAAAATTGAAATTTTATTGGATTTGTAATACATCATGTTAAATTTCTTTTTTTTTTTTGCTACAGTATGGCATGCTAACAAAGAACATTATTTTCAGATTTAAAAATGTTGCCTTCCTTTTGCTACTAAGTGCAGTAAAGGAATTGGCAAAAAAAGAAAGAAAATCGTTCAGAAAAAGGAAACGGAAATAGTTGGGTTTCCAACTAAATGGGGTATTTGGTTTTTGTTGTTCATCCTTTATTTTTTCTTTCTTCAAACAAACGTACACGTACATATATGTTGTTTAACATTTCAAATGATGAATTTGAATTTATCTTTTTTGTAGATTTTAAAATTGTTTTAAGATTTTTTCTTCGTAAAAACGAAATTATATTTGAGCATTTTTTTGTTCCGTATTGAGATCTAAAAAAAATATAACAAAACATGAAATAAAAGTACAAAATAAAATCAACATTTCTTATGTCTTAATGTAGATTTTTTATTGGATTTATATGTTGCCATACGGCACAGTGGCAAGGACAAGGAAATAAATATCTCTCACGAACATATTCTCAGGAAGTCGCCGTAGTCTATTAGGTAGTGTGTTGGCTTATTAGACGAAAAGCCAGGGTTCGAGCCCCAGGCCAGGCATCATGACAAAATACTAAAAGTATTTCTTCGTCGACTTCCTCTCAGCAGATTTCTGACAAAAACTCTGAGAGTAAATAAAATTGCCAGGAAAAAAGTTTCTCAAAAATCTGTCGTTCGGAGTCGACTTTAAACTGTAGGTCCCACCACTCATGTATAAAATTAACACACACAACATAAGTGGTGTGAGAAACTAGGACGTTATAGAATGGGTCAATTCGACCTCCGGGTACTGTACTTGTCTTAATTGACAAGTACACGTCCTTTAACATAACCTAACCTAACATATTCTCAATTAATAGTTTGTAATAGGCCCACAACATTGGTAGATCTTGTACTCATTACTGGCTCTTTAAAACGTCTATACTGTACTGTACTGTATTGTACTGTACTATACAACAGAAAATGTTTTGACGAAATTAAGAAGCTTGTTTTTGCTCGTCTCTCTCATAAAGGACATCCCTCTTTGTTGATTCTATTTATTTATAATGGATTATTGACCTCCAATTTGACATTTTTTTGGGATGATCGATCTCTTAATCAATTAGAAAGCAGCTGTGTTCTGGCAAAATAATTGAATTTCCATTACTACTACGCAGGCTGGATTGTTGTACCATCGTATGGGTCCAAAGCCGGGAAAGGGAGTCTCTTAGGACCTTAATGGGACTTCTGTCTGGATGTTCTGTTCTGAGGACTAGCTTGTGGGAGCCAGACAGTTTGTTTTACTGTAGATTAGATTGGGAATAAAGTAGTCCAGTAGGTAGTGTGTTAGCTTATTAGGCGTAAGGCCACGGTTCAAATTCTAGGGCAGCTATGCAAAAATATTTCTTCGGTGACTTCCTCTTAGCAGATTTCTGGCAAAAACTTGCAAAAAAATTGTCATGAAAAGTTTCTCAAAAATCTGTCATTCGGAATCGACTTTAAACTGTAGGTCCCGCCTCTCATGTATAAAATTAACGCACGCAATATAAGTGGTGTGAGAAACTAGGTCCACAATCCTGACTGAAGGGTTGTAATCACCAATTATGTATGTAGGTGGGAATAAAAGTAAGCCTAGGGCAATTGAGCATATTTTATTTAGGAAAACAGTCTCAACTTATTTGATCAGGACTTAAACAAATCGCGACAAAATGATTCTTGATCTGATGAAATTCATCTCTCATATTGCATGACGGGTGAGATATCTTTTTTCCTTTTTCCAATTTTTCTTTCATTAAGCTTGTCATCTGTTTTCACCTTAACTTCAGCTTTTTCCTTTTTTCGTCCTTTGTTCCTTATTTTTCTGGCCTTTTTTAATTCTATCCTTTCTCTTTTGTTGCACGTCTTAAGTACTGATTGGTGTGCCAAAGACTTAGAATTCACGAGTATTTGATTTTAACACTTAATTTCACTTTCCATACCACTGTGCAGTACAACAAATTTTGTGTAAGTGTATGGCGAAAGAGAGTGAAGTGCGTGTATTTTTTTTTTGTCTCTATTTCTGATGATGTTTGAATAAATTTTCAGCTCATTTAACAGGTGCATTAAAAAACAAAAGCAAAACAAAGAAAAAACAGTGTGTGTTGATAGCAACATGCATACATTGCTTGTGAAATATGAAGGAGAAAATTCTCTGAGCAAAACAAGAGAGCATGGTTAAGAGGGAGTTACAACGGCATTTTTGCTTTCCTTACTTTCCCTTTCTTTTATGTTTGTTTGTTTTTTTTTTGTTCCTAATATATTTATTATTGTTGCTGTACAAAGAGTGTATGAATATTTTTCTTTTGTTTTTGTATTGCAATCGTGCACTTTATAAATTATGAAGCATATGTGTACATGTACGAGTATGTATGCGTGTATGCAGCAGTGAGAGCAAGAGTTAATGTTAAATTTTTTTGTTATTGCTGTGTGCTATAATTTAAAACTATTGCAGAAGAATTTCCAAATGTTTTAATGTTCAAACAGAATGTTTTAAGAGTTTTTCTTCTTTTCTAAATAAAAGTATTTTCTTTTGGAGGCGAAGAGAAATGAAAATGAAACATGCAATGCTGCTCACTAACACTACCACTACTGCTACTACTGCCATTATTGCAATAGTCTAGTAGTAGTAGCAACAACAATTTTCCGTTTAAATGTTATAAATGTTAATGATGTTGTCAGTTTAATGAGCTCATCTTATGTTATTTGTACTTGTGCTTCTCGTGCTGCACTCTTTGCTCTTCTAATGCCGCTGTTTGTTGCTGTTTATTTCTATCGTTAATATCTTGTGTTTGCTGCTGTAATTTTTCTGTTTTTATTCGTCTTTTTTTTCCTTTTGGGCAAATGTTGTTGCTGCTGCTGTGATTTTCGACATAAGTGAACTTTTAAATGCAGATAAATTGAGTTTTTCTTTTCATTTTTTTCTTCTTCTATTTCTCTCGAAATATTTCGTTGAAGATTTTTGTCTTTTTTGGAATTTTTGTGGATTCGTGAATTCAAATGTGATGCAATTATTTGTAAATGTTATTTTCCCAAAATGGAATTTAACTGGAAATTTAATATAAAGAAAGAAAATTGAATTTAAAATAATTTTGCTTTTGAAAAGAAATTTAAAATGCACTTACTATACACACGCAAGCAGCTTTTGTTGAAGGTTTTAATTATTGAAGACGTAGTATTCTATTAGATAGTGGTGGGCTTATGAAACGTGATGTTCAAACCCCAGGTCAGACATCACCAACAAAACGAAATATGAACAAATATATCTCCAGCGTAATAAAATTGCTGTGAAAAGTTTCTCAAACATTTGTCGCTCGGAATCGACTTAAACTTGTAGGTCCCGCCACTCATGTATAAAATTAATACACCCAACATAAGTGGCATGATAAGCTAGGTCTTTATCCTGACTGAAGGGTTGTAATGACCATATAATGTTAGTGAAGTTCAGTCAGTTTTGTGTGAAAAAGCGGTGTTTTTGAAGAGAGTAATCGTGGCTTGAAGATCTGTGTTAAAAGACCTGTCGTATAATTGCTTAGTGATTGATATTGTTTATGCAAAGGGTATAAACAGAGGAATAACAAACAAAGCAATTGTTGTTGTTTACATCAAGTTGTGAACAATTTCACACAGAATTGTGCGAATAATAAAGAATTTTAATTAAAACTAAACACAAATTTTTCAGGTGGAGGTGGTGGCCATACGGGCTGCGGCGAGTATTATTGGGGATGGAAGGGTCTCCAAGCGGAGCGTCACCATACTTTCTGATAGCCAAGCGGCTATCAAGGTTCTGAGTTCTAATGTGATGAACTCCAAGACGGTGTATGCCTGTCGCAGATATCTCGACGAGATAGCGGAACGATATGACATCCATATCGTATGGGTACCGGGGCACAGTGGTATTCCGGGTAACTGTAGAGCTGATGAACTTGCCAGGCGGGGCACGACCATCGAACTCACCGCTGAGTTCTCGAATCTGGGCATACCTATGAGGAATTGCAAGCTCATAATTGATAATGCGATCGTCGATTGCGTCAACGACAGTTGGGCGGCATCGGACACGGGTAGAACGGCTCGTAAAATCTGGCCAAGGCTGGAAGAGGGGCGCACAATGAGCCTACTTAAACTCCAAAGAGGCGCGCTCAGAGTAGTTGTCGGTGCCATTACGTGGCATTGCATTATGGGTACGCATGCGAGGCGCATTGAAAGTCGCCGTGGTCTACTAGGTAGTGTGTTGGCTTATTAGACGAAAAGCCAGGGTTCGAGCCTCAGGCCAGACATCAAAATAAAATACAAAAAGTATTTCTTCGGCGACTTCCTCTCAGCAGATTTCTGGCAAAAACTCTGAGAGTAAATAAAATTGCCATGAAAAGTTTCTCAAAAATCTGTCGTTCGGAGTCGACTTTAAACTGTAGGTCCCGCCACTCATGCATAAAATTAACACACACAACATAAGTGGTGTGAGAAACTAGGTCGTAATCCTGACTGAAGGGTTGTAATGACCAATTATGTATGTATGTATGTATGCGAGGCGCATTGGTCTTGGACACCTTGCTAACGACTTCTGCAGAAGCTGCAGAGGTGAGTAGGAAGAGGAGACTGTCCCTCATCTGCTGCGTACATGAACGGCTCTATGCCAAAGGAGAAGGAAGTACTTGGGTACTTACTACATGGGTGATCTGGAGGAACTGTCAGGGATTGACATTGGCAGCCTGAATCGCTTCATCGGGAGCTCCGAATGGTTTCGAGACAAAGGGGATAACGGATGACTGTGGTAGCACAATGGTCCCAATGCGGCCTAAGTGAGTCCATCCAAAAATTTTTCTTGGATGGGCAGCCACCTCTACCTACCTACCTACCTACCTAAACACAAATTTATTTTTATTTTTTTTACAATCTATGAGTTCATATTTTAAACGTTTTTAGAAGGTAAAAACGGAACAGTATGTATAAAATAGTTGGTAAAGTTTTCTTTGTTAAGTCGCCTAAGCTTAGAATCGTTTGTGTAGCTCTGTAGATAAACTTTCAAGTTCTCTTTTTTATCTTCAGCTACTACAAATTTAACGTTCTTTTATTTTCCTAAACTTCAATTAAATTTTTGTTTTAGGAAAACCAAGCTTTATTTGGGCTTTTCTGTAGAAAAAGTATATTTTATTCACAAATTTATAGTTATTGCAATTGTTGTTGTTGTTGTTGTTTGTGTCTTACTTTATTGAACACTTCTCTTTTATGCTATTTAATTGGAGCCAAAAGCAAAACTACATATAAATTGGTTTTCAGGTCAGGTCTATAGAATTTTTTTAATTGTTTTCACACATTCATTCATTCTTTCATTTAATTTATGAACATTCAAATCTTTATGACCTATAAATTGCAACAAACATAAATGAAATAAAAATAAAAACCAGACTTTTTTTCTCCAAGTAATATTCTAAAAGCACTTCTGCAAAGCAATCCATTTTAAGAAGAAAAAAAAACATAAAGAAAACAAAACAAATAAAGAGAAGTTTTTAAAGCCTTTTTCCAATTAAATTTTTTTCTTGTATTGCACTCAGGAGATAGCAAGCAGTGTGTTGGCTTTTGGAAAGTATATTGCTGGGAAGAGTATAGGAAATAGTGTTTATTGAATGAGTTGCCTTTAAAAAAATAGTTTCCTTTTTTGCTCTCAGTTAACTCTGTATCGGCCACTAAAAAATGTTTCTCCTATACTTACAGTATAATCAATAGGTCTCCTATTGTCAAAGAAATAAATACTCACCCTCTCCTATATAGAAAGGGTGTTTTTTATAGAGGTATAGAACTTTAAGTTGCAATAAAACAACGATGGATTATTCGATTGACATGAATTTTATTTATCCGAAAGATAATCTTGTGGCATTACATTTTAAATATGATTTCTGGCATATGACCGCCACGGCTGGCGCGGATGTAGTCCAATCTGGACGTCCGTTTTTCCAACATTTGTGGCCGTATATCGGCAATAATACGGCGAATGTTGTCTTCCAAATGGTCAAGCGTTTGTGGCTTTACCGCATAGACCAATGACTTTACATAGCCCCACAGAAAGTAGTCTAGCGGTGTTAAATCACAAGATCTTATAGGCCAATTCACAGGTCCAAAACGTGAAATTAGGCGGTCACCGAACGTGTCTTTCAATAAATCTATTGTGGCACGAGCTGTGTGACATGTTGCGCCGTCTTGTTGAAACTACATCTCCTGGACATCATGGTTATTCAATTCAGGAATGAAAAAGTTAGTAATCATGGCTCTATACCGATCACCATTGACTGTAACGTTCTGGCCACCATCGTTTTTGAAAAAGTACGGACCAATGATTCCACCAGCCCATAAAGCGCACCAAACAGTCAGTTTTTCTGGATGTAACGGTGTTTCCACATACACTTGAGGATTACCTTCACTCCAAATGCGGCAGTTTTGTTTGTTGACGTAGCCATTCAACCAGAAGTGCGCTTCATCGCTAAACAAAATTTCGCTTATGAAAATCGGGAACAACGGTAATCTCGTTTTGGGCCCATTCGACGAATCTACGCCTAACTTGATGATCGTTTGGCTTCAAATCTTGCACGAGTTTGATTTTCTTCCATAAAGTGGATGGACACAGATCCAATTCCTGTGCTCGATGGCGGATGGACTCATTCGGGTCTTCCTCAATGCTACGCTCTACAGCAGCAATAGTTTCTTCTGTACGCACCGTAAAGCGTCTCTGGGGATGCGAGTTATCAATAAGAGTAAACGTGGTGCGAAAACGTTCCATGGTTAATCGAATTAACTGCTCTGATGGACGATTTTGTCGACGATAAAATGGACGTAGTGCGGGATACGTTTTCCGCACAGAACCATTATTTTCGAAATAAAATTGCACTATTTTTGCCAGCGTTGTTCAGGCTTGAGTCTATTCACGATGCATTGCCAAACCAAACTGAGAATAAATCACTTGACAGCTGTTAAATCGGTCGCCATCTTGAAAAGTAATGCCAACTTAAAATTCTATACCTCTATAAAAAACACCCTTTACATGCAACTATAATTCATACAATAATTAAATTGTTTAAATACCGTTATTTTAAGTTTTTACTCAAAATACTTTTAAATGTCTGCGTGTAAAACCCATCAAGATGTCGTCGTTTTTAAATACCAATTAAAAGACAGCGTAAATACTTTCCATGATAAATTAATTTCAATTTCAGTTTTATTTTATTTTTTTTGATTTAAAAGAATCAGAGAACTGAAATTCAAGTGTTATAATAATATTAACATACGCACTCGCACTCTGTCGCACACTTGCACACTCACACCAATCAACGAAATGAGATTATTTAAATTGTTTAAATAAAAAAGTAATTAAAAAAAAATTGGTTTTTAAAAAATTAAAACCAAAAAGAATTGAGGAAACATATTAGGTGTTTAATTTAAAATTGTGTAATTCACAATATATGTCAGAGAACGCTAAGAAGTTTGGTTTTTGGGAATTTTAGCAAATCGTTAGTATATGACCCAAGTAAGAAAAAGTTGTACCTAATCGTGAGCATAGTTTGAATCAGGCTGCCTTCCAAAATGTATCAATACAAAGTTTGTATGCAGTTCTACTACTGTATATAAACTATGTAGATATGCAAAGTAACCAAACAATGCATCAATTATGAACCCAATGCCTGATTGCTTTTTGATTGCGTTACAAATACACATTGCCGATGTTTTGAAATGGAATACATTGTGTATATTTTGTACAGCGGCATTATGAAACACGATACTTTGTTCAAACACAAAGCAACTAACATTTTGGAAGGCAGCCTCAGTGATCAGTAATGAATCGTTTTTTCGCTACTCATAAGCACTCATGAATTTTTGAATATAAGTGAGTCAACAATATTAAAATTTAACTATGTACTCTGATTCATTCATACTCCCTACAACGTTTATTAATGAGCACAGGTTGCAATGAATATGAGTACAACGTGTTGACATCAAACTCATACCATTCGAAATGTGTTTGATTGATAAGCCTACTCATTTAGATTCAGAACTTTAGAAAAATACTTATAATACTACTTATAAATGATTTGAGTGACGCGAATTTTCTATTGTAGTTTTTGTTGCATTTACAACAAAAGAAAAAAGACACATAAGCAAAAAAGACAGAGCAGCAAGCAGAGCAAACACACAACCTTCTAGTGAGTATTTTAGTGTTCGTACGCGATTCATACTTATTTTGTGATTCGGGTATATGTTGAGTTATGGAAAGTCGAAATCAACAACATCATACGTGTTGTTAAGTATGATGTACAGGTATGATGAGTACTTCAAACTTTGAATATGAAGAGGTTCCATGATATTAAGATAAGTACGAATGCGTATGAGTATCACAAACTATGAGTATAATTCGATTCTACTCATCTTTTTGAATATTCATTGCTGATCTCTGGTTAGAATGAAGAAAAATCCATTCTCTGGCTAACCGCCCAGGGCATAAGACAGGACTTGTCTGTCCACAGCGTTGGGTTGACTGAATCTTAACCCATTGTGGACGAAATAGTTTGTCAACAAGATACATTACCTAATAGGATGCCATAGAATAGAATAGAATAGGATAGAATGGCTAGGCCTCCCTTTGGTTGTTTATTGAAGAAGTTACGTCTCGGAGAAGGGGCCAGAGATCATCTGTCACTTAATGTGTCAGTGCCTAGCAGTCGCGCAAATGCATGCAAGATTGCTAGGAACTCCATTCTTATCATCCCTGACGGAGGTGTCAGGTGAAATTTAGGAGAAAGACATTGACAGGATTATAAGTTAACCGTATATTAGGTTAGGTTAGGTTAGGTTAGGTTAGGTTAGAGGACGTGTACTTGTCAATTAAGACAAGTACAGTACCCGGAGGTCGAATTGACCCATTGTACAACGTCCTAGTTTCTGAAACCACTTATATTGTGTGTGTTAATTTTATACATGAGTGGTCAGACCTACAGTTTCAAGTCGACTCCGAACGACAGATTTTTGAGAAAGTTTTTCATGGTTTTTGCCAGAAATCTGCTGAGAGGAAGTCGCCGAAGAAATACTTTTTGTATTTTGTCTTCGATGTGTGGCCTGGGGCTCGAATCCTGGATTTACGTCTAATAAGCCAACACACTACCTGCTAGCCTACGGCGACTAACCGTATATTAATTGAATGGATTGTGGAGGAATAATGGTCTTAATGATATTGTTTTTGTGTGTGTAATCCAGTTGCTAGATTCATCAAACAGATGAACAAAACATGTCTTTTCTTCCACAAGATCATCTTCCTCTTCAGGATTTTCTGCTGTAGTTTTGGCGTTTTTTTTCTTTCAAATTGCACGGTCGCAGTTCACGCTGTATAGTTCATCTTTAGGTGTTCTTTGGTTGAACACGGTTTCTTAAACCTTTAGGATTCCATTACTTTTGTCCGTATTTTGTAGAACAATCGTCTTGGAATGCGTTTTTAACTTAAAAACATCCAATAAATTTTAAATTTAATTCATATACTTAAAGCATTAACACCAATGTCAACAGCTTTTTATGCCACAAGCGGAGGAGAAGGACGAGGAGCAGTTAAAATGCAGAGGATTTAAATTTATTTTTAATGTTGTTTTTTCGTTTAATTTTTGTCCTGATTAATTAATTTTACAAATGTAAAATGCGTGTTTAAAAGTTTTTATTGTTTTATTTTTTTTTTTTTATTTTTTTGTACACACTCAGTTCAGGATATTTTATTACAATACAATAATACATCCTTGTAAGTTGATATAAATCAGCAGTTTCGTGTTCATAAATTTAATCTTTTGCTTTTCGATGGCTGTTCATATCATATCCTTCCATGTTTTTTCAAAATGTTTTTCATCACTTTTCTCCATAATTTTCCGTTATAAAGTTATTTTTATTTTTTGTTCACTTTTTAAATTTATTTTTTAATTATGATGATTTTTATACAATTTTTTCATTCATTGTTTGTTATTGTTTTTGTCTTTCGACATTCATGTGTCATTTATTAAACAAAACGTTATTAATGGTATTGTGTGTCTGATAAATAATACATAATTATTTAATTATAAATAAATGTGTAGTAGACAACATTATCATTCATACATACATACATATTATGTACATATAGTAAGTATGTGTCTATACATCTGTGTACATATATATGTATATGTGCAAGTATGTATTGTGTAAGGGTGTATATGATACTTATGCAAATGCATGAATGCCAAAACTTATAACCGCCATCATACTGTGAAAACTTCATGGAATGGAAAGATAGAAGCCGTCTGTAGTACTAGTCGAAAACGGCTGATGGTTCGATGTGGTTGTAACCAGAGATCAGCAAAGAATCGTTTTTTCGCTACTCATAAGCACTCATGAAATTTTGAATATAAGTGAGTCAACAATATTGAAATTTAACTATGTACTCTGAATCATTCATACTCACTACAACGTTGATTTATAAGTACAGGTTGCAATGAGTGTGCGTACAACATGTTGACATCAAACTCATACCATTCGAAATATGTTTGATTCATAAGTCTACTCATTTAGATTCATAACTTTAGAAAAACACTTATAATACTTATAAAAGATTGGAGTGACTCGAATCATTCATCAAAATTTACAGTCTTAGTTGATGTTACATTTACAACAAAAGAAAAAAAGACACATAAGCAAAAAAGACAGACAGAGCTGCAAGCAGAGCAAACACACAACCTTTTATTGAGTATTTTAGTGTTCGTACACGAATCATACTTATTTTGTGCTTCGTGTATATGTTGAGTTATTGAGAGTCGAAATCAACAAAATCATACGTGTTGTTAAGTATAAATATGATGAGTATTTCAAGCTTTGAATATGAGTGTCCATGATATTGAAATAAGTATGAATGCGTATAAGTATCGGAAATTATGAATATGATTGGATTTTACTCATCGTTTTAAATACTCATTGCTGATCTCCGGTCTGTATTGCAAGTCGAAAAACGATGATGATTCGATGTGGCTGTAACCAAAGTTTCAATTACATTGCCTTGAATGATGCCAACAGTAGAAAGACCGGCCAAGTTATTCCGCGTCTCTGTTTGAAAGGTCTATTTTCCGTTCCCGTGATAAAGAACGATTAACTAAAGAGTAGCCACGTAGCAGATTATAGCACGAAGTAATATCGTATGATAGTTGATATTGGTGATCATGGTCTGTGTAATGCTTCTGGTTCTTTATTCTCTCTTTTCTACTTCCTCTCCTTTTTCTCTATCTGCATCTTTTTCTCTATCTCCCCTTTAGGACGTTGTACCAAGGGTCAACTGGACCTCCGGGTACTGTACTTGTCTCAATTGGCAAGTACACGTCCTCTAACCTAAACCGATGATGGTAGATGTTAACCATGGACGATTGTGTAGTCCATAGTGACGTCTGGTATCGATAGAAGTTTCCAGCTCTTATTAAAAAAAACGTAAGGAAATATTCATGATGGTACCATTGCTAGTGGATTTATACACGCTATCCATTGATTTATCTTGTGAGCGAGAATTAAAAGGCGTACCAATATCATATTCCTAGAAGTTTGGGTTTCTGTTCTCTTTTTATCCTGCTAATAAGTCTCTAAACGAAACTCACAACGACAAAAGTCTAGACTGATTTCCTTATGATCCAATACGTAGATAGGCCGGTTTACACTTTTTGGGGGGGACATGCTGACCTCTATGCTGATAAATGGCGGCAGTCTTTCAATAAGGAGCGAAGGTATTCTGTATAGAGTCTTGCCTAGCATACCTAAGGTAGGCTAATGTTTGTCGGAGTTTCATTTGCATTGTCTACACACATACAACTCTTCAGTCAATATTACGACCAAGCTTCTCACACCAGTTATTTTGTTAATTTTATACATGAGTGGCGGGACAAACTGTAGGTCGATCCCGAAAGACAGATTTTTGAGAAACTTTTCATGGCAAATTTATTTATATTCTCAGAGTTTTTGCCAGAAATCTGCTGAGAGGCAGGCAGTAGCCGAAGAAATATTTGTTCACATTTCGTTTTGTTGGAGATGTCTGACCTGGGGTTAAAACCATTTCTTTAGATTTACTAAGTCAACATACTACCTACTAGACTACGACGACTGGAAGATGAATATTTGCTTGAAATGTCAGCCAGAAGGTCGGAAGGTTTAGGGAGACTGGTTTTATGACATTATGGTATGACCGATTTGATTCCATTTAAGGCCTTTGAACTGTGCTTATAAGGGACATAAGCGAAGAAACTTCCAATGACGAAGCGAGATTATTTCCACTTTCTCTGTCTCTTTGTCGCAAGCTATATAGACATTGTTACTCATAATCGTTATCAACAGGCGACTTCCATTTGTATTAGAAGGAGCTATGAAATCTCTAGCATTTTCAATTGGTTGTGTAACTCTATCTTAGACAAATTCTTTTGGTCCCTTAAAACTATATTGAGGGCCACCTTCTTTATTTACGGAGGATATCATATGAATCATTTGTTGGGGCTCTCTGAACAAGTAAGAGACAAACTAAATTGCTCAATTTTCAATAAATATTCTGAGAAGGCCATTTATCTATTCTATATGGTTTTTACTGTCATTTTATGGAAACATTTTTAGTCATTTATTCATTCGTTCATTCATTTATGTCTCCTGTCTGCGTTTAAGTACAATTAAAAAAAATTGTTTTTTTTTAATAAAGATGAGGCATAAGATTAAATGCTATTTTTGTTTTTATTTTTTAAATCTTTTTTTATTTTTATTTTTTTTATTTGTTTATTAAACAGCATAAAAGTGCAATAAATATTAATTGAGATTAATGTGATTTTTTTTTCGCTTAAAATTAAAATAAAATTGAATGATAGTCAATCATTGTTAACAAAAAAAGGCAGAAACTCAACAATTCTTTTGAAAATTATTGGAATTTTGGAATTTTAATAAAAAAATATTGAAATTAATACAATTATTATGGTGTGGAGGTGCTAGAGTATTGCCAACAGGCGATCTATTGCTCTGTGCTTAATTTGCCAAGGGTTTTCGATATCAGTAAGTAAGTTCGTGCCTAGTAGTTGATAAGTAGCCAAGTGCTTTCTTTTGGGATGCATTAACGTCGGTTAGGTTTCAAGTATATTGTTACGAAAATGAAAAATTAAGATACTGGTGTTTTGCATTAAATTTATAAACAAAAGCTACAAAAACAAAACAATGCAGTAAACAAACCTGTTTACAAATTATCGTACTGCTCAATATAACAACAAACACCAGCATAAAAATGATAAAAAAGTAAACAACAATTAAACACCAAACACCAACATAAAGAATGGTAAACATGTAAACAAAAATATAGCACAACACTACAATAATAAATGTAAACAACTATGTTTACTATGTTTACTATGTTTACTATGTTTACTATGTTTACTATGTTTACTATGTTTACATTTATAGATATTTCGAGACGGCGAAGTCATGAACATTCGCCTTCAAGAACATTCAACAACATCAGACTGTTTACTCTGCCATATAAAAGGCAAGGCAGGCGACTGAGTGAGTGGACTTCAGTCAGTGTGTGAAGACGCGGTGCGTTTGAAGAGAGTAATCGTGGTTTGAAGATCTTCGTTACAAAGATCTGTCGAATAATTGTCTAGTACTTGTTATTGTTTATGCAAAGGGTATAAACAGAAGAATAACAAACAAAGCAATTGTTGTTGTTTACATCAAGTTGTGAACAGTGGCACACAGAATTGTACGAATAATACAGAATTTTAATTAAAACTAAACACAAATTTATTTTTATTTTATTTGCAAACTACGAGCTTATATGTATTTTAAACATTTTTACATGGTAAAAACGGAACAATATGCTCTGCCGAATAGTTCTGCTTGTTATAGAATCAAAGTACGAAACCGATTCCTCTTTTGAATAAGTATCCTTTGAGTGTAAGATGCTTGGGTATTTTAAGGTATCACGATTGATGTTAGGTCAACCACACTCGTAGTTTAATTGCAGCGTGGTAATCAGTCACCCAGTGCATCTGGGCGGCATCTTTTTAACAATGTTTTTAAACTAGTTTTTGTTTTTTGCATTTCTTTGCATATTTAATTTAATTTGAAAACAATTTCTCTTTTCTTTGCTTAAACATTTCTTTGTTAATTACCACCCTTTTTCTTGTTTGTATTTTCAAACACTGTGTGTATACATAAGTATACAAAGTGTTAACAAAACATAAATACAAACTACAATTGTATTAGTGAAAGCATTAGAAAAGGAATCCAAAAAAGAAGCATAAACGCTAAAGTAGTAGAGAACAAACTAAGAAATAATTACTATTTGTTAACAACTAAAACAGAGTGGTAAATGTTTAAATAACTACGACAACACAACAAAAATAAAAGTGTCCTAAAATATGCAAAAGAAAAAAAAATGAAGCAAACTGTAGCCAAACTCATAAAAAAAGTGAAACTTGTTAAGAAAAATTGAAGAAAAAAAGAAAAACTGGCACAAGTTTTTTTTTCGTCATTCCATGAGATTATTTTCTTATTTTATTTCTTTTTCTTTGTATTCTACTTGTTCTTCTTCTTTCGTGGCTTTAAGTATTTGCTTAGTCATTTTAATTGGTTAATTACAGTACAAAGAATGAAAAGAAAAACGTAGAAGAAAAAACTTCTCTTCTGAACTCTGAAGTGAGCTAAAACAACCGACTAAGTTTAGTGGAACTTTAAATAGAGAAACTTAAACTGGGCAAACAAGCAGCAACAGAAGAAGAATACGAAGAAGACTTTGTTTTCTTTTCAAGGACATCAAGTATGATGGCAATTGTTAGACGAGGGTTTAATTTAAAAGCAAAAGTAAAAAGTATGCCAATAAAAAAAAGGCACAACAGCTGCTCTCTCAAAACCAAACTAATTGTTGAAAATGCTGTTAGAAAAACTAAATAAAAACCAGGCAAGGGGACGTAAACTAAGCTAAAGTGTAACTGCAAACAAACATATGAATGAATTGGGTTAGAAGAATAATGCTTAGAAAACAAAAACAAAAACAAAAACAAAAACAAATAGAAATAGAAAAAGTAGAGCAAAAAGTGTACAATTCCCCTTGCACTTAAATAACGTACTTAACAAAGCTGTATTATTAGCTGACTCAGTGGCTGTAATAAGAGCAAGTTCTTCTTGCTCTCAGTATAAGTATAATAAACTTAAACTCACACATATGCTCTCACTTACCAACACCAACACCATCACCACCACTACTACTGCCACCACTACTACTTGATAATGTCTTTTTCCTTATTTATAATACGAAACAGCTGCTGTTGTTTTGTTCTTTACACAAGCAGCTCTTCTGCATGCATTATTCTTAGAAGAAAAGCATGGAGAGTATCATTTGCTTCTTAACTTGAAGGAAAGTAGTTTTGTCTTGCTCCTCCTCCTTTGTTTTAAGATTTTACAACAGTAAACTAAGCTGTGTTTTAAGTAACAAGAGAAATTAAGAAACTTAGTCTGAAGGTTAAGTGGTTGTTAAGCTAATTTAGGGTTACACATGGCGTATAAGTAATAATTTACATACGGCTTTCTCAATTATTTATAAATCATACGTCTAGTGGGGCATAGTAAAATTGAAGGCCGAATAAAACGGGGAAAATGTTCTTTTTTTAAAATATATTTTGCAATGTTTAAAATTTAAATATTATGGACAGAGATGAAAGGAATTTATATTTTAAACTATAACATGATTATGTTGAAAGATGATTGCTTAAAAAAATGGAAAATTTGGTTTTATTTTCCATAATGACTTAAAAAATATAAAGGGTCCGCTAAATAACTTTTTTTTGAAAATGCCTTAAAAAAAAACTACTGAATATTTTCTCAAATTTCTTTTTTTTATTTGAAAGTACAATCCTTCCGGTTAATAATTTAAAATAATTTCATTCAAATGGCTGCCTCGGCTGGCCATGCAGTAGCCTACACGATCGGTCCAATTTTTAAGCACATTATCGATTGTGTGCAGCTGTATTTCACCAATGGCTTCACGAATATTATCCTTTAAAGCGTCAATTGTCTCTGGCTTGTCGGCGTAACACTTATCTTTGACGGCACCCCACAAATAATACTCCAACGGTGTCAAATCTCGGAGCTGCGATTGGCCAAACGACATCAGCTCAGCGGCTGATAATGCGATCTTTAAAAACTGGGCGCAAAACATCGAGTGTAGCTTCGGCTGTGTGGCACGTAGCGCCGTCCTGTTGAGACCAAATGTTGTCAATATCCTCCTCTACAATTTTTGTGAACAAAAATTCGTTCAACATGGCCCGATAACGATCGCCATTGACTGTAACGGTCACTCTTTGCTTATTTTCGAAGAAAAATGGCCCAATTATGCCTCTGGACCAAAATCCGCACCAAACAGTGACTCGTTTTGAGTGCGTCGGCTTTTCAATGTATGCGTGCGGGTTTTCTGTGCCCCAAATGCGACAATTTTGCTTGTTTACATACCCGCCAAGATCAACATAAGCTTCATCTGAAAAGACGATTTTTTTTTTGCCAAAATCGGCATCTTCTGGTGTAGGCTACTGCATGGCCAGCCGAGGCAGCCATTTGAATGAAATTATTTTCCATTATTAACCGGAAAGATTGTACTTTCAAATAAAAAAAGAAATTTGAGGAAATATTCAGTAGTTTTTTTTTAACATTTTCAAAAAAAAAAAGTTATTTGGCGGACCCTTTATATGTAGTGTGGTTAAAGGCATACATTTTGTGTTTTATGAATTGAAGGCTGCATTAGGCAAAATGAGAATGATATTGTTCAATTAAATATGCACTAAGAATCCTTAAAGTATACTATGCTGTAACAAATTATACCCAGAAGATCATTAGTTTCTTTAATTACGAACAAATTTTGCTGTCCGATTTCATATTCTTAGAAAAACGTATTTTTCGTACATTTTTATTTGTGTTTATTGTTTAAAAATAATGTTTAAAAATTCCTGTGGTAGAGCTAGAAAAGAAATTTTTATTTTTGTTACCCTAAAAGCATGCTTTAAAAAATTTATAACATGTATTTTATATTTTATTTAACCACTACAAGTAATCAAGAAGCACATCCAAAACAAACCAATTTCGTTTTAAACTTAATTTATTGCTACAACAGCACACATACACACATACAATCTCACTTGTAGACTCTTTAAAACATTTTAACAAGGCTTTGTTGGTATTTTATTGAATATTTTCCACACACACTAAATAGTTGTACGAAGTTCTTCTGCTCTATTGACTCAGCCATTTAAACTCTTCTCTTTTTGCTCTTTCCCGTTTTCTATCTTTGTCTAGCTAACCAACATTAACTCATTCTTTTGTTTAAAGTGTTTGAGTTATAGAAATGAACACACACATACATACATGCATACTTATTTGCTGGCATTGTACGTGTATTTATAGCAGAGGTAGAGTTCTCTCTTTTTCTCTTCCTCTGCTCAGTTTATATACGATATTGATCAAAGACAGTATGGATGTATATGTATGTATGTATTGATATTTGTGTGCTTTTGCTCAATTGTGTGTAACAACTCAATTGAATGTTTTGTCGCTAAACATTTAAAATCCTTTTAAAAGAGTCTTTCTTTTGGTTGTAAAATCATCCTTCATTGCCAATACCTGTGTGTGTAATATATATATATGTCGTTAACGCCTTTAACTATGCTTTAAAATGTGTTTTAACAAAAAAACTAAAAAAAATAAAAGGAATCAACACAATGTTCTTGCTATGCTCTCTTTATGTTGCTTTATACGCCCTTTTAGTTGTCAGTCGTTTTTGTCTGTTTTTTTTCTATTTTGGTGGTAGAGTGGCAAAATGAAAGAGTTTAGCAAATAAAATTTAATCTGGCGTAAAACTTTAAATAGCATACTATCTGTCAATATGGTATGGCTAAATAATATTGGAACACATATAAAGAGGAGGAAATACCAGAGGATAAAAGCAGAACAAGTATGTTTAATTTAATATTTTCCATTCCAGCATGGTTTTTTAAAAGGTAGGTCGACTGTCACTAATCTTCTCGAATTTACTACACATGTTTTCAGGGGTTTTCTTGCCAGGGCTCGGACTGATGTAATTTATACTGATTTCAGTAAAGCTTTTGATAGGGTTGATCATAGAATTTTGCTTCTTAAACTTTCATTAATCGGTATTCCTGATATTATTCATCGTTGGCTAGACTCCTACCTCTCCCTTAGGACTCAAAGGGTATTGTTTAGGAATGTATTTGGGTCTTTTACTGTTCTTATTGTTTCTTAATGATCTTCCTTGTGCTATTTCTGATTGTAATATTCTGATGTATGCTGACGACGTTAAATTATTTTATACTTTTGATGATGATCATTCCTTTTCGTAGATTATGTAACGATTTTTACTTATATTATGATTTTATTGATTTTAATTGTAGTGTTTGTAATATAAAACGTAGCTTATATGCTGGCATTAATTTGTAAATTGTTATATAAATATATATTTTCGTTCTTGTCTTAGGTAGTTCCTGTTTATTGTTACTTTATTCAGCTTGTGATTAAGTTCTGTAGCTGATTTATGTTCTCGTTGCCATTACTTTTCCCTTACCCGCTATAGTCCGAAATGTAGTGTGTACGTGTCCCTACGTAATGCGGACGAGCCCTCCGCGGTCAGGTGAGGGTGGGTTAGTGTGAGGCCGGGTACGTTCGAATAAATATTGTTACGTTTTTACCATGTAAAAATGTTTAAAATATGAGGTCGTAGATTGCAAATAAAATAAACATAAATTTGTGTTTTGTTTTAATTAAAATTCTTTATTATTCGCACAATTCTGTGTGCACAACTTGATGTAAACAACAACAATTGCTTTTCTTTGTTATTCTTCTCTTTATACCCTATGCATAAACAATAACACTTACTAGACAATCATTCGACAGATCTTTGTTACGGAGATCTTCAAACCACGATTACTCTCCTCAAACGCAACGCGTCTTCAAGCAAGACTGACTGAACTTCACTAACTCCATCGTCTGCTTTGTCTTGCCCTTTATATGGCAAAGTTAACAGTCTGTTGAATGCTCTTGAAGACGAATGTTCATGACTTTGCCTTCACGAAATCTCTATAAATGTAAACATAGTTGTTTACATTTATTATTGTAGTGTTGTTTATGTATTTTTGTTTACTTGTTTATAATATTTTGTGCTGGTGTTTGTTGTTATATTTTTGTTTACATGTTTATCATTTTTATAATGCTGGCGTTTGTTGTTCCATTAAGCAGTACGATAATTTGTAAACAGGTTTGTTCGCTGCATTGTTTTGTTTTTGTAGCTTTTGTTTATAATTTTAATGTTAAGCAATGTAAAAGCAAAACATCAGTATTTAGATTTTTCTTTTTCGTAACAATATTTAAGTTTTTTAGATTGAAAAAAAAAGAAAAAAGAAACCGAACGAAATGACGTAAAAGAGCAGCTAGTGTTTTGAATATTCAATGGATTTCAAAATAATTGATTTGGTTTACAGCACATTTTTTCATTTTCCTGACTTACCTTAAGACAAACTTTAATTTTGAAAAAAAAATTTAAGTCGTCGTAGTCTAGTAGGTAGTGTGTTGGCTTATAGACGTAAAGCCAGGGTTCGAGGCCCAGGCCAGACATCAAAACAAAATACAAAAAGTATTTCTTCGGCGACTTCTTCTCAGCAGATTTCTGGCAAAAACTCTGAGGGTAAATAAAAATTGGCATGAAAAGTTTCTCAAAAATCTGTCGTTCAGAGTCGACTTTAAACTGTAGGTCCCACCACTCATATATAAAATTAACACACCCAACATAAGTGGTGTGAGAAACTAGGTCGTAATCCTGACTGAAGGGTTGTAATGACCGACTAGGGATGTATGTAATTTTGACTGGATTTCTGATGTTCTGTACTTATATTTCAAATGGAAATTTGGAAATTCTATGGGCGTAGAAACTTTCTGTGGAAAGTAATGCAATAATTCGAAATTTAAGATAAAATTTTGATTTAAAATTGCTTTTTGTCCGCAGGAAACTATTCTAGTAAATAGAAAATATAATCCTTTTTAGTTACGTGTTTCTATTTAAATTTGATTGTTTTCTTCCTTTTTAAAATTTTTATTGTTTACCATGTTTTTGCCATTAATTTTCTATTTCAACCTTAGTTTTTTTTGGTGCTCCTTCAGGTTCCTTAAGTGGAAGTATTTTTTTTGTGGTTCATATAGGAAAACAACAACAATAACAACAAAAATTTTTAAAACGATAACAATTTTTGTGTGGTTTTAGTTTGGATTTTTTTCAATTTTTTTCTTTTTCTACTCTTTTCCTAAAACAAGAAACAGCATCAGCAGGAGTAGTAGCAGTAACAACAACCAAAAAAAAAAAAATATTAAGATATAATTACCACAGATAACATTTAGAGAACGTAGACAAAAACCAAAAAGAAAAGGGAGAGGAAAAAAAGTACACATAAAAAAGTATAAACTATTCCTTGACTTTTTGTGATAATTGTCCCAAAACAGCCACTGGCTATGATGGCGGTGGTCTGTGGCAATAGATGAGATGGTAATGGTTGCTAAAAAGCAACCCAAACCAAAGTAGACGACGTGACTGTTTTAATAAAATTGCATTTTGGGATGGCACTTTGGCAAACGGGATTTGTCTTTATTAGAGAAGAACAATTTTTGAAAGAAAAAAAAAAGAAAAAATGAAAACCTAAACGAAAGTAAGAATAAATTTTATTTATAATTTTTTAAGGATTATTTAAATATAAAAACATACAAAAAAAGGGAAAAAAATAAAAGAAAAACAAAAAAGAATGAATAAAATTAAATTATTTAAACTACTAATGAGTAGAAGGAGGGAGTAACAACATGATTAAAAGGGCAAAAAAAAAACTTTTCTTTTTTTTCGGGTGCAACAGTTAATTAAGTTTTAAACAAAAAATAAATACCCGTAATAAAAAATTAGATTATTGAGAAGAATTTAAAATAGTTTCGTTTTTAGTTTACAAAAGCTGATTAAAAATTTTGGGAAAAAATCAGGAGGAGTAAAGGTTTTTTATTTAAGCTCTCAAGCACTCAGCATTGAGTACCACGCAGGAGAATATTTGTTCGCAAAAGTTATAAAAAAGACGTGGGCATCCAGATGAAGCTGTTTTTATTTTTATGAGAAGTAAATACTAATCTACTGTGGGATGCCGAATAAAACGGTATTAGGGGAAACGGTGGCGGCAAATGTTTCTCGGTTGGAATTGTTATGAATAATATGAAAATAAAAAGAATCCAGTTGTCAAAGATTCAAACTTTATGTAGTTTGCGGTCGCCGAAGTCCAATAAATGCTGTGTTAGCTGATTTCTACCTCCTTTTGTCAATCTTCTTTTACATTAAAAGCAGTTTATGTAGCCTATAACGCTACCCTACCGACTAGTTTGGAAGCAGTGTTATGTTTTAGTTCCCTGACTGTATAGATTAGTAATATTTCAGTTAAATAGATATTATGACTCATATTAGTCTGCTGCCTAATTACATTAGGTACCGACGGTAGTCGCCGTGGTCTAGTAGGCTAGGTTAGGATAGGTCGGAGTGGTAGCTCTGTTATCACTAAGCTCACTTGAGCACGCATAGCGGCCCGTTGTGATGCCACGGGTGAACGCAGTCCCTGTACTAACCAAGTTTCGCCAAAATGAGGGAAAGGGAAGAAGTTGGTCAGCGCAAGGGCTGCACGGTCTAGTAGGCAGTGTGTTGGCTTATTAGACATAAGGCCACGGTTTCAGCCCCAGGTCAGACATCTCAAACAAAACAAAAAATTGAAAATATTTCTCTAAACTCTGAGAGTAAATAAAAAATTGCCATGAAAAATTCTCTCAAAAGTCTGTCGTTCGGAATCGACTTTGAACTATAGGTTCCACCACTCATGTATAATATATATAATGTGTGCCCTTTTTAAGGGCTCTGTCATGAGGGACAATGTGTAAAAATTCCAGAATGTGTAAAAATTCTTGAATCAATTTGCCAATCTCATCATTAATTTGGTTCTTAAGGTTTTTTAAGCGTGACTCATAGTTTAAACTCCTGATTGTAACTACTCTTCTTCAGATGCTTCCAAATGGGTATTCATGAAGTGCTTAGCTCCTTAGCAATCGATCATAATGTGTTGACTCTTTCGAAGGTGATGCAAGTCTAAAGTATCAAACCTAACCCAATATCACGAAGTTGAATAATTGCTTTCTACTACCACTTAAAGTTTATGCCTATTCTGTGCAATTTTTTTAGCCATTAAAAAGTGCTTTACAGGCAGTGGTGTTGTGCTAATTTTTTTTACCGGAACGCGTATATATAATTATATAGACAGGCCCGATCCAGGGTAGGCGGCCGCTCTGTGGGATCTCATGTCCCAAATTTAACGACGGGGGTGATTTTCCATGATAATCCTTTTTAATTTTTTTTTGTTAAACGTCAGCCAAGTCTCGTTATCAGACATCATTTTTAGTTCCGGAACGCGTTCCTGTCCATAAAGGAAGTACCGGAACGACATTCCGGAGCGTTCCGGCTCGACAACACCACTGTTTACAGGGGTTAAAGCGGAACTAAAGAGGAGGAGAAAAAATGTGTCAAATCAAACTTCAATAATGACTATACCATCTATTTTATTTTTTTTTTTGAGGACGAAAACCATCATAATATAAAAACTAAAAATCGAAAATATTTGGTTTTCTCTTTCCAATTCCTATCTTAATAACGATAAATTGCATGACGTACAACAACGAAAAAATTTATTTTTATTTACTCTGCCATATAAACAAATACAGAGAATTTATGGCCAAAAGCAAATACATTTTATTTTAGAACATAAAAGAGTATCGATTCGGTACTTAAATAATAGTGGAGATAAATACAAATACAACATAAAAAATAGTCAAAGTATATAAATATTTAGATTTTTTAGTATGTTAAACTAAATTTTTTTAAAAGGGTTCTGTGACAATAAAAAAGGCAAATATGGCGATTTTATTTTTAATTCTAGATTTATTACAAATTTGATTTTATAACTTCAATGTTGAACTATAGTTGGTCTAAACTTAATAGTTCTCATTATTAGTAGCTGTGTAGCATATCTACCAGAGATCAGCAATGAATCATTTTTTCGCTACTCATAAGCACTCATGAAATTTTGAATTTAAGTAAGTCAACAATATTGAAATTTAACTATGTACTCTGATTCATACATACCCAACTACAACGTTGATTTGTAATTACAGGTTGCAATGAGTATGCATACAACGTTGACATCAAACTCATACCATTCGAAATATGTTTGATTCATAAGCCTACTCATTCAGATTCATAACTTTAGAAAAATACTTATAATACTACTTATAAATGATTTGAGTGACTCTAATATTTTGTTGTAATTGTTGTTGCATTTACAAAAGAAGAAAAAGGACACATAAGCCAAAAAGACAGAGCAGCAAGCAGAGCAAACATACAACCGTTTAGTAAGGATTTTAGTGTTTTTACACGATTCATACTTATTTTGTGCTTCGTGTATATGTTGAGTTATGGAGAGCGTTGTTAAGTATGATGTATGACGGGTACTTCAAACTTTGAATGTGAATAGAGAAGTTTCATGATGTTAAAATAAGTATGAATGCGTATAAGTATCAGAAATTATGAGTTTGATACGATTCTACTTATCTTTTTGATCTCTGCTATCTACTACGATTTTCACTTACTTTGCTAAGACTAGTCTATTCTGCTTTGACAAAAAGAGATGTCATCTTTAATGCAAGGGAGTTGCAGATAAAATAGTCGACCATGTATTTGACATTATATCTGAACGCTACAAAACGAGTACTAGTCTTGCTCTCTCTTTTTCTCTATTTATTATAATTAAACACAAACTACATACTCGTACAAACATACATAACTGGTCATTACAACCCTTTAGTCTGGATTACGACCTAGTTTCTCATACCACTTATGTTGTGTGCGTTAACTTTTACACATGAGTGGCGGGACCTACAGTTTAAAGTCGATTCCGAACAACGGACTTTTGAGAAACTTTTTCATGGCAATTTTATTTACTCTCAGAGTTTTTACCAGAAATTTGCTGAGAGGAAGTAGCCGAAGAAATATTTTTTGTATTTCGTTTTGATGTCTGGCCTGGGGCTCGAACCCTGGCTTTTCGTCTAATAAGCCAACACACTACCTATTAGACCACGGCGACTGTATTTGACTTTAAACCTCAACTCAACAAAACGAGTATTGGTTTTCATCAGGCGCTCTTTTTTCTTCTATTCATTATAATGAAACATTTCTTTCCAATGTTTAAAGCAATACAATTTGCATCAAATGCTTCTCATTTAAAATAAAAAATAAAGTTTTAATGCCTTTCATTCCTTTTAAAAGAAATTGCTGTATTCAAACCATTTAAGGCCTTTTTTTGTAGTGTAAGCGGCTACTTAAAGTTTTAATTTTGTTTGCATAACTCTAAAGCAACTATAAATGGTTGTTTGCTTCTCTTTAACGATTTTATAATAAATTTTCTAGCCATTTCCCCCGATCAATATTTCGAATAACAAAAAGTTTATGTCCTTGTACATTCTAGTTTAGATTTTTAATCAGTCTCAGAAAGCAAAGCATCAGAGTTCATTATTTCTTAAAAAATTATTCACTTTCTAACTTAAAGGTGTCACACGATTTACAGAACTGGCCCGAAAAAGTTTTCCTGTAGCTATATTTGTTTTATTTTTATATTTTTTCTTTGGTTTTTTGTTACTACCTTCTTAAGGTAATGAATAATTAAGTGTGTTTAACTTATTTCTTGGAATTACTTAGTAATTCTTTTTTTTTTTTCTTATTTTTCTTTTCACATTCCTTTACTGTATCATTATTTTTATAAGCTTAATAAATTGCATTAAGCAAATAAGCAAAATAAGCAGGAAAAAAATGCAATAAAGAATTGGGAAAAAATGTATTAAAAAATTGTTTTGAAAAGCTTAAGAAAAAATAGAAAAAGTAAACAAAGTTAAATTTATTTCTAAGAAGGAAATATTCGTAGAGGAGTATTAATAACTAAATGGTATATTTAAGTAATCAAAAATATATAACGGGGGGCGTATGATTAATATTAATATTTTATTAAATAAAATATTAATCATACGCTTGCTGTCTAGGTTATGATCGAACAGTGATGACAGGGCTAAGGCGCGTACTTGGGTAGTGTATTGTTTGAAACTTGGTTAATTCGATGGCAAGTGGAGTAAAGAGGAAATTGAGTTAAATGGACACCAAATTTAAACCCGCATAAACTAGTATTGCAATTGACTGCGAAGATATTTTCAAGAGAAAATTTTACATTTTTTCCTATAATATATTATGCGCTCCACGGTCCTGATAGAAACCAGACTGACAAGTACATGAAAGTACGGAAACTAGCAGTTTTTTTTTCAATAAAAGACCCATAACATACAAGCCACAAGCCACGGTTAATGGTTAATGGTTATTTTTTGTTCCTTCCGGTAAGCAACACCCGCACATGCTTGAGTGTTGTACTCTATTTTTGTCAGATAAAGGCTCTACTCATGTATAAAAAATAACGCACACAACAAAAGTGGTATGAGAAGCTAGGGCGTAATCCTGACTAAAGTGTAGTAGTAAGGTATTCTGCTGGATCACAATGAGAAACGCAGCGCCTTTAGAGAACAAAGTATTTTAATGCTTTTTAAGACATTTGAAAAATATATTGATTCCAGCAAACACATCACAATCTTTCGATTCTGACTGTATCTGGCTTTGGAGACGTTAATAATTTATTCAGTTAGCTATTATTCGCACAATTCTGTGTGCCACTGTTCACAACTTGATGTAAACAACAACAATTGCTTCTTCTGTTATTCCTCTGTTTATACCCTTTGCATAAACAATAACAATTACTAGACAATTATACGACAAATCTTTGTAAAGGAGATCTTTAAACCACGATTACTCTCTTCACACAAGACTGACTAAGCTTCACTGACTCAGTCGCCTGCTTTGTCTTGCTTTTTATATGGCAACGTAAACAGTCAGAGCAGATTTTTGGCAAAAACTCTGAGAGTAAATAAAATTGTCATGAAAAATTTCTCAAAAATCTGTCGTTCGGAGTCGACTTTAGACTGTAGGTCCTGCCACTCATATACAAAATTAACGCACACAACATAAGTGGTGTGTGAAGCTTGGTCGTCATCTTGACTGAAGGATTGTAATGATCAATTATGTATGTAAACAGTCTGATGAATGTTCTTGAAGTCGAATGCTCAAGGCTTTGCCTTCTTGAGATCCCTTTAATTGTAAATATCGTGCTTTCATTATTGTTGTTTGTGTATTTTGTTTACATTTATTCTTGTAGTATTTGTTGTTGTATTTCTGTTTACTCGTTTACCATTTTTTATGCTGATCTTAGTTGCTATATTACGCAGTGCAATAATTTGTAAACAAGTTCATTATTTTTGTTTTTGTAGCTTTTGTTTATAATTTTAATGTTAAACGATGTAAAAGCAAAACATCAGTATCTAGATTTTTTTATTTTCGTAACAATAAAATATTTAATTTGAAGTCGCCGTAGTCTAGTAGGTAGTGTGTTGGCTTATTAGCCGCAAAAGCCTGGGTTCGAGCCCCGGGCCAGCCATCAAAGACAAAATACAAAAAGTATTTTTTCGGCGACTTCCTCTCAGTAGATTTCTGGCAAAAACTCTGAGAGTAAATAAAAATTGCCATGAAAAGTTTCTCAATAAATAAAAATCTGTCGTTCGGAGTCGACTTTAAACTGTAGGTCCCACCACTCATGTATAAAATTGACACACACAACATAAGTGGTGTGAGAAATTAGGACTTGTCTTAATTGACAAGTACACGTCCTCTAGCCTAACCTAACCTAACCTAACAATAAAATAAAAATGAAACAGACCCTGTTTACATCCCTGATTATATCTTATGGTACCTTGTCTTTTCTTTATATTTTTTCGTCCTTAAGCACATAACGTTGTATCCCATAATATCTTCTCTTTAGTGGTAAGGAAGGAACCAAAGGCTCTTACTTTCCTTAGGAAAAGAACACCTAGGCAATGAAATATACTTTATAGAGAAAAGTCTAAATTTCAATTAAAATAATGCAAAAAATCCATTGAAAAAACAATTGCAACTGTTTCCCTTTCTATTATCCTAGAAATCTTTAATGACAAAATAGAAAAAAAAAAACGACACTTGCAATTAACATTTGAAATCTCAATTAGTTTTCTTTAGTTTTTTATTGTTTCAATGAATTGCTCATTTTTTTTTTTGCTTCTCTGATAATGATTAAAATCCAAACTCTGATTATAATGTTTAGTTTTTGTTTTAGAATTCCTTTATTTCATAGCATTTTATCTTGAAAATACAAAAATTTTTTTTGTCTGTGTCAGTATCATTAAACATTTACAAGCAAAAAGTGATGCAGTATGACAATAAAAAAAAAATAAAAGACGAGCAAAAAACCTCATCTAACAACAATGATGGAGAAGAAACATGACACAAACAATGTCGTTTTTTCATCTTCTTCTTTTTAATTTTTCATTTTTTTCTTCTGTTTTAAACGTCAGCAGCAGTTTCAATATCTTTTTCATTTGCTGTCTTGGAAAATGAAAATTGAAAAGTCACTGGCAATTACGATGAAAGAAAACAGTGTAGTTTGTTATAAATGAATGACTGAAGAAGAAGAAGAAGAAGAAGAAGAAGAAGAAGAAGAAGAAGACGAAACAGATAATTTATAGAAGTTATGACAATAAAAACTATCGAGTTAGAACCAGGACTGTGTGTATCGTTTTTATTATTATTTTTTTGTTTTTTACTTTTTAATTCTAATGCATTTGAGAACAAAACGCTGGGCTATGAAAATATAGATCGTAGTGGTGTACAGATACAAGGAAGAGGAGAATATTTCCAAGAAATTAAATACATTCTTGTAGATGCACCCACTGAAGACAATGAAATGATAGCAGAATTAAAAAATAACTTAAGGATGCCATCCCATCCTTTCAGTTTAACTAGGTTGGTAGATAGCTTGGAGTGGTAGCTTTGATACCAAAAGCACATTTGAGCAGGCATAGCGGCCCGATGTGACGCCACAAGTGAACGCAGTCTGTGCACTGAACAAGTTTCTCCAAACCAGGGAAGAAGAAAAAGTTGGTAAGCGCAAGGGCTGCACAAAGCACGACTACCCTACGCTGGTTTGATAAACGAAGCTGTATCCTTAACACCAATGGATGATAGCACCGTCAAGCTGGCAAGGAGTGGAGCGCCAAATAACTTATATCTGCACCTTGCAAGAGATGGGTATTGAGAAAGAAAGTGGTTAGGTTAGAGGACGTGTACTTGTCAATTAAGACAAGTACAGTACCCGGAGGTCGAATTGACCCATTGTACAACGTCCTAGTTTCTCACATCACTTATCTTGTGTGTCTTAATTTTATTCATGAGTGGTAGGACCTACAGTTTAAAGTCGACTCCGAACGACAGATTTTTGAGAAACTTTTTCATGGCAATTTTATTTACTCTCAGAGTTTTTCCCAGAAATCTGCTGAGAGGAAGTCGCCGAAGAAATACTTTTTGTATTTTGTTTTGATGTCTGGCCTGGCACACGAACCCTGGCTTTACGTCTAATAAGCCAACACACTACCTACTAGACCACGGCGACTTCAGTTGGATAAACGAAGCTATATCCTTGACATCAATGGATGATAGCTCCGTCAAGCTGACAAGGGTTGGGGAGGCAAGAGAGCGGATAACAGTCTCCTCTTTCTCAGCAGATCTGCACCCACGGTAGAAGTCGTTGGAGGGGAAGTGCATTTTTTCAGCGTGTCTTCCCATAACACAATGACCTGTAAGCATAATCCACTGTGATCGAGATGACGTTACGACCAAATCCAAGTAACTGGTTGGTGCACCTTCTATCCATCGAGGGCCAAGTGAGTCTAGCGGTGAAGCAGGACTCCTAATTAGGCCATGATAGGTTGGCGTCTCGAAAGAATTTCCGCGCGATGGCCAACTTGATTGAGGTAAGTGGCATCCCCAAGACGATTGAAGAGGATTCCAGAAGTAGTGCACCATCTCTGTAGTTTCCCAAAATATTACTGTGCCCGGGGATCCAGATAAGTTTGACACTGAAACGCCCAGAAAGAAGGTCGAGACAGAGGCGACATTCCCTGAGTTATTCACAATGGTTGACAGCGCTCTTATGGCAGCCTGACTATCAGAGAAGATCGAGATCCGCAGTTTAACTAATTTAACAAGAGAACTCCACATCTTATTTCCTTGGAAGGAAGAGCAGCTTCCTCCAGGTTTTGAAGAATCCATCATTGTCAAGTTGCCGAGAAATGGAGGGGCCAGAAGAATTGCCGCATCCACATCTTATCTCCTTGGAAGGAAGAGCAACTTCCTCCAGGTTTCGAAGAATCCTTCATTGTCAAGTTGTCGAGAAATGGAGGCCAGAAGAATTGCCGCAACTGAAAAAGAATTATCTGCTTACACTTTATGGCATTCAAGAGACTGCAAGAATAGTTTGCGACAGCAGAGGCACTTTTCTAGCCAAATATTTCTGTTCTAAGTGCATAGAAATTGTCAAATTTAATTTATTTTTAAAATTTTATTCCTTTAGAATTATTTCCTAATTCACGTATTTGCTTATAATTTATCTCTTCGATTTGTATATTGTCTCTCTTGCTCTCTGACATATTTTATTGGCCATCAATCAAATATTTGGCTAAATGTCACGTCACTTCGTTTTTTTTGTTGCTCTCTATTCTCTTTTCGCAGTTTTATTTCATTTCATGGCAAATAAATCGTTATTTAATATTTATTTGTCAATATGATTGATTTTTATGGCCAACCAGTCTACTTTTTTCTTCTTCATTTGGCAAGCGAAGCCAAAGAGGATGTTTTTAAATTTTGAAGTTTAAAAAAATTTTTTTATTTGAACATCGACTAATGCTTCAGAGGAGAATTCTCCTCCAGTCGCAGTGGTGAATGTCTGAATTTCTATATTCTCTTGAATGCACTTTCTGAACTTTCTATTCCTCAAATGTGGGAATTTTTGATGTTTTTTAATCTTTAAATGCAAAATTAGTATGCGGAGTTGTTTTTTGTTTTTGAAGATGACATAAATCTCACAAAACAAACGCCGTGCCTTTGGAGATAGAACCGTATAGTCCACAGATTGCAATGCCTGTACGAAAAGGATTAGTTTGTTCGCTTCCTCTTTTCTCGCAAGTGTTTCAGGCCAATTTGGAGAGATGCTAAGTAGTTTACAAGATAATTTTGCTTCTGGAATCCTGCTTGTTTGATTTTGGAACGTGGCATCGATTTTTATAAGGTATTCAGTCCGAAGTATCACTCAAATCAGCGTAATGTTCTTACATTTGTTACAATTCATTAGCGAGCCTTTGTCGAAAAGCATTTGTGGTCTAATCATAGTTGTACTCCACTGTCATTTGGAAAAATTCTACGAAGTACTATTTCCATCTCTGCAACTTTACAGTTGCATCACATTCAAGTCCTTAATCCACTTCGATTTACTTGAAATACCCCCTATCAAGCAAACAAATAGAAATTTTGATTTCCCTTTTGTTGTTACTATTTTAGTTCCCCTTCAATTAACGTACCGGCAAGTACTTTTTGGACTGGTAAAGGGTCCGCCAAATAATTTTTTGTTTTTGAAAATGCTTTAAAAAATAGCTACTGAATATTTTCTAAAATTTTTTTTATTTGAAAGTACAATCCTTCCAGTTAATAATGGAAAATAATTTCATTCAAATGGCTGCCTCGGCTGGCCATGCAGTAGCCTACATGATCGGTCCAATTCTTAAGCACATTATCGATTGTGTGCAGCTGTATTTCACCAATGGCTTCACGAATATTGTCCTTTAAAGCGTCAATTGTCTCTGGCTTGTCGGCGTAACACTTATCTTTGACGGCACTCCACAAATAATAGTCCAACGGTGTCAAATCGCAGCTCCGAGGTGGCCAAACGACATCAGCTCTGCGGCTGATAATGCGATCTTCAAAAACATTGCGCAAAACATCGAGTGTAGCTTCGGCTGTGTGGCACGTAGCTCCGTCCTGTTGAAACCAAATGTTGCCAATATCCTCCTCTTCAATTTTTGTGACCAAAAATTCGTCCAACATGGCCCGATAACGATCGTCGTTGACTGTAACGGCCACTCCTTGCTCATTTTCGAAGAAAAATGACCCAATTATGCCTCTGGACCAAAATCCGCACCAAACAGTGACTCGTTTTGGATGCGTCGGCTTTTAAATGTATGCGTGCGGGTTTTCTGTGCCCCAAATGCGACAATTTTGCTTGTCTACATACCCGCTAAGATCAAAATGAGTTTCATCTGAAAAGATGATTTTTTTTGCCAAAATCGGCATCTTCTGGTGTAGGCTACTGCATGGCCAGCCGAGGCAGCCATTTGAATGAAATTATTAGCCATTATTAACCGGCAGGATTGTACTTTCAAATAATAAAAGAAATTTGAGAAAATATTCAGTGGGTTTTTTTTTAAACATTTAAAAAAAAAGTTATTTGGCGGACCCTTTAGATAATGCGTTGGCTTATTAGACGTGAGGCCTCGGTTCAAATCCCAGGTCAGGCATCTTTAATTAAACGAAATATGACAAAATATTTCTTCGGCGACCTCCTCTCAGTAGATTGCTATGAAAAGTTTCTCAAAAATCTGTTGTTCGGAGTCGTCTTTAAACAGTAGGTCCCACCACTCATGTATAAAAATGAACGCACACAACATACGTGGTGTTAGAAACTGGTTCGTAATCCTGACTAAAGGGATGTAATGAGCAAATATGTATGCATGTACGTATGTATTGAGTACAAACTAATTTGGCATAGGAGCTTAAGTACCACGCAGAAGTTACATTTCATTCTCGAGCCTTTATGGAAAAGGATTCGTGATTTAAATTTATTGTCCAATTATAGTTGTAGTTCACTGGCATTTGTAAAAGTTCTACGAAGACTATTTCCATCTCTTCAGTTATATTGTTGCATCACGTTCAAGTCCTTAATCCAATTCGATTTACTTGAAATACCCCCTGTCAAGCAAACAAATAGAAATTTCGATTTCTCTATTGTAGCTACTATTTAAGTTCCTCACCAGTTGATGTACCGGCACGTACAGTGGTGGCCTTATAATTAGAAACGACTTAGCAACATGTTTGTTTGTTAATTTGTTTTACAGTTTTCACTGTGTACCTGGGATCAAAGGCTTTGTTTGGAGAACGTCTTACATACGTTTTTCCATCAGATTGGTACAAATTAAACTTAGATTCGTCCCTTCAGAGAACTCTGTTCCAGAAACATCGTTTCTAATTATAATGCCACCACTGTACCTTTCGGACTAGTGTTAAACGGCGTATAAATCTACAGTGTTAGGGATTGGTAGTAATAGCGTTGGCTTCTCTTTTGCCTTCAATTTATACTCGTTTAATGTTTTACGTTTTACGCCCAGAAATGTTTCTTTAAACTTTTAATTCTCGTCAGTTTTTTAGTCGATTAATTTAGGGTAAAATAAATATTTTTCTCTTCTTTTTTCTGAAGCATTTGAAATCATTTGAATTATTTTTCTAAAAGCGAAATATTTGCTTCGTTCTTTGGAATCCTTTCCATTGAGTTAAAAGTGCTTTTAAAGGTTACCCCTTGAAAAACCTTCAAAAACCCTTCTACACAAATCGAATGAACTTGATTGGCTTTGTTTGTTATAAAGAATTCAGCAGAAGAAAAAAAAAACGCATTCATTCCAGTAACATTCATTCACAGCACAGAGAGAGGGAAGATGCCGATAAAATTTAAAATAGCAACGGCAATGGGGTGTAATAAAGATAAATAAGATAAATTCTAAAGACACTAAACTCTGCTTAAACGATGTTATCGTTAAACAAGAGTTTGTCGATTTCTTTAATGCACGAAACAAAAGAGCTATAAGTGTAGATAGAAGTGGGAAAAAAGAAAGAAAAATACAAGTAAATGGGAAAACTAAAGCTGTTTTAAAGTAAATGTTTTAGTAAAACAATAAAGAAAACGAAAAAAAAAGAAATCGAAACTAAAGTAGAACATCGAAAAGCTTTTTGCATAAACTCGAGAAGAAAATACAAAAACAACTTATAAAGGAAACATTTGGAATAAAAAACAACATTTACATTCCTTCTCTTACAGCAACGGGTTATCCATTTAGTACTTTTTAAACGCCTGAGGCCAAGTGAGACTATCACCTCTTAAATTTCTTACAAGTGAAGTATTCCTTGTTTAGAACGCACAATCATAGCTAAAACTAGCTACAAAAGTAGTGATTTGCACTTGTTAGTGATTATGGTGGCCATAACAGACCTACAGTACAAGGAAACATTACAGACTTGATCAGGAATAGGCATAATCACAGTGTAATCACTGTCGAAAGTATCGCTTCTGTTAGAGAAAGTGTGTCAAATAATACGAATTTATTGATTCCATGATATTGTTACGAAAATGAAAAAATCTAGATACTGGTGTTTTGTTTTTACATCTCCTAACATTAGAATTATAAACAAAAGCTATAAAAACAAAACAATGCATTAAACAAACCTGTTTACAAATTATCGTACTGCTTAATATAACAACAAATACCAGCATAACAAATAATAAACAAGTAAACAAAAATACGCCAACAACACTACAGAAATGGACGTAAACAAAATACACAAACAACACAGCAATAATAAATGTAAACAACGATATTTACATTTATAGAGATTTCAAGAAGGTGAAGTCATGAACATTTGCATTCAAAAACATTCAGCAGACTGTTTTCTTTGCCATATAAAAGTCAAGGTAAAGCAGGCGACAGAGTTAGTGAAGTTCAGTCAGTCTTGTGTGAAGAAGAGAGTAATCGCGGTTTGAATATCTCCGTTACAAAGATCTGTCGAATAATTGTCTAGTAATTGTTATTGAAATCGTCGTGGTCTAGTAGGTAGTGTGTTGGCTTATTAGACGAAAAGCCAGGGTTCGAGCCCCAGGCCAGGCATCAAAATAAAATACAAAAAGTATTTTTTCGGCGACTTCCTCTCAGGAGATTTCTGGCAAAAACTCTGAGAGTAAATAAAATTGCCATGAAAAGTTTCTCAAAAATCTGTCGTTCGGAGTCGACTTTAAACTGTAGGTCCCGCCACTCATGTATAAAATTAAGACACACAACATAAGTGGTGTGAGAAACTAGGACGTTGTACAATGGGTCAATTCGACCTCCGGGTACTGTACTTGTCTTAATTGACAAGTACACGTCCTCTAACCTAACCTAACCTAACATTAAAATTATAAACAAAAGCTACAAAAACAAAACAATGCAGTAAACAAACCTGTTTACAAATGATCGTACTGCTTAATATAACAACAAATACCAGCATAAACAAATAATAAACAAGTAAACAAAAATACACAAACAACACTACAAGAATGGACGTAGACAAAATACACAAACAACACAACAATAATAAATGTAAACAACTATGTTTGCATTTATAGAGATTTCGAGAAGACGAAGTCGTGAAAATTCACTTTCAGAAGCTTTCATCAAACTGTTTACTTTGCCATATAAAAGGCAAGGCAAAGCAGTAGTGAAGTTAGTGAAGTTCAGTCAGTCTTGTGTGAAGCCGCGGTGTGTTTGAAGAGAGTAATCGTGGTTTGAAGATCTCCGTTACAAAGATCTGTCAAATAATCGTCTAGTAATTGTTATTTTTTATGCAAAGGTTATAAACAGAGGAGTAACAAAGAAAAGCAATTGTTGTTGTTTACATCACGTTGTGAACAGTGGCACAAAGAATTGTGCGAATAATAAAGAATTTTAATTAAAAATAAACACAAATTTCTTTTTTTAGAAGGTAAAAGATAAAAACGTAACAAAATTTTCAGCTATTGGGCCTCATTTACGGGACATTATGGCGTATATTCTATTTAAATTTGTACCTCCATGCATATAAAATTCAATACGCCAGACAATTAAAGTCAGCTGTCCATTTACAACGCTGTTGATATGCCGATTAGATTCCAGAGCAAAAGGGTTTTTGGTTCGAATTTTTTAACGAATTTTTTCACTCATTTTTCACCAGGCAAAATTTTTTTCATATGGAAAAAGAAGAATCCAGCAAAGATTTTTAAAAATCCCACCGAAACTATCTTAAAAGGGTCGACTGCAGCAACTAATACCACCTCTAAGTAACTTGAATGGCGTTATATTTCCTTTATATTAGCGAGGAAATCGAGGAAATTGAATAACCCTTTATGAAATATAGAACAACCCAGTTAAAGATTGTTCCTATGCTTTAAAGTAGACCGCTCATAATCATACTCTTCATTCAAATCATGCTGCTACTCGCTCTTATTCGATTGCTTATTAATAAAGCGCACCACCACCACCACCACCACAAAATTAGTCAATTAGTATTGGTTACAAATCATTATCTCATGCTAACTAATTTGCTCTTCTTTCTTTCTATATTTCTCTTACTCTTTCTAGCTTTCAATTTGTTTCTTTTCCCCTTTCTCTTTCTTTCTTTCATTGTTTGTTTGTTTATTTGTTGCATTGACGACCACATGGTTTTAATGTAATTTGTTTTGGAGTATTTTTTTACGTTTTGCTATTGCCATGTTAAATGTTATCGGCTCGTTTAATTACTACAACAATAGCAACAATAATAGCAATTGCAACAGCAAAAGGGGGAAAAATATTTGAAATGTATGTGAAATATTGTTGTTGTTGTTGTTTGAGCCTTTTTGCTATGGAAGCATTATAACAGAAAATAACTGTGGTCAACACTTGAAAGTTGCTTCTATTTTTGCTATTTTGCTTTATATACACAAACACACACACACACACACGCACAGATAGACAACAAGTTGGTGGTTTCTGTTTTAGTGGTCGAAACGTTAATGACTGAAACAATGCCAACTATAAATAGGCGGGGAAAAAAAGAAACGAAAAATTTATTGCGAAATAATTCACTGGCAATGTAGACATACAAATAATGTTAAAGGGTTATGCATTCCAGAGGTGAAATAAAATAAGTCATACCACTTCTCTTCTTTTTCTTCCTAAGTTTTATTATCTGTGTAAACTTGATTTTAATTTTATCAGTGTTGCCTATTGACTTACAGCTCCATGATTGGCATCCTTATCTATCTATCAGATCTTTGATCTCAGAAACTTTCTTAACCAAAAACAGAAATCTCTTCTTAAGATGACATTTCTTATAGGGCTGGCAACGTGATCTGGTCACTGAGGATTGGAAGAGAACAGCTTTCTAAACCGCATTGTGGCAGAAGACAGGGAAGAAGACAACATACGAAACGAAGAGGAGAGACCGCCCGCTATCGCGCCTAAACCTAAGTGAAAACTGATACAGAGAGCCTCTGGAAGTTTGGTGATGGCAAGCAGTTTAGGTACATGCAGCAGGTGTTGTCCACCATTTTATTTCTTGGTCCATATCAAAAGGATAACCTCAGGATAACTAACGTGAAATCAGCCTTCTCCCCATGTTTTATACGATTTTATGGAGCGTAAAGTATAAGCGGTTAACTATCGGTGAAGATTGATGCTAGAAAAATGTAGTGCAGATCAGATACCCAAGAATCATACTATAAGGCAATGACATGGTTAAGCATATTAAAGGACAACTGATGTCGCTCGGATTTTTCATACAAAACTCGGAAGCCGTCCTGATGGTGGATGTGAAAGTGACAGACTATTACTCTGTTATAAGGATCAGATATTGAGGTTGTTTTTTAAACTTGTTGTGATGAATTGGAAAAGAAGCTTAAAACACCAAAGCGAAGTTCATATGCTCGGTTAGGTTAGGTTAGGTTAGAGGACGTGTACTTGTCAATTAAGACAAGCACAGTACCCGGAGTTCGAATTGACCCATTGTACAACGTCCTAGTTTCTCACACCACTTATGTTGTGTGTGTTAATTTTATACATGAGTGGCGGGACTTACAGTTTAAAGTCGACTCCGAACGACAGATTTTTGAGAAACTTGTCATGGCAATTTTTATTTACTTCTCAGACTTTTTGCCAGAAATATGCTGAGAGGAAGTCGACGAAGAAATATTTTTTTTCATATTTTCGTTTTGATGTCTGACCTGGGGCTTGAAGCATGATCTTACGTCTAATAGGACAACACACTACCTCCTAGACTTCGGCGACTCCAATCTCCTATCCATGTCTTATAAGGATTCATCGAGCAGAAAGTATAAGCGGCTAAAGCCTCTTTTAGGTAAACTAATTGGCAGCTATCAGTGGAGATTGGTGCCAGCAAATTCATACCAAATATTCAAGAGTCATACTATAGGACTATTACATGGTGAAGCACATTGAGGAACAACTGATGTCGCTTGATTGAAAATTCTGCAGCTCGGAAAGTACTTGATACATAACCCGGAAGCCGTCCTGATAGTGGATCTAAAAGTGTTCGACCATTACTCTGTTATAAGAGTCAGATATTGAGATTTGTTTGAAACTTGCTGTGATTAACTGGAGAAGAAGTACACAACACCAAAGCGATTAAAGTTAATATGCTCAGAAAATATTGTTACGAAAATGGAAAAAACCAGATGCTGGTGTTTTGCTTTTAAATCGTTTAACAAAAGCTACAAAAACAAAAACAATGAACTTGTTTACAAATTATCGCACTGCGTAATATAACAACAAACACCAGCTTAAAAAATGACGAACAAATTAACAAAAATATACCAACAAACACCAGCATAAAAAATGATAAACAAGTAAACAAAAATATACCAACAAACTCTACAAGATTAAATGTGAACAAAATACACAAACAACATTAATGAAACAACGATGTTTACATTTATAGAGATTTCGAGAAGGCGAAGCCACGAACATTCACCTTCAAGAACATTCATTAGACTGTTTACGTTGCCATATAAAAGGCAAGACAAAGCAGGCAACTTAGTTAGTAAAAGTTCAGTCAGTCTTGTGTAAAGACGCAGTGTGTTTGAAGAGAGTAATCGTTACAATGATCTGTTGAACAATTGTCTAGTAATTGTTATTGTTTATGCAAAGGGTGTAAACAGAGGAATAACAAACAAAGCAATTGTTTTTGTAACAACAAGTTGTGAACAGTGGCACACAGAATTGTGCGAATAATAAAGAATTTTAATTAAAACTAAACAAAATTTATTTTGATTTTATTTGCATTCTACGAGCTCATATTTTAAACGTTTTTAAAAGGTAAAAACTTAACAATATGATTCTGTTCTCTTCTCTTATTTTTCTATAAACAGCATTCTTCATTATAAAACTGAGTGTTTTATAGAAAAATACCACCTCTTTATAGAACATCCTATTGTCTGCAGAGTCCCATGTGTGTGCCTGTATATGTTTAAGTAGTTTTAGTAATTATTTGATAATGTGCGGTTTAAGTGAATTTGAATCGGCTTTAATTAAAAATAATTTGTTATGCCAACAAAGGCGTATGATTGATATTTAATAAGGAATCATAAAAATTATCAATCATACGCACCAGAGACAACTGTTGCTTGCTATGATGGACGGATGGAATGTTAAACATTAGCAATTTTCATAAAATATACGCTATTTTCAAATGATTATTATTATGATTGTGAATACTTAAGAACTTATTGAAAAATTTAATACCTTTTAACGAAATGGTGGTGGTGGTGTTATATAAGAGGCTTGCTTTGCCTTTTAAATTTAAGACTCTTTTGTTCAATCATTTTTCTTTTTTCTTTTTTCAAAAGAGTTTCGTTTATTTTAAAAGCTTAAGTAACTTGAAAAATTTATTTTCTCTTAGAAAAAATTTTCTGCGTTATTGTTTGATATTTTCAGAATTTTCTTATTTAAAGAAACAAAACCGAATTTCTTTATTTTTCCAGGGTTTCTGCAATAAAATACGAGTATATTGGTTATATTGTGGAAAATCAATCGCTAACTAAAGAAGAAAAACAGCTTTAAACAATAGTTATTAATATTGTTTGTTACTTTAGGAAAGTATCAAAAAAATTTTTAGGTTTTAACCCTTAAAGGTATTGCATCCATTGCATTGCCACATTATGATGAAGAATCCAAGCCTCAACAATACAGATGTGGACTCTTCTATATTGTCTGATCGTATTTAAGAATTCAATTGTCCCTCTGTAGAGAATTTTTCTTTTCCTTTAAAGGGTTAATTCTCTATGGTTTTGCGCTACTCTAGTTTGTGCCTCACTTTCTGCTAACAAAGTACAATAAAGAAGCTTTTTTCAATTAAGTGGGTATTTGAGAAGAATCTTCAAATATATTGAGTAGAAAACATGATTTATGCTGCAATACACAATACAAAAGACGAGGCCAGGCCAGAATAGAACAGCAAATAGTCAGCCAGTCAAACCGTCAACGAATTCAGTCAAGCAGCCAATACACAAGTGGTTGCTTCTTATTTAAGTCATGCCATATGGCACAAATGTTGCCAAGAGACGGAGTAAACTGTTGTAAAATCTATTGAGTTTTTTTTCTTCTACTCTTTATTATTTATTTCAATTCTAACGTTTTGCCAATAAGAAGAAGAAGAAGAAGCAAAATAAGAAGAAGAAGAAGTTGTTAAACATTTAATAGTTTATTTGCTAACCATGAATGCTTAAGTTCATGTTGTTGCTATTGTTATCAAAGAGTTCTTTCGCAGCGAAATAGTTTAAGAGGTCTTTCGCTACCAAGTTTGTTTTCTCGTTTAGCTTTGGTTTAAATAGCTGAGACTGTGTTCATTCATGGCACTTTGCTAGAAGAGTTTAACTTGTTTAAACTTTGGCGTTACATTACAGCCATAATCAGGACATGGCTGTTTCTTATGACGTTTTGAGCAAGAGGCTGTTATAGTCTAAGAGATAATGGTCATGTGTTTGTTTTAAATTACCTATGAAAAGTTGAGATATTATCAATGACTGGTTGCCAGTAAAGAAAGTAGAAAGAGTTGTACTAAAATTAAATAAAATAAATTAATAACAAAGCTAGAGCATCGGTAATTAGTTTTGATGGCAATTTTTATTTACTCTCAGAGTTTTTGACAGAGTTTTGCTAAGAGGAAATCGCCGAAGAAATTTTTTTCATATATTGTTTTGTTCGACATGTCTGGGCTGGGGTTTGAACCTCATATGTATTAATCCAACACTCTACTTACTAGACTAGGACGACAACTGGTCGTAATCCTGCCTAAAAAGCCAATTAATTGACAAATTAAAAAAAAATAATTCCAATTAGGAGGAATATAACCGAATTATTCTAAAAAGAAATGTTGTCTTATCAACAATTCATTGTATATTTCAATACAGACGTCTTTCCGCATACAGAACATTTTTTAATTAAAAATTTTAATCTACATTGTCCATGGATTGAACGCTTTTTACTATAAAAAAAATTTCGCCTTATGCATAGGCAACACAATCTAAAAAAATTTCGCCTTGCTATAGGCAACATATTTTATTTTATTTTTTAATTACTGTTTATGGCTTAAGTATTGTTTTTAGAGAATAAAATCCAATATTATCGCATTTATTTTCAAACTTAAAATAAAAATTTTGTTATCCTAGTACAAAACAAATTTTTATGTTCTACGAAGTCATTTACATTTTATCAAACAATTTCCTTTTGTTCTATTTAATTTGCAAATTTTCATTCTATTTAAAATAATATTGTAACACTGTGATATCAAAGCCATTATTTTTTTCTATTTTAAACTAAAAACAAAGGAAACAAAAGCAACACAACAGTTCAATGGTAACAAAACTTTAAACTTTTCTACCATATTTTGAAATTTTCAAAAATAAACTCAAATGCTTTGCTCCCCTTCTTTATTTAATACAATGTTCAACATTAGAAGACTTATTTTATACAGAAACTACAATGATACAAAGGCATCTAGGAATGTGAGAAGCTGGTTTAGTACTGTAAGCTCAAATAAGATAAACATTCACCCCAAAAAGTATGCTTCACTTTTCCATTATTCCTAACTCTGAAAGATAGTCTTAAAAGGTATAAAACTTTGAAATTGTAAATGAATATTTGCAGAAGCATTACAATACAATCGAAACAATTGAAAAACAAGAAACAAGAGCTGGGCTGGCAATTGTTGATGGGAAATTCGAAAAATGCAAAACTGGTAAACTGCTAACGATGAAACGAAACAGAAGAAGAGGCTTATCAGCATTTTACTTTTATAGAAAATAAATGGCTAAAGGTATTTAATAAGGATTTATAGAATAAGAATAGAATAGAAAATAAGACCAATGAACGAGGCAAAATGTTAGAAAAGTTAAAATACCAGGAATAATTTTCCTTTTTGATTATTTTAGCTCAACAAGTTGGGCAGATAAAACAAGGTTTTTTTGTTTTGTTTTATTTAAAAGGATTAAAAAGGAATTGACATGAAAGTAAAATGCGAAGTTGGTTGCCATTTTGGTAAACTTGAATTGATAGTTTAAATTATTTAAATTAGAAATAAATAGTAGTAATAACTTCAGGCTGCACAGCTTAAAGAAAATCCTGCAATAGGAAAACATTTTTTCCTAGAAGCTTTAGGTTTCTTGCATTATGGAATTAAATCCAAATCTTTTGTTATAAAGGGTGTTTTTTATAGAGGTATAGAACTTTAAGTTGCAATAAAACAACGATAGATTATTCGATTGACATGAATTTTATTTATCCGAAAGATAATCTCGTGGCATTACATTTTAAATATGATTTCTGGCATATGACCGCCACGGCTGGCGCGGATGTAGTCCAATCTGGACGTCCAATTTTCGATGACTTTTTCCAACATTTGTGGCCGTATATCGGCAATAATAAGGCGAATGTTGTCTTTCAAATGATCAAGCGTTTGTGGCTTTACCGCATAGACCAATGACTTTACATAGCCCCACAGAAAGTACTCTAGCGGTGTTAAATCACAAGATCTTGGAGGCCAATTCACCTGTAACGTTCTGGCCACCATCGTTTTTGAAAAAGTACGGACCAATGATTCCACCAGCTCATAAAGCGCACCAAACAGTCAGTTTTTCTGGATGTAACGGTGTTTCCACATACACTTGAGGATTACCTTCACTCCAAATGCGGCAGTTTTGTTTGTTGACGTAGCCATTCAACCAGAAGTGCGCTTCATCGCTAAACAAAATTTCGCTTATGAAAATCGGGAACAACGGTAATCTCGTTTTGGGCCCACTCGACGAATCTACGCCTTACTTGATGATCGTTTGGCTTCAAATCTTGCACGAGTTGGATTTTGTAAGCACGCAAACCAAGATCCTTCCGCAAAATCTTCCATAAAGTGGATGGACACAGATCCAATTCCTGTGCTTGATGGCGGATGGACTCATTCGGGTCTTCCTCAATGCTACGCTCTACAGCAGCAATAGCTTCTTCTGTACGCACCGTACAGCGTCTCTGGGGATGCGAGTTATCAATAAGAGTAAACGTGGTGCGAAAACGTTCCATGGTTAATCGAATTAACTGCTCTGATGGACGATTTTGTCGACGATAAAATGGACGTAGTGCGCGATACGTTTTCCTCACAGAACCATTATTTTCGAAATAAAATTGCACTATTTGCAAGCATTGTTCAGGCGTGAGTCTATTCATGATGAATTGCCAAACCAAACTGAGAATAAATCACTTGACAGCTGTTAAATCGGTCGCCATCTTGAAAAGTAATGCCAACTTAAAGTTCTATACCTCTGTAAAAAACACCCTTTACAAATATAAACATAATTCTTCTTTTTTTCCTGAAAAATTATACTAAAAGGACACATTACATCATGATTTTTTTCTCTCGTAGTTCCCATTTATTATTTGCACTTAAAACGTGAGCTGGCAAAGAAATTATTTTTAATGTTCCAGTTCTTTTTTCCAAAAATTGCACTACCGATGTTATGTGTGCTGAAACATACAATAATTATTTCAAGTTTTTAATGATGTGTTACATTATGTTGCTTTGTTGCTGATGGATTTACAAACAGCGCTTGAAAAGATTTCATTTTTAGCATTCTGCTTTCCTTTTTTCCTTTTTTTTTATAATAATGCTGAAGGGCTTGGTTAAAATAAAATAAAATGAAATGAAAAGAAGGAACTTGAAAAAATGATTTGTAGGGAATTCAACTCAACATAATGATGTGTTTGTTGTTTCCTTTAAATACAACAGCATATTTTTTATTATCATTACGAGTATAAGAACAAGTGTTTTTTTTTGTAGCTTACTTTGCTTTATGTAAAGATAACCCAGCATATGTTTGATGTTTTTTTCACATATTAAATCAGAAGTTAAAAAAAGTGTTGCTGGTTTATAAGCTGCCAAGTTTACTTATGTGTAAAATAACTTGTTGTTGACACTCAAGTAATGGTAGCCAAAATGAAAACAAAAAAAAAATTGAGACACGCACTTTGTTATTATTCCACTAACTCTAGAGTACGTATGTATGTTATTAAAAGAAACACTCGCTCTCTCATTGTAGTTCTCTGCTGTCCTCTTACTCCGTTTTTTCTTCTGTTAAGTAGAAATATTAATGTTGGCAAACATACATAAATATACATTTAACGACTACTACAAATGCTGCCACTGCTGCTACTTCAAACTGCCAGCCATCATTACTATTTTCAGTACTTTACTCTCTCTCTGTTTTTTTGTTTTACTGTTACTTGTATTACAGCAACTACGATTTCTACTCTGTTGTTTTTTTTCTTACTCAAATGCAATATGTTGGTCACATTAACACCATGAAAAATGTTGAAAGCTGAAAGCAAAAACAAAAATCAGTAAATTTGTTACAGTGTAAGGCAAGAGAGTAAACAAAACAAAAAAACAAAGAAATTAAAACGAAGTAGAGAAAAATAATGTTAGAGAAGACATCATAATAATTATAATTACGCTCACACACTTGTCGTCGCCGTTGTTGTTGTTGTTAAGTGTACTATACTCTTCTATACACACACACACATAGTTTATAGCAAAACTAACATTTATATTACAAAACATAAGTACTTAAGACAAGTGGTGACATTAAAACGATGTTTTAATGTTGCTGAAAACAATATTTAAGAGACTATTTGTGTGAGCCACTGTGCAAGAGAAGGATCGACAATTTGTGTGTGTATGAGCGTAAGTGTATATGTGTAAATTTATTTTATTAAGGCACTTAATAGTTGAAATTGTAAGACATTCTCACAAACATTTAGCAGAGATTAAAGTCTTATTAAATTTAATAGAGTTGTTATGAAAATTAACCATAAAATATCAATTGTTTGACTATAAGGATTTAAACGTTTATTTAAGCAAATTATTGCAAATGTTTTTTTTTTCCATTTTTGCAGATAATTTTTTATAGACAAAGTTTGATGGCATTATCAGGTATTAACATTTCAACAAAGTGAATAGAAATTCCATAAAAAGGAATCTGTTAAGTATTGGATTGAAAAGAAATGAAACTTATAAGGAAGGAAATAAGAAAAGTAATCTGTGTTAAGACTTTCGCCGTAATCTACTAGGTAGTGTGTTTGTTTATTAGACATAAGGCCACGGTTCAAACCCCAGGTCAGACATCTGGAACATAATGAAAAAATATTTCTTCGGCGACTTTCTCTCACCAGATTTCTGGCAAAAACTCTGAAAGTAAATAAAATTGCCATGAAAAGTTTCTCAAAAATCTGTCGTTCAGAGTAGACTTTAAAAACTGTAGGTCATGTACATATAAAATTAACACACACAACATAAGTGATGTGAGAAACAAGGTCGAAATCCTGACTGAAGGGTTGTAATGACCAATTATGTATGTATGTATGTATGTAATCTGTGTTTAAAGGGTAATATATAGGTGAGCCAACGCTTTTAGATTCTTTAACGGTCAAGATGTTCCTCTAAAATATAATCAAAATATTCGGAAGACTGTAGGGATTATTAGTTGGTATTGACGGAGGAATCAGAAAGCTTTTCGTAAATCAAAGAATGAGTACGATTCCATTCTTCAGAGTTGGAAGCCTACGCTACAGACCAGGATTGACTGAATAAACAAGTTGATTGGGATTAAATACAGAAGCCTATTAAGAGCCTCGGAAAAGGATGTGCCCATCGTCCTACATACATACATACATAATTGGTCATTACAACCCTTCAGTCAGGATTACGAACTAGTTTCTCACAACACTTATGTTGTGTGTGTAAATTTTATACATGAGTGGCGGCCCCTACAGTTTAAAGTCGACTCCGAACGACAGATTTTTGAGAAACTTTTCATGGCAATTTTATTTACTCTCAGAGTTTTTGCCAGAAATCTGCTGAGAGGAAGTCGCCGAAAAAATACTTTTTTGTATTTTATTTTGATGTCTGGCCTGGGGCTCGAACCCTGGCTTTTCGTCTAATAAGCCAACACACTACCTACTAGACCACGGCGACTTCAATGCCCATCGGCCTAGCGACCCCAATATCGGTTGATATCTAAAATTTTCTTTGGATTATGATGCTCGTAACTCTCTCTACTGCCTGCTACCACACTATTGCATTGTAAGTAATTATAAACCTTACTATTGGCCTGTGTGCCCAGGCAATTCTCACCACTGCCTGTAAGTATTTATAAACCTTACTATTGGCCTGTGTACCCAGGCTATCAAAACCGGTGCAACAACATACTCGTATAACCTCAAAGTATAATTCTTTTCGAATTAATATTAAGCATACGCCTCGTGTAATCAACAGTTCTCTTCGATAATTCAATTGAAACTCTGTTCAAATAATTTTCAATTAACATTTCCTTATTAAATTAATTCATTTCAATTTAAGTTCGGCAATAAATAAATTTAATTTCATTTCTTTTATTACGTAAGAAATCAATTTTCCTTGAACTCTCTCTCTCTCCCTCTCTCTCTGTCTTTCTCAGTGTTGAACACTTTTCATATAAAAAGTAATGGCTGGCCATAGATTTCGAATTATTGAAAACGTTCCCTGTGTATCTCCTGTAAAATGGCCATCACAATAAAAATCCAATTGATAGTTAAACTAAAAACAACAACAGCAATAACAACAGACAGAGAAAAGAAAAGAATTAAATAAAATAAAATACCATAATAAACATTACAGTAAAGGAAAACCAAATTAAAGAAAAAAGAAAACAAAGCTGTAAAGAGTAAGAAAGAGTAAGAAAGAGAAGCATTTGCTAGTATAACTCCACCTTAAGTGGTTGAATATCGTTAAAAACAAACGAGCAGGCAATGCCCAACAGGAAGACACCTGAGTATAATAGTTATTGCTTTTCGTATTGTCTGACCTGACCTGTCTTGTCTCTTGTCTTTAAGATAAGAATTCTAGCAAAAGAAAAATAGTGGACAAGAGGATTTTATGGCAAGAAAAATGTAAAAAAAAATGGAAAGAAAGAAAGAAATTGTAGCAGTTAATTGGATAATAACAATAAATTTGATATGGTAAGGAACGAAAATCGCCAGGGATATTCAAGCAAAGAAAATGGAAAATGGAAAATATACATTAAATGGCACATTAAAGAAATTGGTTAAAGCTATTGTTGGTTAAAGAGACTGTCTTGGCCTAGTACCCTAAAGTAAAGATCTACAAGATTACACAAAATTGAGTCGTCAAGTTAAAGTATTGACCATTAAACCACTCATCCCGCACTTAAGAAAGATTTTTTGTTATGTACCGTGGTCTGACAGATGGATTGGCTGGCAGCTCTTTGCCCTGCTGTCCCTAAGACATAATTTACAAACTGTATGACTTAAGGTCTTGCAAAGGTTCTTAACGATATAAGGAAATACAATTTAAAGGCCACTTACTAAAGAATTAAACTTGTCGGGAGGGTAGCTTTCATACTACTGATAGGCCCAGAATATTTTTGTGGAGTACAAAGAGGAGTTTGCGCTTAGAAAACTTCTTCTCAAAACAGATGGCTTTGAAACAATCTAAACGCTGGCTAGGCATCTATTTTAGAAAGAGGTTGAGTCTGGTGTCAGATTAATTAGTAAAGCTTTAGAATAAGCATGAAATATATATGTACGGAATAGGAAACGATGCGAGTCTAATACGCAGATATATGATATGTGATATGCCACCAATTACAAAGCATTGACATGAGGCCATAGATATTCAGCTTAGCGTTGATAAGTTTAGTTGGTCTTCTTTCATATAGGATTTTTTTTACGTTGGATAAAGAATTTACTTATCATCACCGGTTATGATTTCCTGAGAAAGTGAAACCCTTTATGGCCTTCATGTGACAATGATTTTTTAATTTTTCATGTCAAACACAACACTTCTGATCTATCTTGTATAAGTTTAATTCGATGGAATACACATACATACATACTGTTACGAAAATGAAAAATCAAGATACTGTTTTGCTTTTACATCGCTTAACATTAAAATTATAAACAAAAGCTACAAAAACAAAGCAATGCACGTAAACAAACCTGTTTACAAATTATCGTTCGGCGTAATATAACAATAATGAAGTCGCCGTGGTCTAGTAGGTAGTGTGTTGGCTTATTAGACGAAAAGCCAGGGTTCGAGCCCCAGGCCAGACATCAAAATAAAATACAAAAAGTATTTCTTCGGCGACTTCCTCTCAGCAGATTTCTGGCAAAAACTCTGAGAGTAAATAAAATTTCCATGAAAAAGTTTGTCAAAAATCTGTCGTTCGGAGTCGACTTTAAACTGCAGGTCCCACCACTCATGTATAAAATTAATACACACAACATAAGTGGTGTGAGAAACTAGGTCGTAATCCTGACTGAAGGGTTGTAATGACCAATTATGTATGTATGTATGTATGTAATATAACAACACACACCAGCATAAAAATGTGGTAAACAAGTAAACAAGAATCCACAAACACTACAAGAATAAATGTAAACAACGATGTTTAAAACGATTTTTACATTTTTAAATATATTGAGAAGGCAAAGTGACGAACATTTGTCTTCAAGAACATTCATCAGACTCAGATGGCAGGGTAAGCCATATAAAATCCAAGGCAAAGCATGCGAGTGAGTTAGTGAAGTTCAGTCAGTCTTGTGTGAAGACGGGGCGCGTTTGAAGAGAGTAATCGTGGTTTGAAGATTTCCGTTACAAAGATCTGTCGAATAATTGCCTAGTAATTGTTATTGTTTATGCAAAGGGTATAAACAGAAGAATAACAAAGTAAAGCAATTGTTGTTGTTTACATCAAGTTGTGAACAGTGGCACACAGAGTTGTGCGAATAATAAAGAATTTTAATTAAAAACTAAACACTAATTTATTTTTATTTTATTTGCAATCTACGAGCACATATTTTAAACGTTTTTAAAAGGTTAAAACGTAACAATCATTACAACCCTGTAGACAGGGCTATAAGCTAGCTGCTCACACCATTTATGTTGTGTGCGTTAATTTTTTACATGAGAGGCGAGCCCTACAGCTTAAAGTCGACTCCGAATGACAGATTTTTGAGACACTTTTCATGACAATTTTATTGCCACAAATCTACAGATAGGCAGTCAGAGAAGAAATATTTTTCGCATTTCGTTTTGTTGGAGATGTCTGACTTGGAGTTTGAACCGTGGCCATTCGTCTAATAAGTCAACACACTATCTAGTAGACTAAGGCGACTTCAGAACAATGCGTATAAGTGTTATGAAATGTGTAATCATGTTTCTCATAGCTTTAATTGGCCTTTGAAGCAACATAGTTCAACATGATTTCTTGGAACGGAATGATTTCTTACATGTCTTGTTGATTTTCCCCTGCTGCTGCTAATCAGCCTTCTGCTACGCAGTACTGCATATATGTAAATGTTATTCAGCTATTTTTATTGTTGCTTACGTATACAGCTCTCATTACAAAGTAAGAATTGAATATACTTGTACTTGGATTCCTTTAACACATACATGCACATAGAATACATGCACATATCCCAGCCAGCATTTTTTGAAAATTTTAATCAAATTCGAGTCTTTTTTGATTCTTCTGCGCGATTGAAAAGCAAGAATATGCGCTCATTTTCTGATCATAAAAGACTCATTTGTCGGGAGAAAAATGTTACTACGGGCGACTCTTTTCAAAAAATCGTTTATGAGTCATTTTCTATATTAATTTGGAGTAATTTTCGATGCGTTTTCGAATAGTTTTGCGATCATTTTTGAATCGCTTTCTGATCATTTATTAGTTGTATTTAACTTCGTTTACGCTTCTTTTTCGAATCGTCTTTCAGTCATTGTTTAATCGCAAGCGAGTCTTTTGTGCGTAATTTATCAGTATGTTTAGGAGTCCTTTTATTGTCATATATCAGTCATGTTTGTATTAATCTGGACTCCTTTTTGCGTCGTTTATGATTATAATTTGAGTCCACTTTTAGCGGACCCCAACAACTAATCAAGGTGGCAAAAAATGAAAATGCATTGGCCATCTTTAAAGGCATACAACGAAAATATTGTTAAAATCCGACTTTAGCCTAGCCTCCAGGCTAATAAGGGCTTAGGGCTTCATACATACGGACATACATAATTGGCTATGAACGATAAAATGGAATTCTTTTTGGTTATACGTTTTTAGCACTTACACACTACACTACACAACTTTTATTTTCCCTTTTCCCGGCACACCGCGAAAGTGTTAATGCTACCAAGGACGAAAATAAAATGCTCGATTTACTCCTATATGCTCCTTCACAACCCTCAAATTAAATAACTTGATTAAGTCCGCAGAAGACCTAAAACTTTCAGAAATATTTTCCTATTGAGTGCCCTGGTAGTCTAGTCGGTAGTGTGCTAGACTATTAGCGTGAGGGTCGTGGCTGCGATTTCCACCAGAGACTCTGGTCTGTGACACTACACCGAGTCAATGGTCAAGTTACTCTGCTCGTATATAATTAAAATATAATTTGCAGTTTTATTGTAATAAATAAATAAATAAATATTTTCCTAGTCTTCACGATTTCAAAAATTGTGCTTTAAAAGGGGGAAATTTATGGACTTGCTTTGAATCCGATGACATTGCCTATTATTTTCTATTATAAAATTATAAAACCAAAAATTATAAACCAAATAACTTATACTGGGTTTTCATATTGCAATATGTATACATTTTATTTAACCAACCTGACGTATGAGCGATATTTAATATTTTTATATCAAATTAATATCAAGTATACGCTGTGTATTACAAATGTTTACCTTTTTAATAATATTTCGTATTTTATTTTATTCAACAAAGTTTTTGTTGTTAAAAAACAAACAAAATAAAATAAAAAATTTGAATAAAAAAATGTATGTAAATAAAAATAAATACAATATTAATAATGATTTATTAAATTAAATTTTTATGTCATGATAAATGGCATTTCAATAAAGTTGTGTTAAATTATTGTTATGCCCTCACTTATGTTGTGTTGTTTTTTTTTTGTGCACTTCTGCTTTGTTTTTTAAATAAATTTCCATATTATTTGCTATTTGAACAATTGTTAAGGACCTGCCTGTATATTTTGCAGGAAAAAAATAAAGGAAATTACCAGAAACAATACAATACAAACCCAACTGAAAAGAGAGAGAGAGAGCAGGAGAGAGAGAGAGGAAGGGAGAGAGAAATAAGTAAAATAATATGAAATAAAAAAATTTAAATTTCCAGTGCCAATATATGGCAAGTTATGCTGAAATATGGAGCAAGCAAGAGAACCCTTCAATAGTTATACGAATTTTTATTCAAAAAAACCTTTGGAATTATGTGACATAACATTCATGTACATATGTATGTATATACGTAGCTGCCGTTTAATAAGAAATGATTGATGGCAGCCATTTAAATCAGGAAAATATTTTTCCACTCCCCTCTCTTTTTACTTTTTGTATACTCATCATGCGTTTTTTTTTATTGTGCATATTTTCATTGCATATAGTTTTTGTTTCATTTGCTTTTGTTTCTTTTATTTGTTTATCGTTATTTTTAGGTACCCATAATATTATTTTTATGGTTATTGTGTACCCTCTGTTCTCATATTCTCTGTTGCATATTATTTCGTTCTTTTATTCTTCTTTTTTTTGTTTTTGTATTTTTGAGGAGCCATAAAATAAAAGTTTTCGCACCAGAAAAACTGGCAAAACAATTGACATGCCATACATATGTATATGCTAACCCAGCAAAAAATTTTATAAACGTTTACTTCGTAACGTTTTTTGGTACGTTACATAATTGGTCACTACAACCCTTCAGTCAGGATTATGGACCTAGCTTCTCACACCACTTATGATGTGTGTATTAATTTTAAGTGGCGGGACCTACAGTATTTTTAAGAAACTTTTAATGGCAAGTTTTTGCTAGAAAGCTTCTGAGAGGAAGTCACCGAAAAAAATATTTTTTTTTATATTTTCGTCTTGATGTCTGACCTGGGGTTTGAATCGTGGCCATACGTCTAGTAAGCCAACACATTACCTACTAGACTACGGCGCTTTCCACACTTTTAATACATTTGATTTAAAAATGTTTGTTGGTTTTGCTTTTTTATTTCCTTTAACAAATACCAGCCATATTTTTATGAATTGTTTGCTCTTTATAAATGAACATTAAATAAATAACGTTTAAATGACAGTTAAATACACATTCATACACACACACACACACACCACCATCAATAACAATTGAACTATTTTAAATATCCATGTGTTTGTTTGTTTGTATATGCAAATAAAAGTATGATGCCAATGGACTGAAAAAAAAGCACATAACAATGTACCAGCATATTTGAATGCATATAAATGCATATTAATGCATATTTCTGGGACGAGAGAGGCTTTAAAGTAAAGAGTATTGAACGTTAGTTTTAATGGATAGGTTGCTATTAGCTGGCTTAGTTGATGGCAGAATGGTAATGCTAATAGAAAATATACTTAAGATCTACCATTTTTTCTGTGATCCTATTCCAGACATAGCTGCCAGATAAATGAGGCATCAAATCGGCAAATATTTGAGAAAAAATCGTCAAAATTGTCAAAGACGTTTTTTGAAATCGTCAAAAATCGTCAGAAAAAAAAATATAAATAAATTAAAAGTTTTTAAAAACCAAAATTATTTGTATTGTAGTAAAACATGTAAAGTAAATGGGTATATGTACATATCTGAGTTCAAAAATAAAAGATTTAAAAAAAATTGGTTAGATATTAAAAGCTAGCATTCCTCATCCTCATTTATTAATTTTTTTCCAAAAACGGAGTTATTTTATATCATTTTCAGGAAAAAATTGTTTAAGGATTAAACAATCTATCCCAGTGTTGTTTATTGACATATAAGGGCAGCAATAATAATACATCATCTTCATCTATGGGTGGTATAAATATTGAGGAGTCAGAAGCTCTTGACATTCTGAGCATGAAAATTCAGTGTAATGCTGACACATTTTTCAGTTCCTTCTTAAGATATTATCATCTGATCTTACTATTTACACCGTTTATAACCGACAAAGAATGGAATACAACTGTCATGTATTGGTTGGTGCCTCAACGTCTATTTTGCGGTTTCTCGACCGTGTACAGAAGAGCCCGTAGTAGCTCGTTAATGACGGTAGTGTATCCAACTCCATTGAATCATTGGGGCATCCTTGCAATGTGGTTTGTATTTCACTGTTCTGTTGCTACTATAAAAGGATTTTGCTCGAACGAAATAAGGGGACTTTCCCGAAAATCATTTATTCCTACATAACGCTCGTCTTTCTCGGGCAGCGCATCCCTATGTGGTCGATGGATCGCACACTGCATTACAGTAAAAATACGTTTCTTAGTCGGACTATCCGTATGTGGAACTCAATTCCTGCAGAGGTCTTTCCTGTTAGTTATGGTATAAAAATATACAAGCCTATAATAAACACTGTTCTCTGTTTCCTTCTGCTCATAACATAGTTCCCAACACAATGCCATCCATTCCCTGAGTGTTGGTCGTACGAAAAAAAAAATAACGATGCTTGCCTTTGTTCTTCCGATGGCAATTTTAGAAGTTATACTAGCATTTTTAAAATTGCAACGACAAGTGATAGATTATTCTCAACTACGACGTTATTTAGGAGTAATTTTTCAGCTTTTAAGGGATTAAAAAGGAATAAAATACAGAAAAATCATCGCCAAATCCAAAATAACTTAAAATATAATACTTTACTCCTTGTTTTTACTAACATAAATTTCCAATAGTAACAATTGCAAGTAAAAACAAAGCTTAAAGTGGCTTTTAATGTTCTAAAGTAAAGAACATGATGTAAATTTTTAATTTTTAAAAATCGTCAAAATAAGGGCATAAATCGTCAAATCGTCAATATGATATTTTTGGAGCTCAAAATAGTCAAAATGACGATAAATCGTCAAATCTGGCAGCTATGATTCCAGATCTGGAATAATAACTAGAACTCACTTCTAAGATAACTAATCGTCCAAGCCAAAGAATCGTACATAGCGACAATGCACAGACCTCGCCTTTTTAGCTTGTAATACTCGAAAAACCACAGCATTTAAAGCACCACTTTTGTAAGAAGTTTTAACAATTTTGATGGCTGCTTCAGCCCTTAAACAATCCAGAAAACATTTCTAAGAAATTTCCTTCATGTCTCGGCCGCCATTAGTGCTTTAAAAAAAATTGTTTTTCCAATAGGGTGTGAAAAGAATGTTCGTACCGAATATTTTATTATTTCTTTCAGTATATTTTTCAAAAACCATCAGGATCATTGTAAATTGAGTAAAACGATTAATCATTTATTACGAAAAAATATTAAAAATATGAACGTAAATATGTAAAACAATTTGCCGTATAATAAAAAATTGAAATACAATAGAAATTTATTATTGCAGCAGAAAACCAAAATAATTAAATGGAAATACTTGTTATTGTTAAAATAACGTTTGTATATTAAAGTTAAAGGCAAAACAACAAAACATTACTGAAAGATTGTATCTACTTTCTCAATTCGAAAAGAAATTCAACCGAGGCACATCTTTTCCATCGAATATATTGTTACGCAAATCGGAACGACCTAATATCGTTTAACAACAAAAACGATAAACGAAAGCCACACGATACAAATACACACATATATGTACGACGAACCTGGTTGCGCCTGGTACCAACAACAACATGTATGTGACAAAAAGGGATAGACAACATAAGCAAAGTACACAAACAACAATGTATTAGCAATAGAGCTCTCGAGAAGGCGAGATCGCGAACCTTCCACTTCAAGAATGTTCGTTAGACTGGTTGTGTCGGACTATAAAAGGGCTGGACAAAGCAGGCAGCAAACAGTCAGTGATAATTCAGTCAGCCTTGTGTGAAGACGCGTTGCGGTTTGAACGTATGAGTGGTATTGCTTGCAAAAAGGTTGTAAGCAGAGAAGTTCTAACGTACAGTTGTTAGTGTTAATGCGGACAGAAGTGTGAACTAGAATATTGTACTAGCAAATTATTGTTGTATTGTTAAGTTGTATACGGTGGCACACAAAAGTAGTGTAAAGAATAAAGAGAGTTTAAGAGAAAATAAACACATATTTGTTTTTACTTTGTTTGCAATTAACGAACTCGTATTTAAACGTTTTCAAAAATGTAAAAACATAACAATATATACAGTGGACAGCAAAAGTCTTAGTACGGCAATATATTTTAGCAATTTCATGAATTTTAGCTTAAAGTTTGTATACAAATTTATAGTTTACGTATTTATTTTATTAATTTATTTTTGTTTTATTATAAAACAAACAATTTTTTAATGTTTTTCATAAAACAAGAGAAAAATAAGGAAAAGTTTCAGATGTTTTCATAGGTACCCCCAAGCAGACCCTGAGTAAATTTAAAATTCAAAGGTCGAGTATAGGGAAATGTTATTCCTTGTATTTAGTAGAATATCCCTTAAGGCCAAGCATTCCATTTAACCCATTTGGAATTGAATGTACAAGTTTTGTTTAGTGTTTTCTGGTGGCACCAAGAACAAGTTTTTCGGTTGACTTTTGTTTGAGGTTTAGCGATTACGTAACCGTTCTTTCAAATGATCTCCTAAATACTCTCTTGAAGTCATATCGGGAGTTTGTGCAAAAGTATTAAGCCTGTGGGGAGTTTTTTTGTCGAAATATATTGCCGTACTAAGACTTTTGCTGTCCACTGTATATTGAAATATAGGCTAGTTGCCATAGTCTAGTAGGTAGTGAGTTGGCTTATTAGACATCAAAACGGAAATATGAAAAAATATTGTTACGCAAATGTAGACGACCTAATATTATTTCACATGAAAACATCGTTTAACATTAACGATAAACAAAAGCTGCACACACGAATATGTACAACGAACCTGGTTGCATATACCAACAACAACATGAAATGAAAGGAGACCGACAAGTATGAAAGAAAACCAACAACAACAAGCATGAGAGAAAAAGGGATGGACAAGTGTGCAAAATCCACAAACAATAATGCGATCGCTATAGAATTCTCCAGAAGACGAGAACAAGAAACATTCACATCGAGAATGTTCATCATACTGATTACGCGCGTATATAAAAAGGCAAGACAAGGCCAGCAGTTAGTCAGTAAGAAATCAGTCAGCCTTGTGTGAAGTTGCGTGTGAACAAAACAAGTCCTGATTGTAAAGATCTAGCGAGTAGTTGTGTAATAAGAATAACGAGTAAACAGATTGTTATTGTTATATCGTTAAGTTGTATACGGCGGCACACAAAAGTAGTGTAAAGAATAAAGAGTTTAACTGAAATTAAACACATATTTGTTTTTACTTTGTTTGCAATTTACGAACTCATATTTAAACGTTTTTAAAAAGGCAAAAATGGAGCAACATTTTTCGGCAACTTCCTCTCAGCAGATTTCTGGCAAAAACTATAAACTATTTTGTAAGCACGCAAACCAAGATCCTTCCGCAAAATCTTCCATAAAGTGGATGGACACAGATCCAATTCCTGTGCTCGATGGCGGACTCATTCGGGTCTTCCTCAATGCTACGGGTCTTTCTCAATGCTACGCGTCTTCCTCAATGCTACGCTCTACAGCAGCAATAGCTTCTTCTGTAGGCACCGTACAGCGTCTCTGGGGATGCGAGTTATCAATAAGAGTAAACGTGGTGCGAAAACGTTCCATGGTTAATCGAATTAACTGCTCTGATGGACGATTTTGTCGACGATAAAATGGACGTAGTGCGCGATACGTTTTCAGCACAGAACCATTATTTTCGAAATAAAATTGCACTATTTGCAAGCGTTGTTCAGACGTGAGTCTATTCATGATGAATTGCCAAACCAAACTGAGAATAAATCACTTCACAGCTGTTAAATCGGTCGGCATCTTGAAAAGTAATGCCAACTTAAAGTTCTATACCACTATAAAAAAAACACCCTTTATAAGAGTAAATAAAAATTGCCATGAAAAGTTCCTCAAAAATCTGTCGTTCGGAGTCAACTTTAAACTGTAGGTCCCACCACTTGTGTATAAAATTAATAGACACAACATAAGTGGTGTGAAAAGCAAAGGCATAATCATGATTATAATGACCAATTAGATATGTATGTACTCGTATGTATGTATACGCCTTGTTCTACAATGCAGAAATGAAATCATTTCTCGTGCAAAAATTAACACTTTATCTTGCCAATTTATCATTTTGATCGTTACATAAATTTCATTATTAAAATTTAAGAAAAAGAATAGAAAAAGCAAATCTGATGAGATATAAAAAAACTATTTCATCACTTTATGACAGCGTCATAAAGAAATCAAAAGTACTTAACGTCTAATAAAACTTCATTGGTATTCTCCCTTGCTTGCTGATTTTAAGCGACACAAAAACTACAATCATGTTCATGATCAAACGTAAATCACATCAATTCAAATCTTTAAATCTTTCAAAGGACAAAAAAAACAAAATCAAAAAAAAGATGGAAAATCCAATGAAAACATGAAAAAAGCAGGGGGAGGAAAAGCTGTCAAATGATTTATTTAACACTCTCACATAACATTTTGAAAAGATATCGAAATCAAACTCAATTATATTTCAAATTACCACCATCAGGAATGGAAAAAAAGGACACAGAGAGAGAGAGAGAGAGAGAGAGAGAGAGAGCGGGTAACAAGCAAGCTTAAGAGATGCTATAAAAAAAACTACAGTTGAATACAAAACGTCGTAATAAGATTTATAGAAAGAAAGAAAAAAACCAGCAAATGAATGACTGACTGACTGGCTGCTGGTACAGAGAATTCTTCTATTTTCCTTCTATTTTACCCAAAAAAAAACCCCAACAGATTTCTTTTGTACTCCATCATGCAGTGAAGCATCGTGTTTTATTTAAGTTATTGCCAAACATTTATCGAGATTACCATTGATGTCAGTCAGTTAGATTTCATTTCAAAAACGACGTATTCTCTTACTCTTCTTATGCTCCTGCTTTAACGAAAAACCAGCGTTTATCGTTAGAAAAATCGAAAATAAATCGAAAAAAAAAATAAAACCAACACGAAATCTAAAAAGTTTTTAAGACTGCACAACACTCAACTTGAAAATTTTGTAGCATAAGTTCAGAGAGAAAGGAAAGGGGGGTATAGCACATTGACAACATATAATGGTAGTTTTTTAATAGTTTTTTTTTCCCTTTTATAGCGCGATTTCTGTTACCAAAAAAATTGTCATGGTAAAACTTGAAAGTATTTTTTATGTTTCGTTTCTTTGTTTTTTTTCCACCAAATGAGTCATTAATTTTCATTTCAATGGAAAAGAGAGTTGAATGCCACATTTGATTGAATTAACACATTACGAGCTTAATATTAAATGAGGAGAAAAAATTAAAAATCATGGTAATTTTAATGGGGAAGAAATAGACTGATGGTAGAGTAGATAGACATGAACTGTGGAATGAAGAGCAGTGGAATTACAAGTAAATTTAAAACTTTTTTAAATAATAAGGATGAGTATTCGTTGTCTCTATACTAGACATGGTGGTAGTAATTGGTTGCCTGCATCTCCATTGACGTACTGATAGCTGATTAAAGCTGCCCGATGTCAAATTTAGTACACTTTTTCTCCTCACCTTGTCTGTGAGTGTTTCCTCTATTCTGTTCAGCGTGCAGAGCTTCTTCACTCCTGTAATTACAGTAATCCCTCGATTTACGTCGCCTCGATTAACGTTGTTTCGATTTACGACGTCAAATTTTTTGTTCCCCCTAACTTCAATTTCCGTCATCATTCGATTTACGTCTCCTTTTTTTGCAACCAACTGCGACGTACATAAATCGAGGGATTACTGTAACTTTTTTAAGTTCCTTGTTAAAAACATACTACTTTGTAGTATGGGCAATATGAAATTCGATTTACGTAGTTTCGATTTACGTCGCCTTTATTGGAACCAACTGAACAACAACCGAGGGATTACTGTAGATACGAAACGGTATAACAAATCGATGCTTAACATATTGTTACGTTTTTACCTTTTGAAAACGTTTAAAATATGAGCTCGTAGATTGCCAATAAAATATAAATAAATTTAAATTATTCACAGAACTCTGTGTGCAACTGTTTACAACTTGATGTAAACAACAACAATTATACTGCTTATACTCTTTACATAAACAATAACAATTAATAGACAATTGTTCCACAGATCTTTGTAACGGAAATTACTCTCTTCAAACAATTCTCGTCTTCACACAAGACTAACTGAACTTCACTAACTAACTCGCCTGCTGTATCTTGCCTTTTATGTGGCAGGGTAAACAGTCTGACGAATGTTCTTGAAGGCGAATGTTCGCAGCTTCGCCTTCTCGAAATCTCTATAAATGTAAACATCGTTGTTTCGTTATTGTTGTTTGTGTATTTTGTTTACATTTATTCTTGTGGTGTTTGTTGTTGTATTTTTGTTTACTTGCTTACAATTATTTGTATGCTGTTGATTTTTGTTGTATTTTTGTTTACTTGTTTACCATTTTTTATGCTAGTGTTTCTTGCTATATTAATTAATGTTGTTATATTAATTTGTAAACAGTTTTGTTTATTGTATTATTTTGTTTTTGTAGCTTTTGTTTACAGTTTTAATGTGAAGCGATATAAAAGCAAAACACCATTATTTTGATTTTTCATTTTCGTAACAATATGCTCTGCTGTGAGCAGGATGATGAGTTTTTTCCTACAATTTCAAGATTTTTGTGAAATTGATATTGCATTTGATGCGTAATTTAATGGCTAGAACTTCTGATTTATTAAACCCAGAAAAGAGCTGTTTATAATTTTAATAGCTTTTACATTTTGCTGTAAACCATCATAGTATTTAACGAAATTTCGGAAGTTTATTCTCTTATTATATTTGCCTAAAAACGTTCTATGTTCGCCGGGTAACTGCTGATATAATAATCTTTGTTTTAAAACATCCGTTAGAATTTTGTTTATACGACAACACATTTTAATTTTTATTTCCTTCAAATATTTTGGCAAATTATTGTGTCCGAAATTGATATGAGAAAATTTTGTAAAATTTGAAAATTTAAAAAATTTTTAGATTTTTTTTCTCTCTGCTATTCATGCATTTAAAAGTCAAAAGCAATTTTATTTATTGTAGAAATTTGGCTAAAGCAACAAAATCCATTAATATTTATACGTTATAAAGTGTAAATGTATGTGTTAAGTGTTAAAATGCGAATATTTTCTCGTTTTTCTTTGTGTGTTTTTGTGTGTAATATTGTTGCTGTTATTGCTGTTATTATTGTAACATTAATGCACTTGTTATTGTACACAATACTACTCATGTACACACATACATTCTATACAATAACAAACATTGTCTCTTACTCTTGCACACAACTGTAAAACATAGAGCACAACAAATTATACTGTAAAGGCTGTGAAAGCACTTCTTCTACTACTACTACTACTACTACAAACATAGTGCCAAAACATATTTGCCAAAAATGTGCTGAGAATGAAAAGTGAAAAAAGAAAAACAATAACAAAATAAAAACCTTGAATGCATGTGTGTGTGTATCTGTACATTTATGCTTAGAGTAAGTAAAGTAAGCTCTCTATTACAACATACGTTGTGAGTTTAAGTGTGAGTGTGAGAGCAGTGTTAGTGGGTATGGCTGTTTTAAAATCGTGCTCTCAACATAAATTCTTGTACTGTTATGCTGTTATTGCTTACACATATGTATGTACACACCATAGCATAACAATAACAACAGCAGCATGAAAACAATACGAGAAAAATATCCACTAAAATATGAACAATAAATACATGAGGCATTGGTTTTATAAAAATTTTAAAATTTTTTAGTTTTTGTTGCTGTTTTTTTAGTTGCATTTTTTCCAAACAATTTACAATTTAACACATTTTCTCAGCATTTTTAGAAAATCCTTAAACAGAAATAAATTCATTTTTAATATTTTTTTCTCTCTCTCTCTTTGTTTTTATTTTAGAATTTATGTTTAGTTTGTTCTCCCCTCTATTAATGCATTTTGAAATGTGAATGGTTTTGGTACAGAATTTTTATTTATTTTTCTGTTTTGTTGTATTTTACTCGTATATATGCATTTTTGGTTACCAGATTTTTTTGCCGTTGTTTTGTTTTTCTCATGAAGAGTTTTTTCAAGTGCAATTGAGCATCTGTAGCAGCAGCAGCAGCAGTGGCATCTACATTTAACTGCAACATTTCAAATATTATTTACCAATGGCTTGGAAAATAATTCCTCTCATTCGTAACACAAATAGTCAACATCATATTACTCTTGTACTGGATTTGTAGAATGTGCTTAAATTCAGTTAAGCCTTATGCAAATTTTTTCTTTATTTTTTAGAGCATTTTACCCTCTTATTTTTGCCATGGCAAACCATTCGAAATGCAAAACATGTATACCAAGTGCTTGATAAACTTGAATTCTTTAAAGCAACAGGAAAAATTTTTTGCTTTAAATTTTCCAGTAAAATATTATTTTTAATACATTAAGGGAAAGGCTGAAATAAAGGAGAAAATTAGAAGTTATTGTTGATAGACGTACTATTCACGAAGACGTTAGTCGAGGGTATAGACTTTCCAGCTTACTATTCATCCTATAAATGCCAGAATGTAATATTAAAAAGTCATATACAATTTCGCGGCTGTTTTTAAAATAGAAATATACGAGCACTTAGCTGATAAGAAGCTAATTCTAGAATAATGTAAGACTATATTGTCAAGCTGAATTAGTTAGTTTAAGAAAATAGGGCCACTGGATTCTAAACTTCTGTTGGATAATGAAAATAAGAACAAATTTACTTTGACTTTTCGACCGTTAAGCCAGTGCTGTTAAAATCTTAGTGTCGCATCAATAATTGTGCCAAGAACGGCGTCCCGTAAAGTGTTGACTTGCCCACCAGTACTCAGCTTCATTTACAGCTTTTGTCTGTGCACACTTACCACCACCATGTCTGCTTTCTATGCCGATAGGATGAGGCCAGCATTGCACTTTGCTTCCAGCCATTTGCCTACAATACATACATACATACATAATTGGTCATTACAACCCTTCAGTCAGGATTACGACATACATAGTTTCTCACACCACTTATGTTGTGTGGGTTAACTTTATACATGAGTGGCGATACCTACAGTTTAAAGTCGATTCCGAACGACAGATTTTTGAGAAACTTTTCATGGCAATTTTATTTACTCTCAGAGTTTTTGCCAGAAATCTGCTGAGGGGAAGTCGCCGAAAAAAATACTTTTTGTATTTTGTCTTTGATGCCTGGCCTGGGGCTCGAACCCAGGCTTTTGCGTCTAATAAGCCAACACACTACCTGCTAGACTACGGAGACTTAAATTTTATTTTTATCGGGACGGCGCGTACGCCATTCCCGGCTACCAAAAATATACGCACGAGTTATTCACATTAGGAATAATCGCAGGGGTCAACTCAATCCACAAGTGCAATGATCAAGTCTCGCCCTGGAGGAACCGCCTTCATGATTACGGATAACCTCTACGCCAGGTAGAACTCGTTGGTGTATTAACTGCTACAATTGCTATTTCGGAAGAGTTAGTCAAGGGTATAGACTCTCCCAGAATGAAATATTCAGAAGTCATATACAATTTCGTTGGTATCGAACACTGAGCTTATGAGAAATTAACACTGGTCAAGCTGAATTAGTTAGCCTGGGGAAACAGGGTCACCTTCTACTCGATACCATATTATGTGGGAATTCATGGCAGCGAGTCTGCAGATAAGTTCTTAAGGAAGGGAGCTTCTATATCGCTCCTCCTATACCACAACCGTTTGGTAGCGTTTGGTAAGAAGTTGTAGAGGAATTTTCTAGAGTGGTAGAGGAACTCTTCTCAATCCAAATGAATTCCAAACATTTGTTGGGTAATTAAAATGTTTTCAACCATTAAGCTAAGCGCTGTTAAAACCTTAGACTCGCATTAATCATTGTGCCAAGAACTGCGTCCCTTGCAGTTATGACATGCCCACCAATACTCATTGTCATTGGCAGAGTTTTTCTGTGCACATTTATCAGTAACACGTCTGCTTTCAATGCAGATAGGAGGACAGCTTTGCACTTTCCTTCCAGCCATTTGCCTACAATAACCAATGCATTATCGGCCGCCCAAAGCATTCCAAAATGTTGATGCATTTACAGAGCCTTGGGGGAGACCGCCTGCAATCCTGTATTATTTGATATCCGAGTCTGTTTTGTACTGTAGTGTGCAGTGTCTGCTGCAATAAGTCTTAAGTACTCCGGCTTGAAGGCGCCGTGGTCTAATAGGTAGTGTTTTGGCTTATTAGACGAAAAGGGGTCGAGCCCCAGGCCAGATATTAAAATAAAATACAAAAAGTATTTCTTCGGCGACTTCCTCTCAGCAGATTTCTGGCAAAAACTCTGAGAGTAAATAAAATTGTCATAAAAAGTTTCTCAAAAATCAGTCGTTCGGAGTCGACTTTAAATTGTAGGTCCCGCCACTCATGTATAATATTAACACACACAACATAAGTGGTGTGAGAAACTAGGTCGTAATCCTGACTGAAGGGTTGTAATGACCAATTATGTATGCATGTATGTACTCCGGCTTATATAATTTTTGTGTGATGAATGGGGAGAATATTATTCTGGATGCACGCTTCCTGCGTTGGCTCCTTGCTATGGCGTTGATTGTAGGTTTGGCTCTGTGAAATGTAAACCATTCGTACCCTCAAAGTATTTGTAGACGCCTATACTTCCACTTCTCTTTTGCTCCATACGCATTCTCTAAAGAGCACCTCATATGTATTTGAGGAAACAGTGAACGAAGTACCACAATAATATCATAAAAACCAGCCGTTTTTTCATTCTTCAGCGCCATGATTTCAGCTACTGATTTGGTTGTAATAGGTAAAATCAGTGTTTTACAGATTTCTCTTCCTTACATATTAAATGCCTTTATAGAGGATTTCCATGACTTCAGTTGTTAGTCAAATAGACATGTCTGACCACTAAGTAGTGCCACATGTCGATAACTAATATGTAGAATTGTTTTTATGCACTTATGGATTCCTATTTAAGCGACTATTTAAGGAACTGTTGTGCGTATGATTAATATTAATAATTTCCATCCCGCAATATTAATCATACGTTTCGGTAACCTTATCAGTATTCCGTTTAAACATCATTTCATTTTAATTGCACACCATTAACAATGTATGGCATTACCGTCAAGCATATTGTATTTATTATGGCTTTAAGCAAAATTACAATAAAATTTAATTACTTCATAATGTTGTTTTTGCTGACGTTCTTACAATAATTGTCTCAATAATTTGTGAAATTTAATAAACCACCACCCTTAAGCACAGGCGGAAAGAGTTTGAAATGCGAACATGATATCAGAAGACAAAAAATAATCTTTAAAGACAGGCAAGCAATATAAAGAGACTGGAAAAATGATTATTAACGTCTAAACAGCAGCACAACAACAATAGCAACAATTTTTAAATAGAAGCTCATTAAAGAAAACTGTCGCCGCCAGCAGAAATAATATTGAAATGAAACTCATGATGCAAGAAGAAAAAAAAAATAGCAAAACGAGCCTTTATAGCGGCTACAGCGACAAACATGAATAAGATTTTGCACAAAAGATAACATTCATAAAGGCATTGTAACAACAAGTTAACAAACTAACAACTGCAACAACAACAACAACAAAAATCCGATACAATATTATTTTACACAAACTAACAATGTAGACTCTATTTTTTCTTGCCTTTTATCAAGGATAACTAGAAGGAGGAAAGTAAAACCTCTCCGTTTTCAATTTTCTTTATTTCCTTCATTTTCTCTTGGTTTCCCTTTTATTCTAGAAAGGTATTTCAGTCTTACCACTAAGGCTATTGAAATCGATTCGTGTTACAATATTGGCTTGAGTTCGTTATTTAATATGGCACAAGGAAAAACCTCAACAAAAGCTTCAGGCCACAGGTAATGGCTTCGAATATATCGAAAACCCAGAGAATAGTTGAAAACATAAGAAAAGAAAATTAAATTGAATTTAAATCTGTTGTATTTTTAATAGTGATAGACAGTTTGATAGACAATTAAAATTGCCATAAGCAAAAGCATAAAAAAGTATGCAATTAAAATGCAAAAAACAAGCAGGAGTTACATAACCAAACACGCGGATGGATTTCATTTGAAATGGCTTTTTAAGGAAGGAACTATCAGGGTTAGTGTAGTGTGGTGCAGTGTGGTTGGTAAATCCCCTTTCTAGTTGTGTTAAATATTAAGAAAAAATATTTTGCAAGCAAGAGAAAAATATATTGTTACAAAAATGAAAAATCAAGATACCGGTGTTTTGCTTTAATATTGCTTTACATTAAAATTTTAAACAAAAGCTACAAAAACAGAACAATGCAGCACACAAACCTGTTTACAAATTATCATACTGCTCAATATAACAACAAACACCAGCATATAAACATTTTTAAACAAGTAAACAAAATTTCAACAACAAAACACCAGCATAAAAAGGGTAAACAAGTAAACAAAAATACAACAACAAACACCAGCATAAAAAATGGTAAACAAGTAAACAAAAATACAACAACAAACACCAGCATAAAAAATGGTAAATAAGTAAACAAAAATACAACAACAAACACCAGCATAAAAAGGGTAAACAAGTAAACACAAATACAACAATAAACACCAGATAAAAAGGCAAACAAGTAAACAAAAATACAACAACAAACACCAGTATAAAAATGATAAACAAGTAAACAAAAATACAACAATAAACACCGGAATAAAAAGTGTAAACAAGTAAACAAAAATACAACAACAAACATCAGCATAAAAAATGGTAAACAAGTAAACAAAAATACACAAACAAACACTACAAGATTAAATGTAAACAACGACGTTTACATTTATAGAGATTTCGAGAAGGCGAAATCATGAACATTTGCCTTCAAGAACATTGATCAGGCTACTCTGCCATATAAAAGACGAACCAAAGCAGGCGACTGAATGAGTGAAGTTCAGTCAGTCTTGTGTGAAGACGCAGTGTGTTTGAAGAGAGTAATTGTGGTTTGAAAACCTCCGTTACAAAGATCTGTCGAATAATTCTTTAGTAATTGTTATTGTTTATGCAAAGGGTATAAACAGAGGAAGAAATCGCCGTAGTCTAGTATGTTGTGTGTTGGCTTAGACTTAAAGCCAGGGTTCGAGCCCCAGGCCAGAAATCCAAGACAAAATACAAAACATATTTCTTCGGCGACTTCCTCTCAGCAGATTTCTGGCAAAAACTCTGAGAGTAAATAAAATTGCCATGAAAAGTTTCTCAAAAATCTGTCGTTCGGAGTCGACTTTAAACTGTAGGTTCCACCACTCATGTATAAAATTAACACACCCAACATAAGTGGTGTGAGAAACTAGGACGTTGTACAATGGGTCAATTCGACCTCCGGGTACTGTACTTGTCTTAATTGACAATTACACGTCCTCTAACCTAACCTAACCTAACAGAGGAATAACAAAAGAAAGCAATTGTTGTTGTTTACATCAAGTTGTGAACAGTGGCACACAAAAAAATGAACACAAATTTCTTTTTATTTTTTTGCAATCTACAAGTTCATATTTTAAACGTTTTTAAATCGTAAAAATGTAACAATATTTTGAAAAAGGCCTACATGAAGTTGACCAAATCAATGGCAAAACTAAGCCAACTCCTCTTTCAATTATTGTATGTTTAAAATTGTGTTTTTTTATTTCAACTCTACATCATCCACAGCTACAACTATTTCGAAAATAAAAAATTTTATTTTTCTCTCTACATCCCCCCCCCCCCCACTTTAAACTGCACTGTAAAAGCCATCAAAATTTAAACAGCAATTTTAACTTGAAAAACATTTTTAATGGGACATTTTCGAAAGCCAAACCAAATTCGATTCCCAGCCAAATACAAACATTAGCTGTGGAATGCTTTTGTCATTGTTTTTAAGTACCATGGCATGCGTTTTTCATGACAACCATGATTCTGATGATGATGCTGCTGATGATGACGATGATGTTGTTGACAATGATCGTAAGTAATGGCTGGTTGGTTGACTTCATTGGCTGTAACTGAGTGAAATAGAATTTTATGGCAAAGACTATTTAAAATGAAATAAAAATGTGTAGAGAGAGAGAGGAAATAAAAAGAAAGACAATTTTAACGAAACTACACACTTCGAATGAGTGGATTGCAGCTGTAGTTTAGCTAAAATATGTAAAAAGATATAAAAATCAAATAACTTGCAATGCTAAAGAGCCATTTAGAGAAGTTTTAATGGAAAAAAAAGATTTAAAATAAGAAAATACTGCTTATATTTGAGACTGAGGGGGCCTATTTAACGAGTTAAAAACATTAAAATTATAAATATAAGTGGAGAGTTGGTTTTTTGACATTGCCAGCATGCAACTTGTCTTAAGGGAGGTTAGCGCGAGGGCCTCTGATTTTGATTTCATTTTAAATCCCAGCATATGGTACAAGCCACCATTTCGTCGCTCATTGAGGTTATATGGAGTAAAACTGGGACTTTGATATGATGCGTACTTTTTTATTCTGGCTGTTGTTGTAATAGACAATTATGTGTGTATGTCCTGAAAACCACAAAGAATTCAATGAAACAGCGTTCTCTATTCTATTCTCTATATATTGACTCACTTACCTGAACAATAGTTATTAGAGGTCTTGTAATGGTGAGCGTCTCTTGGCAGGACAACTAAGCCTGTGTTATTATTACTGGTCCACTGAACAACACCTATGTCGTCACTTTAGACAATTTCTCGTGTCTTCCTGTTGGACGTTTACTATTAAGACCTATCAGCTAATAGAAGTCAGCGTCTACGGGAGATTTAATAACAGCAAGAGTGGAATATCCGTCACTCACCAATCGTGAAGGTGTTGGAAGCTTCTGGGATATTGATTGCATGCTACCACCACATAACTTCTCGAAGATGTTCAGAATATCCATTTGGGAGAGATGGACCTCGTAAACATACATACATACATAATTGGTCATTACAACCCTTCAGTCAGGGTTACGACCTAGTTTCTCACACCACTTATGTTGTGTGTGTTAATTTTATACATGAGTGGTGGAACCTGCAGTTTGAAGTCGACTCCGAACGACAGATTTTTGAGACACTTTTCATGGCAATTTTAGTCGCCAAAGAAATACTTTTTGTATTTTATCTTGATGTCCGGGCTCGAACCCTGGCTTTTCGCCTAATAAGCCAACACACTACCTACTAGACCACGGCGACTTCAACCCTCGTGGCGACCTCGTAAACAACTTCATACAAATCTTCACGGATGGTTCGAAACCGGCTAAAGCTGTGTGCGGAGGTATACTTTTGTAGTCGGCTGCTAAACCTCATAAGATAAGGCAATCAGATCTTTGCAGCGTCATTCAAGTGGAAGTGTCGACTGCTGTGATGATAGTTAAGAGTGACAATATCTCGGGAAGAAATTTTTACGTGCTTTCTGATAACCAAGCAGTTGTCAATATATTGGATTCTAACGTAATAACCTTTAGAGCGGTATACGGTTGTCGCAAGTGTCTCAACGTGATGATAGCACGGTATATGTATATGCTGCAGAAAGAGGAAGAAATAGTTTCTTGGCTATTTTGTATGCGTTTCACGTTATGTCATAAGAAACGGAAGCGCCTGGACTTAAACAATGTAAATGATCTGCTTAGTATAGACATTGAGATGAACAATTTCATCAGAAACTCCGGATGGTTTAAAGACTACGCGAAGTAGAGGACACAATGAGCCATACGTGCCAAATTTTTTCTGTTCCACGTCTATCTACGTAGCATCGTTGATTTGCATATGTATGCCTAAAAATGGCGACATTAATTCCTGTTATATTTTGGTTCTAAGAGAATTCATTCAGTTACACGTTATTAGGCCGTTTAGCCAACCTAATTACCTTACTCCTAAAGTCTCTAATGTCTCTCTCTCAAATTGTCTTAATTTTTATTTCTTTAACTGTCATTAGTTTAATGAAAAAACTAATGGATTTTCTCTGAACAAATTAAATGCAATCTTTAGTACTAACCTCTCTCCTGTACGTTTATTGTTCTATACACCTAAAAATATGCCTTAAATTAAAACCATTTTCACGGCAATGCATTCTTAAGGCTTTAATAGTGACACTTGAATGCTTCCTCTCTTTTCCACCTTCTGTGTATCTCCTAAATAACACCTGTGTTATAATGAATGGCATATAATGTTTAATAATCATTTATTGGAATGTGTCAACATTTGTAATAAACGCCTTAAAGTATGCTACACAATTACTTACAATATAATATACAATACAACAGTAGCATACATACATACATGGCTTCTTACAAGCTATACAAGCATAGTTAAAGGCTTAGGTAAATAATTATAATTATATGCCTTAAAGGCATTTAATTAATGGAATATTACACGCTTAGGCATGCATACATATACGCAGGCACACAGCTGTGCAGATGAGAATACATTAATACGCATACAAATGCTACAATAGGGCTTAAAGCCAACGCCTATTGTAATAGACAGTGAAAATATCAAAATTCGTAACCGCTTGTCTATTCAAATTTAAATAAATTATTGTTAGTGTTATTGTTATTATTATTATTGTATTACAAAATTATAACAATTTGCAATTATTGTTGTTGTTGTTGTTATTTTAAAGCAGGTATTGTTGTCGTTGTTGCGATGTAGTGATGTTGATTTACTACTTTGTTGTTGGACGTATTGTCTAAATTGCATTGCCATACATTGTGGAAATCACTTAAAATAAAACGCATAAATTATTTATTAAACACACAATACACACATACATGTATGTACATATATATGTATAAAGGGTCCGCCAAATAACTTTTTTTTTTTTGAAAATGCATTAAAAAAAAACTACTGAATATTTTCTCAAATTTATTTTTTTATTTGAAAGTACAATCCTTCCGGTTAATGATGGAAAATAATTTCATTCAAATGGCTGCCTCGGCTGGCCATGCAGTGGCCTACACGGTCGGTCCAATTTTTAAGCACATTATCGATTGTGTGCAGCTGTATTTCACCAATGGCTTCACGAATATTGTCCTTTAAAGCGTTAATTGTCTCTGGCTTGTCGGGGTAACACTTATCTTTGACGGCACCCCACAAATAATAGTTAAACGGTATCAAATCGCAGCTCCGAGGTGGCCAAATGGCATCAGCTCTGCGGCTGATAATGCGATCTTCAATAACAGGGCGCAAAACATCGAGTGTAGCTACGGATGTGTGGCACGTAGCGCCGTCCTGTTGAAACCAAATGTTGCCAATATTCTCCTCTTCAATTTCTGTGAACAAAAATTCGTTCAACATGGCCCGATAACGATTGCCATTGACTGTAACGGCCACACCTTGCTCATTTTCGAAGAAAAATGGCCCAATTATGCCTGCGGACCAAAATCCGCACCAAACAGTGACTCGTTTTGGGTGCGTCGGCTTTTCAATGCATGCGTGCGGGTCTTCTGTGCCCCAAATGCGACAATTTTGCTTGTTTACATACCCGCCAAGATCAAAATGAGCTTCATCTGAAAAGATGATTTGTTTGCCAAAATCGGCATCTTCTGGTGTACGCTACTGCATGGCCACTTGGCCGGCCGAGGCAGCCATTTGAATGAAATTATTTTCCATTATTAACCGGAAGGATTGTACTTTCAAATAAAAAAAGAAATTTGAGAAAATATTCGGTAGTTTTTTTTAAAAGCATTTTCAAAAGAAAAAAGTTATTTGGCGGACCCTTTACTACATGTTCGCTTACACATACATGTGCATTTTATAAAGACACAGAAGCATTAACCAAAGAAACAAGACAAAGGTAGAGAGAAAAGGTCAACCATGACAATAAAATCTCTCTCTCCCTCTCTCTTTACAATACAATACAATGCAACAATGTATGTATTTGAGTCTCCATTTCCAAACACAAACTCCTACACACAAACACACACAAACCTACAATTATTTGTAATGCTGTTTACAAGAAAGTACACGTTTAATTGTTATTGTTATTGTAAATGTATGAATGTGTGCATGAGTGTGTGTGTGTATTTGTGTTTACAATGAATGAATGATGATATCTTGTGTAGCATCATGGCTGGCATCATAGATGGCATCATGGCTCTTTGCTCTCGTAAACATTTTATGAAAATGTCACTGAGTGTCACATTTAATGTCATTTCCAGTAAATGACAATCAAACTGTCACAATTTGAAAATTGTTTAAGAAATGACAACAACAACAACAACAGCTACAACAACAACGTTTACAACTAAAAAGTGCAAAAACATGAGCAAAAGAAGAACAAAAATTATAATAATGAACGAAGTAATGATGATGATGATGATGATGATGAGCAAAATGCTGTTAAAATGCCGTGACAGTAAACAAAAAGAAAAAAACGAAGGAGGTTAAAAAACGGATTAAAATGATTTGATTTAAAATAGAAATTTAAGGAATGAATAAAATCTGTAGTGAAATCAATCGCTTGGTAGTTAACACAAATACGCTCTTCGACTTGAGAGAGTAATCTTTATGCTTCCTTAATGGCCAAGACATCCACCTGAATGTTTAGGTTTAGTTCGGAGTGGTAGCTCTGATATCACAAAGCTCACTTGAGTACGCATAGCGGCCCGTTGTGATGCCACGGGTGAACGCAGTCCCTGTACTGACCAAGTTCCATCAAATTCAGGGAAGCGGAAGAAGTTGGTCAGCGCAAGGGCTGCACATCAAAACCACGACTACCCTACCCTACACTGGAAAACAAGCCCGAAAGTTTGATAAACGAAGCTATATCCTTGACATCAATGGATGATAGCTCCGTCAAGCTGAAAAGAAATGGAGAGTCAAATAACCTATATCGACACCTAGCAAAAGACGGGCACTGACAAAGAAAGTGGATAATAGTCTGCTCTTCCTCAGCCGATCTGTATCCACGGCAGAAGTCGTTAAATGGGAGCCTCATTCTCTGCGCGTGTCTACCCATAACGCAATGACCTGTAAGCACGGTCACTGTGGTTGAGATGACGTTACGACCAAGACCAAGTAATTGGTTGGTACGCCTTCTATCCATCACGGCCCAGGTGAGTCTAGCGATGGAGCAGGACTCCTCATTGAACCAGGATAGGTTGGCGTCCCGAGAGAATTTCCGCACAATGTCCAACTTGACCGAGGCAAGTGGCATACCCAGTTCAATTGAAGAGGATTCCGGAAGGAGCGCACCAGCCCTATAGTTTCCCGGAATGTTACTGTGCCCGGGGACCTACACCAGTGAGACACTGGTGAAGCGCCCAGAAAGAAGGTCAAGACAGCGGCGGCATTCCCTAACGACCCTAGAGTTATTCACGAAACCCGATCGAGATCTTATCGCGGCCTAACTAACAAAAAAGACCGAGACGCGAGTAAAAGGAGCACCGTTGATGAGGATCCATTGAGCGGCCCCGTAAATTGCCGTCACCTCCGCCTGAAACACGCTGCAGTAGTCCGGCAGACGGCGAGAAATGTTCAGGTCCAGTTTCCCAGAGTAGACACCGCTTCCAACCCCATTATCGAGTCGAGTAGAGACGTCGGTATATATATCCAGGACTTCCTGGGGGACAACCGTATTAGGATTCCAGTCGTCCCTACTCGGAATCAGAAAGTGGAAACCCCTATCGAGACAATATTCAGCAGGGAGATAGTCGATGTTCACGGCGGCCACTGGATCAACCTCCAGAATAGTGGAGTGACCAGAAGGTAACATACATAGTACATACATTAGCCTGAAAGACACTCTAACTTTTAAGGAAACCTTAGCGAAGATTCAGGTTGACTGCTACAGTGAATACACTGGATCTAACGTTCATAGTTCGAACCAGAAGTATTCTTTCAGAGCCTGATAGCAAAACCATTTATAGAACTGAATCGATACCATCATTCCGAACTTCAGGGAATTTTATACCCTCCACTATTTAACGTAATTTAACGTCGTCAGCATACATGAGAATATTACAATCAGAAATAGCACAAGGAAGATCGTTAAGAAACAATAAGAACAGTAAAGGACCCAAATGGCTACCCTGCGGAACACCAGAAGTAACATATACTGTCTTAGACAATACATTCCTAAACAATACCCTCTGAGTCCTAAGGTATATATCAGGAATACCGATTAATGAAAGTTTAAGAAGCAAAATTCTATGATCAACCCTATCAAAAGCTTTACTGAAATCAGTATAAATTACATCAGTCCGAGCCCTGGCAAGAAAACCCCTGAAAACATGTGTAGTAAATTCAAGAAGATTAGTGACAGTCGACGTACCTTTCAAAAAACCATGTTGGAAAGGGGATATTAAAGATCTCGTATTAAAAAAGAGATAATCCGTCACCAGTTTCTCCATCAACTTGGGAATAGCACTGAGTTTGGCAATACCCCTGTAATTGGAAATATTGGACTTATTACCCGACTTATACAAAGGAATTATAAATGAACTCTTCCAAATAGATGGAAAATGACCAGCCCTCAGAAGCCGATTGAATATAAAGGTCAAAGGGCCACTCAAAACAACAGCGCACTTTCTTAAAATACAGGCCGGTACCCCGTCAGGGCCCGGCAAGTATGTAAGTCAAGAACAGACTCCTCATCAAATGAATATATATTAGAAATAGAGACACTTCCCACTGAATAAGGATACGAAAAGCCGCTACTCAGATAATGTCCCGAGTCCAACTGCCTATAAGTAGACTGAAAAAAGTCAGCAAGCATATTAGAAATATCAAGGTAACTAGAGGACGATACGTCCCCATAAAACATCTCAGTGGGAAACAACGATGATTTACGTTTAGCCCGAACGAAATCATAAAACGACTTAGGATCGCTAGCGAAGTTCGACCTGACTCTAATCATATATTCCTCATAACAGTAATGATTCATTCTACGATAATCCGCACGCGCCCTAGAGTAAAGAGCATAATCAATATCAGTACCTGATCTAACAAACTTCTTAAATAATCTTGATTTTCTTTTCCTCAGCCTTGACAGTCTAGCCGAATTCCACGGAGGATCAGAACGCTCCAAACGACTATTTACAATACAATACAATACCCTCCACTATGTATCATCATATGTTATGCAGACTATATAATGCATCGTTGCGTATCATAAATTCTAAATAAGTGGATTGTATTTAAAGACCAGAAGCAATACATTAGGGTTACCTGCATGGAAGTGAAGCACATCAAATCTAGATGGGAATCAAATACTAAGTAGTCACCGTAGTCTAATAGGTAGTGTGTTTGCTTATTAGACCGTACACGGAAATATGAAAAAAATATTTCTTCGGCGACTTTCTCTCAGCAGATTTCTGGGCCAAAACTTTGAGAGTAAAAAAAATTGCCATGAAAAGTTTTTCAAAAATCTGTCGTTTGGAATCGACTTTCAACTGTAGGTCCCGCCACCACACATAAGTGGTGTAAGAAACTAGGTCGTAATCCTGACTGAAGGGTGACCAATTAGTATATATGTATTTGAACTCAAATAACATTATGATGTGGGCTTCTTGGGGAGGATTGCTGTAGACTGTCTAATGGTGAAGGTATAGCACTGGCCATTATATAGTCACCTAGCAGCAACTGCTTTCCTTGCCGTTCGCAGCTTAAGTTTAAATCAAATGTCTACAACACTACTCCCTCTTTCCACCTTCCTATAACCTATCTTCCTAAACCTGCACAATGCACTGCATGAGTAGGGGCCATCCCCTGAGTGGTGGTTTTACCAAAAAAAAAAAAAGTAGTATCATAGGACAATACCTTTCGAACCGTATAAAAACTACCATGTAACTCAAACTCATTTCCAGATCGAGACACAGCAGAAGCAGGTTTTGTATTCAAAGAAAAATTTCTAGTTTTGTGATGAACTTTACAGGCAAAACTAATAGAAATTTTTGTAAAAAGTGTGTTAAAAAAAGTGTCGTCCAACGTAGTTTAAGTAACAGAACACCTGCAATCGATAAATTGATTTGTTTCCCTATTTCAGAGATGATGAAAAAATAATTAAAAGTCGTTAAGCTTTCTACCAAAAAAAAAAAAAAAACCCCAACCCTCTACATGAAGTCATAGAAAAAAAGTATGAATTGTCTCGTAAGCAATTGCAACGTATTGGCAGTGAATCAGCGGAACCAATTTTCCACTGTCGTATTTTTTTCACATACAAAATCATGGTTTTTAAAAACCGAGTTTTTACGATGAATTGTTGTTTTTCTCTCTCTCTTGTCTAAGTTTAACCACTGACCAAACGTTAGCCACTTAACCACCCTAGAGATTATAAATTGTTTTGGGGAATGAAGAAAAAGAAACAAAAAATAGGCAAGAAGTGGCCACAGCACATAAAAAAATAAGAAAAAAAAAACTTGAGAGTGTGGTAGGAGAGAAAAAACCAGGACACGGTTATAGTTTTCCACTTGGCATTGCCATTTTTTTCCACATGCAAGTTTTTCAATTTACGAAAAACTAAATGAAATACCAGTGGCAGCAATGCCGTATTCTTTTACAGGAAAAAGGAAAAACAAAAGAACAGACGAGCAGAGAAAAAGTGTACAAAAATTTCTAGCACAACTTCAAAACAAAAATATGGCAAAATGAAAATGTCATTGGCGACCATTTGACGCCATTTGTAAGCCATACACTCTGTCACACACATACATATACAAACACTTACTCACTTTACTCATTGTCTTTTGGGTATTTTCACGATTTATTAGATTTTGTTTTGTCTACTCTCGCTGTGCACTTTCTCTCTACCGTTCCCTGTTCATTTTTAGATTTTTTTTTTAAATTCAATTCACTTTTATTTCATTTCTTTACTCGTTTACGTGTTTCTGTTTCTATTTTTTCCACTTTATTTTGCATCTACTTGCGTAGAGTTTTTATTGCATTTACGTTGAGAATTTTTTCTTTTTTAATTTTTATGTGCTTTTCGCCAAACCATAAAATATTGCACAAGAGTTATGCGTTGCCATATGGACTCATTCGTACTCCCATCGACAATGCAAGAAAACAATAAATAAACTGGATGACTTAAATAATTTAATATCATTTACAAAATTTGTAAAAGTATAGGATTTTTCATAATTAAATGCTTCCCGTACTGGTTACGTATGAGTATTGAGAAATTTCTAATAAAATATTAATCATACGCTACTAGAACCTTTAAAACAGAGATCGGCATAAAGAGAACATGTTTTAAATGTGACTGTAGTTGTGAGAAGCATGTGGGCAATTTCGTGTCAAGTGATCCAATTTTTAAAATCGATGTCTTCCAATTTGGATGAAATTTGCACCAATTCTTGCTTTTCGTTGAGACATTCCAAACTCGGTCATTATTTTTGAACAACTCCATGACGATGGAGCAAGAGTAAGAAGTTGAATTCTTTCAGATCTACTCTGTGACATTTTGTACTTCTTTTTTATTTGTTCAAAAACTTCTACTGCATCCTTGTGATGTTGATTTTGGCACTCATTATTAGGTCTTATAGGTTCTACTGAAAAGTTAGAGCAACCATCATCTCCTGCAGAACTGTCATCATTTTCAGAAATGATTTTGTTCTAAGTTTTTTAGTTATACAGTGTGCCACTGTTCACAACTTGATGTAAACAACAACAATTGCTTTCTTTTGTTATTCCTCTGTTTATAGCCTTTGCATAAACAATAACAATTACTAGACAATTAATCGAAAGATCTTTGTAACGGCGATCTTCAAATCACTTTTACTGTCTTCTAACACACCGCGTCTTCACACAAGACTGACTGAACTTTTACTAACTCTATTGCCTGCTTTGCCTTGCCTCTTATATGGCAACATAAACAGTCTGATGAATGTTGTAGAAAGCGAATGTTCATGACTTCACCTTCTCGAAATCTCTCTAAATGTAAACATCATTATTTACATTCATTATTGTTGTTTGTGTATTTTGTTTACATTGTTTCTTGTAGTGTTGTTTATGGATTTTGTTTACCATTTTTTTATGGTGGTGTTTGTTGTTATAGCGGGTGATTTTTTAGCTATTATCTTTTTGGCAACACTGGTTTAAACAGCTCACGTACGTTTCGTGTTTTGTTTCACTGTCAAACATCTTCAGTTTGGTCTATAATTTAACCATGAATCGTCTTACAAACGAACAACGCTTGCAAATCAATGAATTTTATTATCAAAATGCGTGCTCTGTTAAGAAAGTTCATCGCGCGCTTTTTCCATTTTATGGTCATGATGCGGCAATTAGGGCTATTATTACTAAATTTCGCACCAAATTTACATTGTTGGACATTAAACAACCAACACGCTTCCGTAGAGTGCGAAATGAAGAAAATATCGCAGCTATATCGCCCAGTGTTAATGATGACCATCGATCGTTCGCAGCAATTGGGCCTCTGTTACTCAACAACGTGGAAAATTTTGCGTAAGGATTTAGGTGTGAAGCCTTTCAAAATACAGCTGGTGCAAGAATTGAAGCCGAACGACCTACCGCAGCGCAGAATTTTTGGTAAACGGGCTCTTGGAAAGTTGGCCGGAGATCCACTTTTTTATCGAAAAATTGTGTTCAGCGACGAAGCTCATTTTTGCCTCAATGGATACGTAAATAAGCAGAATTGTCGATTTTGGAGTGAAGATCAGCCAGAAGCATTGCAAAAGCTACCAATGCATCCAGAAAAAGTCACAGTTTGATGCGGTCTATGGGCTGGTGGCATCATTGGACCGTACTTCTTCAAAGATGCTGCGAATCGTAACGTAACTGTGAATGGTGAGCACTACCGTGAGATGATATCCAACTTTTTTTTTTGCCCAAAATGCAAGAGCTTGACTTGCATGACATGTGGTTTCAACAAGACGGTGCCACATGCCACACAGCGCCATTGAGAGGCGAGTTCGGTGAACATTTTATTTCACGTTCGGGACCGGTTAATTGGCCGCCTAGATCGTGCGATTTAACGCATTTAGACTATTTTTTGTGGGGCTATGTTAAAGCTCATGTCTATACAGACAGAGATATCAGCCGAAATGTTGGAAAGAGTATGCCAAAATTGGACTAAGCGGATGGACCATTTGAGGCGCAGTCGCGGTCAACATTTTCATGAAATAATCTTCAAACATTAAATTATATGGACCGTACTATCGATTCAAATAAAGATTTAATGTATTTTTCTGAATATTATGTGTTTTTTTTTGAAAAATTTTCCTATAGGTCTTAAAAAATCACCCATTATTAAGCAGTACAATAATTTGTAAACAGTTTTGTTTACTGCATTGTTTTGTTTTTATAACTTTTGTTTATAATTGTAATGTTAAGCGATGTAAAAGCAAAATACCAGTATCCAGTATGATTTTTCATTTTCCTAACAATATTTAGACTTTTAGATAATATGCTGTTAAGTAAGTATCCATTTCTGTGTGTTTTAATTTTAAATTAGTCTGTAAATGATTAATTTCTACTAATTTAACAAATCATTTCCTCTTCAGTTGTATGTATGTATATACCACATATGAATTGCAATTTATTATGTGAATTAATTTAACTTCTAGAAATTCCTTATGAATTTCCTTTGTTTTAATAACGATTTACAAATGTTCGTGTCAATGAAATGTGAAATGCAACATGTGTATTCATAAGGTAATATAAGTAATTAATCAAAAAAGACTAACTTGAGGCTGGAAACCAAAAATATGCAATTAAATCACCAATAAATAACAGACTAAATGAAATTAAAATAATATTTAAACACAAGCAGAAGCAGACATTAGCTACAAATGGACAAAATGGGAAATGAAATGCCAAGCCAAGCCAGGCCAAGCCAAATTATAACAAATAGGTAATGTTTTAACATTAAACATATATTCTACATAGTTATGCACTTACCTTAAACACACTATTTAAAGGGATTCTAATAAATTACCGAACCACAAACCATAAGGCAAAGAGAGGCAGAGGGAACGAGTATATTTGAAAGGAGAATAAAAAATAAAATTTCATTTTTACTTCAATTGTATGAAAATGTCTGCATTAAATATGAATTATTATACCATAACCTAAAATAAATACATATATTTCAATGCATACATATGTATGTCTCTGTGTGTGTGTGAAAGTGTGTTTATGTATATGTGCTTAAGAACCGGTGTAAACGAGTATGTGTCTGATCTTCTTCTCTAGCTTAAGCGTGTAGAGCATACAAATATGTTGTATGTACGCCTTAAAGTATGCAATATAAACACAACATAAGATGATTATGGTATTTTGGTATACTTTTGTGTCTCTGTGTGTGTGTGCTCTCATGCTTGGTTTAAAGCTTTGCCTTGGCTTATGTTTGTTTTTAACAACAACGACAACATATATGTATATAGGACAACAAGAACAATAATAAAGCTGCTTATAAATGTTTGCTAATTGGTTGAATTTAGTTTAAATGTTTAAAAGCGATAGATAAACTATTGTTGTTGTTTATATTAATATAAACATATGATATATGTTTACACATACATATACACATATACACACAGAACAAAGAGACACAGAGTAAGAAAAGCATTTCATTTCTATTCATTTCAAAATGCTTTGCCAACATTTCTATTCTATTATGACCGTTTTCTTGTTTACAAATAAGTAAGTATAACTGTTTGTATATTTATGTATGTGTGTGTCTGTGTATGTGTAAGAGTATTAGTGAGTCAGATAGTCTCTCATTTGTATTAATGTTATTATTAGTATAGAATAACAAACCTATTCTCTTCGTTTATCTTTTAATAAATATTTGTCTGTTTACAGTTGCATTATCTAGAGAGACAGACAGAGAGAGAAAGAGAGGCCTTAAAGAGTTGGTTTTGGTTATTAATTCATTGCATTGCATTGTTTGTTAGTGCTTGCATGTATGTTCAGTTGGTTTAAGGATTTTCACATAGAAAACTTAATTGCATTTACATCAGGTATTCATTTGATTTGTTTCGGTGTAAATAATTAAAATAATTAAAAGGAATCTTAATTATTTACGTACATTAAATTCCAGGAGGCATTAGCTTTACAGTGTCGTTCAAAGTTAATGTAACAAAATCGAATACAACAATAACAAAAACTAAACATACATACATAATTGGTCATTACAACCCTTCAGTCAGGATTACGAACTAGTTTCTCCCACCACTTATGTTGTGAGTGTTAATTTTATACATGAGTGGCGGGATCTACAGTTTAAAGTCGACCCCGAAAGACAGATTTTTGAGAAACTTTTCATGGCAATTTTATTTACTCTTAGAGTTTTTGCCAGAAATGTGCTGAGATGAGAGGAAGTCGCCGAAGCAATACTTTTTGTATTTTATTTTTATGTCTGGCCTGGGGCTAGAACCCTGGCTTTTCGTCTAATAAGCCAACACACTACCAACTAGACCACGGAGACTACAACTACAACTAACAACTAAAATTGATTTTAATTCTTTACGACAGGGATTTACATTTGCAATAAAATATTGTTACGCTTTTTACCTTTTAAAAGCGTTTAAAATACGAGCTCGTAGATTGTAAATAAAACAAAAATAAATTTAAGTTTAATTTTAATTAAAATCCTTTATTATTCGCACAATTCTGTATGCCACTGTTCACAATTTGATATTACACTAACAATTGCTTTATTTGTTATTCCTCTGTTTACACCCTCTGAATAAACAATAACAATTACTAGGCAATTATTCGACAGATCCTTGTAACAAAGATCTTCAAATCGCGACTACTCATTCAAACGCACCGCGTATTCACACAAGACTGACGGATCTTTTACTAACTAAGTTGCCTGCTTTACCTTGCCTTTTATATGGCAACGTAAACAGCCTGATGAATGTTCTTGAAGGCGAATGCTCGAGATCTCTATAAATGTGAACATCGTTGTTTACATTCTTTATTGTTGTTTGTGTATTTTGTTTACATTTATTCTTGTAGTGTTTGTTGTTGTATTTTTGTTTACTTGTTTACCATTTTTTATGCTGGTGTTTGTTGGTATATTTTTGTTCACTTGTTTACCATTTTTTATGATGGTGTTTGTTGTTATATTACGCAGTGCGATAATTTGTAAGCAAGTTTATTGTTTTTGTTGCTTTTGTTTATAATTTTAATATTAAACGAAACACCAGTATCTAGATTTTTCCATTTTCGTAACAATATGTTTAAATACTTCTGACTGTCACTCTAAATACAGTAAAGGGTACGCCAAATAACTCCGAGGTGGCCAAACGACATCAGCTCTGCGGCTGATAATGCGATCTTCAAAAACAGAGCGCAAAACGTCGAGTGCAGCTTCGGCTGTGTGGCACGTGGCGCCGTCCTGTTGAAACCAAATGTTGCCAATATCCTCCTCTTCAATTTTTGTGAACAAAAATTCGTTCAACATGGCCCGATAACGATCGCCATTGACTGTAACGGCCACTCCTTGCTCATTTTCGGAGAAAAATGGCCCAATTATGCCTCTGGACCAAAATCCGCACCAAACAGTGACTCGTTTTGGGTGCGTCGGCTTTTCAATATATGCGTGCGGGTTTTTTGTGCCCCAAATGCGACAATTTTGCTTGTTTACATAGCCGCCAAGATCAAAATGAGCTTCATCTGAAAAGAGGATTTTTTTTTTGCCAAAATCGGCATCTTCTGGTATAGGCTACTGCATGTCCAGCCAAGGCAGACATTTGAATGAAATTATTTTCCATTCTTAACCGGAAGGATTGTACTTTCAAATAAAAAAAGAAATTTGAGAGAATATTCAGTAGTTTTTTTTTAAGCATTTTCAAAAGAAAAAGTTATTTGGCGGACCCTTTATATAAGGTTGCCACAGAGACCAAATCGATTCCTTCAAGCTGTTTTCATAGAGAATGAAAGGCTTTTTAATGTTTAGTTGCTAGTTATGGGTTTTAGGGGCTAACCAGGAGCTAATTATCTAAGTTTCGAATTTGAATTCTAAAAGGAAGAAACCTCCGAAAAGCTTTGTCTGGCACTTACAAATTTTAAACACACCCAGCAAAAATTAAAGTCTAGCTCAGCGATTTAGTTACGAAAAACTTTGCGTGACTATTTTATATTTAAATTCCCTCTCTAGTCCACATTATCATTTCTATTTAGTGCAGCACGGCGTATGTGGAATATATTATTCCCCTAAATATTCCTCATACGCAACCAATGTCATACTCTCTCACTCTCTCTCTCTGGATATGCACGAAATTTCTGTTCTTATTTATACTGGCTTTTATAATACGATTCCTTAACTATTATCGCTGCTCAGTGGAACTTTTTTTTACTTTTTAATTACGTTTATTATTACCGTTATACAGTTTTATATACTTTTTAAAAAAAAAATTATTATTTTTTTTCGCCGTTTTATTATATAACGTTTTGCGTACATTAGCTTAATTAAAAACAGCTCATAAATATTCATTTATTGTCTCATTTTATGTTTATTTTTTTTTTTCTTTTTTTGCTTCTCATTTTTTTCCATTTTAAACAGCCAGAAAGTTAAAAATGCTGCAAGTCAAAGCCGAAAACTATACCTGCATTTACTTTATGGAGTAAGTAGGAAAATGTGTTCATAATACGAATACTTCTGTATGTGGAACTTTTTTAATTTCGTTAGAATGGATTTTTTTCTGTTTTTTGAATACCCTAAACAACTATAGGCAGGCAGTGATGGGTAGATAACTATTCTACGGATGCTTTTAATAATGGATGACTTGTCATTGAGTCCTTTTATTTTCAATAGATGGTATTGTCTGCTTTTCCTATGGCGATCATTGTGAATGCTATTTTTGCATGGGGTGATTACTCAAGGAGCCTAGTGAATGGACCATTTAGAGTTTCTTAATTTTAAATATTGTTACGAAAATGAATAATCTAGATACTGGCGTTTGGCTTTTACATCTTTTAACATTAAAATTATAAACAAAAGCTACAAAAACAAAACAATGCAAGTAAACAAACCTGTTTACAAATTATCGTATTGCTTAATCTATATATATAAAAATGAATGTTTGTTTGTATGTAATTAATAGAATCGTAAATTATGCATTTGATCATGCTATGATCTTCAGCAAAGTTGTTGCGCATGAGCCGACGAAGGTTTCTCAGCTGGTATGACCAATTTCCGACAGGTGGCTCCACTGAAAATTACTCAAAATGAATTAAATCGTAATTTGTGCATTTGATTATGATATGAACTTTAGCAAAGTTGTTGCGCAGGAGCCGACGAAGGTTTATAATTTGGTATGGCCAATTTAAGCCAGGTGGCGTCACTGAAAATTACTCAAAATGAATTAAATCATTAATTGTGCATTTGATCATGATATGATCTTTAGCAAAGGTGTTGCGCATAAGTCGACGAAGGTTTATAATTTGGTGCGATTAGTTTCCGATAGATGGCGCCACTAAGAACTATTCAAATTGAATTCAATCGTAAACTATGCTATTATCATGTGTTGATCGGGCATATACCAGACATTTTAGCATTTATCATGATTTAAAAAACATTTAGTATAACTCATTCACGTAAAATTTGAAACATTTTAATTTTGGAAAATTTTTAAAAATCCTGTTGGGTTCAATTGGATTGGGTACATTGTGAGATTCTAATAAATTTAACACATATTTCACATCATTCCCGTGCAATAATGCCTCCAAAGCGGCAAACAATTGGTCGACCTACACCTCGAGCACGGAAGAAAAGGCCATTACGAACCTCAAAATCAGACGGGCAACTAGCATTGAGACTGGAAAATCTTCGAATACATGCCGCTGAGACTCGTTGGCATGAATCACTTGAACAACGAGAAGTGAGATTAGAAACTGATCGAATGCGTACTACTCAGGCCTGTTCGTCTGAATCATCTGGGCAACGGGAAACAAAATCAATAAAATGATTCAAAACTAATTAGATATTTGTGTAATGTCTTTCTTTCAAATTTGGTTTAGTTGGTGGCGCAGCAACACGCGCATGGTACAGCTAGTATAACAATAAACATCAGCATAAAAAACTGCTAAACAAGTAAACAAGAATACAACAACAAACTGTACAAAAATAAATGTAAACAAAATACACAAACAACACTACAATAATAAATGTAAACAACAACAAAAATAAATGTAAAATGAAGTTATGTACATTTGCCTTCAAGAACATTCATCAGACTGTTTACTCTGCCATATAAAAGGCAAGGCAAAGCAGGCAACGGAGTCAGAAAGAGTTCAGTCAGTCTTATGTAAAGACGCGGGCGTTTGAATAGAGTAATCGTGGTTTGAAGATCTCCGTTACAAAGATCTGTTGAATAATTTCGTAGTAATTGTTATTGTTTATGTAAAGTGTGTAAACAGAGGAATAACAAAGAAGAGCAATTGTTGTTGCTTACATCAAGTTGTGGACAGTGCCACAAAGAATTGTGCGAATAATAAAGAATTTTAATTAAAACTAAACACAGATTTATTTTTATTTTATTTGCAATCTACGAACTCATATTTTAAATGTTTTTATAAAGCAAAAACGTAGCACTATTCTTAAATCATGATACATTGCCTTCTCCATGCAACGAACATGAATCAGTTTCGCAGTCAAGCTATCTTACTCACATACTTAATTGGCCATTACAACCCTTCAGTCAGGATTACGGCCTAGCTTCTCATACCACTCATAGTGTGTGTGTTAATTTTTATACATGAGTGGCAAGACCTACAGTTTAAAGTCGTCTCCAGACGACAGATTTTTGAGGAAGTTTTCATGGCAATTTTCTATTTAATCTCAGAGTTTTTGCCAGAAATTTTGCTGAGAGGAAGTCGCCGAAGAAATATTTTTCATATTTCGGTTTGATGTCTGACCTAGGGTTTGAACCGTGGGCTTACATCTAATAAGCCAACACACTACCTACTAGACTACGGCGCCTAGTGTGCAGTCTAGCAACTGCATCGTAATATTTGTCAACAATTGCTTTATTTTCTAAATACCCTGATATTACATAATCATCAACACAGAGTTTTAGAACTAAACCAACGAAGTGACATACTAAAGGAAACTTAACGTAGATAATAGTGTACTAGAGAGGAATCTTTGTGACTCAGGAAGCCAAAATAAGACTAAAGGATATATGCTAACGCACGATACTTCAAGAACTGGTTGAGTCCGTTCTTGCAAAAGAAAACGCAAAAAGAACAGCAAAAAACCACGTCAGGTAGAGCTGTTTTATGGAAACCATATGCTTCCAAGATGGGTAATAAATTATGGAAGGGAATTATATTAAATTCCCTTCTTTTTCTAGATCCAAAAGCATGAGAGCGATATTAATGTTACATCTATCGATAAGGAGCATAAAACTACAAACCATTCAGCGATATCGTCTTCAAGGAAAATCAGCTTGAGGCAGTTGTAACACATTTCTGATCCTCACAGCATCTCTCCTTGAAATCTCCTTGTTTTTGAAGGCTTATTGCCTTCCTACACATTATTAGACTTTAGCTTAAAGTTAATTAAAAATTAACTCTATAGACTCAGGCTTTATTACAAATCACTTTTAATGAGAAAGTATAAAAAATACTTTCACATGAAATGTCCTACGTATCTTTTACTTTCAGTCGGGAAATTATTGCCAAACATACTAAGAGATGGAGGGCATCACATAGTCGCTCTTGGCTCCACTTTTAGCATTTTGAAAAAATAAAAGAAGTAAAGTTTGGCTTATTTTTTTAAATTTTTCTACAAACTGTGATTTTCACTCATATTTATTATTAAAACAAGTGGCATTTGTCAGTTTTTTGGTATGAAAATAGCGAACAAAAGCTAAAGTTTTATGAAAAGGAGGAGCAAAAAAAACAAGAACGAACTGAAAATAATAAATAATTATGTTATAAACAATGGCTAGAAAAGAGAAAATTAAAACAGCAGGCAATTGTTGAGAACACAAAGGGCCGTAAAATAAGGGTTGTATGCAAAGTAATATGATTTTAATAAAAATTTTAAGGCCTCATTGAGAGAGAGAGTTTCAAAATTTAAATCGTTAGCCTAAGTGTACATCTTCCATGGCTAATATGTGAAGCTTAGTATTCGATAGCAGTGTGCCTGCTCTAGCAAGTTTATTAGCTGGACAACAGCGTAGAATGCCCCTGGCAGCAGAAACCCTTATAGGATTGGCATAAAACTGTATGGGGAATCGATCAAAAAGTCCCGGCATATACCAACCACTTTAGAACTGAAGATTGCATACAAAAAAGTTTCAACTGCTAATTGGCTACAATAAATATGTATATTAACAGCGAGTGATTTTTTCTAGTTCCGCGGCGTTATTTATGAGTTAAAACACCCTGTAGTTAATAAGGAGATGGAAAGATGTCCAAACCAACCAAAACATTTTCTCAAGTTTACTACGGCTCGGAGATTTTAGATAAAGACTGCTTGCTGCAAGGAATTCTAGTGTGAAATCTCCTATCAGCACCAGATTCAGACAAGGTGTAATCAGTTCCACTCATACAACTTTGACATCCTCACACAATGTATAGAAGTGTCTAGAGGGAAGTCGCCGTAGTCTCGTAGGTAGTGTGTTGGCTTATTAGACGTAAGGCCACGGTCCAAACCCCAGGTCAGACATCAAAATAAAAATATATGAAAATATTTCTTAGGCGACTTACTCTCAGCAGATTTATGGCAAAAACTATGAGAGCAAATAAAATTGCCATCGACATTAAACTATAGGTTTCGCAACTCTTGTATAAAATTCACACTCGCAACATAAGCGGTGATTACTTGGTCTTGGTCGTGATGTCATCTCGACTACGCGGAAAGAATGAGGCTCCCTTTCAACGACTTCTGCCGTGGATACAGGTCCACTGAGGAAGAGGAGACTGTTGTTCACTTTCTTTGCCAGTGCCCGTCTCTTGCTAGGTGTAGATATAGGTTATTTGGCTCCCCATTCCTTGTTAGCTTAACAATTATGTAAGTATTTTTAGAGGGAAAAAAATTTCTGCCTGACCGGCCTTTATGGCGCATTGTCACTAGAGAAGCATGTAGTTCTTTTACGCTTGCAATCCCAACCAACTCAATATGTACATATATTGCCTCTCTGCACAAAATCTGTCTTTTGCATAAATGTGAACAGAATAGCACTACAACAGTTAAAATCTAAATGTTCCTTAAAATTATTTCTTCATTATTTTGTGTTTATACAAAAATTTTAGATTTTTTCAACAGCAACCTAAATGTATGCTTTAAATTTTTTATAATAAAAAGAAAACGTGACTGTAGGTTCAAAAGTTCTATTAAAAATTAAATCAAGAGCAATAAGTGCAATAATTTTTTCTTTAAAAATAAAATTTTTCTTAAATATACAATCTTTAAAACAAATATTTGAATTTTTAGTTGGTGCCTAAATGTATGCTTTTCAATTTAAAACAAATGTGTCCATCGCACCAACAAATTTATTAAAAATTAAATCCAGAGCAATAAATGCAATAATTTTTTCTTTAAAAATACAATTTTTCTTAAATTTATAGTCTTTAAAACAATATTTGAATTTTTAGTTGGTGCCTGAATGTATGCTTTACAATTTAAAAAAATGTGTCCATCGCACCAACAAATTTATTAAAAATTAAATCCAGAGCAAGAAATGCAACAATATTTTCTTTAAAAATACAATTTCTCTAAAATTTACAGTCTTTAAGACAATATTTGCGTTTTAAATTGCTGCCTAAATGTATGCTTCTCTATTTTTTTTCTTTCATAATAATATGTATCATATCTCTTACAATTATATGCCTTCAAATTATGTGCATTCTTTCATTTTTACGCTTGTGCTTCCTTTTCACATGAAATTGATGCCATTTGGAGTATTTTTTTTGTATTTTTTTCTCTTCTTCTTGTTTGGATGCCATACACCGTCGTACAGCGATTTAAATTACGTAGCAAAAGTGTTAAAATGTATTTGAAGAGCAGGGCTATAATAACGCGTATTATATACAGCCATAGAATCGCAATCACTCACTCACTCGCACTTAAACACACACACACACTCACATACACATTCAAATGTGAATACAAAGATGCAAACGCATCAGTTGTTGTTTGACACAGCACGACACAGCATGAAAGCAAAGGCTTGGAATACGTATCATGCCAATGACACCTTTAAATTGCAGCACACACACGCAGACACACACACACACAGAAATAGCTACATACACAAACATTTACCATGATTCACATACTCATAATGAGGCAGGCTTTTCAAAAGGTGAATGAAAACGTGCATGCGAATGTATTTGTAAATATCGTATATGACTGTAGGTATGTGGGTGTGTGTGCGGGTGTATATGATATAATTTCTCTTCTTTTTTGTCGTTCATTTTTGAGCACAACTTTTTATGGTTTCAGTCTTAAAATACAGTTATTGCTGCTGTTGCAATTGCTGATGTTATTGTTGCTGTTGCTGTTGATATTTCTGCGTATGATGACACAACCTGAAACTAACTGTATATGCTGTAACTGTATAACGGTATGATGTGAGTCAATCATACGAGAACATCGTTGTGTATAAGTGTACGCCTGGGTGTGCGTATCTCTTAGTAGTCAAGTACACTTGAAATGACAGTAGCAACAATAGCAACAACAACAACAAGGAAAAATAACGACTACAATAACAACAATTGTTTGCAATTGTATACGAAAGGCACCAAATCACAAACATTCATGTGTGAAGTGATTAAAAGAAGACTCGCACACATACACAGAGCGCCATAGAGAGAGAGAGTGTAAGCGAAAGAGAGTGAGATAAACATTCCCAACAATAGCAGACAAGCATTGCATACATGCAGGCTGTTTAAAACGAATCAGAAAAAGAAAGAAAACATAGACTAACTGACTGACTGACTGAGTGGATTTAAAGCATAAATCATTTAAGACGTGGCTTTAAGTACGAATTTCAAAATTGTCAAGAGTTTATGTTGAAACGAAACATTTTTGTGGGAATAATTTTTAAGGAATGTTTTTCGAAGAGAGCTCAGTGACAGATAAATTAGCAGAAATGGGTTGTAAAAAAAATAAAATTTTTTAATTGATAGACTAAAAACTAAAGAGACTACGTGAACTGTACGGTTAAATATGTGGCTGAAACATCTAAAATTTTGTTTAAGAAAATGACAACAAATGCTTCAAAGGACGCAATAGGAGGGGAATGTGTGGAAGTTTTGTAAAATCAAAACGCCATGCAGTAGCCTACACCATAAGATGCCGATTTTGGCAAAAAAAATCATCTTTTCAGATGAAGCTCATTTTGGTCTTGGCGGGTATGTAAACAAGTAAAATTGTCGCATTTGGGGCACAGAAAACCCGCACGCATACATTGAAAAGCCGACGCACCCAAAACGAGTCACTGTTTGGTGCGGATTTTGATCCAGAGGTATAATTGGGCCATTTTTCTTCGAAAATGAGCTAAGAGTGGCCGTTACAGTCAATGGCGATCGTTATCGGGCCATTTTGAACGAATTTTTGTTCACAAAAATTGAAGAGGAGGATATTGGCAACATTTGGTTTCAACACGACGGCGCTACGTGCCACACACTCGATGTTTTGCGTCCTGTTTTTGAAGATCGCATTATCAGCCGCAGAGCTGATGTCGTTTGGCCACCTCGGAGCTGCGATTTGACACCGTTGGACTATTATTTGTGGGGTGCCGTCAAAGATAAGTGTTACGCCGACAAGCCAGAGACAATTGACGCTTTAAAGGACAATATTCGTGAAGCCATTGGTGAAATACAGCTGCACACAATCGATAATGTGCTAAAAATTGGACCGATCGTGTAGGCTACTGCATGGTCAGCCAAAGCAGTCATTAATATGATATTATTTTCCATTATTAACCGGAAGGATTATACTTTCAAATAAAAAAAGAAATTTGAGAAAATATCCGGTAGTTTTTTTTAACGCATTTTCAAAAAAAAAGTTATTTGGCGGACCCTTTATATGAAGCGATGATACAGGACAAACTTGCAAAATCGGGTTAGAAAACCCTAAAACATTACCATAAGAGAAGTTTCCGATGATATATTAATTTCAGCTGCAGTGTATCCAGATGTAGGTAGTGTGTTGGCTTATTAAACGTGAGGTCACGGTTCAACAATGCAAAATATGAGAAAAAAAATTTTTCGGCGATTTCCTCTCAGCAGGTTTCTTCCAGAAACTCAGAGAATAAATAAAATTACCATGAAAAGTTTCTCAAAAAAATCTGTCGTTCGGAGGCGACTTTAAGCTGTATGTTCCGTCACTCATGTATAAAATTAACACACACAACATAAGTGATGTGACAAGCTAGGTCGTAATCCTGACTGAAGGATTTCCAAACTTCTTAGTTTAAGAAGAAACTACAGTTGTGTATTGCTCAGAAGCTATTCAATAACATTAAGCATGATCCTGATCCTCAGAATAGTTTGATACATCAGAGAGTGGAGAACGCTATCCATGCGTACTCAAAACATACCCCCATTTTCAATCAAGATGTCTATTAGGATACACGATGTATTGCACAGTCCTGTCAAACCGTCATGATGTTGTTCGCTGTCAGTTCCTTGCTCAGTTCTTGGTATGCGAATATGTTTAACAGCTTAAAACCAGCTTGAAACTTCTGAAACTTTGTCCATGTGCACACAAAACATAAGCACGTTTTTAATCAAGATGTTTATTAGGATAGTCCTGTTGCCCTGTCAAACCGTCATGATGTTGTTCGCTGTCGGCAAGAATAAATCCCTGCTCCGTTGTTGGTATGCAACCATGTTAGGTTAGAGGACGTGTACTTATCAATTAAGATAAGTACAGTACCCGGAGGTCCAACTGACCCATTGTACATAATGTCCTTAAAAGGAATGATAATGGAAGGAATAGGAAAAAGGAGAAGAAGTAGGAAAGGGGAGAATGGGAAGCGGGGGAATTACAAAGACCAAAGAAAACAAAAAGTGAGAACGCGACTACACTGATAAAGCCCTAGCACTTCTCAACCAGCTCAAGCTACAAATGAATCTGTGGATAGCCTTGATATCGGTTTTCGACACAGAATTCAAACCTTCAAAGAAGCCCCTGCCAAGGGTCCTCAGCCTACCAAAGACTGGACAGTTACAGAGGAGGTGCTTGATAGTCTCCAACTGCTCCTTATCGCAACATACCCTGCAATAGTCCTGCTGGGATGTGTTCCAGATCCCCGTCAGCGACCTAATCTCTCAGTGCCCTGTGTTAAATCCGATAACTAACCTTAAACTGGCCTAATCCAAGCCCAGCAGCCAACCTGTTCTCACTCTGTCTATAGCAGGCCGTAGACATCTAAAAATATAACAACCCGATCCGTTCCCTCAACGTCACTTTCTACACCCTGACCTGACCCATCCATTTATGCGGCTGCAGAGGTGGCAGATTGGGGGGGTCAGGACCAACTTTTAAATCGCCCTCAGCAAGCGAACCTAACCTAACGAGAGCATCCACCGTCTCATTGCCCAGTATTCTGCTATGACCCGGAACCCAGCATAGATGGATACAGTCTGGTCCAACAGACTTTAAAGACTCCTTGCACTCGCGATCGAGCCGTGATTTGCACCAGACTGACGCAATGGCCCTTAGGGCAGGCTGACTGTCAACGAAGATCATGTAAGATTCCGAAGCGAGACCACCAGCTCTGGCCTAAATAGCCTTCAATATTGCGAAAATCTCCGCCTGAAACACGCTGCAGTCATCATTTAGCTTAAAGTGAAGTTCAAGACCGACATATTTGAAGATATTCAGCAGAAAACTCCAGCACCTGTACTTCCACCTAACCTTGATCCATCTGTGAAGATGGATAAATGCAACCATGTTTAAACTTCTAAAATATTGAACATAATACTGTCATACGAATAAGTTAAAGTCTTTCGAAATAAAACGGGGGCTTAAGTAATTCATTGAAAAACATTGTTTTTTGCATTGCTTTAAGCCTTTAAAGTTTTTCTTTTAATCATTTCAATTAATTTCGAATATCTTCTTTGCTTTCCACAGTCTATTGTCTACATCTGTCTATTTTTTCTTCTTTTTTTTCTCTCTTTTTTGTTGCTTTATTTGCTTAAACATTGTCAACAAGTTCAATATCATGTAAAAGCTCTCTTACCCTTGCACACTATTTTATCGGTTGATTTTTGTTTTTTTTCTGTTTTTTTTCTGTTTTTGTCAAACAAAAAGTAATCATTTCTTTTATGGTTACGCTACGCCAATCCCTTTGGCCTCTCTTGAGCAGGGATTTTTTCATTTTTCATTGCATATGCATTTTCATCTTTATAATACAAACAATGACAACGACAATGAAACTGATGTTGATGATGCGAATGATGATGATGATGAAATTCTCCGATATTGATATTTGTTATTACACTCAGAGTAAAAATACAAAAAATAAACTGAAATCATTTCACTACAAACAATAGCACTTACGATAAATCAACAAATCAAAAGATTTTCTCTTTTATTCTGTGTCACAGTCTATATTTTTGTTTTTTCTCTTTCTAACTTGTGTTGTTGTTGTTTTTTTTATTTCCACATTTCATATTTGCAAATGCATTTTTCAATTTCTATATGATAGTTTTTCTCTCTTTATTACTTTTTATGTGCTCTGCTGTTAGCTCCTATTGAACCCTATACAAGGTCTCTGCTTTAGAACAAAAAAACAAGAACAAAAAAAAAACAAAATGAAGAGTATTAAAGAGAATGACATTTTATAAGAACACTTACCATACTATTGCTCTTGTTTTAAATTACAAATGCAATATGTCTGCGAGCACATGCATGTGTTTGTGTGTACATGCAAGCATAAGGGTGTTTACACTTACTCTCATACATTTAATAAAATACTTATGCATTTATCTTCATCGTCTCTATTTTCATACTGAAAATGTCTAACTGGTCTAACTGTATATGTGTGTGTGCATGCATAAGTCTCAAAAACCTGTTTGAGAGATCTCAACTAAGAGTATGCATTTGTTTGAATTCTTTTAATATTTTTGAAAAACAACAAAAGTTCTCAATAAAAATTGTTGTTGTTTTAGGTAAAGTGCATTTCAATAACCTGTTTTAACGCAAACAATGGATTTTTTTTTCTCACAATTTTATTTGTATACGTATTAAGAGAATGTGAGAGAGAGTAAGAGAGAGAAAGAGAGAAGAGAGTGTTTTTAAAACAAAAACATGATATTCTCAAGCATTTGCTTGCATCCATAAAAATAAATGTTTAATGTTTTTTGTTGTTGCTTTGGATTTAATGAATTCAGTTAGAAGAGTTTAATTGAAAGGTTAAATTTGTGGAAAGTGCATATAAAAATTGTATTCCAATCATCCAGACTCTCATGCTATAATCTGTAGTCCTATATATTAAATTCTTAAATGGTATTTAAATGATACACTTTAGAGAAAAGGAATCATCAACCCCGGTTTCAGGGTATTACGGCGACGCACTATCCTTACCCGCCTATTAGGCGTCATATTGGCGAAACAAGAAGCTGCCATGGCGACAATGAGAACATGGAAGTAGAAAAGTTATGGTCCTGCCATAATCTGGAGTGTAGTCGATTTGGATACACCTCAGAGTACACGATACCTGTAACCGCCTTCAATACTGATTTTACGACAAAGATGACCGATAGAAGGCGTCGTAGTTTAGTAGGTAGTGTGTTGGCTTATTAGACGTAAGGCCACGTTTCAAACCCCAGTTCAGACATCAAACGGAAATATGAAGAAAATATTTCTTCGGCAACTTCCTCTCAGCAGATTTCTGGCAAAAACTCTGAGATTAAATAGAAAATTGCCATGAAAAGTTTCTTAAAAATCTGTCGTTCGGAGTCGACTTGAAACTATAGGTTCCGTCACTCATGTATAAAATTAACACACACAACATAAGTGGTGTGAGAAACTAGGTCCATAATTCTGACTGAAGGGTTGTAATGACCAATAATATATGTAAACCCGGTCTCAGCGTATTATGGTGACGATGGCAATTATGGAAGCAGGTGCTCTTAGCACTACATCAACTAAGCGTACTATGCTTCTCTCCCTATTGGGCGACATATTGGCGAAATAGGAGGCTGCAATGGCTACAATGAGAGCATGGAAACATGGAAGCCAGGGTCATAGCATAATCTGGGGTGTATTCGTTCAGAATACACCACAGTGTATATGAAACCTGAATTTCCGCATTCAATACTGATTTTATTACAAAGATGCGTCATTTTATGATAAAGGTTTACATTGCAGTATTTACTGAGGTACTCAAATTAAACCGCAAATTTGGGAAAATTCTAAACAAAACTGTCGAATCTTATATTGTCCCTTGCACTACCCAAACTCTCTGCAACTACATACATACATACATAACTGGCCATTACAACCCTTCAGTTAGGATTATGGCCTAGCTTCTCATACCACTCATGTTCTGTGAGTGTTAGTTTTATATATGAGTAGCGGGACCTACATTTTAAAGTCAAGTCCCAACGACAGATTTTTGAGAAACTTTTCATGCCAATTTTATTTACTTTCAGAGTTTTTTAAGGAATCTACTGAGAGGAAGTCGCCGAAGAAAAATTTTTTCATATTTTCGTTTTGATGTCTGACCTGCGGTTTGAACCGTGGTCTTACGTCTAATAAGTTAACACACTACCTACTAGACTACGGCGACATCACTCTGTGCAACTATTTAGGTTAAAATAATGGTATCAAAAACTGTCCGTTGTAACGAGTGAAGATATATGCATACTTACTGACAGTAAAGCACCCATTAGATCCCTTGGGAGTGTTTAAACTAAATCTAAAATTATTCCAGAATGCCGAGAGCTTCTGGAGAAGATAGCGAAACGGTTACCCTCACACAAGTTCCTGGACACGGGGAGATTGAAGACAACAACAAGGGTGTCTTACCAAAAATCCAGCAAATAGAAGAAGTGTCCCTGGCCTTTAGGTGTAGTACACGGTCAAAATACGTACCAATATCCTAATGGACTCCTTCTACAGATTCAGGATCGAATCTGTTCTGCCCCGGAGCTATAGTGGCGGGACCATAATGCTGATGATATTGTAATGGTGACTAGGAATTCTACTAATTCGCGCAGTGCTTTACAAAAATCAAAGGCCCAGTAGAGACGGCCTAATCTTAAATCAGGGAAGGACTTGTTCTAGTAAAACTTTTCTGGAAAATATTTGGTGGACTTTGAATCGAATTGGGAAACTGTTTGGTATTTAAGAAGAGAAAGCTGAATTATTTCCAAAATTATGTTAAAGTTCTTGTGAATAAAACTGGAAAATAATTTTAAAACACTATTAAGCACTGTAGTTAATCAAAGGAAATAGATTCTGTGATATATTACAAAACCATAAAGCAGAATTCAAACATTTTCTGAAACACTTTTTTTTTTGCCACGAGGTATATATAAATTGAAGTTTTCAAATATATTTTCAATGATTGTTTAACTTCCAATAGAAAATATGATTTATTGACTTTTAACAAATTTCTGTGAGCATTTCTGTTGAGTAAAACAAAAGCAACAGAGGAAATAAAACCATTTTTTTCTGTTAAATTTTACTGTTCGGTTATAAATCAATTTATGAATAGGACTTTAACACCTAAAAATATGCCAAAATATTTTTGCAATTCAAGACGATTTATTTTCCAATAAAAAAGTAAAAAACAAACACAAAGGAAGGCAAACAAATAAAATTTTAAAAGTGTATGCAACGTATGTATATATCTAGACATTCGGTAAGCTTACTATTGTTTTAAATAAAAGAAATTGAATAATGTTGTCTACTTTTAGGGGGTATATGTATGTGAATTTATGATTTATGGCCAAAGCTAAAATTAATAAATTTTTCTGTAGGCCAGTTCCAAAAGAGAAACAAAAAATTTAAAAATACTTGGCATTTGAACATGTCAATAATAAAAGATAAATCAATTTACAAAACTATGGATAAATACCTAAAAGTATGCTGCAAAATCTAAGAAAAGAAAAATTATAATATACAAAATATGTTTCAGAAGCAAAGTAATTGTAATGAAAACATGTAACAAATTTGCAAAATTTATTGTAAAAAATAAGACCCCTAGAAATATGCTTCAAATCCCTTTTACAATAATTTTTATTAAATTATTAACATTTAAATTAAATTTATTAAATCATAAGCTTATATGTTAGCCAATTAATTTAAATTTTAAATGAATTCAACTTTACAAAACTGACAGTTGTAAATACTAATTTATTTAATGAAATTAATTAAAATCTGAATATGTGTTTGTGTTTAATTAATACGAAAAAAATTTATTAAATTTTTAATAAAATTTATATTTGTGCTTAAAGGAATGAGTAATTAAATAATGCGTAATAATATACAATGCAACAATAATTGCAACACAATTGATTTAAATTTATTATAATTAATTCTAAAAAACACAATATTCAAGCATAAAAACAAGAGTCAATGAACTTTATGAAATGTGGCATACTTATAGGGGGTTAAATTCAACGATGAGAAACTTAGTAAACTTACAAAGCTAAAAATGGTTTAAGAACTGGTTGAACTTCTTACAATGCTACATAACAAACCAATATTTACCCAGCAGTTAAATAGTCTTTGTATGTATCCGAAAAGTATGCACAGTTTTTTAAACTATAAAAGTGTAAATGAAAAAAAAAGAAATTTTTCCATTCGGAGTAATAATAAAACTGAGAATTTAACAAACTTATCGTAATAAAAATATTTCATTTTTATTAATTTTTTGCCAATTATTCGAAAAAAAGTTGTATGAATTTTTTTATTTTTTAGTTGCCGCAAAATATGCAGTGATTTTTTAATCTACAGTAGTATTTAAAAATATATTGCAATAAATGTAATTGTATTTAACCCAAAATGTATGCTTTAATTGTTTAGTTTCGAAAACTGCTTAAAAGTATGTGACATTTTTTTCCTTCAGCCCAGTTTACTCCCCATAAATATAAAATTTCTACTGTCTTTGGGCCATTTAATATTTCACATACTATTTTAATGTATTTTTTCTTTCTATTTTTTTGCAATATTTTCCCCTAAATTTATACATTTTCTTATCAATTTCTATTATCATTATTTCTGCTGGCTAAAATACTTTTTAGATCATAATAGAGAGGCGAGGAGAGAGAGAGATAAAAGAAAAAACATTTTCTTAAGAAAAAGAAGTGCAAATATCACACCAAGAAAAACTTTAATGACCTATAGCTCATTTTCACGCTTTACCCATTTGGAAGGCAACCAAAAACTTCAATCACTTCTACACGTTTTGCACGATTTTTTTTTTGTCCAAAAAAATATATTTTTAGAAGACAAAATTTCTTGAAAAAAATGAAAAAAAAATCATAAAAAACTAAGAATAAAACAAATAAAATATGAAAAAGAATAACAAACTTTAGAGAACGTGATATTGCACTCAAATAAAATTTTGTTTCGTGCTTTGGATGGGGGGCTGAGCAATAACAGATGAAACTTCTTTTTATTTAACGAGCTGCTCAAAACTCTTAAGAAACATATAAAAAAGAATAGAAAAAAACAGAAAACAGTAAAAAGAAGCAGATAAAATAATACAGAATAATAATCAAAATAGTAAAAATGGATAGATGCGGCAACAAAGATTAGCAGCAACAAATTGTGAATATTAATGACTTTTTCTTTTATTTTCTTTTCTTTTCGTTTTTTCCCCATTTATTGTTCAAATGAAATATTTATGATCTGTCCAGAGAGCATATATTGTAGTAGAACAGTTGGAAATGCCATAAAAAATATTACTTAACAGCTCCTTAAGGTATACAATGTTTGTTAAAGGAGTTTAATATATTTTATAACTATTAAAAAGGCATAGTTTTAGGCGCTAGAACGGAAACTAAAGCCTTAATATTGGAAAAAATAACAGAGTGTGGCATAGAAACCGCGCGGTGAGTATTAGCAATGGAGAGTGACTTTAATATGAAAACAACAAGAATATGTTTTAATGAGCATGGATTACATTTAGTAAATCATAAGAGACATTTCTTCCTACTAGACAATATATAACCGTGGAAATATATAATCCTACTGACAGAGAAATAATAGCTGCTAAGACGGTTGTGAATTACCTGAAGCAAAATTAATTAAGAGCAAACTCCGGTATGTCATATGGAGTAAAAACATATGGAGTAGCTAGACAACAGCCAAGTCTACAGATAACCAAAAAGGATATTCAGTTCACTTCCAAATCATGTTGAATAATGCGTCACATCTTCGGGATCAGATACCTGAGAGAGAGTTTTTCACTTTTACATCGCTTAACGTTAAAATTATAAACAAAAGCTACAAAAACAAAACAATGCAGTATACAAATCTATTTACAAATTATCGTACTGCTTAATATAACAACTAACACCAGCATAAAAAATGGTAAACAAGAAAACAAAATTTCAACAACAAAACACCAGCATTAAAAAGGTAAACAAGTAAACACAAATACAGCAACAAACACCAGTATAAAGAACGATAAAAAAGTAAACAACAGTACAACAACAAACACCAGTACAAAAAATGATATACAAGTAAACACAAATACAACAACACACACCAGCATAAAAGGGTAAAAAAGTAAACAAAAATACAACAAAAACACCAGCATAAAAAATGGTAAACAAGTAAACAAACATATACCAACAACACTACAACAATAAAAGTAAACAGCGATGTTTACATTTATACAGAGTTAGAGAAGGCGAAGTCATGAACGTTCGCCTTCAAGAACATTAATCAGATTGTTTATGTTGTCATATAAAAGGCAAGGCAAAGCAGGCGACTTTGTGAAGACGCTGTGTGTTTGAAAAAAGTAATTGTGGTTTGAAGATCTCCGTTACAAAGATCTGTCGAACAATTGTATAGTAATTGTTAGTGTTTATCCAAAGGGTGTAAACAAAGGAATAACAAACAAAGCAATTGTTGTTGTTTACATAAAGTTGTGAACAGTGGCACACAGAATTGTGCGAATAGTAAAGAATCAAATTTATTCTTATTTTATTTGCAATCTACGACTGATTTTTTTAAACGTTTTTAAAAGGTAAAAACGTAACAATATAGTGAAACGAAACACAAAATGTTGTCAAGATATTCTCATTGATGCCTGACACATATTCTATAAACGTCCCACATTAGTCTAAATCCCTTAAGAGCCCAATGCTTAGCATTATAATTGAGGTCAACTTACCTATTGTTATTGTTGTTTAAAATTTAAAACCAATTATTTTCTTCATGTATTGTTAACTTAAATGAAAACAAATTGAATTTAATATGGCCTTTAATATGGCATTGATATCTTAATTTTTTCTGAAAATAAATCAAAAAAACAATAAAAAAGAGAGAAACAGAAAAAGAAATTAAAATATGCAACCATCATAAACTGGAAATCTTCTTAGACCGCCAAATGTTTTTCTTTTTTTTTGCTTCTTCTGTTCTATCATAATTTTTTTTATTTTGTTTTCTCTTTTTTTTTTCTTCATACAAAGCAAATCAAAATTGAATTTTCTGCAACGTCGCTCCTGTCATGGCATTGTTTTGCGTTCAGCCTCCCCCACTCTCTTGCCATTTCCTTTTCAACGTAATTGTAATGGTTGAAGAAATGTATGTATTAGAGGAGTATTTTTCTTCTATTTTTTAGTTTCTTATTCCCTTCTTCCTCTTGTGTTTTTCATCAATCAAGAACAAAAGGTCGTGTCTTCGTTTTCCTTATGGTTTCCTTCCTGGTCTTTGGTAAAAATATCTCCTTTTTTTCGTTACGTTTCATTTCAAGAGGATCCTTTAAAAATTCTTCAGTATTTTGTTTTCAGTCATTTACTACTATTTTGGTTTTATTCTTTTCGTTATTGTTGCCCCTTGTTTTTATCATTGTTGTTGAAGGTTTTTCTATACGGAAATTGAATTATTATCGTACAGCCAAAAATGATAAATTTTTTTCAAAGATTTTCTGTTTTTCTTTATGTTTTTATTATCGGTTGTGCATTTGATTTTTTTTATATAAGAATGCAATTGAAGAAAAATATTAAAATTTGATGAAGAAACAGAGGAATAGAAAGAAACTGAAGAATTGAACCAAACTGAACGGAAAGTCTATGAACAATAGTAAGGAAATTGATAAGTGGTCAAGTGGAACTGGAGGCAAAAAAAAAACGAAAAAAATAAAGAAAACAAAACCGTTATTAAACTTATAATTGAGTCGAGCAAAAGACCAAAGCAATTTCAGAGAGTATTAATAAATTTCAATAAATTTTAAGTGTGGCAATAATAATTTTGTTACACTTTATTTATACTTAAGAATTACTTTTAATTTGTTTTTTTTCAATTACTTTGCAGGTTTGAAGTCGCTGTAGTCTAGTAGGTGGTGTGTTGCCTTATTAGACTTGAGGCTTCGGTAATAAAACATTGTTACGTTTTTACCTTTTAAAAACGTTTAAAATATGGGCTCGTAGATTGCAAATAAAATACAAATAATTCTGTGTTTAATTTTAAATAAAATTCTTTATTATTTTCACAATTCTGTGTGCCACTGTTCACAACTTTATGTAAACAACAACAATTGCTTGTTTGTTATTCCTCTGTTTAAACTCTTTGCATAAACTATAACAATTCGACAGATCTTTGTAACGGATGTCTTCAAACCACGATTACTGTTTTCAAATGCACCGCGTCCTCACGCAAGACTGACTGAACTTCACTAACTCACTCGCTTGCTTTACCTTACCTTTTATATGGCAAAGTAAACAGTCTGATGAATGTTCTTGAAGGCAAATGTTCGTGACTTCGCCTTCTCGTAATCTCTATAAATGTAAACATCGTTGTTTACATTTATTATTGTTGTTTGTGTATTTTGTTTACATTTATTCTTGTAGTGTTTGTTGTTGTATTTTTGTTTACTTGTTTATCATTTTTTATGCTGATATTTGTTGTTATATTACATACATACATAACACATAATTGGCCATTACAACCCTTCAGTCAGGATTACGGCCTAGTTTCTCACACCACTCATGTTGTGTGTGTTAATTTTATACATGAGTGGCGGGACCTACAGTTTAAAGTCGACTCCGAACGACAAATTTTTGAGAAACTTTCCATGGCAATTTTATTTACTCTCAGAGCTTTTGCCAGAAATCTGCTGAGAGGAATTCGCCGAAGAAATACTTTTTTTTTATTTTATTTTTGATGTCTGGCCTGGGGCTCGAACCCTGGCTTTTCGTCTAATAAGCCAACACACTACCTACTAGACCACGGTGACGTTGTTATATTAAGCAGTACGTTAATTTGTAAACAGGTTTGTTTACTGCATTGTTTTGTTTTTGTAGTTTTTGCTTATAATTTTAAGGTTAAGCGATGTAAAAGCAAAACACCAGTAACTAGATTTTCTTCATTTTCGTAACAATATTAAAAATTAAGGACCAAAAAGTCGTAAACGTCCAAAGAACATTTGTCAACAGTTATTCAAGATTTACAAGGGTGTAATTTGATATGGGTGGTCATAAAATCAACAGCAACAAATCGAATAAAATGGAGATGGTGGAAGTCTGTGTACGAAATCTGAGACAACTTTTTTTATGTTTTTTAAATATTAAGCGGTCGCCAATGTGAATACTTTGTTCTTTTTTTTTTGGAATCAAAAACTCCCCTTTTCCGATAAGCACTTCTAAATCAAATTTATATGTTAAATAAACGCATAAATTATCAGGAAACGATTATACAAAAAAAAACGAGAGAAAAATGAAAGAAATTTATGTTTTCATATAGAAAAACTTGTGTAAGATAAAGAAGGAAAAAAATGTCAACCCAACTCTTAGTATACACCTCCACTACAGGCTAAAGGCAGCGGTGAGGGAAAAAATTTTTTTAAAGCAGCGCCAACTGGACGCGCCAATAACACCAAAACGGCTGTCAAATGCTTAAAACTTGGGTGACAGATTTGCAAACCACATTCATATGTATACGCACACATACTCGTATATACATACATACAAATTTAGAGAGACAAACTTACATTTAGAAAGACAAAACTTATGGCCAAACATACTTACTTGCATAAATAAAAACGTTACAGAAAACTTTACAAAAAAAACAAAAAGAGCAGCCAACAACTTAAACTAGGTTTTCAAAATACACTGTCACTGATACATACATACGTTACAGATTGTAGGAGAGTGTAAAGGTTTGAAGGGATTTTTAATGCCGACATTTAGCATTGAGGCTTTTCTCAGTGTGTATGTACGTATCAATATTAACTGTTGAAATGCCAATATTTTGCAACCAAAACAGAAAAACCAAAGAAAAAAAAAGAGTCAAGTTTTACAATTTCAAATACCACTGCTGCTGCTAACTTAGCTTCCACTATCATCACCACTTTTGCAACTAACTTTGAATGTGGTGGGTGGGTTGTGTGTGTGTATATGTGTGTGTTTCACTTTTCCATACACTGATTCACTCACTGATTCCTATGAATATACCGAACGAATGTTTATGATATCGAGTATCGACTCTAACTGATGCTGCTGCTGCTGCTGCTATTACTGCTTCTGCTGTTTCAACTGTATATGGCTGTCAATTTTCTATTCCAACAAATCCTTTGTAAAAAAAAATGTCATTTCATATGCCAGGCAATTTATCATCATCTACATATTGGCCAGACATGAAACATCAAAACTCATACCCAAACCCATACCCTTTCCCCATAACCGTCACCGCCTAAAACTCTCATTTCAATTAGAAAACTTGTAAGCAAATGCTGGGAAAATGGTTTAAGGGGAGGAAGAAAAAATCGTTAAGAGTTCAATATTACTGGTCAAATACAAGAGAACAAAAAAATGTTTCTTTTTTTTAATAAAAAGAAAAAACTTTAAAAAAAATGTTTAATTGCTAAAAATTGCCATCCATAAAACATGTTGAGGGCGTTTGATAAAAATCTTGTCAAAAAAGAAACGAGTGTTTTTACTGCCAAGTTTTTCTGAACGCAAAAAGAAAAAATCCTCAGAAATGTTGTAGAAAACAAGGTTTTCAATTGAAAGCTTGTTCTCCGGTACAGGTGCCAGTAGAGCATGTCAAACATGTTGCAACGAAAAAAAAATTCAGTTAATTAAAAGAAAAACTAGAAAAAGTATATATGCAATCATGTAATCAGATGTAAGACAAGCTCGGGAAATTTACGTAGTAATTTAGAAAAATTAAAATTAGACAAGAAAGCGGTACGCACCCTGGAAGTTTACGTAGTAATTAAGAAAAATTAAAATTAGACAAGAGAACGGTACGCACTCTAGCAGGAATTCTAATGGAAATTTCGCTGAGAAGCTTGATCTACCCCACCAGGATTACTGCAGAAGCTGCCATGATGTGGAGGCAATGGAATTTGTGCAACACCTTGTATGCGAATGCCCTGTACTGTAGGACAGACGACATGGATATATGGGTGACACAACGTTTAAAGATCTGGTCTTGGTAGCAAACGTGCCACTAAGGGAACTGGCCGGTTTCATCTGAAACTCGGTATGGTATAAACCTACCATTAAAGGATCATAATAAGGTAGCTTACTTCACACTGGGTAACACAATGGACCATATGGCCACCGAGTAAACTTGCCTGAGAACAGCAAGCTACCCACTAACCTAAGTAAAATGAAAGGAGTTTGTTTTCAGGAAAGTTGTGTGTCGCACGCAGCAAAGCTTTTCTAGTTCATTCTGTTATGATTTTTTATTGTTGTGCTAACAGGGGCCATAGTCTAGTAAGTAGTGTGTTGGCTTATTAGACGCAAAAGCCTGGGTTCGAGCCCCAGGCCAGGCATCAAAGACAAAATACAAAAAGTATTTTTTCGGCGACTTCCTCTCAGTAGATTTCTGGCAAAAACTCTGAGAGTAAATAAAAATTGCCATGAAAAGTTTCTCAATAAATAAAAATCTGTCGTTCGGAGTCGACTTTAAACTGTAGGTCCCACCACTCATGTATAAAATAACACACACAACATAAGTGGTGTGAGAAACTAGGACGTTGTACAATGGGTCAATTCGACCTCCGGGTACTGTACTTGTCTTAATTGACAAGTACACGTCCTCTAACCTAACCTAACCTAACCTAACCTAACCTAACAGGGGCAAAGGCATAAGATAGAAAAGTTAGGGCAAATGACGTCAGTGGTCATATCTTCTGCTGCTTAGAAAGCCTTTTAATTTATATAATAACCTTATTAATAACGCACCATTTCTTTCCAGGCATTACAATCTCCGATTTGTATTCCAAATTTGATTTCCGCATCCGAGCTGTACGAGCTTCTCAACGACATAGACGTTGTGCAGCGTATTAACATCCAGCGGTTGCGCTGGCTCGGCCATTCGATCGAATGGAGGAGAATGCTCTGGCGAGACGGGTATTTGATGGGGAGATCTGCGGAATTTTGTTTGCGTTGGAAGGACTAAATCGTAGAAGCCCTGTCATCGATTGGTGTGACCAACTGGCATTTTTTTTTTTTGCGGGAAGAAGGGAAAATGCTTAATGCATTCATGATGGTCGTCACCAGACATGATATGTCGGACTCTCCCACTGGGTATACCGACTAAAAACCCGCCTAGTCTCCTCACCGGGGAATCAATTCACCTCGGAACCACGGTTGTATTACTTTGAGGTGGACCCCTTTTCTGGCATATGTTCCAGTTCCGTCGTCATCAGCCTGCGTCCAGGCTCCGCTATATTCTCAGTCTGCTGCGCCTAGATCAAATTTCTTCCTTCGCAGCACGTGCTCTACAAATTGTTTTACTGCGTTCCAGCTCTCTTTACTGTTCATCATTTTCAGCACGACGTTTGTAGGGCTAATGACGCCGATTCCAGCTTCGAGGCGCTGGCGGCTTTCGGCCCATCGACAACAACTGAAGAAAGTCTGTTCGGAATCATCTAGCGTTTCTTTCTCTTCATAGATACAGAATGACGAGCGGCATTTCCCCATGCGATGCAGGTACTTTCTGAAATATCCGTGACCGGTCAGCATCTGGGTTATGTAGTAGACCACTTCGCCGTTTTTTCTGTTTTTCCACACTTGCAACTCGGGAATCAGTTTATATGTCCACCTTCCATGCTGTTCACTTTCCCAGCGAAATTGACATTTTAAGAAGACTGCGTGCTTTATCGCTTCCATGCTCTGTGGTTGAGTCGTACTTTGCCTGGCGTTGAGAATCATCCGGCGCTCATACGCTTGTAGGTCTATGTGAACCATTCCGGCTATAACTAGGACAGCTTGTGTCGATACTGTGCGATACGAGGATGTCACTCGTAGAGCAGCTATCCTCTGCGCAGACAGTAATTTTCTAGCCCTGATCCGGGTTTCCAAAGTAGTGACCAACTGGCGAAGGCTCGCAAGAAGCAGAGGCGCCTGGAAGGATATGTTAAGGCAGGCCGAAATCCGTTCATCTGATTGTTAATGGCCAATGAAGTGAGTAAGTAAGTTCTTTCATGCATTAGCCACAAATGCTCGACTGTATTGCCACAACATACCCTACAAACAGAGATACGAAGAAAACTGTGTTTCCGATGGCCATTGTAAAGCATTACCTCTGCACGTGCTACAAGTTACGTAAACCTATACCTATCAAACTCTACCACTTTTTTCAACTTCTTGAAATAGTTCAATACTCTTAGTATCAATGCCTTTTAAATCAATTGCTGTTGTGTGTCCAATAACGTCTTCCTTTTTTTTCCTCCTTTAAAATATTTCGTATGACATTTTAAGCATGTTACCATAGTTGAAGACAGAATATGAAACTCAAGTTATTTCAAAAACATATAAAAAAAAAACTATCACAAGAAAATAAAAAGTTTTTTTTTTTTGGCATTTACGCTGTAATAAAGTTCGACAGTCAACTCGTACGCTGTCAATTTATGTTTTAAAGAAAACGAAACGATTTTGCTGTAATATTTTCTGTAACTGGCAGTTACATTGTTTTTAATTTTTCTCCAATTTTTATAAAATTTTATTTTTTTATTCTGACATGGCCAATAGCAACAACAAACAACAACAAAATTTATATTTCTTTAGAAAAAAAAATTAAAAAAAAATTCCAACTTTTTATTGAAAATCTTGCCTCCTATTGCTGTATTCCATGGGCTGTGTGTGTAGATTATTTCGAAATAAATTTTTCATGGTTCATTAATTCTATTGTACACTGTATAATTAACGTTTTGTTTACTTGTTGTTGTAGATTTCATTTCATTTGGCATATACCCTGTTAATGTATTCGGTATTCTGTATTCTTAATGTTCTTAAGTATTGTTCTTAGCGGTTTTAATAGACTTGTTAGGATTTCTTAAGAAGGTATTTAAGGCCCACTTTACTTTACAACAACGTAGAAGAGTGTTAAAATTGGTTGGCTTTGGAAGAAGTGTTTTTGTTCTTCTCATTATTATAGTTGTTGCTGTTGTTGTTATTGTTGTTATTGTTTTGTTCTCTGAACTTATTTAATGCCATGGTATTCCATTGTAATTTCTATTTGTAATTCAACTTAAAGGCTTTAAATTATTAATTAAAATCCTGATAAAAGAAAATTTAAAATGGAATTAGATGGTGGAAAAATTGAGAAGAAAATGAAATTTATCCAGAAATAAAAAAGGCTTTATGCGCTGAGTTGGTTATATTTTTAGCAGATAATCAAAATAAGCTACCAGATTCGTTATAAACTGTAATTCGCTTGTGACCACACTTACAGAGGACCGATTGACACCGAAACGAAGTGAAGATATCGGCCCAAAACGGATAGCCTATACCTAATGGTCCTAAGATTGTTAAAGAAACCGTGACTTTGTAAAGTTCTAATTTGACCTGTTGATCGTAATTTAAGTGTTTTTGATTTTACTGAAGACAAGAAATAGACAAAATGGCGAATAATGACTTTATAATTGCGCCTTATCTAACCTCAGCTTTGGCTAATTCAACGAAAGTTAATAGTATTTATGGAGAGGAGCGTATTAAACAAGCTTACCATTACTATCCCTTTCGGAAAGACATAGACTCACGTCCAGGTTTTAATATTACATGTCCCGTACGTAAGGAGAGCAAAGTAAGGTTTAAGGACACTACGATGGACACCACGTCACGGTCACGGACACCAAAGTTCTAACTGTTTCCTGCAAATCCGAATCCGAAGAGAATAAAGAGGCCAAATGTGAGGCGGCCACCAACGCTGTTACGCCAACTGCAAAGAAACCTGAAGAGAAGATTGCTAATACATCACGAAGATCTTTAGGTTTCACTAAACCAGTTGTGGCGCGCAAATCAGTGGTGGCACACAGACCAAGTGAGCCTATTAAAGCATCGGACAATAAAAATAGAAATAATGCCTTGACTGTGGAGATGATTTTAAAAACAATTAAAATGACCAAATACCAGCTCTCGTTTAAGAAAATAAATTTGGCCAAATTCAAGGAACTCAAAGAGATTGATTTGAATGCCTTTGGCATAACGAGACAGAGTGAGATACGCATCTTTAAGGAGGCCATTGATAAAGCTAAAATGGATTTATTTTTTTATTGATTTGAAATGATTTTAAAGAAATATTTTTAAAGACTGCTTTTTAATATTTTTTGTATTGTGTTGAGGTTATGTTTGGGTGTTTTTTTATATTTTTGTTGTTCTTGTAATAATTTTTTTCTGACTGTCTTTTATTTTTAATTGTAATTTTGGTTTGAAAAAGAAGGTGCCGGTCACTCCAGTTAAATACAGAGAAATAAATTCGAAGCTTTTATTCATTTAATGATTAATATTCAAAATTACAAAAAAATAGGAACAAGGATAAGTTACATTAAGTATCCAAAGTTAAGGACAATGGTGTAATGTAGGTAGCAGAGATCAGCAATGAGTATTCAAAAAAATGAGTAGAATCGCATCATGCTCATAATTTCTGATACTTGTACGCATTCATACTTCTTTTAATATCATGGAACCTCTACTCATATTCAAAGTTTGTAGTACTCATCATACATCATACTTAACAACACATATGATGTTGGTGATTTCGTAGCACAAAATAAGTATGATTCGCGTAAGAACACTAAAATACTCTACTAAAAGGTTGTGTGTTTGCTATGCTTGCTGCTCTGTCTGCCTTTTTTGCTTAAGTGTCTTTTTTTCTTGTTGTTGTAAATGCAACAACAACTAAAACTGTAAATTTTGATGAATGATTCGAGTCACTCGAATCATTTATAGGTATTATAAGTATTTTTCTAAAGTTACGAATCTAAATAAGTAGGCTTATCAATTAAAAATATTTCGAATGGTATGAGTATGATGTCAACGTTGTACTCATACTCATTCCAACCTGTACTTATAAATCAATGTTGTAGTTGAGTATGAATGAATCAGAGTACATAGTTAAATTTCAATATTGTTGACTCACTTATATTCAAAATTTCATGAGTGCTTATGAGTAGCGAAAAAATGACTCATTGCTGATCTTTAATTGGTAGTCTACTGGGCTGTCATGTAATCTTAACGAACGACTCGTTGATAGCGGCAGGCATTAAGGCGAGCTGTAGTTGCATGCTAATTTGGGAATTGATTGCGCCAGGGAATAAGTTGGTTACCTATGTGAATTATTAAACTGCCTTAAAGATACTAACTGAGCACTTTTTTGTTTCGAAACTGGTTATAGTCCGCTGGAAGGCTGTCACTATATTTTGGACAGTAATGTGTTAAGTTTGGGGGAAATGTTGCTAAAGATCATTTCGCAAAAGAAGCAACGACAATTAGATAAGATCAGTTGCTTACATCCTGGGAATTCGGGCTGTTCAATCTGGTGATAACACTGAGAGTGGACTTTTCTTGGCGAAACTGGCGATACTGCAAAATTTTTAGGTTTTTAGAACCCAGGATGGATCTTTTTAGAACGAAATGCTTCCTGAATGGACCGAATCCATTAAGATCTTGATGCCAAGGAATAGGTTTGATCAAACATTAATCACATCTGCAAAAGAATATGTACGATCTAGAAGTAATAAAGAATTCTTCAATAAAAATTTGAAATAGAGTTGGTGCTAGATCCCTGAATACGGCCTTACATGATGCCATAGAAACCCACCTATGACAATTCGTAAACAATGATCCCTGACTACACTCGAAATAAATTACACTGTACCTCTACTCTTCTTGGCTGGCATAATTACTTCGTCGTTCTAATAATTTTATAAAGGTATGGATTTTATACAACTCAACCCCAATTTTGTCCATAAAATTTGAGTGTTTAAGTCAAGTCGAACAATTACAGAAATTAGGTTTCTGCAAAAATTGTATTACATATTCCTAGGCTTTGTACAAGTACGCCTAGGGACCAATGGCTCATTATGTTCGAACGTGTTATAATGAATTTTTACTGATTTAAATCCTTTACCTATAAATACAGCATATGCTAAGGATAAGATATGTATTAATCATCAACAATTTAAAACTTCTTTGATCAGTATTAAGAAAAAAATCTACAACATATTTTAAGGGAGAATATTTTATCAAAAATTGTGGCGAAAACTAATCCATTTTAAATGGTAGTATATAAAGGCAAGTAGCCTTTAATATAACTTAAGGCGCAATAATGAAAAATAAATTAATTTATTAACCCACAAAAGAATTAGAATCATTAGACGCCTTTAGTATATCTTAAGGCGTAATAATTGAAATATAACTTAAAAGCCACATTACTCGCAGCTTGCAAACAATATTTTAAATTAAAATATAAATAAAAGCCTATTACGTAAATGTAAGGCAATACTTTATAAACTCCATAATGAATACAACATTAAAAATTTATAATTCTTAAGCAAAGTTTGCGATGAAAACATAAACAGTTAATAACATATTTTAAGGCGCAATAATTCAAGAAATTAATTTATTAACCACCAAATGAAAACAAATTCAAACTTAATAAAAATGAAAAGTTTTATTAAAAAAAAAACAGTAATTATACGCACGCTTATTCTCAATAACGCAACCTTAAAAAAGGCATACTTTTGGGGGGCAAACTTTTGGGGGGCGTAAAATACTTGAAGAATTTTATTTAAAACCACAAGTGTATGTAATTTTAAAGTTATTAAATCACCTGAAGCATTGGAATAAATTTGTAAATTGAAAATATTAATTATACACGCACATTTAGAACAACAGCAACAATAACGAGAATCCATGGCATACATTTAGGCGTTTGAATTGTAAGAAATTAATTTATTAACCCTTTAGTGAATACAGCTATAAAGTGTATAGGCATTGAAAACTAAAAATGAATCATACATAAGATTACTTACATAATTGGTCGTTACAACCCTTCAGCGAGAATTACGACCTTGCTTCTCACACCACTTATGTTGTATGCGTTAATTTTACACATGAGTGGCGGAACCTACAGTTTAAAGTCGACTACGAACGATAGATTTTTGTGCAACTTTTCATGGAAATTTTCTATTTAATCTCAGAGTTTTTGCTAGAAATCTGCTGAGAAGAAGCCGTCGAAAAAATATTTTTTTTTAATATTTTCGTTTTGATGTTATGACCTGGGATTTGAATCGTGACCTTATGTCTAATAAGCCAACACACTACGTAGTAGATTACGGTGGCTTTTTTTTAAAAATGAATACTTTATTTATATCGTGTACATTTAGGCGTACATAATTTATGGCATAATTTTAGGGTGTAATAAAGTTAAACATTGTTTATATTATATTATAAAATTTGAGTTACTAAAAGAATATTTAAAGAAAATATTGAATCTTGCAAGCAATATAGGGCACCTATGATGTCTGTTTTGATTGTGCTTGGAAGCATAAGCAATACATCTTGTGTTTCTTTCTATCCTTGAAAGTGTTCCTTTCTATTTAATCGTTTAATTTGAAAAAATATTTAAGCGATTAACTTCACAATTAAATACGTTTTTCCTTTTTAATTATTCAATTCAATATTTTATTGATTTTATGTGGTTGGGTTACCCAGGCAACCGCGAACATCTTGGCAGTAATTTTTATAAATTTCGAGTGGCGTGTTAATGAATGCGGTCACTGTGGTTAGTCGCTTTATAAAAAAAAACGCAGCCAACAAATTTTAAATGAAACTTTTATATTTTATTTGTTGTTTTTCTTTTTCTACAATATACTCAAAGCTTATGAAAAGTTTAAAATTAAAGCTGCTTGAAATTTAAAGGGAATTTTTTCCTCCCTGTTTTTTTGGTTTCCCTAGAAATGCCAGCCACTGGTAATTCTATTAAACCAAATCCGTTTAAGCCTTTTGTAAAGTGATGTAAATACGAATGGAAAGTAAAAACAAACACAAAATAAATATAGAGAGAGAGATAGAGAGCGAGATATAGAGAAACAACTGGTATGAATCAAAACAAGACACTAGCACCTGAGCTTAAAGTATTACGTGCAAATAAAAACATGGTGATCCTATTTTGCTTCAGCACAAAATAAATCCAAAAAAAAACGAAACTTAAAAGGAAAATGTTTACAGTTTAATTATAACGAAAGAGAAGAGATTTCCTTCTATTTTTTTGTAATGGAAAATAACACGTATTTTTTTTTCGCTATGATTTGAATTGAATATTTAATATTTGTTAAAATTTAGTTAACCTCGTTTAAATTTATATTAAAAGGGAAGGAAATATAATTCGTTTATCATCTGGATTTTCATGTTTAAATATTTTACGCCTTTTTATTAAATTATAAACATTTCAATGAACAGCAACCCGTAGTTTTTGTCTTTTTTGGAACACCGAATAGAAGTATTTTTTTTAGATTATTGGGGGTATAAATAAATATAAGTGGAATGTTTAGAGTACAGTTTCAAACATTGGACAATGTATACTTCCGGTAAAAGATCAAAAAAAGTAATGGCGACTGCTTAGAACACAGAGAATTGGAGAGAGTTTATGAAACCCTAACTGGAAAACGCCTTAAAAAATGATACCTAAGAGCAATTTGTTTACGAAGTGAAATCTATCTGAAGGTACAGCCCAGCAAAAAAAGAAAAGAAAAACCCCGGAATGAAGACCGTTCACTCCACAAAGATCAAAACCAATTAACAAACTTAAGAAGGCAAAGTAAAGCTTTTGAACTGATCTTGCAATACATAATCAGGCATTGCTATAACGTAGCATTACTTTGACGTATTTCGACCAGTGTTTACTTCATGCAAAACAGTTATGCTGGGTATATGTTCACTCAGATCATCAGTATCCCAGTATACACTCGATTTCTTTGTAACGCCATCCATACTGATATACAGATTGAAAGTCGACGGTGCATGTCAACGTAATTAAGGTTAAACCCGTTCAAGACCACTATATTATCACTTACGAGAAGGAGCAAAGATTCTAAATGGAATAATGTGTGTTGATACAACCGTAACAATGGAAACAACTACCTCTTTAACTGTCCCTTAGATAGAACCACTAGACTTCATGACGTAGAAGCTCTATACGCTTTAAAAAAACACAACTCGAGATACGATATCGAGATGAAGAAGATAGAAGAAGTTTTTATAGGACCCTTATGTATTAACACAATTGCAGAGAATTCTATAGGCATCCTAGACATTCGACTTTGATGTATTTCGGCCAGTATTTACTTTAAGCAAAACAGCATATATCCTTCCAGATCATCAGGATCCATATACACACGATTTCTTTGTGACGCCATCCAAAGTGATATTCAGGTTCCCTTGATTAGAACCTGTACGTACGTACATACGTACGTAATTGGTCATTACAACCCTTCAATCCGGATTAAGACCTAGTTTCTCACAGCACTTATGTTGTGTGTGTTAATTTTATACATGACTGGCGGAACCTACAGTTTAAAGTCGACTCCGAACGACAGATTTCTTGAGAAACTTTTCATGGCAATTTTATTTGCTCACAGAGTTTTTGCCAGAAATCTGCTGAGAGGAAGTCGCCGAAGAAATACTTTTTGTATTTTATTTTGATGCCTGGCCTGGGGCTCGAACCCTGGCTTTTCGTCTAATAAGCCAACACACTACCTACTAGACCACGGCGACTTCCATTAGAACCTGTAGACTCCATAAAAGAGTTAACTCGAGACCCGATATTGTGACAGAAGCAAGAGTTTTGATGGAGCCTGACTGACTGTCTGTGTTTCTCAAACGATTACTTGTGCTACGAGTTATCTTAACGAATTCATTTTCAATTCTTTCTTAGGGTAAAAACAAATCAAGCCAATTTCTTATACTCGGTTCTAAACTGAGTCGAATGTTCTATTGAGAATATGCTAGCAAATGCTAATTGGATAAGTCAAGACCCTATTTTTGATTCATGATAGCAAGCCACCTTAAAAAGAGTAGTATACTTTGGTGCTATAGGATTTCGTTCTATTTATATACAATCATCCATTTGTTTAAAATCATTAATTTGTTTACCCCTAATATAGTGTGCAGTGTGCCAGGCTTTAGCTTTAGTTTTAGCCATTGGCTGCATTTGCACGTTGATATTGGAGTGTATTATTTCGCATTTTATTTCACAACTAAATTTAATATAAAACACAACGTATCTCTACAGCAATAGGTGCATGGCATTGTGTAACTAGAATGGCTGTTGCAACATATTTTCACTGCGCAAAAAAATTATATTTCATTCCACATGACTAGTTAAACAATTTAATAATGCAACATCACTATCATCATCATCATCATCATCAGTATTGCCAACATTGTGACAGGCTAAAAGCAGTAGTTATTTCACTAAAAATAATCAAAAACAAAAAAAGACGAGTAAAATATTATAAATTTTATTTTATGAAATTCTGGCATAATGCTGTTATAATAATTTAAATTTATATTTAATTTTCTTTTTTTGTTTTTTGTTTTAAATATCTCTTCACCATTATTATTATTATGGTGATTATAATTTATAATATTTTTGCAATTGAAGTTGCAATTGCATTTTCAATTTTTATAATTCCATTCACATTCATATGAAATAGTAGCTGGCGGTTTTAGAGAAGTGCTAATGAAATATTATTTACAGGCAGTAGACAACACCATATTTTAACGCAATCAAAATTATCGAAAATGAGAGCGTATGATTGATATTAATTGGAGAATTTAAATTAAATATTACTCATACGTCAGGAAGTCATATACGAGTATTGATTGTATTGATTTGAAAGAAAATTATGAAAATCATAATGAAAATGTATAAATAAAATAGAAATGATGAGTAGGTTAGCTTGCGTGGTTGGTTGAGAGTGTTAAAGGCCTTAATGCTTAAAAACTATTGAAGTTAAAAAGTTTTATTGTATAATATTATTTATGGCAGTAGGTTTACATAAATAATTTGTCATTACAACCCTTTAGTCAGGATTACGACCTAGTTTCTCAAACCACTTATGTTGTGTGTGTAAATTCTTATACAGGAGTGGTGGGACCTACAGTTTAAAGTCGACTCCGAACAACAGATTTTTGAGAAACTTTTCATGGCAATTTTTATTTGCTTCTCAGAGAGAAGGTAGGTAGGTAGGTAGAGGTGGCTGCCCATTCAAGAAAATTTTTTGGATGGACACACTTAGGCCGCGTTGGGCACATTGTGCTACCACAGTCATCCGTTATCCCCTAGTCTCGAAACCTTTCGGAGCTCCCGATGAAGCGATTCAGGCTGCCAATGTCAATCCCTGACAATTCCTCCAGATCATCCATGTAGTACCCAAGTACTTCCTTCTCCTTTGGCTTAGAGCCGGGTATGTACCCAGCAGATGAGGGACAGTCTCCTCTTCCTCCTCATCTCTGCTCCGTTTTCACCGGGTTAACACCCAATCCACGATCAGATGCCCACACGCAGACACTCCTCAGAGCCAGTTGCGTCATATCTCTGATAGTGTCGACAAATCTTCCGGAGATCACTAGTAACTCATTCATCACCAGATTCCACAAAAGAGGAGAGAGTACTCCACCTTGTGGAGTTCCCCTCCCTATAGCTCTGGTTGTCTCTGAGCCCCCAAGTGCGGGGTAGATTGTTCTCCGCCCTGGATATAGCGCAAAGTTCCACATTATTGAAGGCTCCTTCGATGTCCAGGAAAGTAGCCAGAGTGTATTCCTTCTGTGTCAGCGATTTCTCTATTCTGCACACCAGGCTATGCAGGGCAGCCTCAACAGACCTCCCCTTATTGTATGCGTGTTGTCCCCTGGAAAGGAGATTTCCATCCAAGGTCTGACGCAGTCTCAGAGAGAAAGACACTGAAGAAATATTTTTTCGTATTTCGTTTAGTTGTAGCTGTCTGACCTGGGGTTTGAATCGAGGCCTCACGTTTAATAGGCCAATACACTACCTACTAGAGCACGGCGTTGGCAGTAGGTTTGGTCGGATTATATCGTTAGACACCACTGGGAGGAGGTACAACACCTATTATATTTACGTTTAAATCACATCACGTATTAAATTTATTTCATCTAAACTGTTAACACCTGCAGTTTACTTCAACTTCTGTGCTTTTCACGCTGCCTCATATTCGTGCTGGTCTCTTTCTTTTAATCAAATATCCTACACAATATTATTCTATTACTTTCTATTCTATTATTTTTATTCATTTTATTATTTCATTCGCTTTTTTCTTTTTCAATTTCCTTTTCTCCTTTTTTCTATTTTTTTTAATATTTTTTTAACTTTAACACGTAGTCTATTACCCACATCACGCGTGTATGCTTAAACGTATTGAAAAGTTAACATACCATAAAGCTTTTCATCAAATCCAAACATGGACCTCATGCACCTCATGCACACATACGCTCACACACATGCACATAGTTATGTATTTGCACACAATTATGTACAGTTAAACTAAGATACATTTTAAAAATACATGAGCAAACATACAGCATATGAATAGGAGTCATTTTCTACTGTTACGAAAATGGAAAAATTTAGATACTGGTGTTTTGCTTTTACATCGCTTAACATTAAAATTATAAAGAAAAGCTACAAAAACAAAACAATGCAGCTAACAAACCTGTTTACAAATTATCGTACTGCTTAATATAACAACAAACAGCAGCATAAAAAATATCGGGTCCGCCATCTAACGTTTTTTTTTTGTCAACTAGTGCTTATTTCGTGAATGGTAACACTTAGCTCATGTCTGATTTGACAGATAATTAGTTTTATCCTTCCGCTGAACGAATATGGTTGTGTATACGCTTGAACAACGCTGGGAAATATTGCGACATTACTTTGAAAATCATGGTAATGTTGCAGAACGTGTGCGAAAATTGCCTCCGGATTTTGGAAGAAGAGAAGCACCGTCATCTCCGTATGTTCGTTAGCTTGGGAAAAAAGTGAAAGAAACTGGCATCCTCATCTATAAACGAAAGCGTCAAAAGCCGAGAATATTGCTGCTGTGGCAAAAAGTGTGCGTGAAGCGTCATCAACATCAATACACAGTTGTTCTCAACAATTGAACATTTCGGAGACATCATTGAGACGAATTTTGCATAAAGACCTTGGTATGACGCCATACAAAGTCCAATTGGTTCAGGAGTTGAAGCCAATTGACCATGTTCATTTTATACATGAGTGGTGGGACCTACAGTTTAAAGTAGACTCCGAACGACAGATTTTTGAGAAGCTTTTCAAGGCAATTTTTATTTACTCTCAGAATTTTTGCCAAAAATCTGCTGAGAGAAAGTCGCCGAAGCAATACTTTTTGTATTTTGTTTTGATATCTGGCCTGGGGCTTGAACCTTGGCTTTACGTCTAATAAGGCAACACAGAAACCCGCTCGCATACATTGAAAAGTCGACGCACCCAAAACGAGTCACTGTTTTGTGCGGATTATGGTTCAGAGGCATAATTGGGCCATTTTTCTTCGAAAATGAGCAAGGAGTGGCCGTTACAGTCGATGGCGATCGTTATCGGGCCATGTTAAACGAATTTTTGTTCACATAAATTTAAGAGGAGGATATTGGCAACATTTGGTTTCAACAGGACGGCGCTACGTACCACACAGCCGAAGCTACACTCGATGTATTGCGCCCTGTTTTTGAAGAACGGCAATGCGATTAAAAATTGGACCGATCGTGTAGGCTACTGCATGGCCACTCGAGGCAGAGATTTTAATGAAATTATTTTCCATTATTAACCGGAAGGATTGTACTTTCAAATAAAAAAAGAAATTTGAGAAAATATTCAGTAGTTTCTGTTTTAAAGCATTTTCAAAAAAAAGTTTTTTAGCGGACCCTTTAGTAAATAAGTAAACAAAAATACAACAACAAACACGACAAGAATAAATGTAAACAAAATACACAAACAACAATAATGATACAACAATGTTTACATTTATAGAACATTCATCAGACTGTTTACCCTGCCATATGAAAGCCAAGACAAAGCACGGAACTGAGTTAGTAAAAGTTCAATCAGTCTTGCGTGAAGAGGCGTTGTGTTTGAAGAGAGTAATCGTGGTTTCAAGATCTTCGTTACAAAGATCTGTCGAATAATTGCCTAGTAATTGTTATTATTTATGCAAAGAGTATAAACAGAGGAATTACAAACAAAGCAATTGTTGTTGTTTACATAAAGTTGTGAACAGTGGCACACAGAATTGTGCGAATAATAACACTAAACAACAATTTATTTTTATTTTATTTTTAATCTACGAGCTCATATTTTAAACATTTATAAACGGAAAAAACGTAACAATATTGTAAATGCAGTTCCAAATGAGCATGAAAGTTACAAGCAAAAGAACGGGCAAAAGGAATCGATAAATCGCCTTTACTTTACGATTCAAAATTACTTATCTTTTGATTCCATGCCACCTTGATTGAAATCCTTACACTGTGAAGTCTATATGGCTTAGAATTTTAATAAATAATCCTTTCAATGTGAAATGACCCTTATAAAACTGTATTTTAAATACAAACATATGTTGCCCTTTTACGAATAACCTGCGTACCTATGTATGTGTGTCTCAATGCATCTCTCTCCTGTTTCAAGTTTTAAACTAAATAAAGTGTCTCTGTATGTGTGTGTGTGTGTGGGTGTATTTAAGAAACTATGCATATGTGCATGTGTCTATTTAATAGACAAGTTAACTTAATATGTATGTATGTATGCATGTATAAGTGTGTGTTGGTGCGTTTACTTATTTCGAAAGGTATTTGGCATGAACCTGTGTACCGGTTACCAAGTGTAACGTGTACATGCATGCATCATTGTAATGCTTTGGCTGGCGGTGATGATGAATAGCAGATGATGATGACATTAGTAAAGTAAATTCCACATGTTAGTTGCAGTACAGTATGCAGCAATAACAAGGGCTATAGCAATAGCAACACACCACACAACACACATTTGCAACAGTTTTAAAACAATTTCTGTTCAGTTTTCCATGTTCGTTTACTACACTGGAAAATTTTGCCATGTGTCTGCGAGTGTGTAGAACAGAAGAGTGAAAACTTTATTAAATAAATTTGTCACATGCAAATTGAATTGAAACATAAAGTGTTCACAGTAAACTTTACTCGCATAGAAAAAGAGAGAGAGAAAGGGAGAAAAACAAACAAACTTTTCTATTAAATCTAATTTAAATAAAAAAAAAATAATAAAAAAACAAGAGAAAAAATAAAAATCTGAACTGCATAGTATTTCTAAAGCAGCAAAAGAAAAATAAAAATAAAGTAAAGCTTTTAATATTACAAATACAAGAACAAAACTACAAAGCATACATACATATAATAAAACTAAAGCCTTTTTAACTTTTTTATTTCTCAAAAAAACAAGCAAGCCAACATGAATGAACATTGACTGAATAACTGAATGAATAGACATTCAGTCTTTAGTCTTTTTTTATGAAATTTTGTTTCAGTTCTAAACTCTTTTTCTTTTTTTTTTTCTTTTTTTCTATTTTCATTCTCTACAAATATTATTATTTTGCCAACAATTTGAATTTCTGTGCTCGTTTTTTTTGTCTTCCTTTGGTTCAGAGATTTTTTTGTTTTATTTTATTTTTTAATAATAATTTTTTGTTTTTAAAAGTCACGTTTTTATTTTTTATTATTTTTATTTATTTAAGTTTAAAAAAACAAAATGCAAAAAAAAACTTTCCAGACATCTACGTGTTGTTATTGCCAGAGCAGATTTTTTTCCTGGTACATTCGAAAGGAGTTTGTATAAGAATTTGTTTAAATATGATTTCCATTGCCATGCATTATTAATATTCCAAGAGGAATTTCTATAAAATTGTCTGCATAATTTAAAGTTATTTGCTGGTGTACCTAAGGCGTATGAGTTATTTTTTTATTATAATTTTCTTAAATAAACACTTGAACGTATGAGTAAGGTTTTTAATATGAAATGTGCCAAAAAATGAAATCAAATTTCATTTTGTATCCAGAGTTGTTTAAGTCCAATTATAGAACGCTAGGTTTCAGGAGCAAACTACAATAGACTATAAATAGTCTCACGATCTCATCGATTGCTTCAGGCATTGTTGCACTTTAAAATGGAAATAAAGCAATCATTAGTACCGTCTTAATAAGCAACAGGAATAAAATTAAAAATATTGTTACGTTTTTACCTTTTTAAAAACGTTTAAAATATGAGCTCGTAGTTTAAAAATAAAATAAAAATAAATTTATGTTTAATTTTAATTGAAATTCTTTTTTATTCGCCTACTTCTGTGTGCCACTGTTCACAACTTGATGTAAACAACAACAATTGCTTTCATTTGTTATTCCTCTGTTTATACCCTTTGCATAAACAATAACAATCGCTAAGCAATTATACGACAGATCTTTGTAATGGAGATCTTCAATCCACGATTACTCTCTTCAAACACACCGCGTCTTCACACAAAACTGATTGAACTTCTCTAAATCAGTCGACTGCTTTGCCTTGGCTTTTATATGGTAACGTAAACAGTCTGATGAATGTTCATTATTTCGCCTTTTCGAAATCTCAATAAATTTAAACATCGCTGTTAACATTAATTATTGCAGTGTTGTTGGTATATTTTTGTTTACTTGTTTACCTCTTTTATGCTGGTGTTTGTTGTTGTAATAAGCAGTACGATAATTTGTAACAGGTTAATGTTAAGTGATGTACAAGCAAAACTCTAGTCTATAGATTTCTATTTTTGGCAATATCAATTATTTCTAACATTTTAAATGGTGTAAGAAGATCATGCAGATGGTATACCAACTGAAATTTCACGATCTGCCAACGAAATCAAAGCTGAACTTCTTTGTATAGCCCTCCATCACATCAACCTGGAAGAAGTAACAAACATAATTGGTCATTACAACCCTTCAGTCAGGATTACGACCTAGTTTCTCACACCACTTATGTTGTGTGTGTTAATTTTATACATGAGTGGTGGGACCTACAGTTTAAAATCGACTCCGAACGACATATTTTTGAGAAACTTTTCATGGCAATTTTCTATTTATTCTCAGAGTTTTTGCCAGAAATCTGTTGAGAGAAAGTCGCCGAAGAAATAATTTTTGTATTTTGTTTTGATGTCTGCCTGGGGCTCAAACCCTGGCTTTACGTCTAATAAGCCAACACACTACCTACTAGACTACGGCGACTTCACGTTTATGACTTCGCATTTTCGAAATCTCTATAAATGTAAACATCGTTCTTAACGTTTATTATTGTAGTGTTGTTGGTATATTTTTGTTTACTTGTTTACCATTTTTTATGCTGGTGTTTATTGTTATATTAAGCAGTAGGATAATTTGTAAACAGGTTTGTTTGTTTTAATGTTAAGCGAAGTAAAAGCAAAACACCATTCTCTAGCTTTTTAATTTTCGTAACAATATCAAGTATTTCCCGCATTTTAAATGGTGTAAGAAGATCATACAGATGGTATACCAATTGAAAAATTGCGATCTATCAACGAAATCAAAGCTGAACTTCTTTATACAGCCCTCCATCGGACCAACCTGGAAGAAGTACAGGCTACCAAAGACGCTTTAAATACTCTGCAGTTCGGTTTCCGAAAGGGTAAGTTCACCATCTACGAGATATTCATACCAGGCCAAAATCTAAAGAAGACCCATCAAACACATCAAGTCTTTCGTCGACTAGAAAGTAGCATTGTGGCTTTAGCCATGATATCTAGTACTAATCCTACGATTAAAGCTGTCCAGTGTGAAGTAACAGATAAGACAAAATATTTGAAACCTGCTTTTTTTATACATTCTGTAATAACTCTATAGGCAATTCAGCCATGGCCTCTGTGATTTTTATTACACTTTTATAAACAATATTAAGTTTATTATAAAAATTTAATTCATTTAAATAACGCTCTTAAATGATTGAAATTGATCTTTATCTCTTTAAAATATATTCGCCTTATTTTTGTGTTTCTATTTTATATTTAATTTTTTTAATAATAATTTAAAATGCAAACATATCGTTGCAACTCCTTTACAAGATGACACATTCTGAGACTCATTCTTAACATAATCCTTAAGTTAAGCAGGCAGTAAATATCAAGAAGTTACTGAGAGAGAAATAAAGACTTGACATCAACTAACAAACTACCAACCAACCGACAAACAGACAGACAGACAGCCAACAATGTCTTCAAAATGGCATATCTACACAGATAGATGCACATGCATTAGATTATTACTTTTAGGGTCGTTTCACTTATAAAACACAAGCGTAAATATATTGTTAAGCCTAAAAATGGTGTAAAAATGGTAAACAAGTAAACAAAAATATACAAACAATACTACAATAATGAATGTAAACAACCATGTTTACAATTAAAGAGATTTCGAGAAGGCAAAGTCATGAACATTCGCCTTCAAGAACATTCATCACATTGTTCACCATAGACTGTTGCCATATAAAAGGCAAGGCAAATCAGGCGAGCGAGTTAGTGAAGTTCAGTCAGTATTGTGTGTGTTTGGAGAGAGTAATCGTGGTTTGAAGATCTCCGTTACAAAGATCTGTCGTATAATTGCTTAGTGATTGTTATGGTTTATGCAAAGTGTATAAACAGATGAATAACCAAGAAAAGCAATTGTTGTTTTATACATCAAGTTGTGAACAGTGGCACACAGAATTGTGCGAATAATAGAGAATTTTAATTGAAATTAAACACAAATTTATTTCTATTTTATTTGCCATCTACGAGCTCGTATTTTAAAAGTCTTAAACGTAACAATTGACTGAATAGTGACAAGTATTTAAAAGTAAAAAATAAAAATATTAAATAACTCAATTCATAATAAAAAAAATCATGTCATTAAAAGTAAAATGCCTCACATATATAAGCATTTGGTTGAGAGACAATCTAAAAATTATAGAAATTTATACCAGAACTAAAGAGTTCAAAAGCTTGTATAAATTACTTCAGGCATTTGGTTTTAGGATTCCAACTAGGGACTTTTTGGTCTGATGATGTAGAGGTACCCGATGGAACTTTTAAAGTATATACCACTGCCTCTAAAACAAAGAAGGCTGTGGAGTTCATCTTAAGAATACTGATATTATATTCTTGCATAGACTGACTGACATACATACCTACATGATTGGTCATTACAACCCTTCAGTCAGGACTATGAACCTAGCTTCTCACACCACTTATGTTGTGTGTGTTCATTTTATACATAAGTGAAGGGACCTACAGTTTAAAGTCGACTCCGAGCGACAGACTTTTTGAGAAACTGTTCATGGCAATTTTTATTTATTTCTCAGAGTTTTTGCCAGAAATCTGCTGAGGGCAGGTTTTCGAAGAAATATTTTTTTCATATTTCGGTTTGATGTCTGATCTAGTGTTTGAACCGTGGCCTTACGTCTAATAAGATAATACACTACCGACCTACTAGACTACGGCGACTTCTCAAATGTTTTTCAGGCGACGGTCATAATCATATTGAAAGCTGTGCATAGCTTATTGGATAGTGGAATTTGCTCTTAAAATTTCTTAAGTTGTGCTGACTATCAGGTTATAATCATGTTTAGAACAAACGTCACCTCGGCGTCCATTTTCATTTATAAATGCATGGCATTCCATAGCGATTCCTTACAGAGTTTTCAAAGATAACTCTTATATGTATAAGCTACCCGGGCTTATGTACATGGGAAATTGCATTACTGGTGAACTAGCCAAGGCCGGTACAATCTCCGATATGTTATATGCCATTCCCATTGCCTCAGTCAAAACGATTATTTTTCGATCGTTTTACAGGGAGACTCAAATTTGTTGATAACAGGCATGCAATATTGTTAGACTCTGATTTGGAGAAGAAGAGTGAAATTTGTTTTTCTGTTCCAAAATTGCATGGAAATCCTTCCTACTGTTTCGGTAACGACAGTATACTGGCTAATTAAAAGGCATAACGATATGCTTGGCATTTCCTCAAATGAATGGTTCTGTGGAAAACATTGTCTTTCAACTCATAGGCTAGTGCCTAGCTGCTGCCACTTTTTATTTTCTGTCTGATATCCTTTAGGAGCATTAGATGAGCATTAGATGAACGCGTTGGATTCTAATTGTAATCCAAACAGAGACAGTATCCATCAAGCAGGACCAGACTCCTAGCCTAATCCTTCAATTTTCTTTGCTACTGTCTTCCATTTTGTTTTTAATCTTGACATAACTTGGTCGAGAAATAGAGAAGGGATTACACGCATATTTGAAGTGTAGTGTACCAGTGTTGATTGCAATATACTCTTCTATTTCTAACTTACGGCAATTTTTGCTCCCTCAGATTTAGATTTATTGACTTTATCCAGATCTTAATCAGTCTTTAATCATTTTTTCGCTACTCATAAGCACTTATGAACTTTTAAATATAAGTGAGTCAACAATATTGAAATTTAACTAAGTACTCTGTATCATTCGTACTACACTACAACGTTGATTTATAAGTACAGGTTGCAATGAGTATGCGTACAACGTGTTGACATCAAACTCATACCATTCGAAATATGTTTGATTCATAAACCTACTCATTTAGATTCATAACTTTAGAAAAGAAAAAAAGAGTCGAGTGACTCGAATCATTCATCAAAATTTACAGTCTTAGTTGTTGTTGCATGTACAACAAAAAGAAAAAAAGACACATAAGCAAAAAAGACAGACAGAGCAGCAAGCAGAGCAAACACACAACCTTTTAGAGAGTATTTTAGTGTTCGTATGCGAATCATACTTATTTTATGATTCTTTTAAATATTGAGTTATGGAGAGTCGTAATCAACAACATCATACGTCTTGTTGATGATGAGTACTTCAAACTTTGAATGTGAGTAGAGGTTCCACGATATTGAAATAAGTATGAATGCTTATAAGTATAAGAAATTATGAGTATGATTCGATTCTACTTATCTTTTTGAATACTCATTGCTGATATCTGCTCTGAGTACTCTGAATTGCTGTGAACTCCAAAGCCCTCGTAGTTGTAACTATAATTGGTTGAGAGAGCATAAGAAAACTCTGTGACATTGTATAAGTATAAATAAACAAACTGTTATAACCCTCTATGAACAACAACAAGAACTATTATTACTACTACTACAGCCATGACATCAACATCACACACGCATATACGTACATACGTATAAATATTTAGTAAAGAAGACACCTGTACCAACTTGTCTTATCGTAAAACCAGTGACATAATGATGAATTGTCGTTACACTAGAAGACATCAACATCATCATATTTTATAATAAAATATCATCTTTATACAGAGAACGAGAGCGAGAGAGAGAGAGAGAGAGAGAGAGAGAGAAAGAAACGAAGAAAAAGCGGAAAACTAACAAGACAGACACTGTAAGAGTGACTTCTTACATGTTGAGTATTCTACTACACATGAGAGTCTAAAGAAATTTATATTTAGAAGTGATATGAAAAGATGTATGTATGTATGTATTGTTATCTTAAGGGTATATATATATGTGTGTGTGTGTAATCTTGTAGTGGAGAGCACATAATTATAATGTGTCACAATTTAAAGGGTTTAATATAAGGATAACAAAACAAAACTATGGCAACCTATACACATGCATACACAGGCTCACATGTACAATAAATTTTTAAGAGCAAACTAAAGCATACTTTTAGGTATTAGAAACTAAAAGAGTATAGCTCTCTCTCTCTCTCTCTCTTTCTAACATGCTTGTGTATGTTTTTCTAAGTTTAATGAGAAATAAATATGGTCGCACGCACACACATTCAAGCATATATTGTTAAGCTATCTTCTTTATATTGTTGTATACGAATCATCTTAACACACATAAAATATACTATGTGTGTGTGTATGCCTGTGTGTATGCGGTAGTATTTGTTTAAGAAAAATAATAACAGGGATTTCTTTGCTAATTTGTTATAAAAAATATGAGAGAAAGAATGAAAGAAAGTTTCTGTTGCCTTAGAAGGAAAGTTAAAATAATACCGAAAAGATCAAAAGTTTAGTCTGATTAAAGCCAAGAAAGTACAAAGTATACGAAGGAATGTTTGTGTGTGCGTGTGTGTGTGTGACAATAATGTCATTAAATTAACACATTCCTTCTGTTTTTCTGGTTTTCGATAAGGAGGGAGAAAATTTTTGTGTATTAAAATATCTTAAAAGGTATTAAAAGAGAAACTTTTTTAAGAAAAATAGAAAATTTGTGAATAAGAATTTTAATTCGGAAAAAGTTCAACAAAGTGTTTGCAATCAAAATTATTGTGATAAAATTGAATTTTTGTTCTTGTATGAAAACTGAAACTTTTAGGGAGAAGTAATTGAAAAAAAAAAAAAAAATAATTCGAGGAAAATTTTATTTTTCAATTTCAATTATTTTTGAAGAAGAATGACTATCTGGCGAGAGAGAGAGAGTGAGAGTACTATATGCACGGCTATGCCTAAATGATCTTGAGGTGAAAGACAATGTTCTCCTCAGAATCATTTATTTGAGGAAATGCCAAGCTTATAATAAGACAGTATCCTGTCGTAACTAAAACAGTAGGAAGGATTTCAATGCAATTTTGGTACAGAAAAACAAATTTGCGCTCTTCTTCTCCAAGTCAAAGTCTAACAATACTGCCTGCCTGTTATCAATGAAATCGAGCCTTCCTGTGAAACGATCCAAGAATAATCGTTTTAACTGAGGCAATAGGAATACATACATACATATGGACCTAGTTTCTCACACCACTTATGTTGTGTGTATTAATTTTATACGTGGGTGGCGGGACCTATAGTTAAAAGTCGACCCTGAACGACAGATTTCTTGAAAAAAATTTCATGGCAATTTTATGTTAGGTAGGTAGGTAGGTAGAAGTGGCTGTCCCCTCAATGGAGTCATGAGCGGGCACACTTAGGCCGGACAGAGGGCCGTTTGTGATACCATAGTTCCTCAGGCTGCATACAGGGCCCATTGTGATACCACAGTTCCTCATTTCCCCTATTCCAGGAAGCATTCGGGGCTTCCGATGAAGTGACTCAGGCTGCCAATATCCATACATGACAGTTCATCCATATCCTCCATATAGTAGGCACCCAGGTACCTCTTTCTCCTCCGACTAAGTGCCGGACATGTGCACAATAGATGAAGAATAGTCTCATCTTCCTCTTCATCTCCACAGCTTCTGCAGAAATAATTTGCAAGGTGTCCAAGACCAATACGCCTCGCATGCGCTCCTATAATGCAATGCCCCGTAATAACCCCAATAACAGTGCTGAGCCTACTTCTTTGGCGTTTAAGCAGAGCCGCCGTGTGCCTCCTATCCAGCCTCGGCCAGATCTTTTGCGCCGCTCTGCCCTTATCCGAAGTTGCCCACATTCTGTTGACGAGATCTAATGTTGCAGGTCCCCAAAGGGATCCCCAACGTAGAGAATTCATCAGAGAGTTCGATGGCCCCTTCTGGCCAGTTCATTCGCTCTGCAGTTGCCAGGAATGTCATTATGTCCCGGTACCCATGTGATACAAACATCATATCGGTTCGCTATATCTGCGACAGTTGTACACTGTCGGTTATTACACTGGAATCCAATGCCTTGATAGCCGCTTGGCTATCGGAAAGTATGATGATTTTCCGTCCGTGAACATTTTTCTCCACAATAATTTTCACCGCAGCCTGAATTGCTGACACCTCCGCCTGAAAGCAATTTTATGTTACACACTCAGAGTTCTTGCCAGAAATCTGCTGAGAGTAAGTCGACGAAGAAATTTTTTTTTATATTTTCGTTTTGATGTCTGGCTTGGGGCTCGAACACTGGCTTTACGTCTAATAAGCCGACACACTACCTACTAGACTACGGCGTCTTCTGGCTCTTATACAGGGACGAATAATAAAGGAACTAAACAGTTGTCTTTTCCTTCTATACACTTTGAGTCCCAAGCAATGATGTGTTAGTTGCCACACTAATACCCATATTTACTGGAAGATATGTAGCAATATCGTCCATTTTGTCAGATTGCCAAGAGTGTCCACTTAGCCTTGTATCCAAGGCTGGCATTATATACTGTGTTCCCTGAAAATATAACTAGACAAGAGTGTTTTATAGAAATATTTCTAAGGCGTCCTTATTCGAAGCAGGCCCTACTGTATACCATACTCCAATATATTTACACATGTATTCTCGTTCCAATTTAATACCTTCTCAAGTATAGATTTCAAGTATTGAATGCATAAGTATGTGTACTCATAAGAGAAATATTTTCAAATACATTTGCATATGATGCCGTTGGAGAAAAGTTCACGGCTTTTAAGCTTTCAAATACTTATGCAACTCAAAGATACTCACACACATCTACTGTTTTAAACTCACAAGGAATTCAAATGCATTTAAAACTAATACAACTACAAGCAAACAAATATTTCAATAGTTTCTCAAGTAGTCAAGATGTCAAGCGATTTGAACTTTTTAAAAAAGAAAAAAAATTTAAAAAAAAAAGGAATTTTAAATCCAATAAATTGGGGATTAAACTTAACACATAGATTGGCTTTCTTGCTACTGACTCCTATCATGCCATTTTGACCACAGATTGCCAAAGAATTCTGATTTAAAAATTTTCATTTTAAATGTCTTGTTTTTTAATAAAATTTCCATGAAATTATTTTCCAGAAATTAAATGCATAAACGTGCGATACGTACATATACGAGAGAAGAAAATTTATTTTTGTAAGCATAATTCATTATAATGGTGAGGCCATTAAAATGAAAAATTATTAAGAAAATTAATAAAAAAAAAGCAAAAAACAAAAACAGCGACAGACGTGGCAGAAAATCTACACGAAATTGTGTTCAGTGTGCACGTAGCAAGCGTATCCAGCAATTTATTTCCATAAGATTCGTTTAAACGATAGTAATTTGTGTTACAATTTCATTTTATTCTCTAGGAGAGGAGACCATCTCATAATAGAAATTTACTTTACTTGGCTAGATTTTCATAAAATATTTCGTTTTCATTCGTTTTTTTTTCATTATTTTTAATTAATAACATCTATTTAACAAAAGAAAATAAATCAGAGAAAAATAAGGAACTTTCTCTTCTTTTTCTCTTTATATTCTTAAGGTTTTTATTAAATGATCCAGTTTGTGAATAAATTAAACAGTAAAGTAAAGGAATGAAAACATTAAAAACAGGTTATTTTGTGTGTGAATATTGAAGCCGAATTTATAAGCTGATTCGGACAGTGATTCTACTACTGATAGAGATAGGAGGAATACAAGGAAATATTGACAATAAGCGAAAGTTAGTACCATTACTTGTAGCAGCCTTTCAATGGTCTGATGTTTCTGATAGTCTACTAAGAAGGGTCTGGCAGTAAATGTGGGCATAACGAAGTACATATACAGTGAGCGCCATAAGTGAGTCAACACCCACTATAATTTTAAATTTTCTATTATGTTCTTAAGTATAAAAAAGTTCCCTTACCATGAATTGGTTTTTTGTTTTAACATTTTAAACGTTTTTATTTTTGGAAATTTATTCGACTATTTATTTTTACTTACTATATTTACTTTTCTCGCTATCCTAAGAAAATGAATTATTTCAGTGGTGTTTACTCACTTTTGACGCTCACTGTATGTCATCGACAAGTAGAGACGTGCAGCTTATTGGCTCTCAGATTATGGCCGATAACTATAGCTTCGTTATAGTCAAAGAATTTATTTGTCTTGGCTCCGCCTTTACCACCAAATATGATGTCAGACTGGAGTTCAAGCGTAGGATCACTCTTAACAACAAGTGCTACTATGGTGTCAATAGGCAATTGAGTAGCAGATCCCTCTCTCGTACGACAAAACTAATACTCTACAACATGCTCATCCTACCCGTGCTTATTTATGACGCACAGGCATGGACCCTATTAAGCACTAATGCAGCAGCCTTAGGTTAGGTTAGGTTAGAGGGCGTGTACTTGTCAATTAAGATATGGGAGGTCGAATTGACTCATTGTACAACGCCCTAGTTTCTCACGCAACTTATGTTGTGTGTATTGATCTTTATACATGAGTGGTGGGACCTACAGTTTAAAGTCGACTCCGAACGACAGATTTTTTGAGAAACTTTTTCATGACAATTTTATTTACTTTCAGAGTTTTTGCCAGAAATCTACTGAGAAGAAGACGCCGAAGAAATATTTTTTGTATTTTGTCTTGATGTCTGGCCTGTGGCTCGAACCCTGGCTTTACCTCTAATAAGCCAACACACTACCTACTAGACTACGGCGACTTCATGCAGCAACCTTAAGAGTATTCAAAAAAAAAATCGTACATAAGAGTTGGCGATAATTTCCACATCCGATCCAACAATGAGCTGCATGAGCTCCTCAACGACATAGACGTTGTGCAGCGTATGAACCTATAGTTGCTGCTGTGGCTCCGCAATGTCGTTCGAATGGTGGAGGATGCTCCGGCGAGATGGGTATTTGATGCGGGGATATGCGGAAGTCGGAAGTCGAAGAGAACGACCTTGTTTGCGTTGGAAGGACCAAATCGAGGAAGCCCTGTCATCGATTGGTGTGACCAACTGGCGTAGGCGTGCAAGAAGCAGAGGTGTCTGGAAGAATTTGTTACGGCAGGCCGAAATCCGTTAATCGGGTTGTTAATGGCCAATTAACACGTTGACTGCCGCGGCAATTTTCAGAAAACTGGCCACGCAAGCCAACATTGATTTTTTGTTCTGTTCTCAGAAGCCATTTATTGATACTAGCACTGATACTCGTATAATACGATTTTATTCGTAACTACACAAAAATGGCAGGTTTGGTGAGTACGAGATAACTCGTAGTTGGCTCCCTAGAAGGGAACGTAATCTACGAGTTATCTCGTAGTCGGCAGTCAACGTGTTAAGTAAGTAGGTCTGATAGGGTAAGTATGTAATTTGTAAAATCAGTAATTTGCTGAAATCAGTGTAATCCTAACCTATTATGCTTAAATATACTCTTGAACTGTCATGTTGTGGCCTCTGGGCAAAGTTTATGACACCTTAAAAACTCGGAAAAATATTTGGGACTAACGCTGGGATCATGGAGAAATTCAGGAGACTAATGTTGACGCCTACACAACCAGATTCTCTTTAAACAGGAACATTTTTAAGGTGCCAACAACGCCGGGAGTCTAAAGATTTAAGTGCAGTAAGCACGAAGGCATCATAAAGCTTTTACACTCTTTCCCGAAAAAAAACTTCTCTGATGTAGTGCAGTCGCCGTAATCTAGTAGGTAGTGTCTTGGCTTATTAGATGTAAGGCCTCGGTTCAAACTCCAGATCAGACACCAAAACGAAAGTATTGTTACGTTTTTACCTTTTTAAAAACGTTTTAAATATGAGTTCGTTAATTGCAAACAAAGTAAAAACAAATGTGTTTAATTTAATTTCAGTTAAACTCTTTATTCTTTACACTACTTTTGTGTGACACCGTATACAACTTAACGATACAACAATAATTTGCTTAACACTAACAACTGTTCGTTAGATCTTCTCTGCTTACAACTTTTTTGCAAGCAATACCACTTGTACGTTCAAACCGCAACGTGTCTTCACACAAGGCTGACTGAATTATAACTGACTCCTGCCTGCTTTGTCCAGCCCTTTTATTGTCCGACACAACCAGTCTAACGAACATTCTCGAAGTGGAAGGTTCGTGATCTCGCCTGCTCGAGAGCTCTATTGCTAATACATTGTTGTTTGTGTACTTTGCTTATGTTGTCTATCCCCTTTTGTCACATACATGTTGTTGTTGGTACCAGGCGCAACCAGGTTCGTCGTACATATGTGTGTGTACAGCTTTAGCTAATCAACACGTTCATGGTATTCTTAGTGTTAGTGTGTATTTGTATCGTGTGGCTTTTGTTTATCGTTTTTGTTGTTAAACGATATTAGGTCGTTTCGATTTGCGTAACAATATGAAAGAAATACTTCTTCCGCGTTTTACTCCCAGCAGATTTCTGGCAAAAACTCTAAGAGTAATAGAAATCGCCATGAAAAATTTCTTAAAAAATCTGCCGTTCGGAATCGATTTTAAACTGTAGGTTCCACTACTCATGTATAAAATTAACACACACAACATAAGTGGTTTGCGAAGCTATGTCGTAATGCTGACTAAAGGGATGTAATGACCAATTATGTATGTATGAAGTGTACGACAAACATATGGGAGACAATGTAATACTTTTTGCACGGTTTTAAATAACCAAGGCTTTTTTGAGAACTTCTTCCAACACTTGAAAAATATGCTGGTTGCAATAAATAACGCTTTATATTCCTAGAATATCAAGAGTTTCTGCCTTGCAATTTTACTTTGTTTTCACTCCTTTAGGCTCCTGCCATTTATTTTTCATTTTATATTTATTTTTGCTTTGCAGCGTATACACCATATCATTATAATTATTTTGTTTATAATTTTACTTATTTCTTATTGTTGTTGTTGTTTTTATTTTTATTTTTAAGCTCTTTATAAATTCTTTGTCGTTCTATTTTTACTTGACATAAACAATTTTTTTTGAGGTTTTTATTTTGTCTTCTGCTGTTGTTTTTTTTTTTGTTTTTCTCTTAATTTTATGGTTTTTGTGGGTTTTTCGACCCTGTTAACTATTGTTTACGAATTCTTATTCTCTTTGCTATTGTTGTGGGAAGCTGAAGAGCTGAGGCATTATAAAAACCTTGGCAACAGAGTATTGCAAATGCAAACAGAAACCGAAACAGTAACAGAAACAGAAATAATCACTTGATTTTTATATTTATTTTCATTTGTCACCGAAAAATGAAGACTAATTAGTCGTCAGACAAATTGTAGCAGCATTCAAGTACTTGTATTATATTTTTTTATTTGGCGAACACAAAGACAAACTACACTGAGAGAAAAAACAATGTTTTTTCCAGCATAATTCTCTTGCTCATGCTGCTGCCGATGACTGCCATAACTGCTTAAACAATTGCTTTCATTTGCAGCTTTTTAGCTTCGATTGTAATTTAATTAAATTGTGTTGTTTTGTGTTCCGTTGTATTGTGTTTGTCAAGTCAAAAGCAGACAGAGACAGCTGCATGACTCAGTATTCTTGCTTGTATTGTGCTGTGTTTTGTAAATTTAATAGATTTTCTATTTCAATATGATTTTGTGCGTAAATACACTATAAAAATGTGTGTATGTGTGTGTATGTTCAAATGTATTGATAAGAAAATGTAACATTTTAATTGATTTCTATTCGAAAAAAGAACATACACACTTACACAATTGTAACAGAGTGATATAGAGTGAGAGAAACCAATTAATTTTCTTAAATAAACAGCCTTAAAACATGCTATACTTTTATATCTACGTGTGTGTGTCTGTGTGTGTGTCTGTGTGTGTGTGAGGAAGAGAGAGAGTAATTCTTCTGTGCTGTTATTGATTAATTATTTTGTATTTTGACTTTTGAGTCTCTCAAATAACTACAAAATAAATAGAAATACTCATAGAAATGAAATTCTTTATTAACAACAAAGCTACACTGAAAGAAATTGCGAACCAAGACAAAAAGAAATCATAGGGCGATGCGAAAATTAGACGGCCTGACGTATAATTGACAACCACAAAAAAGGCTGCATTTTTCTTTTTGAGGGGAGGAGATTGGCTTCAAAAGTAAACGATCGCATACATAATTGGTCATTACAACACTTTTGTCACGATTACGACATAGTTTCTCACACCAATTATGTTGCGTGTGTCACTTTTATACATGAGTGGTGGGACCTACAGTTTAAAGTCGACTCCGAACGACAGATTTTTGAGAAAATTTTCATGGCAATTTTATTTACTCTCAGAGTTATTGCAGGATCTGCTGAGAGTTTTATTGGAGTTGTCTAACCTACGGTTTGAACCATGGCCTCACGTCTAATAAGCGAACACGCTATCTACTAGACTACGGCGACTACAAATAGGTTCTGTTATTTAGTCAGTATGGTAACAACGAATTGTATTGTAAAAACAGATGCTCAATAAAATGAGAACGACATTCAGGTGATTATTACAACCAGTGGCGAGGAGAGAAACTTATTCAACATGCATACGATGTGTACTGTATAGTATGGAACAGTTTTAAATAGAGCTCAGAAAATACTTCAGGTGGGAGAATTTGTTCCTTTGGCTACGAATATAAAATATTTGTGTGCAGAGTATAAACAATAGATAATGAGCTGTTAGAAAGCAGGCCAATTCAAGTGATTTATACGCCAGAAATGTTTCACCGTCTTGTTGAAACCACATACCGTTCAGTTTAGAATCTTCAACTGCATTGTATGAAGGGTGGTGAGTGTTCGTATGTAAAATACGACATAAAGAAACGTTAAATAGAATCATAAAATTCGATTAGTCCGCCAATACTTTCTCTAACAGAAGAGTCATCTTCAGCAGTACATACTGTGTGATTATGCATAGGAATAACCACACCTACAAGCATAGCTGCCAGATTTGACGATTTATCGCCATTTTGATGATTTTGAGCACCAAAAATATCATATTGACGATTTGACGATTTATGCCCTTATTTTGACGATTTTTAAAAATTAAAAATTTATGTCATATTCTTTACTTTAGTACATTAAAAGCCACTTTAAGATTTGCATTTACTTTGCAATTGTTACTAATCAAATTTCCCATCAACACATTCAGCAGGTATATGAATCTTTCTTTGTTCACCCTGCAATATTCCTGGAACCTAGAATATAGCCTAGAATTGCATAGAATCGAAAAATCATGTAGCTTAATTCCAAATTTATGGAGTATACTTTTTTAATTGTATTTGAACCATATTACTCATACGCGTCATATTACATGTACTGGAATAGTTACCCTGAGAAGTATGCAATAAAAAATTTCGATTTTGTAATGTTTGAAACTAATGGAGTTAAATATAACTCATACGTCACATATGTTTTCTGCATTATGAATTTTACATTGTATTAGATATGAGCATAATGTGAGTAAATATAATGGGTTGGCGATCTAAAAGTTTAAATTTATAAATGTAATAAAACAAATATACTTTGAAATTTTCATAAATTTATTGTTTTGCTGTGAACTACAACTGTTACGGTTGGAAACGGATTTTTATTTCATTTATATGGCTGCCGTGGTTTGTCGCACAATCACAGCTCCCAGATTTATGCGCTTATTTTGGCGATTTTTAAAAATTAAAATATTTAGATCATATTCTTTACTTTAGTACATTAAAAGTTACTTTTAAGCTTTGTATTTACTTTACAATTGTTACTAGTGGAAAATTATGTTAGTAAAAACAAGGAGTAAAGTATTGTATTTTTAAGTAACTTTCGAATACCTGTGATGATTTTTTTGTATTTTATTCCGTTTTAACCCCTTAAAAACTGAAAAATACAACTCCTAAATAACCTAATAAAATAATAATAAATTAAGGACATTAGTCTTGTATATTTTTATACCATAAGTAACAGGATAGACCTCTGCAGGAATTGAGTTCCACATACGGATAGTCCGACTAAAAACCATATATTTACTGTAATGCAGTGTGCGATCCACTGGCCAATCGACCAAAGGAATATATGATTTTCGGGAAAAAGCCCCTTATGCAACGATGCTCCAATGATTCAATGGAGTTGGATACACTACCGTCATTAACAAGATACTATGGCCTCTCTTGTACACGGTTGAGAAAACGCAAAATAGACGTTGAGGCACTAATCCATACATGAGAGTTGTATTCCATTCTCTGTCAGTTATAAACGGTGTAAATAGTAAGATCAGATGATAAGAACTTAAAGCGGAACTGAAAAATGTGTCAGCATTACACTGATTTTTCATGCTCAGAACATCAAAAGCTTCTGACTCCCTAATACCTACATCGCCGACAGATATGGATATTATTGCTGCGCTTATGTTTCAATAAACAACGTTGGAATAGATTGTTTAAACCTTAAACAATTTTTTCCTGAAAATAATATAAAATTTCTCCATTTTTTTGGAAAAATAATATTAAATGTAGATGAGGGACGCTAGCTTTTAATTTCCAATAAATTCTTTGTTAAATGTTTTGTTTTTGAACTCAGATATGTACATACATATATTGACTTCATATGTTTTACTACAATAGAAATAATTTTGGTTTTTAAAAATTTTTAATTTATTTATTTATTTTTTCTGACGATTTTTTGACGATTTCAATAAACGTCTTTGACGATTTTGACGATTTTTTCTCAAATATTTGACGATTTGGTGCCTCATTTATCTGGCAGGTATGCCTACAAGGCTCCTTTCTTTATAAACTTTTCAATTCCTGACAATCATAATCACCCCGTAATGCTTGTAAAGTAGCCACATTGGAATTATATCCTTTGGAGTAAGTTTTAATTTTTTTTTGCAAGCTCTTCAGTTGGTAAACGTTCCATATTAAATGACAATTCTTTTACCAAATAAATCTGAGGTATCGATGGCAGATACTTAGCAGAGATCAGCAATGCGTATTCAAAAAGATGAGTAGAATCGAATCATACTCATTATTTCTAATACTTATACGCATTCATACTTATTTTAATATCATGGAACCACTACTCATATTCAAAGTTTGAAGTACTCATCACACATCATACTTAACAACACGTATGATGATGTTATTGATTACGACTCTCCATAACTCAACATATACACGAATCAGAAAATAAGTATGAATCGCGTACTAATACTAAAATACTCACTAACTGGTTGTATGTTTACTCTGTTTGCTGCTCTGTCTGTCTTTTTTCCATACCATAATTGGTCATTACAACCCTTCAGTCAGGATTACGACCTAGTTTCTCACACAACTTATATTGTGTGTGTTAATTTTATACATGAGTGGTGGGACCTACAGTTTAAAGTCGACTCCGAAAGACAGATTTTTGAGAAACTTTTCATGGCAATTCTATTTCCTCTCAGAGTTTTTGCCAGAAATCTGCTGAGAGGAAGTCGCCAAAGAAATACTTTTTTTGTATTTTGTTTTGATGTCTAGCCTGGGGCTCGAACCCTGGCTTTACGTCTAATAAGCCAACACACTACCTACTAGACCACGGCGACTGTCTTTTTTCTTTTCTTGTAAATGCAACAAAAACTAAGACTGTAAATTTAGATGAATGATGAGAGTCACTCGAATCATTTGTAAGTATTATAAGTATTTTTCTAGAGTTATGAATTTAAATGAGTATGCTTATCGACCAAACATATTTCGAATGGTATGATTTCGATGTCAACACGTTGTACGCATACTCATTGCAACCTGTACTTATAACTCAACGTTGTAGTTGAGTATGAACGAATCAGAGTACATAGTTAAATTTCAATATTGTTGACTCACTTATATTCAAAATTCCATGAGTGCTTATGAGTAGCGAAAAACACTATTCACTGTCGATCTCTGATACTTGGCAGCAAAGAGACTTGCTAGATCGGCTATCTTATCCTTATTTATATGTTTTCCGTATTTATTTACTTGTTTTTTAAGTATTTCTTGTAGAATCGAAATCTCGTTAAAACCACTTCGTGTTATTACCGCGCCTTATTACTTTTGTAGTTTTGTTTAACGATTTCAAAAATCAAACTTTAGATTTTTTAAATCGATTTCCATATATTATTAACGCCATCCTTCTTGATGCATTTAACTTAATCAAGTAATTATAATGCATCAATCCCATCCCTGAAATTCCACTTCTGCATCATCATTTTCGTTTGGGGTTTCTTTTTAACAAATTTATTATTCATGTATTTAAATGAAATGATTTAATTTCCTCTTACACTGGCAAATGACCTTTGATTGTGTGTACTGTGTGTTGTGAGTGCGTTAGTATGTATTCCAGTTATATTGTAACATGTTGAAAGACATGATGTTCAACAGAAAAAAAATTTCCTCTACTGAAATACTCATATCAACCGATATGCAAATGCAGCAAGTAGTTGAAATAAGTCCCCTTTTGGAAAAAAAACGAAATCTTTGTATTGTATTGAGTAGATGTGTAGGTTTTCTCCTCTTTCGCCCACTCTGTCTCTCCATAGCCACCGTAATTGTAAATGGTTGAGCAGAAAAGGGACAAAAAGAAAAAGACAACAGAAGCAAGTGAATGTTACAAAAAGAAATTTGAATAACAAATTACTGACAAGGATACGGGCCAGCATATTTTGAATACATTTATAACCTGGCCTAGCTACCACCTCCCTCCACTGCTGTGGCAGCAGCCTTATTATTGTAATCACTGATGATGTCGACATTCATCATCATCATCATCACATGATGATTTCGGACTACATAGTATACCTGTACATAAAATACGAGTATATATGTATGACAGTTGCTTTATAAATATTTAAAATTTTTAAAAACGTAATAACATTTTGGCTTAATGAATACGTTCGTCTCATTTGGCCCGTCATTATTATGTGGACCTACTGCTACTTTCCTTTCCTTTCTTTCTTCGTTTTTTTGGCTATTGTTGTTGCAACATTGTTGTTGTTTTTGGTGGCTTTTATAGCCGTTGCATTAAGCAATGACCATAAAGAATACCAACAACCAAGTCATATTATTAAATAGCCCAATGTATGCCCCCCTCCCCTACACATTCTCATTTAACATTGTTAAAGCCGGGCATACACATGCCACAGCAACACATTCTCTTTCATTCTCTTGCATCGTCATTCACATACCAATGCGTGTAGCAGCAGAAAACTTACAAGCTTTATATGTGGCAGTGTATCTGAGTAAGTCAACGTATGTGTGCTTTAGTATGCATGTATGTATGTATGTGTAAGAGTATTAATATTTTTTGGTATGAAAATGAGAGAAAATAAAACAGGAAGTGCATTTATTCATTGCATACATTGAGGATTTAATAATGAAAAATACGCTGGGATATTAAAAAGGCAACAAATAGACCCTTTGGAGAAACGAAGAAAAAAAAACAGGAGAAAAACTATTAACAAAGGATTTTATTACGTTAAAAAGAGAACGAGGTTTGTATTGAAATGAATTGAAATTAAATTCTCCTCAAAAATATTTATCTGTTAAATAAAATAGCTTCTTCTGATAGCTTCTTGTTACACAAGATCATTTATCGACCACTTCAAAAGCCACAGGGCCGTAGTAAATCAATCTCTTGAATAACATACCCACCTTTTATAGTTTCTGGCCTTTTAAAAGCCTTTTGATATCGTGTCAAACGAAGCCATATAGATGACAATATGATGTCCAAAACGAGAGTTTATTTACTTAACATTAGAGTGTATACGTACCGAGTTTTTAAAAATTGACGTAGAAGTAAAAAGCCGAAATGTAGCCCTTATAGAGCCATGAACATTGGTATACAATATGTTATGCTAACAGCATAGGAAATGCAATTAAGGGAACAATTAGCTGCACTTCCAACCGATGATTTCAATGTTTGGTCGAAAACAAGCGGCAGCTCCAACATGGACAAAAGAAGATGGTCTGCTAAAGATCCCTTGGAAAATGGACTTACATACAGAATTGGCCATTACAACCCTTCAGTCAGGTTTACGGCCTAGCTTCTCACACCACTCATACTGTGTGTGTTAATTTTATACATGAGTGGTGGGACCTACAGTTTCAAGTCGATTCCGAACGACGGATTTTTTGAGAAACTTTTCATGGCAATTTTATTTACTCTCAGATTTTCTGCTAGAAATCTGCTGAGAGGAAGTCGCCGAATAAATACTTTTTGTATTTTATTTTTATGTCTGGCGTGGGGCTCGAACCCTGGCTTTTCGTCTAATAAGCCAACACACTACCTACTAGACCACGGCGACTTCAAAGTCGATTCCGAACGACAGTTTTTTTTTTGAGAAACTTTTCATCGCAATTTTATGTTACTCTCGCCTAAGAAATATTTTTTTTCTAATAAGCTAACACACTGTCTATTAGACTACGACGACTTCAAAAATGAACTTTGATTAACTTTTCGGATAATCCAACATCCAGTCGCATAAGATGGAATACAGATCAAATCTTTGTAACGGAGATCTTCAAACCACGATAACTCTCTTCAAACACACCGCGTCTTCTCACAAGACTGACTGAACTTCACTAACTCACCCGCCTGCTTAGCCTTGCCTTTTATATGGCAGCGTACACAGTCTGATGAATGTTCTTGAAGGCGAATGTTCGTGGCCTCGCCTTCTCGAAATCTCTATAAATATAAACATTGTTGGTTCATTATTGTTATTTGTGTATTTTGTTTACATTTATTTTTGTAGTGTTTGTTGTTGTATTTTTGTTTACTTGTTTACCATTTTTTTATGCTGATTTTTTGTTGGTATATTAAGCAGTGCCATAATTTGTAAACAGGTTTGTTTACTGCATTGTTTTGTTTTTGTAGCTTTTATTTATAATTTTAATGTTAAGTGATGTACAAGCAAAACACCTGTACCCAGATTTCTTCATTTTCGTAATATGTTGTAATACGTTGTATACAGTACAAACATTGTACTCTGTTTTGGTCCTCCTACATTACCTCCAAACACAGTTCATTTGTCGAAAATATATTTGAATATTTTTCTTAAAATCCTTTGTTCCACCCTCGTTTTGTTTATTATCCATACAAAAGTCTTCAACTTAAAAATACATCTGCATGCATGACTTTTCCTTCGTACCGACAGTGCATTTCTTTTTTTGGGGTGCTTACAAGCCAGCTACTGTGTATTTGCCCATATGGCCAATGTATGCATGTGTGTGTGTATGTGTGAGAGAGAGAGAGAGCGCTCATAAATATTTTTATTTAAAAGATCATTGCATTTAAAAGGTTTATTAAAGTTTTATTCATATTCATGACCATGGCTTAAATGTTTTGGATACAATAAGTCTACTGTACTGCCATACATAAAGTGTTTTCCACACTCCCTTTACTACCCATTCCATTTCCATGAGAGCTTTATCTGCGTTATTAATATATGAGCGAAGCTTTATTTAAATTATGTAAACAGTAGCATAGTTTTATTATTTTTTTTTTTTTTGTTCACTCTCTCTCTCTCTTATTTCGCATTTCAATCTATTTTTTCCCCGAAGTTTATTGTTGTTGTTTTTTTTTTTTGTGTGTATTTTCTTTGTATTTTGTTTGTTTGATATTGAAAATTATGAAAAACCATAAATTATTGTTAATTTTAATATGCTGCCATTTTCTTTTTCAAACTTTCTATTTATGCAAGTGTATATACATGTATAAGCATGTATGTATATGTATATGTGTATGCAATTGTTGGTAGTTGTTTATGTGTTGTTTTCTATACAAAAATAGAAGGAGAGTGAACCTGGGTACATATACTCGTACAAGCATTTGTAAATAATCATGGTAATAAATTGTAATGTTAGTCGTTGTATTACAAAGTTATACAATATTATAGTTGTTATAGGTTATATTACTTTTTTCTTTCGTCATTTTTGTTGTTGTTGTTGTGGTTGTTGTATTTATAATAGGTTTCATATTGTTATTGTTGCTGTTGTTGTAAATGAATATTGTTTATAGATACTTATGCTCGTTTACTATTTTATGTTTAAAAATTAAAATTTCTTCCTTTGCCAAATACAGTGTTTTAAAGGAGTTTGTTTTGTTTAAAGTATGCAGCATGAAATGATTGTTTGTTTTCTATGCTAAAACAATAAATGCTGGAGGGATTTTTTAAGAACCAATTTCTTAAAGCAATTTAATTTTTAATTCATAGGATTGGTAATATTTAAGTAAATATACAGAGTATATATTGTTACGCAAATCGAAACGACGACGTTAAACGATATTAACATTAAAAACGATAAACAAAAGCCACACAATACAAATACACACTAACACTAAGAATACAATGAACGTGTTGATTATCTAAAGCTACACACACACATATGTACAACGAACCTGGTTGCACCTGGTACCAAGCAACAACACGAAACGAAAATAAACCAGCTACGACAAATATGTGATAGACAACATAAGCAAAGTACACAAGCAATAATGTACTAACAACAGAACCCTCGAGAAGGCGAGAACACGAACCTTCCACTTCAAGAATGTTCGTTAGACTGGTTGTGTCGGACTATAAAAGGGCTGGACAAAGCAGGCAGCAGTCAGTGATAATTCAGTCAGCCTTGTGTGAAGACGCGTTGCGGTTTGAACGTACAAGTGGTATTGCTTGCAAAAAGGTAGTAAGCAGAGAAGTTCTAACGTACAGTTGTTAGTGTTAACGCGAACAGAAGTGTGAAATAGAATAGTGTACAAGCAAATTATTGTTGTATCGTTAAGTTGTATACGGTGGCACACAAAAGTAGTGTAAAGAATAAAGAGAGTTTAAGAGAAAATAAACACATATTTGTTTTTACTTGGTTTGCAATTAACGAACTTATATTTAAACGTTTTTAAAAAGGTAAAAACGTAACAATATTAAGCAATTTAAAAAATTTTAAGTTTTTAATATTTATTTATTTATAACAATACAATTACAAATTATATTCTAATTATATACGAGCGAAGTAACTTGACCATATGCTTGGTGTATTGTCTCTGGTATGTGACACTCTCTGCTGGGAATCGAACCCACGACACTACCCACTAGAATACCAAGGCACCCTAAAAATTTTAATTAATTCAATTGAATTCAAATCTTATTTTTGAAGTCATTTTTCATGTGGTCAAGAATTTAATGTTGCTTCCCAAAAAAGAAAACAAACAGATGAGTATTGTGTGTTGAGTGAATATAATAAATGATTGTGAAGCTTCAGTTGGTTTGAAGTAGTAATTGTGTCACTGGGATTTGGTTGGTTGACAGTTCTACTCTGCAAATGTTACACTTTTTAAAAAATTGTTTTTACAAGTCAGTTCATAAGCTGACATTTGTTCTATTTTGTCTGCAATTATGTCTGGAGTGTGTGTGTTTTTCGCAGATACATACTTGAAGTCGCCGTAGTCTAGTAGGTAGTGTGTTGGCTTATTAGACGCAAAAGCCTGGGTTCGAGCCCTAGGCCAGGCATCAAAAACAAAATACAAAAAGTATTTTTTCGTCGACTTCCTCTCAGTAGATTTCTGGCAAAAACTCTGAGAGTAAATAAAAATTGCCATGTAAAGTTTCTCAATAAATAAAAATCTGTCGTTCGGAGTCGACTTTAAACTGTAGGTCCCACAACTCATGTATAAAATTAACACACACAACATAAGTGGTGTGAGAAACTAGGACGTTGTACAATGGGTCAGTTCGAACTCCGGGTACTGTACTTGTCTTAATTGGCAAGTACACGTCCTCTAACCTAATCTAACCTTACAACTCTTTAGTCAGGATCACAACCTAGCTTCTCACATCACCCATGTTATGTGTATTAATTTTACACAAGAGTGGTGGGACATACAGTCTAAAGTTGACTTCGAACAACAATTTTTTAAGAAACTTTTTTATTTAATCTCCGAGTTTTTGCCAAAAGACTGATGGGAGGAAGTCGCAAAAGAAATATTTTTCAAATTTCGTTTAATTCGAGAGATCTGAGCTGGGTTTTCTACCATTTGCTCGCTTTTAATAAGCCAATACACAACCTACTAGACAACGACGACTTCGCAAGATTATGTTCTTAAAATTACTACTTGAGGGTCTTTTTACGTTTTAAGGGAGCATATATATATATGTTCCTCTCACTCCTCTAAGGAGCATGAAACGTCTATAAATATTTAAAACACACCATGTTGCGGGTCTATCACGTGACGCTCGCGCTTGTGCCCTTTTCGGGTAATTCAGTTTCAATTTATCTCCTCTGTTCCCTTCCTTATCCACCTTGAGGGTTCTGACCAATACATTTTTTGTGAGACTAACCATTGGCTGTTTTAAAGTGTGTCACATCTACCTTCATTACTATCTTTCTTATTTCTGCGATCACGTTGATTGTTGATGGGATTACTCGAACAATCCATTCCTGATGTCTGTTGCCCTTACGAACCACTGGATGCTGTGCGGTGTCAGGATAACTCACTGCCTTGTGCTTGATAAACACGCAGATATTTCTTTCTAAAATACACATACATACGCTGCACAGGCTCACTGGTGTTCTAGAAATGCATTGGTCTCCCTGCATTCATGGAAGGACCAGTCTTTCCTGCTTAGAATACCTTTGTAAAATCTCCTACGATTAGGTTAAGACGAAATCTAGTTCACTTCACTTTGTTCCTCGGTATAGATAAGTGTCCGGAAGGAATAAACAATAAGCGGTACAGGGCATTGAGTCGCTTTGCCTCAGGTTATCAAATAGATCAGCCTTACTATATACGAGTGAAATACTATGCTTTCTGCAGATCAAAACATTAAAAAAATTTTATTTAAGTCAGTTTTTTCCTTTGATTTCACCTTTTTTGTTTCACTGTACCTACTGCTCACTTTATGTTGTTCTCTTAAAAAGTCTTGGGGTGCGAGTGTTTTTGTTTTTTCTGTGAAATATTTCCTTAACTGCTGCTACCTCCCCGCTTCCCTTTTCTTCCTAATGCTTTTGCTTACTTATGAATTAAAGCTGTGGCATGTATAACTGTTTAGGTGCGTGTGTTTGTGTGTGTGTGCCACAAATACTATAAACTTTTGCTGCTTCATTGTGTTGCAATAAATTGTTTGGTATGCGTTGAAATATGAAAATTCTTACGTTGCTTGCACAGCATAGCGAAAAAAAAGTAAGAACCAGTAGCTGCATAAACCAAGTGCAAGACAAGGAATAATGCTTCCATAGCACCTTAAAGTCTACAATACACATACAATTACGTAAAGATCTTACGTTGTGGAAGATAGGGGGGTTCCTTCTCTAAAATACTATATTATAATTCTCTTTATTGCTTTAAAAGAATGCCGAGGTGAATGCTAAAGAGCTGGGTGTGAAAATTAAATTCTAAACCTTGAGAGGAGAAAAACTCAAATTGAGCATGAAAAAATTCATGGCAACGAAAAGATTTTACGGAGTCTTTTAAAGGCTATTTAAAGTAAAGAGAGTTTTTGTTGTTGTTTGCATATAAGGTGTAATAAAAATGTATTCTTTAGTGTTCCAATAAATGGCTTTGACATGACTCACTATAGCTTAAGCGTGAGGTAAAAATTAGCAGCTGCAAAGGAAAGTGATATGAATTTATGATATTGCAATGTAGCCGCCGTAGTCTAGTAGGTAGTGTGTTGGCTTATTAGACATAAGGCCACAGCTCAAACCCAAGGTCAGACATCAAAACGAAAAAATGAAAAAAATATTTTTTAGGCGACTTCCTCTCAGCAGATTTCTGGCAAAAACTATGCAAATGAAACTGAAATGATAAGGTTTTTAAAAAATCTGTCGTTTAGAGTCGACTTTAAATTGTAGGTTCCGCCACTCATGTATAAAATTAACACACACAACATAAGTGGTGTAAGAAACTAGGTCGTAATCCTGACTGAAGGTTTCTAATGACGAATTATGTAAGGTAACAGCCAACTGCAATCAATTTCAGTTAATCCATTGCATTGAATCTGTTGCGTTAATTCAAATTAATATCAAATCCACCCTTCTGACTGAGCGATCAATTGGTGTAAACAACCAAACACTGGCTGAAATTCAAATTAAACTAACATCAAATCTTTTGAAGACGCCGTAGTCTAGTTGGTAGTGTGTTGACTTATTAGACGTCAAGCCAGGGTTCGAGCCCCAGGCCAGACATCAAGACAAAATACAAAAAATATTTCATCGGCGAATTTCTCTCAGCAGATTTCTGGCAAAAACTCTGAGAGTAAAAATAAGATTGCCATGAAAAAGTTTCTCAAAAATCTGTCGTTCGGATTGGACTTTAAACTGTAGGTTCCACCACTCATGTATAAAATTAACACACACAACATAAGTGGTGTGAGAAACTAGGACGTTGTACAATGGGTCAATTCGACCTCCGTGTACTGTACTTGTCTTAATTGAGAAGTACAGGTCCTCTAACCCAACATAACCTAACCTAACATCAAATCGGAACAGACTGGTGCCAAAAAAAAAATGGACTGCTTAAGACAGCATCAAACGCAAACACTCACGATCTCATATATCCAACGCGCACACCATTTTCCGAAATTGATCGCTTTAGTTTTCTATTTCAGCTTACTTTTCTTCAACATAAACATTCTGAAATAGAGTTTTGTTTAGCCACAAACATTCTGTATTTCATTTTCATTTCTGCAAAATCATTTCAAAAAAGTTATAAAACGTGCCAAGGAAACTGGAAATTTTTAAAACTCAAAGTAAAGAATGAGAAATTTAAAGTGGTTTCTGGATTTTAGTGTTAAAAAATATTTTATTCCTAAAACAACTCGACTTTTAATTAACAAAAACGAGCAGAAAGAGAAAATGATGCCTTAAATCATACTAAAAACTGATTAATAAAATATACCCCCTACGATATGCTTTACCTTATACAACTGTGTGCTCTTTTTGTGCTTGTGTAAATTAATCTATGTGTGTTTGTTTGTTTTAGAGAGTATGTTATTTATACGCCTTTTGTTAAAACTAAAACACAGTGTTAGAGTGTGTAAAGCAGAGGTAGACAAATGAAAGAGAAAGAAAATCCATCAAAATGAGTGAATAAAAAAAAACAACATCAACATTAACAACAACAATAACAAAAAATGAAAAGAAAACAAAACAAAACAAAATAATGTTACAAACAGACAGAGAATTCAATTTAATTTAAAGTGATTTTTACGTTTGACTAATTCTTAACCACATACGTGAGTACTATTATACTCATATATGTATGTGTTATATTAGATTGTGTTTGTATATATGTTAATAGGAATATGTACTTATGTAATAGAACAAATAGAATATTATATACACAGTGTGTTAATGCATATGAACGTACATATGCACGTATATATAGACAGTGTAACCTAACAAACAAGGACATAAAAGTGTATCCATTAAGTCACATGTTATTTTCATTCAACTTGTACTTGTCGCCTTCATGTTAAAGTAAGTCAAGGTCAGCGTCAGCAACTCCGCTAGGATTCTTTTAAGGAAAACACAGTTATGAAAATGAAATATTTAAATACTAGAGTTTTGTTTTTACACCGCTTAACATTAAAATTATAAACAAAAGCTACAAAAACAAAACAATGCAGTAAACAAACCTCTTTACAAATTAACGTACTGCTTAATACAACAACAAACACCAGCATAAAAAAATGGTAAACAAGTAAACAAAAATACACAAACAACACTACAAGAATAAATTTAAATAAAATACACAAACAAAAACGACGTTTACATTTATAAAGATTTCGAGAAGGCGAAGTCATGAACATTCGCCTTCAAAAACATTCATCAGACTATTTACTGTGCATTATAAAAGGCAAGCTAAAGCAGGCCAGTGAGTTAGTAAAGCTCAGTCAGTCCTATGTGAAGACGCGGTGTATTTGAATAGAGTAATCGTGGTTTGAAGATATCCGCTATAAAAATCTGTCGAATAATTGTTTAGTGATTGTGATAGTTTATGTAAAGGGTATACACAGAGGAATAACAAGCAAAGCAATTGTTGTTGTTTACATCAAGTTGTGAATTTATTTTTTATTTAATTAAAACTAAACACAAATTAATTTTTATTTTATTTGCAATCTACGAGCTCATATTTTAAACGTTTTTAAAGGGTAAAAACGTAACAATTTGTTTGATTTGCTTCAGTTTCCTCTTTGCTTTCCAGAGATCTATGTTGCTGATTGTATGATTAATTACACCTGAAGTATTTTCCGATATGTATTTAAAACTGTTCCGTACTATACAGTAGACATTGTATTCATGTTAAATAAGCTTCTGTCCTCGCTATTGGTTGCAATCACCTGAATGTCGTTTTCAATCTGTTGAGCATCTATTTCTACGAAACAATTCGTTGTCACCATACTGACTAAATAACAGAACCTATTTGTAGTCGTGGTAGTCTAGTAGATAGTGTGTTGGCTTATTATACGTGAGGCCTCGGTACAAACCCCAGGTCAGACATCTCCGACAAAGCGAAATATGAAAAAAATATTTCTTCGGCGACTTGCTGTCAGTAAACTTGTGACAAAAACTCTGAGAGCAAAATAAAATTGCCATGAAAAGTTTCCAAAAAAATCTGTCGTTCGGAGTCGACTTTAAACTGTAGGTCCTGCCACTCATGTAAAAAATTTACGCACACAACATAAATGGTGTGAGGAACTAGATCGTAATCGTAACAAAATGGTTGTAATGACCAATTATGTATGTATGTATATACTGTATTGTACTGCTCTGATCTTTCCAGATCTTTCAGTTTTGCTTACACATTAGAAATCTTGCTAGAGAATAATATCATGAGGATTCAAATTCAATTTTCATGTAATTTCCTAAGGCTCTAAGCAACTCGTCATCTCTGTGAATAGACAATAGCACGATACCATAGCTAAGGTGATCGATGGTAACCTTGTTTTGTTACTGCAGTAATACGAAGTGGGTGACTTGTGTTCCTATACTAAGGAACTTATTTCTCTGGCTTGATTGATTCCGGGAAAAAAGAAAAAGAGGAAACGTTTTGTAAAGCCCATTAGCAAATTCCAGCTTTCACTGTTTATTTGATTAATTTTTTACTCCCGTTTTTTATTTGTTTCCCGGCAAACTAGAGTATAATGTTGGTTGCAGGTAAAAAAATAATCACTTTTCTCTGCATTTAGATCACCTTCTCTGCCGTGTGTATGTGTATATGTACATATGTATTTTTTTTAGAGTCAAACAAATAACCCACAAATATTAAAAATAAAATCATTCTCTTTTATTTTTCTCTCTTTTCTTCCCCTATTAAAATTCCATTCTACTATTTCTGTTTTTTATACCTCGGTATTTGCCTTATTTTATGCTACAAAAAAAATTTGAATTTAATTAAATGAGTACAATAACAACAACAACACCTACAGAAAGAATAAATGTGTAACAGTATAGGTGAGACTTGAATAGGAATTTAAAATTTAAATGCAAACTATCATGTAAAAGAAAACACAAAATTCTGTGAATCCATTAAGAATCTTAAGACTTAAGAAACAGTTTTAAATAAGTTGATCTCTGTTTGTTTTCCTAAGCTCCTACCTAATGGTTTTCAAACAGCTTAAGGGATAAGTGTGATTACTTTGTGAGCTTAACAAACTAGAGTGCTAAAATCGGTTACACTTCTTACTGTAGAGGTGTTGAACATACTGTTCTGTTAGGAATTCTCTTCTAGAGTTCTTAAACTCCCTACCCTTTGAACTGATCTAAACAAAATTGTAAAGATTACAAAAGATCCCGGCAAACCCAAGCACAAATGCCTTTCTACTTTCTTTCTAAAACCGTAGACCTCGTATTAAGATGTATAAAAATGTAGTCGAATAATTTTCCATTCCAGCAATTCTCTTCTTCTTGTAAATGATACTATTACCCCCGGTTTATTACGCCCAGTCTTACGATGACTAATAATTATACCCGTTGGAAGGCTAGAATTTATCTTTTTATTTGCCCAACCGAGCTATTGCAACTAGATTCGGTTCGATAACTTAATATGAAGCCCTAGTTCTTATCGTCAGGGCGAATTAAACAGGATTTGTCAATTAATTCTGCTGCTTTAGTGTGCTTAAATGAGATTTCACTTCAACAGAACTGCTACTCCCTTTTACTCTGTTCTGGAAAGCTAATCAGGTGTCTTGTAAAAGACTTTTTGTCCTTTTCATTGACAGAATAATGCAGGGAATCCTAAATATTCTGTGAGTAGTGATGTCAGTGCAACTAGAGTTCTATCAAAGCTCCTTCATCTACTATGCCAGGAAATAATCTCTTCATAGCATAGCTTGTCAGCCATATTATTTTGTCAGACGCCCCATTGTCTTGGGATTCATATCGAAGTATATAAACTTCGATTAGAATTTATAAACATAACAAAAAATAAAATCTATTGTGTTGCTAAATATCGTTACATTTTTACCTTTTAAAAACGTTTAAAATATGAGCTCGTAGTTTAAAAATAAATTTGTGTTTAATTTTAATTAAAATTCCTTATTATTTGCACAATTCTGTGTGCCACTGTTCACAACTTGATGTATACAACAAGAATTGCTTTGTTTGTTATTCCTCTGTTTATACACTTTGCATAAACAATAGCAATTACTAGATAATTGTATGACAGATCTTTGTAACGGAGATCTTCAAACGATGATTACTCTCTTCACCGCATCTTTACACAAGACTGTCTAAACTTCACTTACTCAGTCGCCTGCTTTGCCTTGCCTTTGATATGGTAGAGTAAACAGTCTGATGAATGTTCTTGAAGGCGAATATTCGTGGCTTCTCCTTCTCGAAATCTCTATTAATGTAAACATTGTTGTTTCATTATTGTTGTTTGTGTATTTTGTTTACATTTATTCTTGTAGTGTTTGTTGTTGTATTTTTGTTCACTTGTTTACCATTTTCTTATGCTGGTGTTTGTTGTTGTATTTTTGTTTACTTGTTTAACATTTTAATGTTGACACCAGTATCTAGATTCTACATTTTCGTAACAATATGTTTCCTTTCAAACGATATTTGTTGCATTTCATTTTTTGCCTGTGTATTTGCGCGATAGTTTTCATTAAAATATAGGATTTTATAGCGAAAAAATATAATTTTCCACGTGGATAATTTTAATGAAAAACCAAAGAAATATTCTCTCCTCAACCCCAAAAAAAAAAAAACAGAAATTAAAACATCATGATGATAGTGATGATTATACACAATATATCAATGATTTTCATAGTTATTTAACAAATATTAACACGAATGTAGATATGTATGTATGTGTGTATATATAATATGTTGCATGCAACATATTCAGCAATTCATATACATATTTTACAATTTATATAGCATTACATACAATACAATACGTGTGTACATGATATTGATAACAGTTATAGTAACTGGCAAACTAATGAAAAACTTTTCAACTTTTAGTAGAAAATTTTTCTTTGTTTCACAGTTTTTTTGTTTTTTTTTTTTTTTTTTTTTTTTAAAAAGAAAAAAAGAGAAACAGGAAATTTTCCATTTTTCATGCCATAAATTTTCTTCTGTTGCAAATATTCCGTTTTTCGTAGAAATGTATTCTGATCATCAGCAGTAGTAGTACTAGTGGCAGTGGCAGTGGCAGTGTTAGTAGCAGTGTTAGTAGCAGCAGCAGCAGCAGAAAATTGAAGATTTTCTAACAAGTTAAAACAATTTAAAGATGTTTATGAATAATGATTGAGTTGAGTTTGAAATTATTTTCGTTTTGCTTCTGTTTCTTCTATTTTTTTCGTTTTTGTTTTTGTAGAGAAAACAAAAATATTTGCAATTTTCCAAGTAAATAAGTTGGAAAATTTTTGAAAGAAAAAGAGTTAAACAAAGATTCTTAATTAAAAATTTAATATTCGATAATCTAGATTGATGAGATAAACTTTGAAAAATAATCGGAAAATTTTCTCCAAAAATTGTTTTGCAAATGGATTATGATTTACGAAGAGAAATTGAAAGAGAAAAAACATGATGAAAAATAGGAAAATATTTTAAATTTCATTTAAAAGTTATTTGTAGAATAAAATGTATGTTTTAACAATTAATCTCTCCCTTCAGATACAGTACTAATAGCCGCTCACCTTCAACTATCGGGTTAACCACTTAAAACTTCCAAATCCTCAGCAATCAAACATTCAGTATGTATTCGACTATTGTACCTTATTGCCAGAGATACAGTGCGCGCCAAAAGAAATTGTACACAATGGATAAAATTCTAACAATCACCAAATTCAACTGTTACCGCATAGGAGAGCGCCCGAATAAATTTGACAATATTTCGAAATTTAAAAAAAAAATTTTTTTTTTTTTCAATTTTAAAAACTAATAAGGAAACAATTTTAAAATAATAATAACCATAATTTATTAATAAATATTTTTTTAGTGTACAGTTTCTTTTGACGCTCACTGTATGTCCACAATGCTCCAAACCATCATATGTATCTATGTTTTGTACTCTAATAGAGACTAACTATCCCTTAGTATTTAACGTTTTATTTTACGTTTTTCAATGGCCAGTAGCATGCTTGCTAGTAAGTATACCCCGTTTTATATCATTCACTGTTGCGAATCTGTTTATCACTGTTATTTACTACCCTGCAAAGCTTCAGCATCAATAGTGAACATATTCTCTGGCACTAGTTTTGTAACACTCTGTCAGATTGCTGTTCCTCTGTCTTACCTTGAGCCGCAGCGCCATCTGATTCCAGTTTAAAGAAACCTTTTTTAATAGCTGTTCCTCTGTTTTATCTTGAGCCTTAGTGCTAGATACCTCATTCTAGTTTAGGGCAAGCTTTCTTAGTGTTGAAACAAGTATTTTCTCTTTCTTGGCACTGTATAGTTCCTCTTCCAATCTCTCCTTAATTAAAACATTTTACTTTGCCCTTCTGATGTTCTTCATCGAGTATTTGTCCGGTTGCCACTTTCAGATAATTGACAGGCCTTTTATCATTGATTAGATCTTTTCCCTCCGATTCAAACTTTAAAACCCTCAATTTGATTATCGGCTGCACTATGTCGGTCATAGTGTCGAATTTAAACAAACAACCTTGCTGGCATTGACTTACTGACTTAACTGGCCATTAACAACTCGATTAACGGATTTCGGCCTACCTTAACACATCCTTCCAGGCGCTTCAGCTACTTGCGCGCCTACGCCAGTTGGTTACACCAATCCATTACAGGGCTTCCCCAAATTGGTACTTCAAAAGCAAACAAAGTCGTCCTCTTTACCGACTTCTGCAAACCTCCGCATCAAATATCCGTCTCGCCGGAGCATTCTCTTCCATTCGAATGACAAGGCCAAAACAGCACAGCCGCTGGATGTTGATACGCTACACAACGTCCATGTTACGTCCATCTTACGTAGGACTTTTCTCTCGAATACTCCCAAGGTTGCTGCATCATCAGCGCTTAATAGTACCCATGCCCCTTGCTGGCATTGAAGATACATATTTGGGCATTACACCCCCTTCAGTCAGGATTACGGCCTAGCTTCTCACACCACTCATGTTGTGTATGTTAATTTTATACATGAGTGGCCAAACCTACAGTTTAAAGTCGACTCCGAACGACAGATTTTTGAGAAACTTTTCATGGCAATTTACTATTTAATCTCAGAGTTTTTGCCAGAAATCTGCTGAGAGGAAGCCGTCGAAGAAATTTTTTTTAATATTTCGTCTAACCTGGGGATTGAATCGAGGCCTTACGTCTAATAAGACAACACACTACCTACTAGACTACGGCGACTTCTTAATTGATTGGTTATTGAATTGAAGGTTATTGAATTGCTCTATCTAGGCCGTTTTCAAATTTCTTCATCCTTTCTGTAACGCACTCAATTTCCTTTGCAACGCCTTCAAGTTTCTTTTCTACGGCCTCTGTCATTGTCTTTTCAATTCCTTCGAACTTTGCACCCAATCCCTTTGTTACGGCTTCTCCTATGGTTGGTCTTTTCACTGCTTGAATTTCTGCCATAAAAGAAGCCTGATCGCTTATTGTGGTCCTCACAAGCAGTTTTAAGTCGATATTTGCGTTCAAAAAGCGAAAGCATTTCTTCTTAAAAACAACATACTTCAGCGTATGAGTAATATTAATTGCTATTCAATGCTCATATGTTTAACCGTTAATAAAACATGGACGCTTTTAAAAACAGTAGCTCATATGCTAACGCTGCCATGCTGCTTGTGGGTAGAGAGTACTGCTGCCTCCTTTCCCTTGATACAATAATACACATTCTCGTTTAAGCAGCAACAAACATAAGATTAATGGTGCTTTAAATAGATATTCAAATTGCAAATGAACGGTATTTTATTTCATATACAAAAACCACACCTAAACGTATGAGTAATATTAATTATAATTTAATGCTCATGCGTCTGGGTGTACTATTACTAATGATTCTCTAATTAATATTGTTTTGCTTGTTTTTTATTTAAGAACTGCTTTCCTTTCTCTTTCTTGGAGTTAATGTCCTCTAACTCATTTAACCCGGTGCAAGCATTATTATTTCGCCATTAAAATCTTGGTTTTTTTTTGTTTCTTGTGAGTTCCCTTCTACTTTTATTCCCTGTCTTGCTGTTTGGGTTGCTAAAATTTATTTAATTAATATGCTCTGTTGATTTTTATGCAAACAATTGTTATTTTCCTTAAAAAAAAAAAAGAAAACTTATAAAATATAAACGCACAATAAGTGGAAAATACGGGGAAAAACGTGGAGAGCAAAAACGAATCTTTTGTCTTAAAATAAACCACAGAAAACGAGCCAACGGAAAAAGCATTCTGCGAAATGAAAATAAAAGAGAGAAACTTATTCAACAAGCATTTATAAGCATTCAAAAGAGGTTAAGGGGTCATACTCTAAGAGCTTTACTTGTGAATGTAATTTTAATTATTTTTTTCTTCTCTTATTCTTCTTAATTCATTTAACTGAAATGCTTTAATAAATAAGTCAACCTCAGATTTCTCAACAAATTTTTTTTTTAAATTTTTTCTTCCATTTTTTTTATTACAAAACAATTTTTGAATTGTTCTTCTTAATCTCCTTAAATTGCATGTATTTTTTTCTTATTTTTATTTTGCATTAATTGCTTGCAAATATTTATTTTGTTTAACAAACTTTATAGACATAAAATTAAACAATAAAATTTAAATTGCTGTCTTAAGGCCATATTAAACAAGAAAAGGAAACCTGCTTTTATCTTTTCATAACCAAAATCAAAAAGAAAAACAAGAAAACTTTTCACATACACACACAAAACTTTATTCATACACTCCCAACATTTCATTCATTCACTCATTCATTCATTCATTCGGTTACAATTTTCTTTTACAATGCATTTGTAAATTCATAGAAAATAGAAAATCATAGAAATTCATGTAAGACTATGAACTTTGAATTGTTCAAATAAGCCAGGCAGTACAAAAAGAAGGAAAACCTACAACAACAATAGCAAAGAAGTTACTGACAAATTTATTCAATGAAGCAATATGTTGCAGGCAGCACGCAAATATTTTTAAATGCTTGCAGGTTTATACACTCAGAGTAATAATTTGGAAAAAATAGAGGCCTTTAGTAGCAAAGAGAGACTTATTATTGTGAACACTCAGAAGTGTTAACCTTACAACCAATATGGATATCCTTGTTCTAACCGGACTGACTGGCAGAGGATGTCGTGTAGCTTCCTGTTTTTTTCTTTTCCAGTTAACTCTAGAACGATAACTATACTTTCGATATAATCAAGGAATTTATTTGTCTTTGCTCCACCGTTACCACCAAAAATGATGTCAGTCTGGATATCAAGCGCAGGATCACTCTTGCCAACAGGTGCTGCTACGGTCTCAATAGGCAATTGAGTAACAGAAACCTCTCTCGTACGACAAAACTAATACCCTACAAGACGCTCATCCTTCCCGTGCTTCTTTATGGCGCAGAGGCATGGACCGTATTAAGCACTGATGCAGCAGCCTTGAGAGTATTCGAGAGAAAAGTCCTATGTTAGATCTTCGGTCCATTGTGAGTTGGCGATGATTTCCGCATTCCATGCAACAGTGAGCTGTCTGAGCTCCTTAACGACATAGACGTTGTGCAGCGTATTAACATCCAGCACTGCTGTACTGGCCCGGCCATGTCGTTCGAAGGGAGGAGGACGCTTCGGCGAGAAAGGGTATCTGATGCTGAGATCTGCGAAAGTCGACGAAGAAGACGACCTTGTTTGTCTTGGAAGGATCAAATCGAGGAAGCCCTGACATCGATTGGTGTGACCAACTGGCGTAGGCACGCAAGAAGCAGAGGCGCCTGGAAGGATGTGTTAAGGCAAGCCGAAATCCGTTGTTCGGGTTGGTAATGACCAATTAAGTAAGTAAATAAGTTAACTCCAGGAAGTCGCCGTGGACTAGTAGGTTGGCTTATTAGACGTAAGGCCACGGTTCAAACCCCAAGGCAGACATCAGAACGTAAATATGAAAAATATTTCTTCGGCGACTTGCTCTCAGCAGATTTCTGGCTAAAACTCTGAGAGGAAATAAAATTGCCATGAAAAGTTTCTCAACAAAATTTGTCGTTCAGAATCGACTTTAAACTGTAGGTTCCACCACTTATGTATAAAAAATTAACAGACCCAATATCAGTGGTGTGAGGAGCTAGGTCGTAATACTGACTAAAGGCTTGTAATGACCAATTATGTTATGTATGTTGTTAACTTCAGAAACTTTAATTTCTTTGTAGTCATCCATTTCCCGATTATTTTTTTCACAAGGAACATATTGTCGTACGCTTCAAAGTTGAAATAATAATGCTAACCATGATGAGGTATGAGAATATATCGGCTATTAAGCCCCTATAGAATGTGTACTCGAAATGTAAGATTGCTCCCAATGCCAAGTGTTTCTTAGGGACTTATGCTGCGGTTGGCCTCCCCTGGTTTACCCACGGGCTTTGTGGCGTGAAAACGCTTCTGTAAACAAAAGTGTTGAATGCAAGTCTTGTTCTTTTATACATTATTTGCAAGGCCTTAGAGTAGTAGTGGCAAATAGAAGGCCCATATCTTTTTCAAATTTCTTTACTATATTAATGCGTTTAACAATTAAGTAAAGTAAATATCGCTTCACAAATAATTCCTGTATTTAAAATGCCTTTTGAAAGGCGTTTTTATAGCTCCATATTAACACCTTTATAGACCTTAAGACAAATCAATGTGTGCAATTGTTCGAAAGTAAAAAGTAATCATGTACGATTGCATGGCTTAAACAATAAAGTTCACGTAAAATGCAATTTCTTGTTTCTTCATAGATTTACACACTTATATACAGGGTAACACGCTATAGAATTAATTTAAATATTCCAAGTTTAAGATTCAATTTGATTCGTGGTATGCGCAAGACATCTGGTTTGCAACGATGTTTAATTGTAATTCGCCATTAAATACCCAATTGGGAGGCCACCATATGCGTGAGGTTTACTAACAGTATGGTTTACAAAGGCCTGGACTTTATGAATACGCACCATTTTTCATTTACATAAAAAACTCCATATAGTTACGCTCTTAGTTTTTAAAATCTTTTTCCCGCGTATTTGACTGCAATTTTATAATAATAAGCTCACATTTCGTGCTATTTATACTTCGTTTACTATTGATCTGGCAACTTCCAGAACTATTCTGTTGATTTGTTATTGTCATTTGTTGCTCCTTCTCTGCTGCTTTATTATTGTTTGTCTTTCTTGTTGTTTTTCTGCAGTAAACAGTATTAATGTGTGTTGAAAAATTATTATTTTTGTTGCTCTTTGTAATTGTTGAAACCGAATTCTCCTGCTATTTTTTATAAATTGGCAGTCCATATATACTTCGGACTCACTGTCTTGATATAATGAATAACTGAAAACGGCAAGTCAAAGACTATTACATAAGAGTAAAAATATAAGAGGGGAAAGTATATATTCTTGTTGAACATCAACGCTTTAGTGAGGATTACGACCTAGCTACTCACACCCACTTATGTTGTGTGTGTTAATTTTATACATGAGTGGCGGGACCTACAATTTAAAGTCGACTCCGAACGACAGATTTTTGAGAAACTTTTCATGGCAATTTTATTTACTCTCGGAGTTTTCGCCAAAAATCTGCTGAAAAGAAGTCGCCGAACATATATTTTTGCATATTTCGTTTAGTTGAAGATGCCTGGCCTGGGGTTTGAACCGAGCCCACGTGTCTAATAAGCCATCACATTACCTGCTAGGCCACGGTGACTTCAAAACATTAAACAATTTAGAAGCCTTTAAATTATTTAAACCCTACGAACTTTGACCTTAAAGATCTCATTTTCAATACTTCAGATTTTCACTTCAATATGCAACACCCTTTAAATTTTCCCTGAGTCTATAGGAAAACTAAATTCAATAATATTTTTATGCTTTTCCAACACGTAAAATCTTGCATATGTATGGAAATGCATTCTCTGCACATCCCCCTTCATTTTTCCCCTTGTATTTTCTTTTACATCTTTATGCATATTTTGTTTGAAAAGAAAAACTCAAGGAAAACTACTGACGTTGTCTATGCTGCACAACAAACAATTGCAAGCAGCGTAACAGAACACATGTTTTTAAAATAATTTTTATTGCAGAACAAAAAAATTGTATATTTCAACACAAATATTGTGTAGTTTCTGGGAAAGCCATAATAAAACACAACACAAAAAAAAGGAAAAGAGAATTTAATAACACCCATGGAAATTCTGCTACCGGGGAAAAGAAATTATTTTCATTAAATCGTAAATTTTACTCATGCTTCATTTGCATGAAATGATTTTCTTTCTTTTTCTGAGTTACAACAATAAATGCTGAGGGGATTTTTAAAAACCCATTTCTTCAAGCATTTTCACAACACTTTTTCGTAAATGAAGATTTTATATTTTTAATTTATATGATTGGTAATATTTAAGTAAATGCAGAGAATATATTTTTTTTTTATTTTTTACCTTTTAAAAACGTTTAAAATATTGAGCACGCAGATTGCAAATAAATAAAAATAAATATGCGTTTAGTTTTAATTAAAATTCTTTATTATTCGTATAATTCTGTGTGCCAGTGTTCACAACTTGATGTAAACAACAACAATTGCTGTTCTTTGTTATTCCTCTATTTATACCCTTTGCATAAACAATAACAATTACTAGAAAATTATTCGACAGATCTTTGTAACGGAGATCTTCAAACCACGATTACTCCCTTCAAACGCACCCCGTCTTCACACAAGATTGATTGAACTTTTCTAACTCACTCGCCTGGTTTGCCTTGCTTTTTATATGGCAGGGTAAACAATCTGATGAATGCTCTTGAAGGCGAATGTTCGTGACTTCGCCTTCTCGCAATCGCAATAATCGCTGTTTACATTCATTATTGTTGTCTGTATATTTTGTTTACATTTATTCTTGTAGTGTTGTTTGTGGATTTTTGTTTACTTGTTTACCATTTTTTGATGCTGGTGTTTGTTGTTATATTAAGCAGTACTATAATTTGTTTATTTACTGCATTGTTTTGCTTTTGTAGCTTTTGTTTATAATTTTAATGTTAAGCGATGAACACCAGTATCTGGATTTTTCATTTTCATCACAATATGAACCAATTTAAACATTTTAAATATTTCAAGTTAAAAAATGGAATTCAAATCTTATTTTTCAAGTCATTATTCATGTGGTCAAGAACTTAATGTTGCTTCCCAAAAAGAAAACTAACAGATGAGTATTGTGTGTTGAGTGAAAATAATAAATGATTGTAAAACTTCAGTTCGTTTGAAGTAGTAATTGTGTCACTGAGATTTGGTTGGTTGACAGTTCTACTCTGCAAATGTTACACTTTTAAAGAAATTGCTTTTACAAAGCAGTGCAAGTGCTGACATTTGTTTTATTTTGTCTGCAATTTTGTCTTAAGTGTATGTGTTTCCCAAGCAGCAAAGTCTATTTAATAGCCACGTATCTTATAGACAATCAGTTGGTCTTGCATACAGACCAGAGATCAGCAATGAGTATTCAAAAAGATGAGTAAAATCGAATCATACTCATAATTTCTGATACTTATACTTATTCATACTTATTTTAATAGTATGGAATCTCTAGTCAAATTCAAAGTTTAAAGTACTCATCATATTTATACTTAACAACACGTATGATGTTGTTGATTTTGACTCTCCATGACTCAACATGTACACGAATCACAAAATAAGCATGAATCGCCTATGAACACTAAAATACTCACTAAATGGTTGTGTGTTTGCTCTGCTTGCTGGTCTGTCTTTTTTGCTTATGTATCTTTTTTATTATTTTGTGAATACAACAACAACTACAACAACAAATTCAAGTCATTCGAATCATTTATAGGTATTATAAGTATTTTTCTAAAGTTATGAATCTGAATGAGTATGCTTATGAATCAAACATATTTCGAATGGTATGAGTTTGATGTCAACGCGTTGTACGCATACTCATTGCAACCTGTACTTATAAATGAACGTTGTAGTTGAGTAGGAATGAATCAGAATACATAGTTAAATTTCAATATTGTTGACTCATTTATATTAAAAATTTCATGAGTGCTTATGAGTAGCGAAAAAACGATTCATTGCTGATCTCTGATACATACATAATTGGTCATTACAATCCTTTAGTCAGGATTACGACCTAGCTCCTCACACCACTTATGTTGTGTGTGCGGCACCTACAGTTGAAAGTCGATTCCGAATGACAGTGTTTTCGAGAAACTTTTTCATGGCAATTTCTATAACTCTGAGAGTTTTTACCAGAAAACTACTGAGAGGAAGTTGCTGAATAAATATTTTTTCGTACATCATTTTGTGCGAGATGGCTGACCTTGGAGGAGCTCAACCTTTGTTTTTTATTTACCTCCCACGCTCCCACACCAATGGCATCAGCAACTTACTGGACAAATGTCATCTTAGCTTGTATGTCGGATATAAAAGGAGTGAATAGCCATACAAAGCATCTGTGGGTTCAGAATAATATCGCAAGAGTTTGATAACCTGCATAAAACATTTACGTTTAAGTTATAAGCCCAAGTAATTATAAAATTTTAATTTAAAAAAATTATTATTAAAATTTTATGTAACCTTAAATCATTGTAAAATTTCTTCATTAAATGTAGTTTTATTATTCAATTTATGTTTATGCGTTTAAAATTTCCTTTTAATCCCATTATGTTTAACAAATTCTGTGATTTAAATGCAAGCATTGTTGTTATGAAAATAATTTTTAATTATTAAAATTCTTATCATAATTACTGACAACATAATTGAGTGTGAAATGATAAATATGCTGCTGCTTTAAAAAAAAAACATGGAACTTTATCAGCCAATATTAATCACGTTTTAATAAAAATTAAATTTTCTTTCAAAAAAAAGAATTGAAAACAAAACGAATTTCCATTAAAGTATTCTCTCATTAAAACTAAAAGTAAAAATAATTCCTATAAATATTAAGAAGGGGGGCCTAAATACAATTAAAACGTGTCCTATATGGGTAAAAGGTAAATTGCCGGAGTTTAGAAATAAATTGTATGGGTGGGCTAACCATTTCCTTTTCTGTTTGGTTTGATTACCAATAACAGTTTAAATTTAAATTTTAAGGCTTTATTTTCTTGTTGCCTTAAAGCAATTTCAAACAAATAATTACACATTTCCAAATGTTAAATTACGCTTTTATTGCTAAGAAGAAACACAATCATTTAACATTAATTTTAATTAATTTATTTTACATTTATTACACTTGTTCACTTTTTTATATTTTTATTATTGCCTTCCTCCCTCTCTTTCTCTCTCTCTCTCTCTCTCTATCTCTCTCTAAATGTATGTCCTTTTCTTAAGTTCCTGTCTCTCTGCCTTCCTTAGAGTACGCATAAGTTCTTTTGCCATGGCTAAGTCTCTTGCTAAGCAGAATGAAAGGAATGAAAGCAAAAACGATAAGAAAAAAATGAACATTTTTATGGTTTTAATTACAAGCATTTTAGAGCAGAACTAAGACCATAAAATTAGACAAACGACCATTTAAATCTTTAATTTATAACCATGTTTTCTTGCAATTCTATTAAGGCATAACAATTCTGCTAAAATACCAACGATTTGTTGAAACATAAACGGGCGCTCATCTTAAGGCTTAGTACACCAAAAAAAATTTCTTTTGGCAACAGCATAAAAAGCAACACCGAATTGGTGTTAAAAATTTATTTATGGCTGCTCGGCTGGTCGCCTGCCAAAGTTCGTTTTGAATGTAAAATAAATAATTGCTGAATTGTAATTAAAATCGTGCTTAATTTATTCCCATTTTATTATTTATTTAAACTAATAAAAGAATTATTGCTTGTGTTGCTTCTTTGCGCAAGGCCATAAGCCAAATTGTAATTCATAAAAGACCAGACAATTAAAGTTTGTTGTGTCTTATTTAACTGATATAAATGGTGCGGTTGAAGAAATATTCTACACACGTATGATTAATATTTGTTTGTGGTATTAATATCACTCATACGCCATATTGTTATGCTTTTGTAGTCTTTTAGTGATTATATGGTAAACGTAAAGTATCCTTTTAGGCAAGATTACAACCTAGTTTCTCACATATTGTGTGTCATAATTTTATTTATGAGTTTAAAGACAACTGCGAAAGACAGATTTTTGAGAAAATTTTATTCACTCTCAGAGTTTTTACCAGAAGACTGCTGAGAGCAAGTTGCCGAAGAAATATTTTTTCGTATTTCGTTTTGTTCAAAATGTCTGTTCTGGTTTCTAAACCATGGCCTCAAGTCTAATAAACCAACACGCTACCTACTAGATTACAGTTTGCCAAGCAGACAGGTCTGTTTAACTAATCTGCGTCTTTACTGTTATCAATACCGTTAAGATAATCCAGTTTATAGATTGAAATTGGAAGTTCCAATTCCTTGAAAATTCTTTACAGATCTTAATGGAACAAAACAATTTTATTTCTTGCAAATTGTAGTTGTTCTCTCTCAATTTTTTCGTTCAGACGATAAGTTGTGAGTAGAAGACATCAATACTAATCTGTACTAGGCTTCAGCAGCTCAAGGTGGATAATTCCTTTCCAATGTCACTAAAAATTCAACAAAACTTCGTTTTTTGTCTATTCAAGGTTTGTAGTTGACTGTGAAAACACACTAGAATTTTACAAATTTTCCATCGCCTACAATATAAAGGGTCCGCCAAATAACTTTTTTTTTTGAAAATGCTTTAAAAAAAACTACTGAATATTTTCTCAAATTTCTTTTTTTATTTGAAAGTACAATCCTTCCGGTTAATAATGGAAAATAATTGCATTCAAATGGCTGCCTCGGCTGGCAATGCAGTAGCCTATACCAGAAGATGCCTATTTTGGCAGAAAAAATCATCATTTTGATCGTGGCGGGTATGTAAACAAGCAAAATTGTCGCATTTGGGGCACAGAAGACCCGCACGCATACATTGAAAAGCCGACGCACCCAAAACGAGTCACTGTTTGGTGCGGATTTTGGTCAAGAGAGATAATTGGGCCATTTTTCTTCGAAAATGAGCAAGGAGTGGCCTTTACAGTCAATGGTGATCGTTATCGCGCAATGTTGAACGAATTTTTGTTCACAAAAGTTGAAGAGGAGGATATTGGCAACATTTGGTTTCAACAGGACGGCGCTACGTGCCACACGGCCGAAGCTACACTCGATATTTTGCGCCCTGTTTTTGAATATCGCATTATCAGCCGCAGAGCTGATGTCGTTTGGCCACCTCGGAGCAGCGATTTGACTATTATTTGTGGGGTGCCGTCAAAGATAAGTGTTACGCCGACAAGCCAGAGACAATTGTGCTTTAAAGGACAATATTCGTGAAGCCATTGGTGAAATACAGCTGCACACAATCGATAATGTGCTTAAAAATTGGACCGATCGTGTAGGCTACTGCATGGCCAGCCGAGGCAGCCATTTGAATGAAATTATTTTCCATTATTAACGGGAAGGATTGTACTTTCAAATAAAAAAAGAAATTTGAGAAAATATCCGGTAGGTTTTTTTAAAAAATTTTAAAAAAAAAAGTGGTTTGGCAGACCATTTACTTTCATTGTGTTTCAGGAACTTTTTAGGTAACATCATGTGGTAGCCAAACTACTTTATCTTCAGACAATTAGAGTGCCGATTTCGAAATTTTATCCACCTTTTCCGAGACTAGCTGACAGGAAAGAGTTGCATCTGTGACATCAAGGCTTACAGAACGAAACAGGAATAAAGTCATTAAATTCTTGTAAATAAAAACGCATCAAGTAACGCTTCTATACAGATATGCCATTTTATTTGATATATGGGATCAATACTAACCCTTACCCATTATGTGTGACTCAATAAAAGCACAATCTTTTCATCAACTCTTTCTATAAATATATGTGATCTAGAAAAGAAATATTTTTTGTCTTAAAAAATACTCTTCACTTTCCTATACCTCTTCTAAAGTTATTATACATGATTCTCTATGAAACTACTTAATATTTATCTGAGATGTCTTTATTAAAAAATATTTTTCATATTAAAATCAGACAAAAAAGAAAATATTCCCATAAATCTTTACTAAAAAGAAACAAATGGCGAATGTACCCTCTTTGAATATATTTTTCTTTGAGAAAAATTTTATTTATAACAGCAACAAAATACAAATATTTTGTATACCCTAGTCATGGCCCCATTGCTCTGTTATTCCTTCTCCACGCAAAAGAAAAAAATAAAAACACAACAACTCTATAAGAAGCACTACATAGTACCCTCTAGAGGAGCAGAATACATAATGTCTTGCTCATTAATCATAAAATGACAAGCGAAACATGTTTAAGTGATAAAAATTTTGACTTAGAAAAACTTAAGAAGGAGAAACTTAAAAGAAACGGACACAACTATTAAGCTTTCTCACGACTTTCGAAAAGTTCAATAAAACATGCTTTTACTGTAGTATTCTCCTGTCTTCTTTTTGACTTTATAGAGTGGGTTTTAATCAACACATAAAATTTAACATTTGATACTTTTAAAATTTATTATGTTTTCCTTTTTTTAAAAAACACAACACATAGAACGAAAAAAAATACATTCTCTTGTATTTATTTAACCATAAAAAACCACAATTTAACGAAGTGTTAAAATGTAATTTAATATGAAAGAAATAAATAAATGGATACGGAACAGGCGGACATACAAAGACTTCATATTTAAAGCCAAAAATATATCATTCGATAAAGTATTGTTACCAGGACATTCAATCTATAAAAAGCACGCCTTCACTTGAAGAATTAAGCCAATGTCCATTTTAAAGAAATCAACAGCAATTTTAGCCGTTGATAATACGAAGCATACTTCTGGTCGCATCAAATTAAAAGCATTAACTAAGCGCCAAAGGAATTTGGCTTTGGTATTAATTCGTCTAACTTACCGGGCTATATTGATTAGTAGAGGATTTTTGTAGGCAGAACCGAGTTAGTTTATTGCAGAAACAGAATTAAAACCATGAACGGGACCATTATTTTCATCATGATAAGATTCCTTATGCCTTCTTTTATGTACTAGAAATGTCGTTTCCTGTTGATTAAGAACCTATCACTTATATATGCGAATGTTTTTAGTAGCCGTAGTCTAGTAGGTAGTGTGTTGACTTATTAAACGTCAGGCATCTCCAACAAAACGAACTGTGAAAAAAATATTTCCTCGGCGACTTCCTTTTAACAGATTTGTGGCAAAAACTCTGAGAGTAAATAAAATTGTCATGAAAAGTTTTTCAAAAATCTGTCGTTCGGAGTCGACATTAAACTGTAGATACCGCCACTTATAGATAAAATTGACGCACGCTACATAAGTGATGTGAGAAACTAGGTTGTAATCCTGACTCAAGGATTGTAATGACCAATTATATTGATCCGTGCAGTTAATCGGGCTCTATTGTATGCAGAAGCCACTTAGTTTGTTGCAAAAAAACAGAATTAAAACCATAGGCGTGATGTTTGTCAACAATTTAAACAATAATTCATTTCCACCAGGTTAAGACTCCTTACGCCTTATTTTAGACGGTTGCATATCTCGCTGATATACTTGAAATGTTGTCTTCTATTGATTAAGGACCTGGCAATTACATTCGCCGATGTTTTTAGTAACTCATGGTGTGTTCTAATCTTCGGTCATTATTTTTTCCTTTCAAACTGTTTATGGTTTCCATAATTTCCAAGATTTTGAAGAGAATTCATCGTTATATCTCCTTTTATTTTGTTGTATTTGATGTCAGCCAAATCTTCTAGCACTAGATTGTTTAATAAGAGTAGAAAGTAACGCTCCACCCAAGGCCAAATGTCCTTATTACACTTTCGAAAAGGTTTGCAACTCGTGAAATTTCTCTCGGAAAGCTTTTTTTCCCCATATTGTAAGATCTTTTCATATTGTTGCGCATAGCAGATACTTCTGCTTCCCTTGGTCCAGTTGTTGAACCATCTTCTGGCCCAGTTTCTAAATGCTTTACTGGTACAAAAAGCGAAATTTTCAAACAGTTCCTCACACATTATCTATTGCGTTCATTAACGAAATACAAGTAGGTGACAGATGTTTATTATCCAAGACGCAAACCATGTGTAAAAGATCGGTCATTTCTTGTAAATCCTGTAATTTGAAGATATTTTCTAAGTAGAATTTTTGTAGAACTTAAAGAAGTCAATATTTTAAATGAAATTGAATTTAAAAAGAAACCTTTTTAATAAATCTGCCCTCTTTCTATACAAAACTCTTTAAGACAGACACACACACACTTCCATTAAGAAGATTATTGTTAATTTACACATACTTCAAACCCCCTATTTATATCCACACACACACACAAACACCTTGTTACATTTATGCATGCACAGCTAAATTAGTATTTCAACAAACACGTAATTTCAGGCACATGCACGACGGACGACGAATATTTTCTAAATATTCTCTCACCCTCCCCCAATATTCGATACAAAATTTCAGCAATAACAGCAACGGCAACAGCAACAATATTTTGTATTTATATTTGCATGTTAAGAAATTATCAATAAACACATGCTTAAAGATGCACACATACACATATACATCCCCATATATATGTATATTGACATATATTTGTTGGAAGACAAACTACCCATACTTATGCATTTGCTAAGGCACGCATTCAAAAGAAACATGCAACACAACTGGCATATTAAATAAAGATTCAATGATCTGAGTATAAGTGTGTATGTGTGTTGTGTATGTGTATGTATATGACAGCAACGTCTCTAACTATAAGAATTTGAAAGTGTATTGGACGTAAAGACACGCAGTAAAAGCTGTTTTAAAGGGAAATTCGCTCGTTTAAAAGAGAACAGCTATGGCCAAGCATGGCGGCTGAGTTCTAACTGTAATGATGGTATGTTATGCATTGTATAACACGTAGTCTATACACATGCACATACAGATTTACATATGCAGAGATAAATATAGAATTTATTTGTCAGTTTATACCCATACCAAAACACACGTGCATGCATACATATATTCGTGTGTGTGTGGGGGGCTTACAATACACGTATTTACGTAAATTTATGGTAAATCGCACAACACGTCGTATCTATTGAAATGTAGTATGAAATCTGTATTTATGTCTATCTGTAGCTGTATCTGTAGTTGTATCCATATCTGTGTCTGTATGATATTAATAAATTGATTTGTCTTATTAGTTTTGCATCATCATCATCATCTACATCATCAGCAGATATATTTTTGGTAGAAATCCTGCTGCTATTAATGCTCCTGCTGCCAATATTGCTGCTGGCCATGGTGGCAGTATATTATACTTCCATAAATAGAATTTATGTTCAGATATACCACATACATATAATTACACTTAGAACACAATTTACGTCACTAACTTAAAATATTTTTTTTGTATTTTTTTTACTTTGAAAAACGTTTAAAATATGAGCTCGTAGATTGCAAATAAAATAAAAATAATTTTGTATTTTGTTTTCATTAAAATTCTTTATTATTTGGACAATTTTGTGTGCCACTGTTCACAACTTAATGTAAACAGCAACATTTTCTTTTTTTTTGTTATTCCTCTGTTTATAGCCTTTGCATAAACAATAACAATTGCTAGACAATTATTCGACAGATCTTTGTAACGGACATCTTCACACCATTATTTCTCTCTTCAAACACACCGCGTCTTCACACAAGACTGACTGAACTTACTTACTCGTCTGCTTTGGTTTGCCTTTTATATGGCAGGGTAAACAGTTTGATTAATGTTCTTGAAGGCGAACGTTCATGACTTCACTTTCTCGAAATCTCTATAATCGTTGTTTTCATTTATTATTGTTGTTGTTATATTTTTGCTTACTTGTCTTCACACAAGACTGACTGAACTTCACTCACTCAGTCGCCTGCTTTGCCTTGCCTTTTATATGGCACAGTAAACAATCTGGTGAATTATCATCACTTCGTCTTCTCGAAAGCTTTATAAGTGTAGACATCGTTGTTTACATTTAATCTTGTAGTGTTGTTTGTGTATTTTTGTTTACTTGTTTACCATTTTTTTTATGTTGGTGTTTGTTGTTGTTGTATTAAGCAGTACGATAATTTGTAAACAGGTTTGTTTACTGCATTGTTTTGTTTTTGTAGCTTTTGTTTATAATTTTAATGTTAAGCGATGTAAAAGCAAAACACCAGTATCTAAATTTTTTATTTTCGTAACAATATGGGTTCTCCGCCAAATAACTTTTTTAAATGCTTTAAAAAAAACTACTGAATATTTTCTCAAACTTCTTTTTTATTTGAAAGTACAATTCTTCCGGTTAATAATGGAAAATAATTTCATTCAAATGGCAGCCTCGGCTGGTCATGCAGTAGCCTACACGATCGGTCCAATTTTTAAGCACATTATCGATTGTGTGCAGCTGTATTTCACCAATGGCTTCACGAATATTGTCCTTTAAAGCGTCAATTGTCTCTGGCTTGTCGACGTAACACTTATCTTTGACAGCACCCCACAAATAATAGTCCAATGGTGTCAAATCACAGCTCCGAGGTGGCCAAACGACATCTGCGGCTGATAATGCGATCTTCAAAAACAGGGCCCAAAACATCGAGTGTAGCTTCGGCTGTGTGGCACGTAGCGCCGTCCTGTTGAAACCAAATGTTGCCAATATCCTCCTCTTCAATTTTTGTGAACAAAAATTCGTTCAACATGGCCCGATAACGATCGTCATTGACTATAACGGCCACTTCTTGCTTATTTTCGAAGAAAAATGGCCCAATTATGCCTCTGGACCAAAATCCGCACCAAACAGTGACTCATTTTAGGTGCGTCGGCTTTTCAATGTATGTGTGCGGGTTTGCTTGTATACATACCCGCCAAGATCAAAATGAGCTTTATCTGAAAAGATGATTTTTTTTGCCAAAATCGGCATCTTCTGGTGTAGGCTACTGCATGGCCAGCCGAGGCAGCCATTTGAATGAAATTATTTTCCATTATTAACCGGTAGCGCTTAGTCAAGCAAAATAGTTCGAATATAATAAGATTTTTTTTTTCGAAAATCCAAAGGAACTTATGAAACCCCTGGGCAAGTTTTTAAGACATTTTTTACGTTCCTCTGCACTTCGAGGCATAGGTGTTTATGTCTTTATATGTATTTCCATATATTGTATGATTAGTTGTTAAATATTTAAGCAACTTATGACAATAGAGACAGTATTTCTATTTAGATTTTATATTCCAAAGAAGTTTGTCATTCAAAATATTTGTACAACCAACAAATAACAGCTCTAAGTAATTGGGGAAATTTAGTTAAGAATTCCCTCTCCTCAATTATACAGCATATGTATAAGTGTATGGTATTAACATTTTGAATGTGTATCCAGTTAAACTACATATAAAATGTAAAATTATTTTAAATTGTACATCTTAAAGCAATATTATCTTGGTTGTTGTGTGTTATTTGGAAAAACTAATCAAAGGCTCTGTAACTCTATAATGAATTGGTTTAATTTCCTCTCTTTTTGTTCACAAGAATAATAAATTTTGTTTATTTTCTTTAACCCGAGAGAGAGGCAGAACAAAATGTAAATTTTCAGCTGACTGACTAACTGAGGGACTGAATAACAATAATATACACCTACAAGGCTTAAAAAACACATTTTCAAAAGGCCAAAAACAATAACAGAAACATCTCCTCAACCTTAACGTTTACACAGCTAACCAGTCATTTGAAAATGAAAACGAAATTAAAGTAGAAATGAAAACGACCCTGTTCTTGTTCTTCTTTATTTCTAAATAAATATTTGGTTTAAACAAAAACAAAAAAGAAAATGTTTGCAAAAAAAAAATTGTTTTACTTTCTTAAGTCTCTGGAGAGTCATAAAATGTAAACGTTGCGCTAAAACGTGGCTTTGCTTTAAAGCACTGCCTTTTAAATACCAAATTATTATTGTTTCTATTATTGTTACTCATACGCCTCGTTGAATTGCTTTTTAATGGTTTTAAAGCGTGGTGTAGGTGACTATTCTGCACCCTATTATAGGCATAAGAAAGAGAAGATTTATGATATTCTTTAGAGCACACTAACGTATACAAAGGTTTCAAGTAAAAGTGCTTTAAAAATAGAAAACAATTCGTTTTTTAATAGAAAAAGGAAATGTTGGTGGATGGATTAAGTGGCTTAAGGCTTACGAGCGTAAAGTAGTGCTTTAGGACAAGATAAGTAGTGTTATAAACAGCAATCGAACCTTAGAATCGATGTTAAGTTCAAATTCAATTCAAATCCAATTCGTCAGATAGGACTATAGTAATCCTTCGATTTACGTCGCCTCGATTAACGTTGTTTCGATTTACATCGTCAAATTTTTTGTTCCCTCTAACTTCAATTTACGTCGTCATTCGATTTACGTAGCCTTTTTTTGGAACCCACTGCGACGTAAATCGAGGGATTACTGTAACTTTTTTATGTTCCTTGTTAAAAACATACTACTTTGTAGTATGAGCAATTTGAAATTCGATTGACGTCGTTTCGATTTACGTTGCCTTTTTTTGGAACCAACTGCGACGTAAACCGAGGGATGTACATGATATGCGGGGCATAATATTCCGGAAACTCTTTTCAACATCGAAAGAAATTATCTGCTCGATATTTCATTCTGAGTACACATGGTCGAATAGTCAATAACTTCAGCAGGAGCTGAAGAAAGAGGAGAAAACTGTTCTTCACACATACACAATTAGTCATTACAACCTTTTAGTCAGGATTATAACCTAGCTTCTCACACCACTGATATTGTGTGTGTTAATTGTATACATGATTGGTGGGACCTACAGTTTAAAGTCGATTGCGAACGACAGATTTTTTGGGAAACTTTCCATGGCAATTGTATTTACTCTCAGAGCTTATGCCAGAAATCTGCTGAGAAGCAGTCGCCGAAGAAATATTTTTTCGTATTTTCATCTTGATGTCTGTCCTGGGGTTTGAAGCGAGGGCTTACATCTAATAAGCCAACCCTCTACCTACTAGACTACGGCGACTTTTCTTCACCTCTTTGAATATATGCATTATATCGAAGAAAACTCATGGACTTCTACAAATAAATGCAAGAAATCTCATTGATATGCCGAGGATAGCAATTGACGATCTAAATAAGTTCACCAGAAGTTAAGGATGGTGCCAGGATTGGGAAAATTTAAAGAATGAGGTTTCAGAATAGCTCCTCCTTAGTGACAAAGATCCTACGACGGCGGTGACTGCAAATTTAGAAAGTTCACGTCGTCACAGATAGTACAGTCGGTTATTAAACTGTTGCCCTCTATCTATCGTGTGTGATCTTCAAGTGGTCAGTGTTCATTAAGTACATGCATCAGCCTTGGATCTTGCCAAATACCACTCAAGTTGCTTACATACATAATTGGTCATTACAATCCTTCAGTCAGGATTAAGACCTAGTTTCTCACGCCACTTACGTTGTGTGTGTTAATTTTATACATGATTGGCGGGACCTACAGTTTAAAGTCGACTCCGAACGACAGGTTTTTTGAGAAACTTTTCATGGCAATTTTATTTACACTCAGAGTTTTTGCCAGAAATCTGCTGAGAGGCAGTCGCCGAAGAAATACTTTTTGTATTTTATTTTGATGTCTGGCCTGGGGCTCGAACCCTGGCTTTTCGTCTAATAAGCCAACACACTACCTACTAGACCACGGCGACTTCAACTCAACTCAAGTTGCTTAGTGACCAAAACTATTTAAACGTTTATATTATTTGATATTTTCCCAAGAAATTTATGACATGATCCAGCGATTTCATTGTAGGAAGGAGGAGAAAGACTACTGTAATCACGTTAAAAACAGGAGAAAAAGTTTACAGCTTCAAATTAAAACTTTAAACATGCCATAGATCAGTCAAAAGCAAGAAGACTCAGGTTTCATTTGCATATTGTTACAAAAATGAAAAATGTAGATACCGGTGTTTTGCTTTTACATCGCTCAATATTAAAAATATAGGCAAAATCTACAAAAACTAAACAATGCAACGAACAAACCTGTTTACAAATTATCATACTGATTGATACAACAACAAACACCAGCATAAAAACATGGTAAACAAGAATACAACAACAAAAACACCAGCGTAAAAGAATGGTAAACAAGTAAACAAAAATATACCAACAACTCTACAATAATAAACGTAAACAATGATGTTTACATTTATAGACATTTCATGAAGGCGAAGTCAAGAACGTTCGCCTTCAAGAGCATTCATCAGACTGTTTACTTTGCCATATAAAAGGCAAGGCAAAGCAGGCGACTGAGTTATCGAAGTTCAGTCAGTCTCGTGTGAAGACGCGCTACGTTTAAAGAGAGGAATCGTGGCTTGAAGATCTCGGTTACAAACATCTGTCAAATAATTGTCCAGTAATTGTTATTGTTTATGCAAAGGCTATAAACAGAGGAATAACAAAGAAAAGCAATTGTTGTTGTTTACATCAAGTTGTGAACAGTGGCACACAGAATTGTGCTAATAATAAAGAATTTTAATTAAAACTAAACACAAATTTATTTTTATTTTATTTGCAATCTACGAGCAAGACTAGTTAAAAATATATAAAGAGTCCGCCAAATAACTTTTTTGTTTTTGAATATGCTTTAAAAAAAACTACTGAATATTTTCTCAAATTTCTTTTTTTATTTGAAAGTACAATCTTTCCGGTTAATAATGGAAAATAATTTCAATTAAATGGCTGCTTCGGCTGGCCATGCAGTAGCCTACACGATCGGTCCAATTTTTAAGCACATTATCGATTGTGTGCAGCTGTATTTCACCAATGGCTTCACGAATATTGTCCTTTAATGCGTCAATTGTCTCTGGCTTGTCGGCGTAACATTTATCTTTGACGGCACACCACAAATAATAGTCCAATGGTGTCAAATCACAGCTCCGAGGTGGCCAAACGACATCTGCGGCTGATAATGCGATCATCAAAAACTGGGCGCAAAACATCGAGTGTAGCTTCGGCTGTGTGGCACGTAGCGCCGTCCTGTTGAAACTAAATGTTGCCAATATCATCCTCTTCAATTTTTGTGAACAAAAATTCGTTCAACATGGCCCGATAACGATCGCCATTGACTGTAACGGCCACTCCTTGCTCATTTTCGAAGAAAAATGGCCCAATTATGCCTCTGGACCAAAATCCGCACCAAACAGTGACTCGTTTTGGGTGCTTCGGCTTTTCAATGTATGCGTGCGGGTCTTCTGTGCCCCAAATGCGACAATGTTGCTTGTTTACATACCCGCCAAGACCAAAATGAGCTTCATCTGAAAAGATGATTTTTTTTTTGCCAAAATCGGCATCTTCTGGTGTAGGCTACTGCATGGCCAGCCGAGGCAGCCATTTTAATGAAATTATTTTCCATTATTAACCGGAAGGATTGTACTTTCAAATAAAAAAAGAAATTTGAGAAAATATTCAGTAGTTTTTTTTAAAGCATTTTCAAAAAAACAAAGTTATTTGGCGGACCCTTTAGAATGAAGTGCACATACATTGTCTACCATTGCTACCTAACTTAATCTCACCTAATATGAAAAAAAATTTATTTCTTTCTTAAAAACTTAAATCACAATTTTTAGGATTTTCTACGTATAATTTTTATGCTTTTATTTCTAACTATCAAAATATCCAGCTTAAATCCTCTTTATTGACCCGCCTAACCCAAATTGTTAAAACCTAAATTATGCTGCATCCAATTGTAATGCAACGAACATTGATTTCTCGAAAAAAGGTTCACTTATTTCATATTTGTTACGCTTCATATTTTTGCAATTGCTATTATTGTAGTTGTTGTTGCTGTTACTACTTTATGGCTTTAACCATTAACTCATTTAACATGGGCTACGTCTCGTGTACATTCGCATCCAAAATGCAATTTTAGAATTGTTCATAACGCATGATTTAATGATAATGCAATTTGTCCAAATGCGGTCAATGTGTTCTAATTGTGGGGAGGGCGGTACTCTCCCTCAAATAAACCCGTAATTTAAAAATGCCTAAAGGGTGAAAGAAGGCGTGATTATTCATTTGTTAAGGCGCAAAACAAAAAAAATAGAATGGTAGACAATTAAATGCTTCAGCCATGCTTACCATGTTTGCTATTGAAATAAAACTTTCGAATTTATTTGGTAATGAGAGTAGAGGTTAAAAATTGCCCGCACACAAAAACCAAAATGAGAAAAATCCTGGCTAAAACCCAATTACCAATTGTAATAAAATACCTGAACAGCAACAATACCGTATATAGGAGAGTTCGTATGTAGAAGGCAAACAAACTAAAGGGTGTTTTTAACAGAGGTATAGAACTTTAAGTTGGCATTACTTTTCAAGATGGCGACCGATTTAACAGCTGTCAAGTGATTTATTCTCAGTTTGGTTTGGCAATTCATCATGAATAGGCTCACGCCTGAACAACGCTTGCAAATAGTGCAATTTTATTTCGAAAATAATGGTTCTGTGCGGAAAACGTATCGCGCACTACGTCCATTTTATCGTCGACAAAATCGTCCATCAGAGCAGTTAATACGATTAACCATGGAGCGTTTTCGCACCACGTTTACTCTTATTGATAACTCGCATCCCCAGAGACGCTGTACGGTGCGTACAGAAGAAGCTATTGCTGCTGTAGAGCGTAGCATTGAGGAAGACCCGAATGAGTCCATCCGCCATCGAGCACAGGAATTGGATCTGTGTCCATCCACTTTATGGAAGATTTTGCGGAAGGATCTTGGTTTGCGTGCTTACAAAATCCAACTCGTGCAAGATTTGAAGCCAAACGATCATCAAGTAAGGCGTAGATTCGTCGAATGGGCCCAAAACGAGATTACCGTTGTTGCCGATTTTCATAAGCGAATTTTGTTTAGCGATGAAGCGTATCCTCAAGTGTATGTGGATGTCATATGCCAGAAATCATATTTAAAATGTAATGCCACAAGATTATCTTTCGGATAAATAAAATTCATGTCAATCGAATAATCCATCGTTGTTTTATTGCAACTTAAAGTTCTATACCTCTATAAAAAAAACACCCTTTATTTTACAGAAAAATACACGTGAAACTAACAAAAATCTATCTTTCCAAGGAATTATGCCTGTAAATAGTCTATGAATTGAATATTAAAGGTATTCACTGTTTACAATAGGTATGTAGGATGTATAGTATATGCAGCAGCATTTTAAAACCACAATGATGCGATTTGTAATTAACCAGACGTAAAAGCGGTAAAATGTTTACCATTGAGCGGGTTGTTTAACATTTTAACGCTGTGTCTACTCCCTTTCTGTTTTACGTTTGATACTGATACGCTTGATGCAGTTGTTGTCCACCAATTGCTTTCCTAATTCTGTCCAATAAACTCTCACTTATTTATGTTGGACTTGTAAATGTATTTGTTAAGACCCATGTTTTTCTCCCCATATCCTCTCTCTCCCTTTTTCTCTCTCTCTATTTAGGCACTAATGCTTGTAATTACTTCAACAAATAGTTGTAATGACTACCAAAACAAAAGTGCGAAAATTCAATGATTTTCGAACGACGAGGGTCGATACAGAATTACCTTATAACAATGTCCTTAAAACGGTAGATTTAAAACGATTTTAATTTCTGAAATACTGCACATTAAAGCCAATCTGTATCAATTTAAGGCCATAAATCTGCATAGAGTATCCCTCTAATACGTAATCCTTCGATTTACGTCGCCTCGATTAACGTTGTTTCGATTTACGTCGTCAAATTTTTTGTTCCCTTTAACTTCAATTTGCGTCGTCATTCGATTTAGGTCGCGACGTTAATCGAGGGGTTAGTGTAACTTTTTTAAGTTCCTTTATTAAAAACATACTGCCTTGTAGCATGAGCAATATGGAATTCGATTTACGTCGCCTTTTTTTGGATCATGTTGGTTCCGTAAATAGAGGGATTACTGTATCTCAACCAATATTATTGCCATGAAAAATTTCAGGATGATGCTCGCTATCATTAAGGATAACTTCCTGGCTAGTTCTTGAATCTAATCCAGTTGTTGTTGTTGTAACAGCTCTGCTGCTGTCCCCGGCAGTGTCTCCCTGTCGGATATTAAGAAAAATGTCAGTTTTATATGTTCATTGTATGCCTATGTGATTCTGGAAGAGATGATATGGATTAAGACATAATATTATAAGGTGTGTATGTTGGTGGTAGTCCTAGGAAGTCCGCTACTTGTCTTGAATTCAGCCACAAGTCTACTAGTCGAAGGGTCGTTGGTTTAGCAGCTCAACCAAAGAGGTGCGCCGTGTCGTGTGGTCCTTGGTTGCATGATGGGCAGCGATCCAGGGTACCTGGAATAATCCTCGCCCTGTAGCTGTTCAGGATGTTCGTGCAGCCTGATCTCAGCTGGGCCAGAATGGTTCTAGTTACCCTGCTGCGAGTGTTGATTTAGAACCCTGTTGTGGCTGAGTTCGCCCATTGCTGTCGTAACTGCCGATTGGTGTAAGGAGCGTTGCACTTACTTTACTGACTGGAGGTCCACTTACTTACTTACTTAATTGGCCATAACAACCCGTTTAACGGATTTCGGCCTGCCGCAACACATTCTTCCAGGCGCCTCTGCTTCGTGTGCGCCTACGTCAGTTGCTCACACCAATCGATGACAGGGCTTCCTCGATTTGGTCCTTCCAACGGATGCAAGGTCGTCCTCTTCGCCGACTTCCGCAGATTCCCTCATCAAATACCCGTCTCGCCGGAGCATCCTCCTCCATTCGAACGACATGGCCGAGCCATCGCAGCCGCTTGATATTAATACGCTGCATAATGTCTATGTCGTTGAGGAGCTCATACAGCTCACTGTTGTATCGTATACGGAAATCATAGCCAACTTGCACTGGACTGAAGAACTTGCCTAGTACTTTTCTCTCAAACACTCTCAAGGCCGCTGCATTCGTACTTAATAGGGTCCAAGCCTCTGCGCCATAAAGAAGCACGGGCAGGATGAGTGTCTTGTAAAGTGTTAGTTTTGTCGCACGAGAGAGGTCTCTGCTACTTGATTGCCTATTGAGACCATAGTAGCACCTGTTGGCAAGAGTGATCCTACGCTTGAACTCCAGACTGCCATCATATTTGGTGGTAAAGGCGGAGCCAAGATAGATGAATTCCTTGACCGTATCAAAAGTATAGTTATCGACCGTAATCTGAGAATCAATACGTCCCGTAGAGGTCCACTACTGTTAGTATAAGGTGCAAGATGTCCGTTTTCAAACGTCTAAAGCCTTGTCTTATGCGGCGAGGAGTTGGATCGTCCATGATTAAGTGGTGGTTGGGATGAGAGGGTAAATAGCCACGAGATATTGTTTCGTCAAGAGTTCGTTGTGATGTCTCACTGACAGTATTTGGGACCCTTCATGCACATGATCTACACTTGACATCTTCACGCATTCCGTCGTGGTACGTAATGCGTCTAATCCAGTTGTTTCCTTTTGTGAAGCAGTCCTAATGCACAGGTTCCGCGAGTATGTGTTCTAATGATTCATTCGCCTTATCATGGAGTCCACATATTTGTAATACCCATTCGGAAAAAATTTTTATTTGAGTGTTCATTGGAGCAAGTGCTCCAAGTTCCTCCTGAATTGTCTAACACATGATCCGTCTTTGCCATAGTTGCCATATTATTTAATTTATTTTTGTTCAAAATCCCACCTCGTATTTAAATCCGGGCCTACAACTAGCCGCAGTGAAAATATTTTATGCTGCTCTTTAAAACTCGTATTATTGGCCTATTTAAGGTATGCTTGGCTTAAAATTTAGTTCACTTAACATGGGATACACGGTTGTAACTGTTATTGTTGCTGTTGTTGTTGTCACTAGCAAAGCTTTTGTATAGTGTATGTGGCCCTCAATTAATTTTCTTGTCTGAAAATAATGTGAGAGTAGCCTTGCTAAAGGCTTTTAATGTATGGCCAGAATAGCGAGGATAATTGTAATTTTTTTGCTTAAAAACAGTCCTCTTCTCTGCCGCCTCATTTGGAAATGTGCACGGACAACATGAATTTAAAATCATTACAGAAAAAAAACAACAACAACAACAGCAGCAGAAAGTTTACACCTGGCTTTCACTACGCTTACATATGCTACCCTCTCACTACATTCGCTTGCATTCTTATCGCCTATGAAGTCATGGATGGCGTTAAGCACATACACACACACACACACACACACACTGACGACTACTGACAATCCTTAAGCCTAAGGTAATGACAATTCAACAGCAACAATTGCAACAGCAGTACCAGCAATTGTCCTTGTATGTTACAAAATATGTTGCAAGTTTTTGTGTCTGCATGCCGCACATTAATTTTAAAGTCCTTTTTTCTTCTCTCTTTCTTTATTGTTGTTGTTGCTGTTGTTGTTGTTGTTGCCACGATTACATTATTAATGTTGAAAGAGTTTAAGGTCAGCGAAAAAAGAAAAATTAAATCGTAATTGTTACCCGGCCGAAGATGACAATAAAACGAATGTAAAGCGTTTAAATAAATAAATTTAATGAGAGTGTCCACCTTTTCAAAGGATAATCGTATCGTAATGCCAGTGTAGTCATCAATAGGTGGATGGAAACATTAAAATTAAATGAATAGCAGAAGAAATGTTACCTTACGGAACGAAACGTAACAACTGACAACTGCAACTATCAGAAGGAGACGTAAGTATAACTAAATCGCTTATATTCTACGCAGATCACCAAATAAACGCCTGTGTGACAAGACAATAAACTGATAAGGGAGAGCATTTCAAGTAAATGCCAGGCATGCCGTAATCGTTTGTGGCCTATGATGCTATTAATTGACCAGGCAGAACGCATTTGAAAACGACTCATATGCAGTTGGATAAAATTCAGGTATAACCAGGGCAATGAGAACTTCTCCTATAGCGGCACTGGAGGCATTGTTGAATTTAATCGCTTTGGACACAGTAGTAAGACCTAGAGTCGCGACACTATGATCAATATGAAGGCCAACGAGACTAACACGACACTGACACTGCTAATAGCTCATTAAACGGAGCCAAAATCTGTATTTCTTGGAATTTATGGTGATTAGAGGGATTTGTCGAAGTCGCCGTGGTCTAGTAGGTAGTATGTTGGGTTATTAGACGAAAAGCCAGGGTTCGAGCCCCAGGCCAGGCATCAAAATTAAATACAAAAAGTATTTCTTCGGCGACTTCCTCTCAGCAGATTTCTGGCTAAAACTCTGAGAGTAAATAAAATTGCCATGAAAAGTTTCTCAAAAATTTGTCGTTCGGAGTCGACTTTAAACTGTAGGTCCCGCCACTCATGTGTAAAATTAACACACAACATAAGTGGTGTGAGAAACTAGGTCGTAATCCTGACTGAAGGTTGTAATGACCAATTATGTATGTATGTATGTATGTAGAGGGATTTGTTTTAAAAGAAGGACTATGTACCGATGATTCAAGCGCAAACAGTGGCCAGGAGCAAGAATGTTTGATCCCAGAGTAAAATATTGTTACGTTTTTACCTTCCAGAAACGTTTAAAATATGAGCTCGTAAATTGCAAATAAAATAAAAATAAATTTGTGTTTAGTTTTTATTAAAATTCTTTATCATTCGCACAATTTTGTGTGCCACTGGTCACAACTTGATGTAAACAACAACAATTGCTTTGTTTGTTATTCCTCTGTTTATACTCTTTGCATAAACAATAACAATTACTAGACAATTGTTCGATAGATCTTTGTAACGGAGATCTTCAAACACACCGCGTCTTCACACAAGACTGACTGAATTTCACTAACTCAGTCGCCTGCTTGGTCTTGCCTTATATATGGTCTGATGAAAGTTCTTGAAGGCGAATGTTCATGACTTCGCCTTCTCAAAATCTCTATAAAGGTAAGCATCGTTGTTTACATTTTGGTTGTTGGTATATTTTTGTTTACTTGTTTACCATTTTCCATATGCTGGTGTTTGTTGTTGTATTTTTGTTTACTTGTTTACCATTTTTTATGCTGGTGTTTATTGTTATATTAAGCAGTACGATAATTTGTAAACAGGTTTAATTACTTCATAGTTTTGTTTTTGTAGCTTTTGTTTATAATTTTAATGTTAAGCGAAGAAAAAGCCTGTATCTTGATTTTTCATTTTCGTAACAATATTAAGGACTCATGAGGAAACTCGCGGATATTTTCCAAAGTTAATAAACACTTATTCAGGACAGAAAACTTTTCAAACCCAATATTTAGATTCTGTGCCTAGGAAAACGAATCCCCACAATGTTTAGTTAGAACCTGTATATCCTTAATGCCTCTCAGAAGGTCACATCTGGGTGTGAAGTTACACTTACAGTAGTGGCCTTATAATTAGAAACGACTTAGCAACATGTATGCTTGTTAATTTGTTTTACAGTTTTCTCTGTGTACCTGGGATCAAAGGCTTTGTTTGGAGGACGTCTTACATATGTTTTTCCATCAGATTGGGACAAATTAAACTTAGATTCGTCACTCCACAGAACTTTGTTCCAGAAACATCGTTTCTAATTATAAGGCCACCACTGTACTTACACCAAACAACACTCCTGAAGGTTTGCAAGGAAATAGGATTAGAGAAGACATTATAGAGATACTCTATATAAATTAAGGGCAGTAGAATAACTCGCAGAATTGCAATACCGTCTCCACACGGCAATAATAGCCTACCAAATGGCATCGAAATTGAAGCCCTGATCAAGAGTAGGGCCTAATAAAATTATTTTCGAAACTTAAATCACTCTAAGCAAATGCTTATAACTCAGCAAATAGTCTCTATTTTGCCGCAATATAAGATATCGTGCTACAAAACCTTTTTTCAAACTAAATTATGATCCATGCAAGCATCTTCTTTATCTCCAATAGAATTCTCTTTAACAAATTTTAATTTTTATTCTTCTTATGTTGCTTCCTAACAATCCTTTTCGTCCATCTTCCTGTAATTTTCTCTCCTATTTTCAAGGATTTAAGATATTATTTACATATTATTTCTTAACACCATAATAAATACAAAACAAAATAAAGAAATTCCTTTTAAACAGGCAGTTAGCTATACAGACAGACAAACAGACATTCAATCTCCATACAAAATACAAAAAAACAGGAAAAAAACAATTTTTTTTTAAATCTTTTTTAAACTCAACAATTGCCGGATTTCTTTGGGAAGAATGTTGATGATGAGTAGCATCCAGAAAACAACAACAACCAGAACTCAAGATTATGCCTGCCGGTTATTTTTGGGGGGATTTCAAGATTTTTACTGCACTTTATGAGATTAAAAACAAAAAGGAAAAACCCAATAAAGAAATAAGAATGAGTAAGAGAACAAGAATAAGAAAATCTTCAAAATTTAAGTATGAAAATAACAAGAACATTGAAGAAGAAAAAAAATAATGAAAGAAATGAATCATGGAATGATGATGGAATGATGAAATGACTGAAGCAAAACTATTTTGTTTTTATTATTTATGAAATTCAACTTAAAAAAAAGAAAGAAAATTAAGAAAATTTCTATAAACAACAAAGTTTAGAGGAAAATAGAGACAAGAAACTCAACTATTCCACTCAAGGCTGCCAGTGAGTCAACGGCGTTATGATTTAAATTATAATTCAAGTTACAGGGCGAACTAACTAGCATAGACATGCTAATGAAAAGCTTTTAATTTTTAAACAATTTTTTTTTTTCAGTTTCTTATTAAATTTATTGTAAGGATTTTGTAAATCTTTTTTATTACAATTTAAGACCTTTAAGTAGGTTTTACATACCATATGATAAAAAGCTACATTATATAATTAAATTATAATTAAAAGAGTACTTATCTTTGTGTGCCTCTCCGCCTGTTTTTATGCTAAGCATGCTTCATATGACTTTAGCTCATAATGAATGCCATGATGTAGCCCTATACACAGGCATAGTAGAAATAAAATAAAGGAAATATAAAAATATAGTAGAGATGCTGTAGTAAATGTTAAGAATTCAAAAAAAACAAATTAAGATACCTTGGACCGGCAGCATTCATACAAATGCAAGGAAATTGAATACTTAAATACGAGATGAAACCGAAAGACCTTAAAACACTATTTTACATAACCAGAATGTTGCTCTAAAGCCATAAAAACAAACTAAAAAGAACAACACATCTCATATAATAATCTGAAGGATAATGCTCGGTTACAAAACCTATTAAAAACTTCATGAAAAGGACACAATTTTGTTTCCAATCATTAGCAACGATGAACAATAGATCGCTACAAAACAAAAGCTACAAAAACTAAAATAAGGAACTTGTTTACAAATTATCGCACTGCGTAATATAACAACAACACCAGCATAAAAAATTATAAACAAGTAAACAAAAATATACCATCAAACACCAGCATTAAAAATGGTAAACACTACAAGAACAAATGTAAACAAAATACACAAACAACAATAATGAAACAACGATGTTTTCTTTTATAGAGATTTCGAGAAGGCGATGACATGAACATTCGCCTTCAAGAACATTCATCAGACTGTTTACTCTGCCATATAAAATGAAAAGCAAAGCAGGCGACTGAGTTAGTAAAAGATCAGTCAGTCGTATGTGAAGACGCCATGCGTTTGAAGAAAGTAATCGTGGTTTAATCTGTAGAACAATTGTGTAGTAATTGTTATTGTTTATGCAAAGGGTGTAAACAGAGGAATTACAAACAACGCAATTGTTGTTGTTGTTACATCAAGTTGTGAACACACAGAATTGTGCGAATAATAAAGAATTTTAATTAAAACTAAACACAAATTTATTTTTATTTCATTTTTTAAGCTACGAGCTCATATTTTAAACGTTTTTAAAAGGTAAAAACTTAACAATATTCTTATCCTCCTATGAACTTAAAAATTTAGAGATTCTTGAATGTCACACGACATTCCGGAAATATCGAACACTGGATAGTTAAGAAGTTTCCATAAGGCCTTACAAAAAAAAACCGAGTTAGGTGTTATGAGGGTCTTGTGGAGAAGTGGTACCTATAAGCCATTAACCTACGAAATCATATTTTCTTGCCTGTCTGCCTACCACTTCTGCAACTCTTCTTCATATGTTTTGTTTGCTTAAATAATAATATTGTTTTTGCATTTATGTTTTTGTGTACATTTTTATGTTGCCATACTTATCTCTTCTTTAGCCAACTCCAACTTTGATTCACTTACAAAACGGATGGATGTTCACAGCAAAAAAAAACCACACCAACAATAACAAACAATATCTTCCTGTAGAACATAAAATAGCAAAAACAACAGAAAAAAACTAAAAGGTCCTTGTGTTTTTCTAACCGAAACTCATGAAGCTAAGGACTCATATACATTTTATTATTTTTTGTTTGTTTTTTAATCTAGTCAGAGCGTTTTTTTTCCTGTTTTGTTTTTCCGAAACCGACTTCCTTTGCTGCTGACTTATACTCTCATGCAAAATGAGCACAAGTTAAGCAGCAGCAGTGTATAGAAGAGTACATATACAGAGAGTGTAGTAATAATATAAACAGTAATACATGAAACTCTTTTTCTATGAGAAGGAAAATAAAAAATATTTCAAAAAGAATATACATATACATGTGTACTGTGTGTGTGTTTATATGCACACTCAACTTTTCTATTATAAACGAGTGTTTGTGTGCATGTGCATGTGTGTAACTCCTAAAACCAAACAACCTCAATGGGGCTTTAGCTCCACTTAATCTATATGCAAATTAGTAGAAATTACATATGGGAACTGCACTTCCGTTATATACATACACACATACATATATACATACATTCACTCATACATACATTCATACACAGAGACAACTTTGTTGTGGCGGATGTGTGGTAAACCAACATGAGGAGACACATACTTCCATAGAAAAATTAATCCACAAGCCACCACCGAAAATAAAAATGCACACAGTTACACTCCTTTAACCACCATCTCTAACAGCTCAATAAGTCTCTACAGCTACTAAACATTAACAGCACCACCAACACCACCACCAGCACCGCCACCGTTACTTTAAGTCCGCCTTTAAAGCTGTATACACAGCCATGAGTATACAGGCAATCGTATACAAGGCAGTTGACGAAATTCATTACAAACAGCCAGCGAAACCTTTAAATCAGCTGAAGGAGATGTGAAAGAGAACGAGCGAATGAGCATATGAGTAGTAGAGATGTGTTTGCATCTCATCTTATGGTTGATAATGACGCCAAACAATAATCGAAGAGAAGTTTGACAATGGCTGTGGATAATGCTTTTATAGTCAAAGAGATATTGTAAGTGCCTGCATGCTTAGCTATTACAGGGTAAGCCATTGGGAGTAATTAAATTTGAAATTGAAAAAAATAATCTGTAATTGTTACGAAAATGAAAAACTACAAAAACAAAACAATGCTGTAAACAAACCTGTTTACAAATTATCGTATTGCTTAATATAACAACAAATACCAGCATAAAAAAATGATAAACAAGAATACACAAACAACCATACAATAATAAATGTAAACAACGTTGTTTACATTACATGTAAACATTTATAGAGATTTCGAGAAGGCTAAGTCATGTCGCCGTGGTCTAGTAGATAGTGTGTTGGCTTATTAGACGAAAAGCCAGGGTTCGAGCCCCAGGCCAGACATCAAAATAAAATACAAAAAGTATTTCTTCGGCGACTTCCTCTCATCAGATTTCTGGCAAAAACTCTGAGAGTAAATAAAATTGCCATGAAAAGTTTCTCAAAAATCTGTCGTTCGGAGTCGACTTTAAACTGTAGGTCCCGCCACTCATGTATAAAATTAACACACACAACATAAGTGGTGTGAGAAACTAGGTCGTAATCCTGACTGAAGGATTGTAATGACCAATTATGTATGTAAGTCATGAACATTCGCCTTCAAGAACATTCATCTGACTATTTACGTTGCCATATAAAAAGTCAAGGCAAAGCAGGCGAGTGATTTAGTGAAGTTCAGTCAGTCTTGTATGAAGACGCGGTGTGCTTGAAGAGAGTAATCGTAGTTTGAAGTTCTCCGTTACAAAGATCTTTCGAATAATTGCCTAGTAATTGTTATTGTTTATGCAAAGGGTATAAATAGAGGAATAACAACGCAAAGCAATTGTTGTTGTTTACATCAAGTTGTGAACAGTGGCACACAGAATTGTGCGAATAATAAAGAATTTTAATTAAAACTAAAAACAAACTTATTTTTATTTTATTTACCATCTACGAGCTAATATTTGAAACGTTTTTAAAAGGTATGATAAATCTTCACATCATATATTTAATAACTAACGGCCTTGTCAGACCATCAGTTTTGATATCAATAAATGGGTAAACCTATACACAGATTCTCTTTCACGATAATTTAAATGCGATTAAGATTTTGAACTTTTTTCTTAATATTAATTCGTAAATGCTGTTTGAGGATCAATCCCAGTATAGCTGATCTTTGCAGCTTTTCAAAAAGAGGGATTTATCAGGGATTTTTGCCATAAAACCGAAATCTAAAGTCAGTGCAAATATTGCTTATTAAACAGGGAGATTCCAATTAACTATGCCTCCATGTTTATTCTCCTCCTCGTTTATTCTCGTTCACAATACCTTAATAATTAAAAGTGGGTCGAATTTATTGTTGCTGCATTAAGGGTTAAACTTCTGCATATTTTTTCAAAACATTTTTCCTGCCTCTTTTTGTATGTACCTCTCCTTAAGCTTTAAAACTACAATCTAAATTAAGTACGTCGTATTCATGATAATGTGTTTCCCCTTCTGACAAGAAAGAGTAAAAAAAAACTCTCAGGAAAAACTGCTGCCCGCAACAACAACAACAACAACAGTGGGCAGGCTTAAAAATTTTAAATAAAATTTTTCATAGTTTCCTTGTGTTTCGTTAAAAGTATTCCTTCCATTTGTAACAGTGAGCCAGCAACAACAACAACAGCAACACTAACAAAATTTAAAGTTGCTCCTTTACGCTAGGCAACATTTTCTACAACAGCCTGTAAGTATACTATACTTATTTACAGTTAAATGTTAAAAATTCGAGATCCAAACTGTTGTCGTGTTGTTACTTACTTGCCACACAAGCAAAAGCAACTCTAGGCTGACAAAAGTCTCAACTCGACTCGTCTTCGAAGAGTGTAAATGTAATCGCCGGGGAACCATAAACTACAACAACGACAACGACAACAACGGTAATGTCAACCTCGTTGTCGTCATTTTGGATTAAAATTGTAAAAATTTTACTCCACTTTTTTTTTTCTTGTTGTTGTTCCTTCTGTTGTTCTTTTAATTTTTCTTCTGTTGTTGTTGTTATTGTTGTTTTTATTCTTAAGTTTTACTCTTGATGTATGTTGTCGTCATTTATTGCTCAACTCAGAATTTAGTTTCATTGTTCAACAATCAACAACAACAACAACAACAGCAGCAGCATCAACATACTAAGTTGATGCCTGCCTTGCTGTGCCTTCTGCCTTTAAAACTCATGCAAATTTTTAAGAATTTATCTGGAGTATGGGAATTGTAAAAGATGTTGGGGGTGGTGACAGGGGGGGGGGCGTAATGGTTTGAAAATTTGTGGTGGATGGTCTTGTGTTTGTTAAGCAGCAGTAACGGAATTTCTTGAAGAAGTAAACAAATGCAGTTGACAGCTGATGTTTAAATTTAATTTTCATCTTTATTGGTGACATTTTCTTCTTCTCCTTCTTGTTTTATGCTCTTTTTCTTCTTCTTCTGCTTCTTACTTTTTAGGTCGTCCGTCTACATCTTCTTGTTTTTCTTGGTCTTTGTTTTCCAGTTGAAATGACGAAATATTTAAAACTTTCTGTTTTTTTCCTTTTATTTTGTTTCTGTAAATGACAGTTTGAAACTGAAAATGACAGAATTTATAAAAATATTACACTGTGTTACAAAAATAAAAACCAAAAAACGGATGACGGTATGCGGCATTCATTGTTGTGCCAACAACACTCTTGGAAAATGGGCGATCGAGACCGTGAATACAATGCTGCAACTGATCCCAAACGACATGCTTATACATGATACAGCGTAAAAACAGAGAAAACCTAACAACTTAGAGAAAAAGCTGTTTAAGAAGAAGAAGTTGATATCGAAGGAAGGAAGCCATGATGTCATACCATAGCTCAGGAAATTTTAGAGATGCTGTAAAATATTTAGTAAGACCAGAACGGTCGTTCAGCCGCCTAGCTTAGCTTATAATGCATCGCTTCATCAACTACTGTAGGATTTTGCCAATTATAGATTTGATTCCCATTAGGTGCTCCCAAAAAGTGCGTATTTTCATTCAGATGTGAAGGACATTTTGATGAGAAGTCATAGCCAAACGACAAAGAGTGGGGTCAGGTTGTAGTTGCGGTTCCATTTACTGCTAAAACAACATGAAAATGTCATAACTAACAAGGAACATTAATTTTAAATATAAATATTCACAACAAACTCTTCAAATCTTTTTTAAAAACCTTCTCCCATTTCTGGCGTAATTAAAAACGGAATTAAAACCATGATTTTAAACTCCTGATTGAAACTGCATTTTTCCATTTTTTCTTTTTTCTTTTTTTTTTATTATTCCCTGCAGCATTTAGTGGGTGTAAATAGCGTTGCCAGCCAATGAACCATTGAATTGCATGAGTCTGTCAACCAAAACAACCAAGGCATTGTGGAAATAATTATGCGGCGGATTTTTACCACTTGTTGTGCTTGCGTTGCGAAAATATGCTGTTGCCAGCGTATGCAACAATAATTTAAATAGTCTGCACAAATCGTTAACATTTCACGCAAAATATATTAAAAATAACACATGCACACATACACGCAGACACCACAGGCACACACACACACACGCAAGTAGTGCACCATACTCGATGGGTTTAACACGTCTGTGTTAACGCAAGTATATGAGCATTTGTAAGTAATAAATGCTTGACATTAAAATGGTTGACACAATCACAAAAAAAAAACAACACAAACGTTACAAACAACGACAACTATGGAAAGCAGGTTCATAAAATCAGATTTAAGGTTATAATAACTGTTTCAAAATACATATTTTGTAATATAAATTGGCCAACAACAACAACAACACTTACAATTACAGTTACCGTTACCGTTAGATTTTTAATTTTTTTTTTCTAGTTTTGTATTGTATTTTGCACATGTTACACGTTTTATGTTGTGTATGATGATTGTGTGTGTAATTATCTACTAAATGGTTATGATCACTAATAACTATTACTACCGCAATATTAACACATCTACACCTACATATGTATACATGCACACTAATACTTCTACACACATAAAAATTAATAACAATACAAATGGATATTGAAAGAAAAAAAAACAGAGGAGCATAGAAAACAATATTCCTGTACAAAAACCACAAATATAGTCAGTTATACGGACATGTTTTTATTGTTATTATTGCTGGGTAAACAGGGATACAATCATTGGTGTGACCAGCTGCAGAAAGAATCGCATGCTGGCCTACATTTATTGACGTCATAGCTATTACGGATTATGTTTATAATCTTTCGTAATAGAAAAGACTGCATTCAGCATTCTGTTATATTCGATGTGTAACTCCAAAATAAGCTGCAAATTCATTCATATTGTTACGAAAATGAAGAATCAAGATACTGGTGTTTTACTTTTACATCGCTTAACATTAAAATTATAAACAAAAGCTACAAAAACAAAACAATGCAGTAAACAAACCTGTTTACAAATTATCGTACTGCTTAATATAACAACAAACACCAGCATAGAAAAATGGTAAACAAGTAAACAAAAATACAACAACACTACAAGAATAAACGTAAACAACGATATTTACATTCATAGAAATTTAGTGGAGTCAGTCATCAGACTGTTTACGTTGCCATATAAAATTCAAGGCAAAGCAGGCGACTGAGTTAGTGAAGTTCAGTCAGTCTTGTGTGAAGACGCGGTGCGTTTGAAGAGAGTAATCGTGGTTTGAAGATATCCATTACAAAGATCTGTCGAATAATTGTCTAGCAATTGTTATTGTTTATGCAAAGAGTGTAAACAAAGCAATTGTTGTTGTTTACATCAAGTTGTCAACAGTGGCACACAGATTTGTGCGTATAATAAAGAATTTTAATCAAAACTAAACACAAATTTATTTTTATTTTATTTTTAAACTACGAGCTCATATTTTAAACGTTTTTAAAAGGTAAAAACGTAACAATATTATTAATGCACTATCGGTTCGCGTAATGGATTATTCATGACGTCAGTTATACAAGCCACTACCACATTTAGAAAACAACCTCACCAGATATTTTCATCGGGAATAAGCTAATTATGCCCATTACACATACGATTCGCGCTTAAATCTTTGGGGGTCAACGTACCATCAGAACCTGCTCACATTAAAAACATCAGATCAGCTAATAGTATTGAAATGAGTAGATAGAGCTATAGTCGCCGTAGTCTAGTAGGTAGTGTGTTGGCTTATTAGACGTAAAGCCCGGGTTCGTATCCCAGGACAGACATCAAAACGAAATATGAAAAAAATATTTCTTCGGCGACTTCCTCTCAGCAGATTTCTGGCAAAAACTCTGAGAATAAATAAACCTGCCATGAAAAAGTTTTTAAAAAATCTGTCGTTCGGAGTCGACGTTAAACTGTAGATCCCGCCACTCACGTATAAAAATTAACACACACAACATAAGTGGTGTGAGAAGCTAGGCCGCAATCCTGAATGAAGGGTTGTAATGGCCAATTATGTATGTACATATGTAGATGGAGCTACTACCAGTTGCAAACAGACTGCACCAGATTAAAAACAGAAATAAGATGACTGTACTTTAACTCTAATTACGTTCAAGCATTCTAATGATCCCAAAGGATCTTCCAACATCCACTAACACCAGATCGTTTGGGAATAGTTCCCAGAAAATTAGCTGCTATATGTAGAAAGTCGTGTCAATCTGTAAGGAATATTTAAATGTATTTTCAGACTGTGTTAGTGACTAAAAATAGTTTCCTGAGGGCCACTTAAGATCGTTTACAAGCTATTGCTAACAGGGTTCGATTTAAAAGTTGGCCAGTAGGGGTATTTGAAAGGTGCCTTCTAAATTACGCTTGACTTTGACCGTCACTCGTTATAACCCGCTTAACTTTTTTATTTCTACTTAAATATCATTTTCGAAACCTAAAGAATCACTTGTTAAAATAATGCGAAACGTTTTAAAAAATACGTGCCTATTTTATTTTAGTATTCAATATTTCATTGCCTACTTTTAGGCATTTAACAATATTACAAGTCAATTTTACAGGATATTCGTAAAAATACAAAAAAAAATTGTTATAAATTCCAATAAAAATTATTTCATTTGACTTATTTGCCCTTTAACACGTAATATTGGTCCCCATTCTCTACTGTCACTGTTTTAATAGCAGCATAAAAATATTAGAAAACTAAATATTTACCTCAGCTGTTATCAGAATAGAAACTGTGTGATACGCAGACAGCAAAGATTATCGTTTAGCTACTCAGACTGTCAATTACAAATGCTATGGCTTAGCGTTCAGTACAAACAGAGTAGAACGGTGGAGACTTCGATAGAAAATTAAAAATCAATTTTAATAGAAAGATTGAAAAAACATATTAAACTCCTCTTTGGTTTTAAAAACAAAGAAATATCGTCATTATTTTTATTTTTTCTATAGAAATGACGACTACTGCAGTTTAACCACTGCAACCAACTATAAAAAGAAGATTTTTTTTCAATTTTTGCTCTTCATTTTAATTTTTTTTTTTATAAAACAATACCAAAAACAATTGGGGAAAAAACAACACATGAGCCAGCTCGTAACAAAATATACACAATCTCAGTACCACATAACAAACCAAAAACAGTAAAAGAAGAAGAAGAAGAAAAAATATATACATATATTGCATACTTTTAGGTCAGGGTCAAATTGTCTCTATGTGGCCAACATACAAAAAATGACAAACAAACGCACACAGTACTTTGTATTTAGAGAAAAATTCCTAAAGAAATACCAGAAAAAAATTCTTAAAAAATATACATACATATGTACATACATATGTACATACATATGTACATACATATGTACCATATAGTATTTAATAAATGCAAATTATATGCATAATTGAATACGAATAATACACACTTATGAAAAAGACATAAAATTGTCTTTTAAAAGAGCAATAAAAGCACAAGAAAAAGTCGAGAAAATTGAAATTGAATTCTATTCTAAATAGGAAATCAAAAAAGAATAATCAGAATAATTGAAAACAAAATTTTATGTTTAAATTAATAATAAAATAGTTTAACTGCCATATTTACATATGTATATTGCATAATTGAAAGCCTAAAAGTAGGTTATAAAATAATTCTATACATAAATATCTTTATAGGTTCAACAAACAAACATTTAAACATATTAATTAGAAAATTAATTTAAAAAAGTAAAATTATTACAGAAAATATATGTACATATGCTTAAGTGTTAATATGTTTAACAGCCTAAAAGTATGCTATAAATTATTTTATATTTATTAAAATACACAAACTTAAGCTAATAAGGTTTTGAAATGAAAATTACAAAAATAAATTTGTTCAATAATTTAACATAACAAATGTTAGCCCAGTTTTAAACACCTTACAGTAGGTAATGCTATAATGGTATACATATTTATACATATTTATGTAGATTGTTGAATAAAAGTTTAAACAAATTAATCAGAATATTAATTAAATTGTTACAGAAAATATATGTATGCTTAAGTGTTAATATGTTTAACAGCCTAAAAGTAGGTTATGAAATTTTTATTTACTTTTTTCAATACATTTGGATTCAAAAAAAGAATATACAATATAAAAAGTAATAAAATTAATATTAAAATTGTTTTTTGACATTGCATTTGAAGTGTTAATATTGTTAAAAGCCTAAAAGCATGCAACAAAATATAGATTTTTTATTGGTTTTCTATAAAACAAAAAAATAGTTTAAAATTAATTAAAGTAAAAGCCAAATAGTTTGCAATTTTTCCTTATGCATATTTAACCGCCTAAAAGTGCGTTATAGAATATGTTAACTGTCACTGCAACTAGATGGCCGGAAACTATCGTTACCATGTGGCAAACTTTAAATAATTAGACTGAATTTGTGAACCATTTGCACAATACCAAGCCCTGCATAAAGACAGGAGAGAAAAGAAGCTCCTATGCCCTTGATATGCCTTTTTTGTGAGAAGAGATATTTGAAAGTGTGTACTCGGGAAAATGGAGAAAGTCGAAGATTCTTCTCAAGCCAAATAAGTTTGAGGCAATTTAAAACTTTGGTGGGTAATTATAATGACAAGGGGCTTAATCATAGGTATTCTGAATAGGTTATCAAATAAATTGTTTAAATAAATATAATAAATCTTCAAATTTAATGCAAAAATAAAAAATTTCTTTCTTTTCACTTCCAATTTAAATGAAATCATTAAGTTTAGCCTAAGAAAGGTGCTTAAAATATTTTTATATTTTCAATACAGGTAATTGCAAAATAAAACGTTCCCCTGACATTTATATTTACCTAAAATTATGCTACAAAATAAAATATATTCTAAAAATTGTCATATGTTTGCATACCTACAACCCTGTCTTTCATAACATTTTTGAAAATTCTCATTTAAAGAACTTTCCCTAAAGTATGCTAAAAACCCGTCTATATTTAAAATACCTAATACTTATGCTTCTTTATTTTTCGATTTAAAAAAGAAAAATTTGAAAAAATAACCAAGAATTTTTCAATAATCAATGAACTTCAATTTATTTTCAAGCGTATGTGATTTGGCAATATTTCTCTTCATTTTCTCTTTCTCATTTTTCTTTTTTGATTTTCGTTTTTTTTTGTAAATTTTTAGCAAATAAATACACGTGTAACTAAATGAATTCCCTGACACATTGAATTTGTTATTGTGCGGTATTCTGTGTTCTTTTTTGTGTTGTTGTTTGCCTATATTTTCAGTTTTTTGTTTTTGTTGTGGTTGTTGTTGACTTTATTTTTCCTTTTTCGCTTAGAAAACCGTTTCACAATAAGCTTTTGCTCTCTGGCATCTGAGCAACATTCCAGAAGCTTTCAAAAGTTTTGCGGAGAGAGAAAACAAAAGGAGAGGGATTTTATCCAAATGTCCCAAAATAACCGTTATTTTGTTGAGTACCCCTTAAACTAACGGTTGTTGAAAAGGGGAAGTTATATTCAACATTTAGGGTAAATTTTTCGTAAAGAAAGAATAAAGATTGTCAATTGACCACTTAAAGTGGTGAAATATTTAAAAATCTCAAAAAAAATTTAAAAGACTGTTTTGCAGTCCTTTTTAATCCTTCTGGTCTTGTAATTTGCCATTAATCGCTGAAGGACTATAAAATTTAGTGAGTTTCCTCTTTACTTTTATTCATTTTAATTAAGTTTTTAAACATTTCCAGGCAATTTCTTACGCTAGCCTAACGCATTTGCTAGGCAATTTAAGCCAAACAATGCTTTAAGATGTTTTAAAACAAAAAGAACTACAGAAAGAGCAGCTTAATATGACACATTATATTTTAATTCAGAAAAAAATTAAATGATTTAATATTTTAACAAAAGCAGGTTGAATGACCCATTGTGCAGGTCACGCACATTTATTTTTTTTTTTTTTTTCAATAAAATCATTAATTGACTATACACTCTGTATAGTCTATCCCCAGCAAAAAAAAAACACATTTCTTAACGAATGCCCTTCCGTCTCCCCTTTGATTATACAAACAAGCTGATAAATGAGGCTCAATCAGCAAAGTGAATCACCCAAAAACAGAAGCTGCGAATTTAAAAAAAGAGCTAAAGACAAAGGGGCCTCCCCGGCATTCAGCTAAAAATAACCATAAAACAATGTTATCAGTTAATTTTTTTCATATCTAGCTTACTTCCATCATTTCTTAAAAACCTCCAGCCATTTATGATACCCCAAAACCTGAAACACATTCCTTTTTAATTTTGCTTCAAATTTTATTTCTAAAAAATAATTTTAACCAAATAAATAAATAAATAATATCTTAAAATCGAAAAAATCGCTTAATTGCTTATCATTTAACCTCTCCAGGCATTATGGCTTAAACCCAAACCGAAACTATAGTCTCTTTGGTTAGCAAACGGACCGCTCAACCATTGCGAACTACCAGCATTGGCTTTAAGGCTAGTCAAACCATCATTAGACCTGAACAGAGTAGAATAGCCGCCAACATTGGCTTGATTGCCTATGCCAGAGAAGCGTGTAAGGCCAGCATTTAAGCCATGACCATTGGCATGGGAATAATCCAACATACCGCCAGTTTTCTTGAAGTTGAAACCATTATCTTGCAACACATTCGATCTAAAAACGGTTGCATCCAAATTATGATTGTCATTGCGGAATACATTGGCCGATACAGATTTGGTTAAAGTATCACTAACACCACGATCAATGTCACGGCTAATAGAGGCGCCTAATCTATCGCCTTGCCACTTGAAACTGGTGCTGGTTAGTTGAGGTTTAAAGTCGCTGCCTTTAATTTTGCTATCAGTCTGGGAAACTTTTCCAATTAAGGTACTTGAGTCACCCAATCTCAAATTGGCTTCGGCTTGTTTACGAAAAGACTCGGCTATACCATCTTGGGTTTTGGTTACAGAGGCACCTAAACCATGACTAAAAAGACACAAAAACAAAATCATTTTTAAATATTTTCCTATTTTTTAATATTTTTTGTTTTTAACTTACCCTTGCACGCCTACTGTGGCTCCTCTGAGGACATTACCGCCTTTAGTATTGCCTTCGGCAAATACCTCAGCAATAGGCTGGACATGCTTATTACCCAAGTTGGTGGCGGCAAGTTTTACGGAAACATCCTGGCCTCCTTTGGGATTCGTAGCAACTGAATTGTGGAATGCCGCTACTGGTGGATTAGTTGGTGGAGGAATTGGAACGGGCAACTTTTGTGGATAGGCCTGTGCCAAAGAGCTCAATGCTACGACTGCAATGCAGGCAGCAAACAATACAAAGGACTTCATGTTTTTATTAGAGTGTGTTTAAAATGATGTTTTGTTTTGAAATATGTTTTGGAAACTGATGTTGATTATCTGCGGTGCTTTGGTTTTTATACTCAATTGAGATTTTGTTGTTATCAGTTACGGGAATAACCCAACAACAAAGAAATTATTATCATAAAAGGGGATTTAGCATAAAAACAAACTTTTAATTAAAGTCTGCATACGAAAAAGTCCCCTTTAAAGACACTGGGAATAATACAAAATAAAAAACAAATATTTCTGGAAATAAATTTGATTGTTTTACGATTGCTTTCCTAAGTCATACCAGAAAAGTCAGATCGGCTGCGTTTGGATTAGCAAAAATTACGTTTGCTTTTAGTGGCAACCTTGTAAAACATCAGCATTCAGTTTTAAGCCACCACATTATTTTGTATTTTCCCTAAAGCATACATACATATGTAAATAAATACAGTGAACAGAGCCTCAAAATGCGTTTATCTTTACAGGTTGGTTGTCAGATTGTAAGATGGCTAGTTCACTAAGAGAGTGTATCTACTCTGTGTAGAGTGTATCTAAATCGAATGACCCAATAACGGCTATGACTGACATTTTCAAATGCACTACCCTACGTCATGGTGAACTTTTAGACCCATTTAGAACCATATCTGGTATAAGACAGGGATATTTATTTAGCTAGTGAATCAGTAAAAGCCATACTGAAAATCGATGCTGGCAAGATCAGTGACATGTGACTCATTGTACCACCTATGCAACCAATTACTAACTAACAATTTTTATACAGAAGTCCAAACGCGGAAAGGGACGCTTCTATTTCCGATTTTGACTCTATTTCCGATTTCACAACTAACATCCTAGAGGGTTGCCCGAGCAACGAAATTGTTGTTCACAACACCTCCTTAGCTTCACCTATCAAGCTATACAACTCCAGAAGGACAATCTGTTGAGTTATCCTTTGCACTCTATCACATACATCTACCCTTCAGTCAGGATTATGTCCTAGCTTCTCACACCACTCATGTTGTGTGTGTTAATTTTATACATGAGTGGCGGGACCTACAGTTTAAAGTCGACTCCGAACGACAGATTTTTTTGAGAAACTTTTTCATGGCAATTTTATTTATTGTCACAGTTTTTGCTAGAAATCGCCGAAGAAATATTTTTTCTTATTTCGTTTTGTTGTCTGACCTGGGGTTTGAACCCAGCCAACACACTACCTACTAGACCGTGCAGCCCTTGCGCTGACCAACTTCTTCCTCTTCCCTGATTTTGGTGGAACTTGGTCAGTACAGGGACTGCGTTTACCCGTGGCATCACAACGGGCCACTATGCATGCTCAAGAGAGCTTTGTTATATCAGAGCTACCACTGCGACCTAAACCTAAACCTAAACCTACTAGACCACGGCGACATCTTCGCACTCTTTCACCTTGCGCAATTAGTAAATGAACCAACTCCCGAAAAATTCACTGTTTGGTATGGATTTGGCCTGTCCTTTGAGGACAACATTGTTCACGCCAAAACTATCAACGACGAGCACTGTAGATCGATAATTGCAAATTTCTTTTGCCTTGAAAAGAATGATCTGAACACCCACGACAGGTGGTTTCAACACAAAGGCGCTACGTGCAACACAGTTCATAACAAATTGAATGTTCTGCACAAGCGATTTGAGGGCATGGTCATCACATGTGGAGGTAATGTGGACCGGCCACCAAGATCGTGTAATTTGACCGCGTTAGACTTTTTCTTGAGGGATTTTCTTAAGTCTCATGGGCATGCAAATTAGCCACAAACCACAGCAGTTCTCAAACTTCTTCAACCGCATTTGTTAACCAAATAAAGCCAGAGAATACTGCAAGATGTCTTAAAATAAAAACTATTCTACTGCTAGAATAGGTAGAACGTGTTCCACTCTAGCAAATGCCGGACCATACATGTCTCGTGATGTCCCGGCAAAAATATACAGAGCTTGCGCGAATATTGCACCTGCAGAACCCTCTGTCTCAATAGCATAAATTTTGGTATGAGGATGCATTTCTTTTTTTAATCCTTTAAGTATTTTTATGGGCCTAAAAATAATTCACTTACAAAATATCGAAATAACTGACCCACTACTACCATTCATAATTCGAATGATACTTGTGGGATTTTTGCAATTTTTAATCATTTTTATTTACTTTTCAAAAAAAAAGAATATCTTGGTACTTCCTCAAAAAAGTTTTATTATAATTGTATTGTTACAAACTTATCAAAATTAAACAAATATTTCCAGTCTATTTAAAGACACTCAATTAGTAGGTTCTTCCCCAGCGACATGTGCAAGGGAATACTGCAACTGATAACAACAAAATCTCAATTGAGTATAAAAGTCATAGCAAGACAGATACTCAGCATCAGTTTCCAACACTTAATTTAATACAAAACATCGTTTTAAACACGCTCTAATAAAAACATGAAATCTTTTCTGTTATTTGCTGTCTGTATGGCAATCATAGCATTCAGCTCTTTGGCACAGGCCTATCCACAAAAGTTGCCAGTTCCAATTCCTTCCCCAACTAATCCACCAGTAGCGGCATTCCACAATTCAGTTGCTACAAATCCCAATGGAGGTCAAGATGTTTCCGTAAAATTTGCCGCCACCAACTTGGGTAATAAGCATGTTCAGCCTATTGCTGAGGTATTTGCAGAAGGCAATACTAAGGGCGGTAATGTCGTTAGAGGAGCCACAGTAGGCGTGCAAGGGTAAGTTAAAAACAAAAAGTTTTAAAAAATCTTAAAAAATATTTAAAAATGATTTTGTTTTCGTTTCTTTTTAGTCATGGTTTAGGCGCCTCTGTAACCAAAACCCAGGATGGTATAGCCGAGTCTTTTCGTAAACAAGCCGAAGCCAACTTGAGATTGGGTGACTCAAGTACCTTAATTGGAAAAGTTTCCCAGACTGATAGCAAAATTAAAGGCAGCGACTTTAAACCTCAACTAACCAGCAGTAGTTTGGCATGGCAAGGCGATAGATTAGGCGCCTCTATTAGCCGTGATATTGATCGCGGTGTGAGCGATACTTTAACCAAATCCGTATCGGCCAATGTATTCCGCAATGACAATCATAATCTGGATTCAACCGTTTTTAGATCGAATGTGTTGCAAGATAATGGTTTTAACTTCAAGAAAACTGGCGGTATGTTGGATTATGTCCATGCCAATGGTCATGGCTTAAATGCTGGTGTTACACGCTTTTCTGGCATAGGCAATCAAGCCAATGTAGGCGGCTCTTCTACACTGTTCAAATCTAATGATGGTTCGCTTAGCCTAAAAGCCAATGCTGGTGGCTCGCAGTGGTTAAGCGGTCCATTTTCAAACCAAAGAGACTATAGTGTCGGTTTGGGTTTAACTCATCATGGCTGTGGTGGTTAAGTGATACTGGTTTATGTGGGTTGTTTTTCGATTCTTAGGCTATTATTTATTTATTTGATAGGAATTATTTTTTAAATATAAAATATTTAATAAAAATATTTAAATTAAATTAAAATATTTCATTAGTTTGTTTATAAATAATTTAGCTCTCTTCCCCTTTTTCGGGTTGATCTGCTTTTAAGATGTATAATATTTATTACCTATTAATTGCCTCTAAAGAGCAATTTTCTATTCACCCTATACCTGTGAAGAAAAATTTCAAAATTTATTATTTATAACACCGACTGACAGACAGCTCCGTTCCCTACAAACTGTGTGTAAACGTGTAAAATTGTCTGTTTGCCTGTTAAAAGTTTAAATAGTGGAAACATTTTGTTTAAATGAGCAAATAAATCCAAAAAAAATAATTTTTTTAGTGTTGATAACGAGCATTTTCGCACGCCATATGATGGTTAAAAAGAAAAAAAAAAGAAAAGAAAACCAGCCAGTTAAAGTTTTGCCACGATTTCCACTCTTCCCACAGGCTCTTAGATTATTCGCCTTAAACAAATCCCAACATTACTTGGCGTTGCACTCTTTATTTACCAACAAAATTTCAAAGGAAATAACATCAGTGTTGCAACATCATCGACCAAAATAATGATTGTGTTGCAAGGCTTCACGTTGGTTTTTTTATAAAACTTCAACCGACTGCAGTTATATGGTATACAGCAGCCATGTCTATAGTGCCGGTTAAAAGTTTTCAAAAATCGTGTTTTGTTTACAAAACATACAAAACACAAGAGCAAGAAATTTTAAAATTCTGTACAACAACAACAGAAAAAGTATAATTTTCTTCATGTGCTGAAAACTTTAATTATTTAAACTAATTTAGTGTGTGTTAAATGAAAATTTATGACGGCGAACATAATGCATGAGATAAATAAAAGCAAAAACTACTAAATAATGTTGGAAGGTTTTTAATAAATTAATAAAAAGAAATTGTTTTTTATCAAAAATTACCTAAAAAATATGTTATCGAAAATTTTCTTTATGAAAAAATTGTTATCGGAAATAGTTTTTATAAAATTTGATTTTAAAAGCTATATAAACAATAAAATGTTATCGAAATTTTCTATATGAAAAATATGTTATCGAAAAATTTCTATATGAAAAAATTGTTATCGAAAATAGTTTTTATAAAAACTTGATTTTGTAAGTTATATAAACAAAAAAATGTTATCGAAATTTTCTATATGAAAAATATGTTATCGAAAAATTCTTTTATAAAAATAGAGTTATCGAAAAATATCTATTTAAAAAATTTATCGAAATTTTTCTAAATGAAAACAAATTTAGGTAAAAAGAAATTGCTATAAGAAATTTATGTTTTAAAAATTTTTTATGTAAGGAAAATTGTTATCGATATACATACAGCTGTGTTCAAAATAATAGGAGTGCTACCATGTAATATTTTCAAAGTTAAAATTTTTTATTGTACCAATTTGCAAAACATGATATATTCTAATGGTAGTTACAACGATATGTAAGAAATAAAATACTAAAAATAATCTGGTAATAACTTTAATATTTACGATGAAATTGATTCATTTCTGTGTTTGCCCTTGAATTCAGTTGATCAAAAAAATAGGAGTGTGAGTGTTCTTTTAAAAATAAAAATATTACAGCACATAATTTAAAGAAAAAAGTGAACAGTAAGTACGGAAAAATGTAGTTAAAAATTTTTCTACAGTGATTCACATAAATTTTTGTAATAGTGGGACGAGGAAAGCATTGTACTGAAGAAAAGAGAGAACTAATTAAAAATCTTCGAAAAAAGGCAAAACTTCTAAAGAAATTGAGGAAACCTTAAGTTACTCCGATGAAATGATCACAAATACATTAAAATATAAAAAAAACGCGAAACGCGTGGGCGCAAGGGCAAAACATCTACTGTCGATGACCGCCGAATTGTGCGATACAGCAAAATAAATCCTTCAGAGTCTTCAAAAAAAATTCAAAAGGATCTGAATCTTGCCGTAAGTATCCCTACTATTCGCAGGTGTCTGATGGACAACAATTTATTCGCAAGAAGTCCACAAAAGGTGCCATTGTTGAGATACAAAACAGGCAGCAGCACGCTTAAAGTTTGCCCAAGAACATATCAAATATCCGAAAGAAAAATGGAGAAACCTATTGTGAACCGACGACAGCAAAATTGTTTTATTTGGTGGCACTGGGTCTAGACAGTAAGTTAGACGTCCGCCCAACACCAGAATATAAAGCTCAGTATACACAAAAGACAGTTAAAGATGGTGGTGCAAAACTAATGATATGGGGAAGCTTTTCATATAATGGTTTAGGCCCAATACATCGAATTAGAGACATAATGGATAGGAACGTCTATGTCAGCATTTTGAGAGAAGTGATCTTACCATATTCCACACCTCTAAAATGGATATTCCAACAAGACAATGACCCGAAACACACCAGTAAATTAGCAAATGAGTGGTTTCGGGTTAATGGGGTAAAGGTTATGGCGTGGCCAGCTCAGTCTCCTGACCTTAATCCCATAGAACATCTATGAGGGATGTTAAAAAATATGTTGCCGAGAGAAAACCGTCAAATGCAACTGAGTTGTGGTCTGTAGTTGCCTCCATGCCTCGTAGATGTGGTCTGTAATAAAAAGTAAAGGCTATTCTACCAAATACTAATCGTATTTAAAGTTTCTGATTATAGCCATAAGCTTTTTTAACTTTTTTAATAGTAATAGTAGTTTATAAAAACTGAAATACTCCTATTATTTTGAACAGCACTTTTTAAGATATTTTTTTTAAACTTCCTGTTACTTACTTGTTGAAAGCTTTATTTAATTAATGAATAACTTAAATAATTTAGTATTGAATCAACATTACATTACACCAAAAAATTGAATTAAACCATGTTTTTTATTTGTTAAAATTTAAGCTTTTGTTTTTCAATGGGCTCACTCCTATTTTTATGAACACAACTGTATGTATATCTGTTAAAACAAATTGTCGTTGGACACTTTCTGTATACAAAAAATTAGAAAATTGTTTATATAAAAAGTTATTTACGAATATTTCTTATATAAAAATATGTTGTCGAAAAATTCTTTTATAAAAATGAAGTTATCGAAAAACATGTATTGAAAAAATTTATCGAAATTTTTCTATATGAAAAAAAAATTTTGTTTTAAAAATTTTCTATATAAGAAAAATTGTTATCGAAATGTATCCGTTAAAACAAATTGTCATCGGACACTTTAAAAGTTATTAAGGAATATTTTTTTATATAAAAAATCTTTGATAAAACAAATTGTTGTCGGAAAAGTTTTATATTAAATTTTATCGGAAATTTTTAATAATATAATAAATATTAAATATTTTCTTTATAAAAAAATTCGTTATCGATAATTTCTTATAAGAAAAAATTTGTATTTATCGAAAATAATGTTTGCAAAAGTTTGCTTAAAAATCCATAAACTGTTGCACATGCCTTCTCGCTTTTCCTATCTCAAAGCAGTTTTTATTTATACAAAATAACAACAACAAGTTTAAGAATATTATTGTGAATGTCCTTCAGATGACAAGAAAATGAAAAGAATTCAATTGATACATACACACTTGCAAATACCCTGATACTCATATTTGTTGTTGTTATCATTTTATTCTATGTACATACATATGTGTATGAATATTTGTATTTGTATTTGTATTTATATTGACATATGGAAAAAGAATATTTGCATGTTTTGACTACACTAAAACCAAAAACAAATACAAAAAAGAGTAAAAGAGATGGAGAGGGAATATTTGTATCGTTATTCCGGAAATATAAATATTTTCCTTGATGTACATATGTATGTAGTTGTTGTACTGCAACTGTATGTTGTTATTGGAATAGCATGGAATGTTTATTTATGTTTTCAAAGACCCTCTACTATTCTGCCATCTCCCCATTAAGCTGCTTTGCAAATATGACCGAGCAATTGTAGTCGAAATGTTTGGATAATGAGAAATATTGACTGACATTCGATATATTGTGTATAATTTATTTGACTTTAAAATACGATTTTGTATTTTTGTTATATTTATAAGAGGACTAGAAAAGAAAATTATTATTATTCTTTGTTTTTTCTTTTTTGTAAAATAAATCGTTGGTATACTCTTTATAAACTGCAATCCCTGTGTAATATTGCTTCGAGGTATAATAAAATTTTGTTCACAGGCCATTGATTTTTGCTAGGAATGTTAAGAGACAGAATTTAATATATTTATTGTATTTTCTATGAAATATTGTTTATGTCCTTGCACTCAATTTCCTTTTCTAATATTTATTATTTCGTTGCTTTTAATGCGAGTGTAAGAGAAGTGGTGCAAAAGGATTAGTAATAAAAGTTTGTATTAAATTTTAATAGCAAACCTCAATCTTTAGTTGATTTTTAGAATTCCTTTATAAAACTCAATTATTTCGCTAATTTCAAAAATTTGTATGAAGAAAAAATATTTTTCTTTATTTTACTTTAAAAGTAATGAAAATACAAATTTTCTAAATTAAGTTCGAATGTTTCGAACGTATAGATAATTTACAAATTTTGTTTAATTCTGATTTCTTTAACAAAAGTCTTAGAAAGTCTTTTTGTTTCTTTAATTCTCATTCATTCTTTATGATTTAATTAGTTAGACATATTTTTCAGCTTTCGAAATTAAGTTCGAATTTTTCGAACATTGTGAAAATAAAAAATTTTAATGCTTATTCATGAAATACATTATTTACACATTATTTATAACAATTTTTTTTCTATTTTGAGAACCCTCAACGAAATTTTTAATATAATTAGTGTTGAATTTTTTAATATTTTTTTATTTAAAGTCCTTGAGACTTGTTGTTAGAATAGAGTACAATATAATCAGTCTAGACCAACTACAATTTCTTTAATTATTTTGATATTCAATCTGTGTAATTTACAATGGCATCTGATAGATTGACGTTCTACATGAAAAACAATATACAAAAACAATACAAATATAATGACAACAACATTATAAAACAAATACAATGAAATCATTTGAATAATTGTAAACAATTTTACAGTTTAAAGCATAGACACAGTAGACCATAAAAATGTAATGTAGTAGAGTACAGAATAAAGAAAAGTCTACTGCTTGGAGAAATAATAAAAAATGGAAACACAAAACGTATATTAGACCCTGTAAATATATATTCTATATACATATATATGTATGTATTTACTAACCAACATATTTGATTGACAGTTTCTGAGAAAAAATTTACTTTTTCATGGCACTGAAACTATTTGCAACAATAAAATGGCCTTAAATGAGGAAAGAAAGTAAATTCTTAAATAAAATAAGTTTACAAAATATATTAAAAATAAAGAAAGTACATACATATTATAGAAAATCACAACATATTAAAAATATTTTAATTTTATTTTTTGATATTAAATAATATTTAACATTAAATTTATTAAGAAGAACCCATCATTTACTTTTTTATATTTTATAATTGTTTTAAATGAAAATTTCCTTTTATTTCATACACAAAAATACATTATATTTTATTTCATACATATTGCATCTTAACGTTCTCATTGTGTTTTTGTTTACCACGTTACCGTGCTTTATAATTACAGGAATACTAAGTAAACACAAGTAATTCAAGCTCTTTTTGCTTTATGTCCTTTGTGTGTGGATGAGTGAGTGTTGCAATATTTTTTTTCAAATACAATTGTTCACACTTGAGAGCATTTTACATTTGATAAACAAAAACAATATCAATGCTAATGTATAAATAAATCACCAATACATCCGAACACTTGAGGCATCATATAAAAACAAACTCTCTTTTAAAAGAACTCAAAAGAAAATAAAAACACTTGAAAGGGTGAGGGAATATAAACAATAACAAATAACCATAATAATAACAACATTTACAGTATTAAAGATATAAAAAAAGAGAGAGAGAGCTTAAGATTATTATTGTGGAGAGAAAGTAAATAAACATGTTTAACCAACTATTTACGGTAAGAAGGGAGAGTGTGAATTTTTTATTTATTTTTCAATTCTATAAGGCTCCCTCTCTCCATTTTTTTGTCTCTGGCTCTGTGTGTGTGTTTATTATTACAAAAGCAACACAATGCAATATTAAATCCTGCTTCATACTTGGAATGCTGATGTAAGGTGTATATTTATGAGATTTCATGCTTGTATGCTTGTATATGTCGTCTATTTAGTTGATTTTTTTCACTTGCAAGAGAGTGTAAACTTGTATAACCACAAGTATTGGTACAAGTTAAAGCTTTTCATGTCACTTAATGTCTCAAGTTTTGTTTGAGCATTTGCAATGTGCAATGTGTGTAAGTGTAAGTGTTTGTTTTTATCATTGTGTGTGTGTGTGTGTGCGTGTGGGTATTAAACTATCTTTAGCAAGTTGTGCTACTAAATAAACACAGTCATAAACTGTTCAATATTGACGTTTTTTTTTTTTTCAATGTAAACAATATTATGGTTTATTAACTGAGAGACAGACAGAGAGAGAGAGAGAGAGAGAGTAGGAAAATAAAAATAAGAGTGTAATAACTGAAATGACTTTATAATACAAGAAAAAATACAGTAGCTTAATAAGATTTGTGGGTAGATAAGAGATAAATTTGAAGCATATTTTTAGGGAGCGTAAAAAGTAGAAATATGTGGCACTGAATTCTTTATAAAAATAAATAGATATTTTAAATTTATTTCAAATAATTACAATGTCAAAAAGTATTGTTATTATAATTTCAATGAATCATAACATTACTTTATACCTTGTAACACCTTAAAAGTATACCTTAATAAAAATAAAAAGTAATCCCTTATGATATACTTTAAAAATGTTGTGGTATTGAGGTGTGTATATCTTTATTTGAATACTGTGTATATTTTTTCTAATATTAACTAGATGATAATCTAATTCTATTAGATTAAAAAAGCCACAACCCTCTGATATTATGATTTAAAAGACTTTTTATGGTTTCTCTTTTCATGAATATTTTTATTTGAAATAAATATTTCAAAATTATCTCATAATCATATACATTTTTTATAACTTTAGTATGTACTGACTGCACTTTATTTGCCAATAAAAATCATAACCATAAATCCTTGACAGAGAGGATTAAATATAAATTATTCCGAAAGTACAATATATTTGTAGCAATCATAGCTCATATAAACCAATAAAAGTCCTTTAAAATAAGAAAAGGTTCAATAGGAATTAAAAAAAAGGAAATCTTATTATTAGGAAAACAAAACCTGGAAAAAAGGTTTTCTTTATTTATAATTTATTTAATCCTCTAAAATTCCTACAGGGTTTATAGGGTTTCATCTTCTTCAAACAAAAATGTTCTGGTATGTGACTTTATTGCTACTTTAGAGATTTATTCTTTATTTTATCGCACTGTATACTGTCAGACTGTCACAGTCTATTAGTTTTATTACCGAACATCTCCAATGTTGTTGTAAAGGCTACAACAACAGCAACAATAGCAAAAAGAAGTGAACATCAATATAATATTGTTATTGCTTTGAAATTATAAAAAATAAAATTTCATAAATATTTAATAGAATAAAACTGAAGTAGAGAAGACAGCCTCAAGTGCATGTAAAATGAAAAAATCTATGAATTTTTAATACCTGTTTGTATAACCTTAAAGTAGGCAACAGTTTTTTTGTGTAAAAACTTACCTTATTATTTACCTTATTGTAGACCGATAAAAATAAAGTAAAAAAAATGATTATAGTTTAACAAATTATATTTTAAAATGAGACAAACAAAATTTCTGAATTAATTTATACAAAAATAATCTCACTATAGCATAATTTCTGGCTTAAATTTAGTCAGTCTTGTTTTAATTTCATAAATCTTTAGAAAACACCTAAAAATATGTTGAATGCATGAAAAAGCAAAAATATTATGAGAAAATATGCCATAAAAATATCTTACAAACAACAACAACAGTAACAGCAAAAGCAAAAAAATAGGTACACACATAAATAATAAACGTAGATTGTTCTCAGAGACATAAATTATGTACTTCAGAAAAATATGTCCTTGTTACCATCATATTTAAGTGCAAAAATAATATCAAAAACAAAAATAGTAATACAATGAAAGAAATTCGTTGCTCTTAGCACCTTAAAGTATGCAATGTTTTTAAAAGAATACAAAAGAAACTCATAAGCAACCGAATTATAGAGGACATGACGTTTGTGCTTAGCTTCCTGGATTGCTTCCTAGCGTAGTACTTATGCTGTAGTTCGGGTATAATCTCACTATCGGACAATAGCGTGATTTTAGTGGACGGAACTTTTATACTAATTGAGGCATTTAACTATTTTACAAATCGTTGAGGGATACAATATTCGTAGATGCCATTTCAGGCCTATTTGAGCGTATACGCCTAAGGACCAGTGTTCCACTAAAACCACTTTTCGGTTCTTAAGTTTGATTCTAGATAGAACGGAAAGCGTAAACGATGGCCAATACTCTGCATAAATTCATATTGTAGTTTAAGTTAATTCGCCAATAATTCAATATTTTCCTTGAATTTCTTTCAGTGTATTTCATTTGAAGATGTACCACACATACTGTACTGGACAGTTTCACAGAATTCAAGAGAGTTCAACGTAAACAACAACAAAAAACAACGTTAACAAGTGTAACCAAAAAAAAAGAATAAAAGAAGAAAAAGTAATATAAACCAGTTTGTTATTTGTAGTCATGTGTTGTAGGTATTTTGGCCATAAAAACGACGATATAACGCCAAACATAAATCCCGCTAAAAAGGTATAATTCATATTAAAAACAAGTGAGTGTGAATGTGAGAAGCAGTTGAACAACCATACATTGTTACAAACCATAATATATTATGCGCCACTTTAAATTGTTTTCCTTTTTTGTTTTTTATTAAAAACCAAAAAGTAAACTTACTGAACTCAGAATTATTTCTCAATCCTTTTCCAGAGGCACTGAGGAATTGTGCATTAAACAGTAAAGCTAATAAAAATACATAAAAGTTAGCAATAGTGGCATCATTGTTCCATATTTCTTGGAAAATTTATTGACGTACCATACATACAATATGAACTGTGCAAATTTGAAGAAATAAAATACAACCGTAGTAAGTTTTATTTTATTATACTTGTGTAATAAAATAATAAATAAAGCAATTGTACCATTTATTTGATCCTAAAAATATGCTTTATTCGTGGAAAAGGTGACCCTAAAAGTATGCCTTATTTAAGTTAAGTTAGCTGCTTTAAAATATGCTTGGGTTTTCAATATCAAAATACTAAGTATTTGTAACATATTAAAAGAAGGACTAATAGTGGGTAAATATGTCCCTATAAAGAAAATTAGAAGTAACATTACAAATTCTTAAAAGGCTTGTAGAGATATTAAAAAACACTTCGGTGTAATAGTGCTTTAGATTAATAAGAAAATGTTTCCCTAGAAGTTTACTAGAGTAGAATATATAAATACCCGTGATCTTTTGAAGTCATCAAGAGTGCTCTGAACAATGCTAAAACCTCAACAATCTTAGGAAAACATTGCCTCCCTCAAAACATTGGGTAGAGATACATAATTTTATAGAGGAGCTTATTTAAAAATTCTTATTGCATCGAACTGCAAACTGAAACCATACTCGAGGAGACATAATGCATAGTAAGAGCATTTAAGTCAGCCCGGCTGTCCTTTTACTCTGTTCCAAAGCAGCTCTGCTTTTCAGGAAGCCTATAGGACAGCTTCATCATGTTTCCAATTGCAAAGAAATAAGACCTTCAGCAAATGAATAAGGAAAAGGGACAATAACTCCAAGAAAACAAATCATATCAACAAATCAAAATCACTATCAAATAGATAGTGTCTAGTACTAAGAGTTCAAACCTCAGTCCGGACATCCTAAAAAAAAGTTTCTGTGTGTTCCCTAATAAATGGAAAAATCATTTCAAAACTGTTGTTTAGATTAAAGGAAGTCGCCGTAGTCTAGTAGGTAGTGTGTTGGCTTATTAGACGCAAAAGCCTGGGTTCGAGCCCCAGGCCAAACATCAAAACAAAATACAAAAAGTATTTTTTCGGCGACTTCCTCTCAGCAGATTCTGGCAAAAACTCTGAGAGTAAATAAAAATTGCCATGAAAAGTTTCTCAATAAATAAAAATCTGTCGTTCGGAGTCGACTTTAAACTGTAGGTCCCACCACTCATGTATAAAATTAACACACACAACATAAGTGGTGTGAGAAACTAGGGCGTTGTACAATGGGTCAATTCGACCTCCGGGTACTGTACTTGTCTTAATTGACAAGTACACGTCCTCTAACCTAACCTAACCTAACCTAAAGGTTATACTCTAGGTCTCGTTGCACTCACAGTATAGCTATCTGTGAATCCAGACAGTAATTCTGACTAAAGAATTGCAATAACTTAAGCGATTCACAATCCTGTTGACTTAAAGAACTTCGTTTTGGTGAATACTGGAGTCAATTGCTAGCCTGAAGCTAACAGGCATGTTCTGACAATCGCACGATTTGAAATCGCCTGTGATTTCAAAAACGCAAAATTTATTTCAGGGTGTTCTGAAACTCGCGCGTTTTACTTGCGATATTCGATTTTTCGAAGACGTTTATGAAAAAAATAAAACCTATATTTTAGAATTACAAATAAAAATCAAAACATCAAAATTAAAAAAATAAATAGAAAAATGCCTACAGGTTTTTTATTAAACATAATTTGTTTAAAAAAGCTGCAAACCAGAAAGGAAAAATTAAAAGGACGTGCCCTGAGGGATTATTCTAACCCATTAGACGTTCCGGAGCGGGTGAAAGCATCAAAAATGCATTTCTATCAAAAGTTTAAAATTCTATGAGTAATTGGGCACCCATGTAAGGAACTTTATTTTTGTAGAAAGGGGTATTATAGTTTAAATGTGTTAATTGTAAGTACTTCTATATGAAGGTTATTTTTAGAATTTTAAACAATCAAAGTGATTACTGTTCATGTAGATTTGTAACCCCAAATTAGGATACGAGCTGTGGAATTTGTGTGGAATTTCAAGTAACGCCAATGAATTTTACTTAGAAAAATATTCGAATGGAGACCGTGGTTACTGGTTGCTGGCCGATTCAGCATATGCCCTACAGCCGTACGTTTTAGTACGTGCGTTTAAATCACCAATTTAAGTAAACAAATAATGCAAAAATTTGCTTAAAAATAAAGCAAGTTTTTAGCTTGGTATTTTTATTTAGAAAAGTATAATATTGTTATCATTTTATCTCAAGAAGTTTTCCTTTAACATATTTCACCAGTTCACTACAATATCCTCTTCTGATTTCGAATCGTATAAATTTTTTTAGCGATTTGCGTTCGCCAGAACACCCTCTTGGCGTTTTCAAAATGAAAACGCAAAATTTAGGCGATTTGCGTTGTTCAGAACATGCCCGTAAAGCTGGATTCACCCATTGTTTCGGAACAAAATTTTTGTTCCGAAACAATTTTTTTTATATGTAGTTTGACGTTTCTCTTTTTGAGAGAGAGCGAAAGAGAGTAAGATTGCTTCGGAACAATTTTAGCTCGAATTGGTTTAATTTTAATTTTTGTTCTGAAACAATCGTACTGTGCTGCCAGATATTTTAATTTTTAAAGTAAAGTTGAACTGAGCTGCCACATCATATTGGATGTATATTTGTATGTATGTATTGTATAATAAAATACAGAGCGGTTGGTTAATCCTGTTGGTTTATATTGTTTGTTTAATTATAAAAAAACAAATAACTGTTGAATATTACTAAAAAAAACTAAATAATTAAGCCAAGAAAATAAACGAATTGCAGTCATCTGCTACTGTGCTGCCTAATTGTAAAACTAACAAGCATCGTTTACAAAAATATTTCATATGGTAGCCCTGTTTTTACAGAACAATTGTTCGAAGTGGGTGAATCGTTTCGGAACAAACTCTCAAAAAACTGAATTTGTTCCGGAACAAAAATTTTGTTCCGAAACAATGGGTGAATCCAGCTTAAGTCTCTTATTCATTCCCTTGTTATAAAGCCAACTTCAATTCACAATATCGCTTCAGATTCAACATTAAAGATCACAAATAGATGTCTATCGGAAGAGGATGTCAGGCTTTAAACTCTTCAAATTTACTATTCTTCCTTAAAAAAAAAACAAAAACAATCATGTTTTGAATGTTTTATAATTTATTTATTCATTTATTTGTTTTGTTTTGTTTCATTTTTTATTTTCTTATTAAAAATTACTGGCTCATACTTAAGTCTGCTCTACAAGAAAATCATAATAAACATAAACAAAGAAAAAAATTAAAGGAAATATGTATGTAAGCATAATAATAATTATACACACACATTTTCATTTTATCTTTTCTTTCCTTTTGCTTTTTTCTTCATTAAAACTAAATCTTAAATTTAGTTTTACTAATTTAAAAAAAAGTACTTAATACACTTAATTAATAACAATTTGCAATTAGTACTATCAAAAAAAAACAAACTAATTACAAAATATAATAGAAATAAAATTAATAGTTTTGTTTCTTTCTCTTTTCTTTTTCTTTTGATAATTTATAAGAAAAAAAATTTTCAAAGAAAAAAAATATATACGATAGAATAATAATTTTAAAAATTGCAAAGGAAAATATTGTTTGTAATAATAACATAATAAAAAATGTACTAAACAATTTAGTACTTAAAAGGAAAGAAAGAAAAAAAATAGTATGCAATTATAGTTTCTTTGTTTGTTTTGTTTTTTCATTTTTTTTTTAATATAAAGTATATATAAAATTTATAAATTTTACTTAAAGCCTTAGGAAGAAAAATAAAAAAAATAATAATTCATTTAACAAAAAAAATAAAATTAAAATAAAAAAATAATTCATTTAAATTTTCTTGATTTTAATTTGAGAATAATTATAATAATAATAATAATGTAAAGTTTTTTTTAAGATCATTAATTTACAATTTAATAATTAATTACTTTCATTTGTTTAGGTTTTTCATTTTTTTTTTCTTTTTATATCAAGTATTTCATCTTGTTTGCTTTAAACTAATCCAACATAATTTATTTTTTGTTTTTCATTTTATTTTTGTTTTTTTTTTTTTAATATAATTTAACTTAATTTGCAAGTTTTCTTTTTGTTTTCTCTTTTACATGTTTTTTTCTTTTTTTTTTTGGGGGGGGGGTTTTGTTTTAATTTAATTTAATTTTTTCTTTCCTTTTCAGGAAATTGCAAGTTTAATAACTAAGTTTTGTTTGTTTTAGTTTTTAGATATTATTTGTGTTTTTTTGTTATTGTTGTTGTATTACTTTGTATTAAATAATTAATTTATTTACTTATCTTTTGCTGTTACTAATGTATTAATTACTCATTCATATTAAATATTATTACTGTGTGTTTGAAGTTAGAAAAAGTTTTTGCAATAACAGAAAATCGTTAAAAAAACAGATTATTTCTTAAGGGTCAAAGGGGAGGGGGGGTGTTGTTTGAAGTTTTTCTTTTCTTTGTTATGAAGGAGGAAAAAAGACATTGAAATTGTTGTATTTTAAATTAAACTTTTTCATTTGTTTTGTTGTTATTGTTTGTATTTGTTTGTATTGTTGTCTTTTTGTTTCATAATAATATGCTGGGATTTGCTTTAGTTTCAACTCAAAACTAAAACTAATATGGGAGTCACTTTCATGAGGCATACATGCGACTGATATCGTGCTGGTATTTATCTTGGATATCTTTGCGTTTCAGTTTGAAGGCAGCTGTTACCAAGCCCATATCGGGTGACCAAACTTCTTTGCACAAAGTAATAGCGGCGGGTACTTCGTATTTGTGTAATTTGCCTAAAATTCAACAAAAACAATCGAGAAATATTGATTAAAATTAACAGTTTTTCGTCGTATAACTCTTGATGCTCGCTCTTACATTTTCTAGCATGTTCGGCCATTTCCTTAATAACAGCCTTTTCCATAACGGAATTAGAGCAGAGATCCTCAAATGTTTTACCCTCTAAGCCTTGACGATGAGCCAGTTCTTCCAAATGCTTGGGATTGGGCACCACCAATGCCACGGTATATTGTTTTGTGGGATCGCCGTACACGCAAATGTTTTCAATCAAGGGACAGGTCTTCAATTCCGATTCCACTTTACCCAATGAGACATATTCACCGGCCTGCAGTTTAACCAAATCCTTTTTACGATCTGTTTGGCAAAAAAAATCAAAATTTAATATTTTTATTGCAAAGAAAAAAAGGAAAAAAGAAATCTTACCAATGATTTTAAGTACGCCATCGGGATGCATTTCACCAATATCACCGGTTTTGAACCAACGTTTGCCATCCTCTTCAAAGAATTCCTCAGCGGTCTTGGAAGGTAATTTATAATAACCCATTGAAACACATTCACCACCCACAAGGACTTCGCCCTGAAGATAAAAGAAAATTAACAAATAAATAAAATGAGGCTGAAACGCAAAAAAAATAAAATTTCTTTGAAATTATAAAGTTTAGAAGGGTTTAATCCGCCTTTGAACCGGATTGGTACAATATAGCCCTAAGGAGTGAACAATACTTCTTAGTAATAAAGAGAAATTGGCTTTAAGAGAAGTATAGCGGCAATAACGTTTACAATTTCTCAATATCTAGTATCGGAGCCTCAAACTGACTTGTAGTTCTCGTCGAAACTTTGTGTGTGTGTGTGGTCTCCGTAAATGCTGGTCGAGTCTAATGTTCTTTTGTGATTATAAAGGAGCCTAATCATCCTCGTCATAGCACAGACGATGCGTACTTAGTCTCTGGATAAATGCCATACAGACACTAGGCAAAAACTTTAAAAGGCTGTCTGATTATTTGTAAGGATCCAAAGCCACGCTTAGCCATTGCTTTGTTAAAGTATGTTTTACTAGAAATTTTAGTAGAATACATACATAATTGGTCATTACAACCGTTCAGTCAGGATTATGGGCCTAGTTTCTCACACCACTTATATTGTGTGCGTTAGTTTCATACATGAGTGGCGGGACCTACAGTTTAAAGTCGACTACGAACGACAGATTTTTGAGAAACTTCTCATGGCAATTTTTTAATTTTCTCTCAGAGTTTTTGCCTGAAATCTGCTGAGAGGAAGTTGCCGAAGAAAAATTTTTCGTATTTTTGTCTTGATGTCTGGACTGGGGCTCGAACACTGGCTTTACGTCAAATAAGCCAACACACTACCTACTAGACTATGGCGACTTCATTTTAGTAGAATAACTTTCCAAAAAACTAAACGATTGTGTAAAAACCTTCTATACTGGGGATGAAATCAATTTTTAAAAGATATTGATACTGAATGCCATGAATTAAGTTCATTTCGAATGAAATCAATTGTCAAATTCAAAGGAACGTAGGCATTGTTACAATACTAATGTATGGAAATGGTTTAGATATACGTACGTGTTCTAACGATCTTTATAACTTCAATAATTAAAGCGTAAAAAATATACAGGAAACATACAAAATAGTAGCAAAATAGTAAGCCGGTATGGCTTTAATGGAAGCAATCTGAGTGACTGAGAATGCTAAATTTCCAAATGTTTTAGTGGCCCTGATGACGAAAACTATAATTGGAATATGCAATCTTCTCTGATTCCTGATCTTTAGTTTATATTTGTTACGAAATATTTTTAATAAAATTTAAAAAAAAAAAGTTACCTGAGGATAGGGTTTGTTGGTTATTCTATAGCCACCTTCTTCCCAATTAACTAAACGAACTTCAGAAACAGTTAAAGGTGCACCAACACGGCCATATTGGGTATCACGGTCTAAATTTAAAAAAAAATCAAATTATTATTGAAAGAAAAAAACTTGCATTAAATGCCAAATAATAGAAACTTACAATCCATAACCGTGGCACCGGAAGTGGTTTCAGTAAGACCATAACCTTGAATTACATCTACACATAAACAGGTCTTAATTTGTTCGTGAGTATCAGGCGATAAAGGAGCACCACCGGACATGATAAGACGTACGCGACCACCCACTAGTTTAGATACCTTTTTGAAAACCAAGCTAAAAAGTAAAAATAAAAATAAAATTATATTCGCAATTCGTTTTTCAAAAACAAAAGAACTTACTTGTCAATTAAAGGAGTTTGATAACCTCTTTGGAACCATTTAACTTTGTATTGATAGAGAAACTGGAACAAGGCTTTCTTAAAGGCTGATCCCGAATTGACTTTATCGTTTATGCCTTTAGAGATGCGATCCAATATAAGCTAAAAAACAAAACAAGGTGTGTGTGTGTGAATATAAAATTCATGTAGAATTAAAAGAAAATTCATGTACTTACTGGCACAGAAGTCATGCAGGTTGGTTTCAAGACAGTGGCATCACCTTTAGAGCCTCGCATAATCTTGCTACTGGTATCGATTAAGGTTAAGGGGGTAGAATAACCAATGGGTACACCGGTCATTAAACAAACACTTTCGGCCACCAATTCAAATACATGGGCCAATGGAAGAAAACTTTAAAAAGAAGAAACAACAGATTATAAATCTTCCTTGAATTTAAAAAAAATCCACTGTCTTATATACTTACCCTATTAAAACATCATCAGGATAGATGGGTACTACATCAACGAAACCCTTCATGGTGGCTATGCAATTCTTGTGAGACAAACAAACGCCTTTGGGTGTGCCAGTTGAACCCGAGGTGTACATAATAATGGCAATATCATCACCCTTAGGAGGAACACTTTCTATAAAGACAAAAACAAATGAAAAAATTATTAAATGAAACTATTCTTACGATTCTTATTCAACTTCTTACCAAATTTACTATCTTGACCACTGCGCACCACCTGTGTGAAGGGTAAAATCTTAACGCCTTCCTTGAAGCCATTGGTATCTGTCTTATGCAATTGATCTTCCATATAAATGATGGTATCTACCAGGGGGCATTTATCCAATATCGACTTTAATTTCGGCAACAGATCATGTGATGTAATGACAGTTGTAACCTCAGTTTCACTGATGCAATGTGCAACACCCTCATCGCCGAGTGTTGCATAGACGGTAACAATGGACATTGATTGTTTGAAACAACCATGAGCGGCTATCATCCATTCGGCACGTGTCTCAGCAAAAATAACAACATTTTTATGGGGCTGTTGGCCACATTCACGTAGACCACGACCAAATGCAGCCGCCATACGTTCGGCCTCTATAAAATTCTTCCATTTATATTCGCCCATATTGTATTTTTTGAAGACACGTCCGTTCGGCTGTAACTCATCCTCTTCGCTAAGAATTTGACGAGTGCCCAGGCAACGTTTCGATGAATGAGTTTTAGCCACATAATTGAAAACCTTTTCGAGAGTATCTATGTTGTCCTGCAACATTTTGATATGTACCTCTCTAGGTGGTTCAGTTGTGCGATAAGTTAAAGCCGACTCATCATTGCTAACAATTTTTGCCTGTAACACAGAGAATAACAACAACAAAAACATAAAAAAATTTCAATTTAAAAAAATGATTTTCTTTCGATTTAACAATACAAAAAAAATAAAGGAAATAACACCACAAAGAAGTTAAAAAATCCATTAACTAATGCCAACTAATGGTGTTTTAATATGTAACTTTAAAAGCAAAGGAAAAAAAGAATTAAATTTTTGTTTCATATTGTATTCGTATAGGAAAACTTGTAAAGGTGTCTTGTTGTTGTCTTAATTTTTACATTTTTTTCTTTTCTTTTTCTGTACAAGGGATTCTGTCACCGTTTTTGGTTTTGGGATTTTCTTTAATTTCAATACCCCTTCACAATTATTTGCAAAAAAAAAAAAAATAGAAAAATATATAATAAAAGTTGTGTGCTTTTTTTAAACAATTTCTTATAGGTTTGTATATGTATGTAATAATATTAGCCAACACCTTGTTAGTTTCCGCCTTTTAAGGAAAAAACAAGAAGTAGTAGAATAAAAACAAATAACAACAAAGAAAAGAGAAATTAAATAAAAAAAATTGTAAGTAAAACAATAACAATTTGTCAATTAATTATATAAAATGAACAAAACCTCTATATCATCCGCAGAATATTTGGTTTTTTCCTCTTTTAAAGCCTTAACGGGTAAAGCCTGTTTAAATATTCAAACAAACAAACAAACAAAAAAATATCACAACATATTTAAAGAGAGAAAAAGAATTTCAGTTTTTTTTAGAAAGATTTTCATGTTTAATTTTAATAAAAATTTATACTAAGGTTTGTAAGATAAAATTAAGGTCTACTTGAAGTTGTAAAATTACTGGGTATTAGAAAGAGAAAACAAAAATCCAGCCTTAAATATTAAACAAAATTCTAACAAAGTTGTAAAAATATTTGAAATATTTCACAGCAATACACAACACATAACATAATTGATCATTGCAACCCACCCTTCAGCCAGGATTACGACCTAGCTTCTCAGACCACTTATGTTGTGTGCGTTAATTTCATACATAAGTGGAGGGACCGGACCTACAGTTTAAAGCCGATTCCGAACGACAAATTTATCGATCCTCCACCATGTTTGACTGTCTTTTTTGTATATTTTGGGTTAAATTACAGGGGAATAAAACTGGAATAATGTACTGTGGTCAGGCGAAACAAAGGTTAATTTGTTTGATTCGGACGGAAAATCGTTCGTACGTCGTCCTGTAAATACAGAATTTAACCCAAAAAAGACAATCAAACATGATGGAGGGTCGATAATGCTATGGGGGTGTTTTTCGGCATCTGGCGATGGCCCTATTGTTTGAATTCAGGGAAAAATGTGTACAGCTGACTACATAGATTTTCTGTAGAATAAAATGCTTCCATTTGCCGAGAACGAAATGCCTCTTAAATGGGAATTTATGCAAGACAATGATCCGAAGCATTCCGCTAGAAGCGTCAAATTGTGGTTTCAAACAGAATGAGGTGCCTGTAATGGAGTGACCGGACTTAAACCCCATTGAACACCTCTGGGGAGTCCTAAAAAATAAAATCGCCAATTTAAATCAAAAAAATAAACAGCAATTGTGGGAAAAAATTTAGGGGACATGGTATTCAATTCCCCCTGACGTCTGTGCGAATCTTGTGGTATCTTTGAATCGTCGCTGTCAGTAGGTAATAAAAATGAAAGGTGCTTCAACCAAATATTGAAATAATATCTGGAAATGATGGTAATGTTTAACAAAATATACATATTTTTAGCATAACATAAAGTGTCCCTATTATTTTTTCCAGGCCTTTTTCGAATAAATTATATTTACTTTAAGAATTTGGCAGACAACTAGTCATTTATTTTTATTTTATTAGTTAAACTATTTGAATACCTTTAATATAATGTATATACTTTGTGATATTTATGGAAAAGTAAATAAAAATATAAGAATATAATGAAAAATTTAAGTGTCCCTAATATTTTTTCCAACACTGTATATTATTATTATATAGACTCTAATCATGGGCAATCATTATAGCCAGATATAGGCAAAATTGATGTTTCATTACATGTACAGGTCAAAGGAATTATCTTGACTGTGCCGCCCTCATGCTCAGAGGACAGTGAACGAACTTTCATTCTAAACGCAATAAATAAACCATCAAGTAAGTGGATTTCTCTGCTCAACATCTCGTTAAGTAATGATCGGCACTGTGTTCGACCAAAGACTATCCGTAAGAATCTAAATATACAGTTGTGTTCATAAAAATAGGAGTGAGCCCATGGAAAAACAAAAGCTTAATTTTTAACAAAAAAAAATATGGTTTAATTCAATTTTTTGGTGTAATGTAATGTTGATTCAACACTAAATTATTTAAGTTATTCATTAATTAAATAAAGCTTTCAACAAGTAAGTAACAGGAAGTTTAAAAAAATATCTTAAAAAGTGCTGTTCAAAATAATAGGAGTATTTCAGTTTTCATAACGATTTACTATTAAAAAAGTTAAAAATGCTTATGACTATAATCAGAAACTTTAAATACGATTAGTATTTGGTAGAATAGCCTATACTTTTTATTATAGCAGCACATCTACGAGGCATGGAGTCAACTAAATCCTGGCATCGTTTTAGTGGAACTTTATTCCATCCATCTTGCACTACAGACCACAACTCAGCTGCATTTGACGGTTTTCGCTCGGCAACATATTTTTTAACATCCCTCATAGATGTTCTATGGGATTAAGGTCAGCAGACTGAGCTGGCCACGCCATAACCTTTACCCCATTAACCCGAAACCACTCATTTGCCAATTTACTGGTGTGTTTTGGGTCATTGTCTTGTTGGAAGATCCATTTTAGAGGCGTGGAATATGGCAACATCACTTCTCTCAAAATGCCGACATAGACGTTCCTATCCATTATGTCTCTAATTCGATGTATTGAGCCTAAACCATTATATGCAAAGCTTCCCCATATCATTAGTTTTGCACCACCATCTTTAACTGTCTTTTGTGTATACAGAGCTTTATATTTTGGTGTTGGGCGGACGTCTAACATACTGTCTAGACCCAGTGCCACCAAATAAAACAATTTTGCTTTCGTCGGTTCACAATAGGTTTCTCCATTTTTCTTTCGGATATTTGATATGTTCTTGGGCAAACTTTAAGCGTGCTGCTGCCTGTTTTATATGTCAACAATGGCACCTTTTGTGAACTTCTTGCGAATAAATTGTTGTCCATCAGACGCCTACGAATAGTAGGGACACTTACAGCAAGATTCAGATCCTTTTGAATTTTTTTTGAAGACACTGAAGGATTTATTTTGCTGTATCGCACAATACTGCGGTCATCGACAGTAAATGTTTTGGCCTTGCGCCCACGCGTTTCGGTCTTTTTTTATATTTTAATGCATTTTTGATCATTTGATCGGAGTAACTTAAGATTTCCTTAGTCTCTTTGTAAGTTTTGCCTTTTTTCGAAGATTTTTAATTAGTTTTCTCTTTTCTTCAGTACAGTGCTTTTCTCGTCACACTATTACAAAAATTTATGTGAATCACTGTAGAAAAAGTTTTAATTACATTTTTCCGTACTTATTTTTCTCTTTTTTCTTTAAATTATATGCTGTTATATTTTTATTTTTAAAAAAACACTCACAGTCCTATTTTTTTGATCAACTGAATTCAAGGGCAAACACAGAAATGAATCAATTTCATTGTCAATATTAAAGTTATTACGAGATTCTTTTTTGTATTTTATTTCTTACATATCGTAGTAACTACCATTAAAATATATCATGTTTTGCAAATTGGTAGAATAAAAATTTTAACTTTGAAAATATTACATGGTAGCACTCCTATTATTTTGAACACAGCTGTATGTGCAAAAGAATAAAAATTATACGGTTAGCTTATTTAAACGCTTAATTATAACAGAACGGTGAAGAAAGCAATGGAAACTTTCGAAAGACAATAAATTGTGCAGTAATACAGTCCATTCTCCCTTTCCTACTTTCTCTCCCTTTTCCTATCCCTTCTATTATCCTTCCATTTTAAGGACGTCCTGTACAATGTCTCAATTCGACCTCCGGGTACAGTACTTGTCTCAATTGACAAGTACACGTCCTCTAACCTAAACCTAAACCTAATACAGTCCATTGCTGCCATCAACATCGATGTCACATTAAAAAATAAATCTGTGGCCGTCCAAAAATTAATATCTTCCACAACAAAACCATCATTTTGTTACAAATTACTTTCAAGCCTTTCATAATATTTTAGGCTTTGTCCACAATACCTTTTTAAGTAAGATAGAGAGTGATATTTAGTTGTTTCTTTACATTTACAACAACTCTTGTGATATTTAGTTGTTTATTTACATTCACAAACTACTCTTGTTTGTTAGGCTTTAAACTTTTTGTCCAAATTCTAAAAAAAAAATCGCATGATTCACGCCATATTTTCTTTAAATTATTTTAACATAATAATCATAAGAAAAAAAGTAAGTGTTCGTGTTCCTAATAAAACACACCATCATCATCTTATCTTAAAGCATACGACATGTGCTCCAGTTTTTTTTTAAGAATTTTAACAAATGAAACATATTGATAACAAGTAGTTGAGCAAGTAAATCGCAATCTTTAAATAAAATGCAATTGATAAGTGTGCTGGAGTGTTATCGATGGAAAGCACAAAAGGTGTCACAATACTCACACCACACGCATATGTACATATTTTATAGGCCTTGAGAAAATCGGATTGACTGACGGAAATTTTACCAAAAAAAATGGATTTTTAAAAAAGATTTCTTTGATCTTTGCCCTCAAAACTAATACCCAGCATATTTACAACTTTGATTTCAAATTTATCGATCAAATCGATAAATTATCAATAATGGTCTTAATTAATAATTAAGAGTACGATACCTTAAAACACAGTGTATGTGTTTGTGTAAGTATTTCCACTAAAAAAAAAACTATTTTTATGGTGTAATAAAACTATTTAGTTTTTGTTCTTTTTTTGTTTTAATATAATCGAAGAAAATAATAAAATAAGTTTTTAAACTGAGAAGCAAGTGAGAGAAGAGTATTGGATCTTAAAAGTAAAATTATTTGTTTTTTTTTCTTTTAACTTTTAAAAAATCAACGCAAAAACAACAGAGATAAGAATGCATGGAAAAATTATGACAATAAAATGGGAAAAAATGTCACCTTGTTGTATTGTAAAATGAAATATAAATAAATAGAAAAAAATGTAAAATATATACGAGGAGCGGTTTAAAAGCAAGAAATTTGCATAAGTATTCTTATAGACAATAAGAACATACTAGGCATCGAGGATTTGGTTTCACAAAAGCACTTCTTTCCTTTCCTTTTATGAAATTGTTACGATCAGTGTAACAAAATTCTTATGTAATAGGATAAGAACAAAAACTATGTAAAGATAGGCTAAATTAGGTACTTGGCTAAGTTTGTAATATTCGTACGTTTGCCTAATTTTGTATATAGTATGTCCGACTAGGCAGGGAGTAATTCTTACTGGCATCTATGAACGTCTTGGAGGTCATCAGGAATTGGAGGCAGGTAAAGGATAACATTTTAACATAAAATGTAAAGAAATTTTAATTTAATCCAAGCCTTCTGGTATTTAAGGTAATATAGTGTATCAGAAACTTTGAAATTCGGCTTCAGTATTCATATTTTCTTTTGTTATCATATCTTGGAGACTAAAGGAAAATGTCGGGCCATAATTTGGCTTCTAAAAGTTATTTGGCTACTCAAACAATACATACATACATACATAATTGGCCATTACAACCCTTCAGTCAGGATTACGGCCTAGCTTCTCACACCATTCATGTTGTGTGCGTTAATTTTATAGGTGAGTGGCGGTACCTACAGTTCGACTCCGAGCGACAGATTTTTGAGCAACTTTTTCATGGCAGGTTTATTTACTCTCAGAATTTTTGCCAAAAATCAGCTGAGAGGAAGTCGCCGGAGAAATATTACTTTGTATATTTCGTTTTGATGTCTAACCTAGGATACGAACCCGGGGTTTTCTTCTAATAAGCCAACACCCTACCTACTAGACTACGGCGACTTCGTATTTTGTACCATAAACTTAGAAATTCGGGTCCAGTATACATATTTTCTTTTGTTATCATATCTTGGAAACTAAAGGAAAATGTCGGGCCATAATTTGGCTTCTAAAAGTTATTTGGCTACACAAAAAACGGCCAATTTTTATTTAACAATTTCAAAAACATTTTTTGTTTTTTGTAAAAATCGAAGGCCAAATGAAATGTTCTAATTACAAACAATTTTTCGTTTTAAAATGTCCAAAACTTATCTGGGCTTTTAAGAAAACTTTCACGATATTATCTGGGAAACTAACCCCACATATGAGATGTAAAAAAATTAATTCAAAGGTCCTTATAATCTCGTGAAATTTCTTTATAAATAAAAAAAAATTACTTTACAGTTGACACCCTCGTGACTCAATGATACAAATTAAAATTTTGAAAATAAAAAAAAAAATAAAAATAACAAGCCATGAAATGATTTTTTGTTATGACTTCTAAATGAAAATAATTAAAGTAAACTCTAGTTTTTCGTTTACAAAACTGAAAACGTGATACTAACCTTAACACGTTTGGCCTCTTGTCTTCGTTTCCATGGTCTTTGTAATACCAAATAGACGGGTAAAGTGATTATATCACAGAAAAATGCAATGGCCTTAATGGCACCAATAGCGCCCTGTATCCAGAAGCTTTCCATTCTAAAAATGTCAAAGTAAGAGAAAACAAAAATTAATTAAATTTCAAAATTATTACACACATAAAATAAAATTAGACAATAAATAAAAATGTAAAATAAATTACAATAGAGACATTGTTGTAATAACCAGTTATAAGAAAGAAAAAACACCATTTTATATGATTTAATATTAAATTAAACTCTCTATTATTTACGGTTAAAAAAAATTTGAAAAAAATTTGAAAAATAAATAAATTCTTTAACAGTCACCTGTTGTTTAAACCCTTAACAAAACACTACTAAAAATAACTGTTTTAAATTATTTTTTAAATCGGTTAAAAATATTTTACACATCTAATCTAAATTACTCATTCATTATTCAATAACGAATAAATTAAAGAGAGCGAGAGGGAGAGAGTTAATATTATTAAGATTTTAGAACAAAAAATAAATTCAAATAAAGGGAGAGAGAGCGCGTACAAGATAACAATTTTAATTTCGTTGTTGTAAAATAATCGTCATTATAAAACTAAAATAAAAAAGTATTTCTAATCAGTTATTAACGTAGTAAAACTTAACACGAAATAAAATATCTACGGCAGATTTTTTTTTATCGCAAAACATTTTAATTTTTTTATTATTATTGGAAAATTGTTGTAATTTTTTTTGTATTTAAATCTTGTATGCAGTAAAAGTGTTTTTTTATTTATTTAATAAGTAAGACATGCTATTAAAAAGACAAAAGAAAAAATGGGAAAATTGAGGGGAAACATTACATGTCCCCCTAATTCCGTGATTTACAATCTCTATACAGTTTCATTGTAAAGTTTAAATTGTATTTAATATTGTCATGTTATAGTAAACAAGTATAATAGAAGGTGTAATACAATGAAATCCATTTTTGACATTCGAAAAATCTTCACGAATCGTCCAAAATTGGTTGAAACTAGAGGTGCAGGCATATTCTCGGACTGGGAAGTTTTACGGCTGGGAAATATAGACAGGAGAATGTTAGGACACGAGACTCAAACATTACGACTTATAGGATCTCAAACATTCATATTACATGGATACAGAACATACTAGCATTTCGGGAAACTGCAGACCAGATGAATTGTCTGAATATGTTGTCAGGATATGTTGAGTTTTCTACTTTGGTTACTCCATTGAGAACCTACAAGCTCATAACTGTTTCTGTACTGTTGTAACTGAACGTTTTTTGAGTAACCACGTAACTCTTGGGTGCCAAATAATGGCGCAACATTTTCCTTTAGTTTCCAAGATATGATAACAAAAGAAAATATGTATACTGGACTCGAATTTCATAGTTTATGGTACAAAATACGAAGTCGCCGTAGTCTAGTAGGTAGTTTGTTGGCTTATTAGACGTAAGACCACGGTTCAAACCCCAGGTCAGGTATCAAAACGAAAATATGAAAATTATTTCTTCGGTGGCCTCCTCTCAGCAGATTTCTGGCAAAAACTCTGAGAGTAAATAAAATTGCCATGAAATGTTTCTCAAAAAATCTGTCGTTCGGAGTCGACTTTAAAGTGTAGCTGCCGACACTCATGTATAAAACTAATGGACACAACATAAGTGGTGTGAGAAGCTAGGTCGTAATCCTGACTGAAGGATTGTAGTGACCAATTATGTATGTATGTATGAAGTCTGGAGGCTGGGAAATATAGACAGGATAATGTTAGGCAGGCGAAACATAGTGACATTCCGGAAAACTACAGACCGGATGAATTGCCAGGATATGGAAAGTTCTCTACTTTGGGAAACCCATTTGAGAATCTACAAGCTCAGAACTGATAGAGTCATGTGAATAGCTTTGCATACACGCCAAATAATACAGCAAATTTTGTCAAGGCTAGCTAGAGGGTGCATGGAAAGTCTGCTCAAAATCCGGAAATTGCATTCTGGGTATTCATACGAGATGCATTGATCTTGGCCATATGGCCAATGACTTCTGCTGTAAGGGCAAGGCAGAAGAGGCGACTGGTCTTCACCTCTTAAGTATACAACCAGAGTTATGTCTTAGGAGAATTAAGGATAAGGGTTTCTATGCAGTCGATCTCGCTAATATGGTAAGAATGGACATTACAAGTCTAAATGGCTTCATAAAAAACTCCGAAGAACACTAGTGTTAGGTGAAGTAAAAGACCATGGTATCGCGATGGGCCGCACCTGGCTAAGTCCGAAGGTCCAAACTACATATCTAATAGACGGGGGAAACAATAATATGTATAGATTCCAAAAAAGGAAGCCAATAATTTTGTCACAGAAAAATTCCACTCCTTATTAGTGTTGTTTTCCTGGGGATCTACACGCAGTTACTAAATTATACGTACGGTTAAAAAATTGCCGAAATTTTTTAACTTACGCCGTTCTCGTTGAAAATCTTTATAGTTTCCTTGATGTTAAGACGGTCTTTTGCATTGGTTAAAAAATTTCTGAAATTGAACTGAATTGTAGCCCTACACAGGCCCACATAGGTATGCATCCGATTTACAAATTTCACAAATTTCTTAACCAATGCAAAAGACCGTCTTAAAATCGAAGAAATATGTATGTCAGACAATTATAAATATTTTCAAAAAAAAAAAAACGGGTTGATTAAAAAATTTCTGAAATTTGTTATCCGTATGTATACTTTTGTGGCTATGTGTACGTTACTCGAACATCATCGACGCTATAAACTACCTTTTGAACATGATATCATGTATGTCGCGTATCTCTCTAGGATTATTCGAAGGCTTTCTTTATTTGGATCACAAGGCATAGGAAACTGTTGTACGGGTGTGTATTAAGAAATTCACAACTGAAAGCCCGCGCATATGGGGTGGGGGTCCCCATGACCACGATTAGGTTAATAATTAGGAATAGCACTTTCTGGGTAAAAAATAATCTTAACAAAACAGTTCATTTTTCTCTCGACTGAATATACATATATTACGTGCTCACTGTCATGCAGAAATTGCTACTTAGGGGAGTCCCGTACATCTCTTACGTAACTATCCGAAATTTGAATTAAGGGACATTGTGCGAGAATCTAGGTGGCTTTTATTAAATGAATCGATGTAATTAAATCGAATATGGTAGCACAATAGGCCTAATAGCTTAGCATAAATGAAAACCTCACGTGATTATGTGTGGTAACACCCCATAACCTTACCTAACTTAATCATTTTTTAATATCAAGCCTTCTTCAATTACATAAAGAAACAAAAGATTTCGTTTTATTACACCGTATACTACTAAACACTGTCACGCGTTAACAGCCATAATAAAAGGCTGTGGAATGAACTTTGTACGCAATGATTTTAATTGTTTTCATGTGCTTTTCTATTTATTAATTGTAATATTGTTTGTTTTTTTAATTGTAATAAAATAAAGAAAGAGACATGCAATATTGAAATACACTTTGAGATTTACAACTTAAGACTTTTAACTATTAAAACTTTTAGTTCAATGATTATAAAAGAAATTTAAAAAAAAATTATAAATAAAAATTAAAAATAATTCCAACCGAAAAAACAAAAATTCAAATTCATTTGCTGTTGATAATGTTCATTACTTGTGGTGTGTCTTTTTATATGTAGGACCCCCAGTTAAAGGTTTATTATCTTTAAAAAAAAATTAAAAAGAAGAAAAACAAATAAGAAACAAAAAAGAAATGTGAAATGCCAAGAGTTCTTTATGATTGTTAATAAAATTTATTTCCTTTCCTGTTCTTTTTTTTTTTTTTTCTTTGGTTGCTATCAAAAAATGACTTTCCCCCCATTAAGATTTTGAATATTTTTTGTTTAAAAAAAAAAACCTGATAAGAACTCTGAGATTTTGTTTTATTTCTGACAGAAAGAAAAAGATAATTTGTCATGTATGTTTATTTGAGTAAATATTTATAATTTTTCATTAAACACAACACTTGTTTAAATTTTTATTTTAAACATACGATCATTTAACGATCTCATGTCTGCATTATTGACTAGTTTAAGTATTAAAGTTTAAATTTCATTTCTAATTGGGAAATTTTTTTCCAAGTACTACTACACTACTATGTTATCTCACACTGTTGTTATCTCATATTTAAAAACAATCGTCGTCATAAATTGAAGATATTTTTCTAGTTAATTTACCATTAAACATAATTAAAACAAAAAGAAAAAAAAAACTTAAAATGAACTTTGGACTTGGGACTCGTGCTACTCATAAGAAATCCAAAAAAAAATCAATTGTAAGAAATAAAATTAAAATTTTAAATAAAAACAAATTTAGATGTGATGTTATCACCGCACGAAATCATGCTGATGACATGTTTGTTTAAAAACAACAAGACTTTGAGCAACAACACAAAAATTAAAGGAATTGTAATTAAATAGTGTTGTTGACATAAACTCACTCTCGTTTTCTTCTTTTTTTTCAATTACAATTTTATAATATTCTCACATGTTATCGTATATGGTTTGCATTAATTTATAACAAAATTAGTATTTCCCAGGACGAGTTACAGTCACCACTTGCACGAATTACAGCCACCACTGCTATGAACCCGGACAGTGGGGCAGCTTTCTAATGGAACATTAGGACATTAGGATTTTGGATTTTGGATTCCTACGGAGACAGTTGTAGTGATATTGATTAAATGACACGCAGTGTATGAACTTCGGTCTATGGTTCACCATTATACGACTCTAGAAGAAGTCTTTAAACAATAGATACTTCGTATGAAGTTAGACGGCTGGTTAGCTGTTGATTTAGTAACCAAGTTTGTACTAGAATTTCGGTCTTACAGGCCAACATTACTCGACCGGCGTTAAAATATAGAAACTTGATTAGTTGCCCGACAATCTAAATAATAGGTATACAAGGAGATATGTTTCAATCTGAGGCTGAGATAGAGCGTTTTTCAGGTCGAGGCGTGTGTTATGCATGGAACTGTAAATTAGCCAAGATAAAGGGTGTTTTTTATAGAGGTATAGAACTTTAAGTTGGCATTACTTTTCAAGATGGCGACCGATTTCGCACCACGTTTACTCTTATTGATAACTCGCATCCCCAGAGACGCTGTACGGTGCGTACAGAAGAAGCTATTGCTGCTGTAGAGCGTAGCATTGAGGAAGACCCGAATGAGTCCATCCGCCATCGAGCACAGGAATTGGATCTGTGTCCATCCACTTTATGGAAGATTTTGCGGAAGGATCTTGGTTTGGTTTGCGTGCTTACAAAATCCAACTCGTGCAAGAATTGAAGCCAAACGATCATCAAGCAAGGCGTAGATTCGTCGAATGGGCCCAAAACGAGATTACCGTTGTTCCTGATTTTCATAAGCGAATTTTATTTAGCGATGAAGCGCACTTCTGGTTGAATGGCTACGTCAGCAAACAAAACTGTCGCATTTGGAGTGAAGGTAATCCTCAAGTGTATGTGGAAACACCGTTACATCCAGAAAAACTGACTGTTTGGTGCGCTTTATGGGCTGGTGGAATCATTGGTCCGTACTTTTTCAAAAACGATGGTGGCCAGAACGTTACAGTCAATGGTGATCGGTATAGAGCCATGATTACTAACTTTTTCATTCCTGAATTGAATAACTATGATGTCCAGGAGATGTGGTTTCAACAAGACGGCGCAACATGTCACACAGCTCATGCCACAATAGATTTATTGAAAGACACGTTTGGTGACCGAACACGTTTTGGATCTGTGAATTGGCCTCCAAGATCTTGTGATTTAACACCGCTAGACTACTTTCTGTGGGGCTATGTAAAGTCATTGGTCTATGCGGTAAAGCCACAAACGCTTGACCATTTGGAAGACAACATTCACCGTATTATTTCCGATATACGGCCACAAATGTTGGAAAAAGTCATCGAAAATTTGACGTCCAGATTGGACTACATCCGCGCGAGCCGTGGCGGTCATATGCCAGAAATCATATTTAAAATGTAATGCCACAAGATTATCTTTCAGATAAATAAAATTCAGGTCAATCGAATAATCCATCGTTGTTTTATTGCAACTTAAAGTTCTATACCTCTATAAAAAAACACCCTTTATAATCGGTTATGTAAGTCTCCGTGGTCTAGTAGGTAGTGTGTTGGTTTATTAGACGAAAAGCCAGGGTTCAAGCCCCAGGCCAGACTTCCTCTCAGCAGATTTCTGGAAAAACTCTAAGAGTAAATAAAATTGAAAATGATGAAAAGTTTCTCAAATATCTGTCGCCAATCATGTATAAAATTAACACACACAACAAAGGTGGTGTGAGAAACTAGGTCGTAATCCTGACTGAAGGGTTGTAATGACCAATTATGTATGTATAATCGGTTATGTGAACTAGATATTCGCAGTCTTTCAGATTATTAGATAGTAGCAATAAGGGCCTTGAAGGGAACCTATACTAAACCGAACCGAATGGGAGTATTCCGGCTATTGACGACCTCATAATAGCGGGCATAAATAGCCTATTTTAAGGTTAGATCACTTAGAGCCACTTTTTGAATGCAAGTTTAAACTCGAGACTAAGTTAATTGAGTTTTCATTTTTTGAGTGGGAGTTTAACTGCAGATTAACCTTGTAGAGCTGCCGTACTTATAAGCAAAATTGCAAAATTTTTTTTCGTTTATTTTGTTGAGTTTACTACTTTTTTGGAAAGTGTTTCACAACAATTTGCTTTTGTATATAACAAAAACAAACAAACAAAAGCTGAATACTATTGATCTTTATGTAAAAAAATTATTTTCTTAAAATAATAAATAAATTATTCAGGTTTCCCTCACTGGTAACTGCTTAACCGTAAGGTTAAACTCAAGATTAAGTAATCTCAAAAACTGAAAACGAAGTTTAACTGGAGATTAACTTAATCTCGAGTTTAAACTTGCATTCAAAAAATGGCCCTTAGTCGGTAATCCATTTACTCACGCGTTTATAACTATATGGGAGACATAAATCAGCTGAGTACTGTTTCATAGGGAAGTGTTCGAGAAGGATGGTCTACAGGGCTCGTACATTAAATAATGACGTATAAAAAAAACTAACAGTTAGCGCCGAAAATTACAAGAACCTCTACTGTCGAAAGCGTTGTTTCGCATTTTAATAATGAATTTTCTGGAGTTCGTGTTTCGTCTGTACATATATTTTAAATAGAGCATGTAAACTAATTTTTATTACAAGTACGTTAATTTCAAACACTAACAACTTTCCAAGGGAAATTTGAAATACTTTTTTTCGTTTGTTTTAATGTTGATAGAATGATCTCTGCTGTTCAATGATTGATTTCAATAACAGATGTGAGTATAATTATTGTCGTATACATTGCAGCAAAATGTAAGATCGTAAGAAAGCTTTTTAAACGAAGCGTTTAATTACAGCTAATAAAGGCGCGAGTGTTTATGGTTTAGCCTTGCACCTGTGATGTAAAATTAAGAAAATAAATTGTTTTTTTTTTTGTTTAATGGATTTAATAAAAATGTGTACAATACGTAAATGATATTTTTATAAACAGAAAATATGTATTAACATTAATTAAGCTTGCAATATTGCATGTAAGGAACGAGTAGCGTGTATTAGCGTGTTACCTAAACCAAAAACTAAACTACAAAACATTTAATTAAGTACACGATAACAATAAAAATAAATAAAAAATAAAATTAATGTATTAGAGAGAGAGAGAGAGAGGGAGAGACATTTAAAGCAAATGTACATACAGACACATAAATTAAAATTTTAAATACTTACTGTGCATCATCTTCGATAAACATTTTGATTGCAATGAACGTTTAAATAAAACTGGGTTTATTATGTGTAACTGGTTCCAATTGATTTATAGAGCTCTATTCAACTCTTAGAGTTCTCTTAACAGCTTTGCTTGTAGTGGGGGCTTTTAGCTCTCTTAGTTTAGTGAAAACTATTATTCTCTTCAATGATAATTTCTGCTCTGTTGCTCTTTTGTGTATAGTACAGTATACCTTTAGGCTTCTTTTAATTACTTTTGAGTATGTGTTTGTGATTTTAGAGCAGCACTGGGGCAAACTAGCTGGGTTAATAATTTCAAATGATGTGGTGGATTCCTTACGTATATTCTACAATACTTTACAATGATGATTGATATTTGATCCTTTTTTTTTGTGGGTTTATTCAAAATGAGCCTTATTTAATGAGAGTGTGTGATAAATTTTGTTTTTTTTTTTTTGGTTGTTGTGTCTGGAGCTGTTCAGGAGCTGTTCCTTAGCCTATAGATTTATAGAGAAAAAAAAAAGAAAACAAACAAAATAATACACGTATACAATATGTAATAATGCAAATACAAAATGTTTGAAATGTGTGATTTTTTAGCGATTTAGATAGACAGTGTAATTAAAAAAAGTAAATAAAAAATAAAACAAATGAAAGTGAAATTTAAGTAACAGAAAAACAGGAAAGAAAAATGTTTTATAATACAGAAAATGATTTTGTAACATTTTATTTAAAAAAATGATTAATTAATAACGATTTGGAAAAAAAAACTATTTAAGCAAGAGATGTAATGATGGTTTAAATGAATTAAAAAAGCATTTAAGCAATGAAAAAGGTGTACAAATTTTCAATTTTAAAATTTTTACAAAGGAAAGCTATTTAAAATATCTAATTTTAGAGAGGAAAGAAATAGTATTTAAATTTAATATAAGGAAAGGCACACTTCAGTAGGTAATACTAGCTGGTTTCGGCCTAGACAGTCTTTATTATAAAGGTAGAAGCATTTTTTCGGCTATCTAATATGCACTCGTACATACATTATTGGCCATTACAACCCTTTAGTCATTATTAAGGCACCAATCATCTTGTTTTCGCCATTTTCGTCAAATATTGGAGTAATCTACAGTTTCAACCTCGACTTTGAACGATAGATTTAAGTATCTCTTCCCTGAGAGAGAAGGTTCTTGAAGAAGAAAGAAGGTTTTCTTTTCATATGCTTTTTTTAAAGACGGCAGATCTGAGGTTTAAACCCTCTGCGCTGTACACTAGCCACTATAACTCGGCAACCTACATACAGCTGCGTTCAAAATAATAGGAGTGCTACCATGTAACATTTTCAAAGTTAAAATTTTTTATTGTACCAATTTGCAAAACATGATATATTCGAATGGTAGTTACTACGCTATGTAAGAAATAAAATACAAAAAAAGAATCTCGTAATAACTTTAATATTGACAATGAAATTGATTCATTTCTGTGCTTGCCCTTGACTTCAGTTGATCAAAAAAAAAAATAGGAGTGCGAGTGTTCTTTTAAAAATAAAAATATAACAGCATATAATTTAAAAAAAATTTAAACAATAAGTACGGAAAAATGTAGTTAAAACTTTTTCTACAGTGATTAACATAAATGTTTGTAATAGTGGGACGAGGAAAGCATTGTACTGAAGAAAAGAGAGAACTAATTAAAAATCTTCGAAAAAAGGCAAAACTTCTAAAGAAATTGAGGAAACCTTAAGTTACTCCGATCAAATGATCACAAATGCATTAAAATATAAAAAAAGCGCGAAACGCGTGGGCGCAAGGCAAAACATCTACTGTCGATGACCGCTGAATTGTGCGATACAGCAAAATAAATCCTTCAGAGTCTTAAAAAAAATTCAAAAGGATCTGAATCTTGCCGTAAGTGTCCCTACTATTCGTAGGCGTCTGATGGACAACAATTTATTCGCAAGAAGTCCACAAAAGGTGCCATTGTTGAGATACAAAACAGGCAGCAGCACGCTTAAAGTTTGCCCAAGAACATATCAAATATCCGAAAGAAAAATGGAGAAACCTATTGTGAACCGACGAAAGCAAAATTGTTTTATTTGGTGGCACTGGGTCTAGACAGTATGTTAGACGTCCGCCCAACACCAAATATAAATCTCAGTATACACAAAAGACAGTTAAAGATGGTGGTGCAAAACTAATGATATGGGGAAGCTTTGCATATAATGGTTTAGGCCCAATACATCGCATTTTGAGAGAAGTGATGTTGCCATATTCCACGCCTCTAAAATGGATCTTCCAACAAGACAATGACCCAAAACACACCAGTAAATTGGCAAATGAGTGGTTTCGGGTTAATGGGGTAAAGGTTATGGCGTGGCCAGCTCAGTCTCCTGACCTTAATCCCATAGAACATCTATGAGGGATGTTAAAAAATATGAGCTTTTCATATGATGGTTTAGGCCCAATACATCGCATTTTGAGAGAAGTGATGTTGCCATATTCCACGCCTCTAAAATGGATCTTCCAACAAGACAATGACCCAAAAAACACCAGTAAATTGGCAAATGAGTGGTTTCGGGTTAATGGGGTAAAGGTTATGGCGTGGCCAGCTCAGTCTCCTGACCTTAATCCCATAGAACATCTATGAGGGATGTTAAAAAATATGAGCTTTTCATATGATGGTTTAGGCCCAATACATCGCATTTTGAGAGAAGTGATGTTGCCATATTCCACGCCTCTAAAATGGATCTTCCAACAAGACAATGACCCAAAAAACACCAGTAAATTGGCAAATGAGTGGTTTCGGGTTAATGGGGTAAAGGTTATGGCGTGGCCAGCTCAGTCTCCTGACCTTAATCCCATAGAACATCTATGAGGGATGTTAAAAAATATGTTGCCGAGCGAAAACCGTCAAATGCAACTGAGTTGTGGTCTGTAGTGCAAGATAGGTGGAATAAAATTCCACTAAAACGATGCCAGGATTTAGTTGACTCCATGCCTCGTAGATGTGGTCTGTAATAAAAAGTAAAGGCTATTCTACCAAATACTAATCGTATTTAAAGTTTCCGATTGTAGTCATAAGCATTTTTAACTTTTTTAATAGAAAATCGTTATGAAACCTGAAATACGCCTTTTATTTTGAACAGCACTTTTTAAGATATTTTTTTTAAACTTCCTGTTACTTGTTATTTAATTAATGAAGAACTTAAATAATTTAGTATTGAATCAACATTACATTACACAAAAAAATGGAATTAAACCATGTTTTTTTTTGTTGAAAATTAAGCTTTTGTTTTTCAATGGGTTCACTCCTATTTTTATGAACGCAACTGTATATATTCAAGATACTATTTTCCTTTTAGCTAAGCCGAAGTTTAATAACTTTTCTGTTCCACTGTAATCGTTTTCCTTTCCTTTAAACCTGACCTTGTTACGAGTTTTTTCTTCCAGGGCCAGCCATTAAATGTAGATTAAATTGAAACGCAACTGAAATACAATATGGTATGGAAAAATAGTTCAAACAATGAAAATAAAAAATTATATTTTTAACTTTCATAGTGACGATTACTAGTGGTGCCATATTAATGGCTTTATCAGTTGAAATAAAGACAAAAACCAGCAGACATACAATATACCATATAGTCAAAGCGCGCGCAGAAGGGAGAGAGACAGCTTATCAGAACCGTCATAAATATGATTGTATTGTGATTTATTTTTGGTTTAATATTACCCAGTGATTGTTAAAAATAAAATTGCATAAGAATACAATTAAAAGATAGAAGAAGAAAAGAAAAAATTAAAAGAAACACTTGTAATCACAATTACTATTGTGGAATACATAGTTTGGGGTACTTTAGAATTAAAAACTAAATGAACTTTGAATTCAGAATTTGGCGCGTAACAATGAAACGAAAGTAGACTTTGTAATTGAAAAGTTCTTAGGAAAAGTTTTTTATCTTTTATTTTATTTTATTTTATTACACTTCATTTTTGCGAAAGATATTCATTCAAGGAAATTGATATATGTAGACATTGGACTTTGTCATTGAAATTTGAAATCTGTTACACAGCAGCAGCAGCATTAGCACCGGCATTACAAATTAAACGATTAAATAAATAAATAAATAAATAAATAAATAGATTAATGACATTGGCAATTTTGTTTTTGTGTTTGTTTCTTATTATATCGTTCACATATATTATATAGGAAAATCACAATATGTATATAGTATTTGTTATTGTATGTACTTGTTGTTTTAAGTGCTTTAAATCAAAACCAACAACAATTTGTGGAGGAGTCAAATTGCCGCGTAGATAAAAAAAAATTAAATAAATTTCGAAAATTAAAAGAACACGAAAAAAAAGAGTGACAATCGAACAATTTATTTTCAACTGGGAACAAAGTCCACAACAAAGAGTCCCACCATAAGATAAAAAAATACGAAAATAAAATGGGAAAAATCAAAATAAAAATAAAACCTCATTAGCCTAAAAGTAAAAGTAGATAAGCGAATGATAAGAACAAATTTTCTTTTTTCTTTAACATGTTTTTTTATATTTTTTTTTGATTTTTGGCCAAGAATTTTTTTTGCGTACATTTAATAAAATTGAAAACACAAATGTGGGAGTTCGAAGTCTTCTTACATTATCGAGAATCTTGAAGGCATGTTATTTCGTAGCTGCCAACCACCAGGCGGACTATTTATAAAGCATTATCATTATCAGATGAACTTATTATCCTGTATAGCCAGAATGTGATGAAGGTTTTCCGCCCCCAAATTACAAGACAGATCTTTCCATTGATAATATGAGAATTGTTGATCAAACGATAACTACAGTTAACACGTTCATCGCCATGTCAGTCATATGTGTCTGACGCTAAGTAGTTCTACATGAGCCATGTCAATCATATGTGTCTGACGTACGCGAATTGGTACATCACAAATGTCCGATGCAAACGACACTGTGTTCAAAACAGCAGTCTTGTTTGGATGCGAAAGACATATAAGACTGATACGGCTTATCGAAAAAAAGTTTAAATATAGGGCCATGTCAGTCATATATGTCTGACATAAAGTATAGTTTTTTTCCAGGAATATTGGCAATAAAAATTTTTTCTGTGATACATTAAGTTTCCTTGATACATTTTTAACTAAATTATCTAATAAAGTTACAGTGGCCCATGTGAAAATTTTTCTGATATTATCGTGGCGATGAACGTGTTAATAAGTCCCCCTTATAGCTAAAATGAATAAATTTTCAATGCGTTAAGAGAGTTTATAACAAAAAAAAGCTACTCTTGCAATTGATATTTTTTAATTAATTAAAAAAATAAAATGAAACATTTTGCATAAGTTTTTATAAAAATAAATTCAACTCATCATCATCATTCATTTAAATTACTTTTAAAGAAATTGGGCGTTAAATGGAATATTTATTTAAATTGATAACCTTTTCACTCTCTCTCTCTCTCTCTCTCTCTCTCTGACTCTTGCGTTTTTATTTTAAATTTAAATGTATAACAAATGCAGGAAGAGAGGTAGGTAGGTAGGTAGGTAGATAGGTACACATGTAATAATTTTATTATTTCTAATATGATAATTGCCCACAGAAAAAAAAATAAATCAGGCTGCCCTCATCATCTTCACTACACCACCGCCATCAACGTCATCATCATCATCATAACGCGACAGTTTTCCCGTCTAGAAATATTTAAATTTAAGCTGGCAGGCAATCAGGCAGGCATGTGTTAGAGTGGATCAAAGAAGTCAACAACAATTACAACAACAATTCCACTTACAACAAAGTGCAATACAATTTGAGCAATTTGTACTTTGAGCACTATCATCTGATAATATTGTTGTGTTGTTAGTTAGTTACTCGTTATTTCTAACACTTAAGGTTTAGCGTGAAGTGAATAAAGAAAGAAAGAAAAAAATTTAAAATTGATAAAAATAAAGAAAGAAAGAAAGAAAGAAAATGCACATGGAAACAAAGGCAAATAAGAGTTTAAATCCAAAAGAGATGAGGGTATCCATCCAGCCATGCATGCATCCATACATGTGTATGTACGTGTTTGTGTGCTCTGCCTGGTTTTAAATCTAATTTTCAATTGTTTTATCCGGTAAATGGATTGTGTTGTCTGAGTATTTGCGGAAAAAACGTTTAAAAATGTTTATTAAAATTGTTTTTTCCCTTTAACGTATGTTCACAATTCTTATATAATTTTTTTTGTTATTGTTGCTTTGCTAACTAACTGCGTCAAAATGTCAGCAGATAGTGAAGATAGAGAAGATAGAGAGAGTGATAGAATATGCAAAAATTTTTATTATTACGGCTGCTAGCTAACTGATGGTGTTTTAAATAAATTAACAATTTTTTTATTATTATTTTTCAGTTTAGAAAGCAATTGTTTTCAATTTAATTTCAATTGATATTTAATAGGAACGTTATTCCTTTTTTTCCTTTGTGCAATTTTAATAAAATATTTTATTTTCTTGATTTAAAAAAGTCATGCAACTTGATACACATATTAGACACATGTATTTACATACTGTACTATGCAGTTAATTTGTTTTAACGCTACAGATACATTTTTTATTTAAAAAAAACAAGTATTGCAACAAATTAACCCATTAGTGCCCAGTGGCAACTTAAGTTGCCAGCAGAGGTTGCCTTAGTTTTTATGCTATGAGAGGAAATTGAGTGTAAAAAACAAAACGGCAACCGTTAGAAAAAAAGTAATTCGGGCATTAATGGGTTAAAATATTTGAATTCTTTACAACTTGGTATTACTTTTTCAGTGCTTAATATTACTGGCAAAGAGCTTCTAGCATGGAATTTTGAATAAGATTCAGCGGATTGACTCTTTGAGTTTCAACAGAGGAGGAGTTGTCCTCTGGATGTTTGTGACGCTATTCTCTGCCTGACACCTGTTGATCTGTATATCAAGCGATTTGCGGCACATAGTGTCGAAGGCCGAAGGGTCATTCTAACATTCGTTCCCCCGAATAGGATTCTCATCGAACCTATCGAACCACCGATCGAACCGCCATTGTACCATTTTTCACGAAGGTGTTGAAATTGAAAAAAGTCGCTGTCACTGTAGTCTTTTGTAAAGACCTTGAATTGGAGGAGCTACACTTTAGATTGGGAGATAATGGCAGCGCCTTTCAGGTGGAGATATTTTTAATTTGGCTTTTGAGGACGTAACTGACACTTTTTTTTAATTGCGGATTATTACGTGATTTTGTCGACCTGCCGGCTGCCCTAAGAGTATTTAGGTCCGACAGGTGTAAGACACGATTGATACGTTATTGTATGGACGCCATAAAAGCCCTTGAACCTGCTCGAATTTATCTTTGTTGAATATCGGCTACTTTTACTAGATTGGCTCCTCATTCTGTGGACGACGTGATTGGTAGATTCTAATTCTACAATCTGCTACTTTTGGATTTGTGGGAAAATGGTACGAAGACTGAACAGATGCGCTGAGATGACAAATCAAAATATTGCGTGATGTTATCGAACGGACTTTAACCGGTTTATTACTGGGACTTAATAAATCCAGCTTGAGACTGGTAACTGGGTTTCGTTGATAAGGACCCAGGGACAGATCTTAGGTGGACTATTGCTAGGTATGTTGTAATCGTTTTGCTAACGGTTGCTTTGAACAATTTCGCTACACAAGCAACACTGTGAAATTAAATCTCTCTGTGAAATTTAATGAGAATTTATATGGTCGAGGTTATAAAACTCTATTCTAGTGTTTTAAAGTAGGAAGTCTGTCTTTAGCCTTCCTTCGTAGTTTATTCTCTCCCTAAACTTCTGTGGAAGTTTGCAAAGAGGGGAGTTGTAAAGTGTTGCAAATATCTTAAATAAACTACAGCTTAAATAAGTCTACAGCATTATAAGAGAAAGGTGTGCCTAATTTTTGAAAATTAAAGGAATATTTGTAACGAAATTAACGCAAAATTTTAAACGAAATTGCGTATTTTATTGATTATATTTGGCAATGGTTCTTGGGACTGTGTTTTATATATGGAATTTGTTGTTTTTATTATTTTATATCATATCCAAGACTGACCTTAATTTCTTTATGGCACATAAGAAAATTTTCATCTCATAACACACACCCACCCACCATATACTTATTTTTAAAAAATTAAAAATTTTCTTTTTCTGCAAAAAAGAAGAAAAAAAAATACAACAATTGTATCAGATTGTTGTAAAACATATTTGAGAAAAATCTTTGTATATTTGCCAAACAGTCAAAGAACAAAATATGAAATTTAATTTACATTTGCAAATAGTTTTCAAAGCGTCTACGGCTAAAATAAATCTTGCATAATCTAGTCTTGTTTAATTTAATTTTTCTTTCTGTGATGCCCACTATTTAAATTAAAATACAATTTTTTTTTTGTATATAAATAGAACATAAAATATACAAATAAATGAAATCAAATCAAATATTTATTATTGTTTTCTTCTTTTTTTCTTCATTTTTACATAGCCATAGGTCGTGGTTAAGTATGGTATGTTTAGAAAATTGCAAACTAAATATTGGAATAATAATAAAATTTGAAAATACTGGCAAGAAATCTTTTTATTTGTTTATAAGACGACTTGTTTGTTTTTCTTAAGAAATTTCAAGATTTACTACAATAAATAAAATAAAATTCACTTCCTTGTTTGTAGAATATTAAAAAATTGTTTGCAAAATAATTTAGAAAATTTTGTGTACGAACGTGATAGGGCAGTGTTGCCAAGTTTAATATGTTATATAACAAAATTATTGAATATTCTATAAATTAAACAAATCGATGTCAATTCTTAATGAATGAATGGAGAAGCTTGGAGGTTACATACTCGTACTCTTTTAAGAGAGGCACCAATCAATCTGGTGGTATATGGTTGGGCCGGGAACAGTTGTTACTCAGGATCAGTGGTTTTTGATCCCAGAGTGAAATCTTCGAATGCATTGGGAAACTCGGAGATACATATCTTCCAATCGAAATTCTACGATTCCCTATATAAATTCAGGGCAGTAAAATTGGTCATATGGTCGCAGTACTATGGCGCCTCTATAATAATATCGGGTCCGCCATCTAACGTTTTTTTTAACTAGTGCTTATTTCGTGAATGGTAACACTGAGCTCATGTCTGATTTGACAGATAATTAGTTTTATCCTTCCGCTGAACGAATATGGTTGTGTATACGCTTGAACAACGCTGGGAAATATTGCGACATTACTTTGAAAATCATGGTAATGTTGCAGAATGTGTGCGAAAATTGCGTACGAAGAGAAGCACCGTCAGCTCCGTATGTTCGTTATCTTGTGAAAAAAGTGAAAGAAACTGACATCCTCATCGATAAACCAAAGCGTGAAAAGCTAAAAACAGTGCGTACACCCGAGAATATTGCTGCTGTGGCAGAAGTGTGCGTGAAGCGCCATCAACATCAATTCACCATCGTTCTCAACAATTGAACATTTCGGAGACATCATTGAGACGAATTTTGCATAAAGACCTTGGTATGACGCCATACAAAGTCCAATTGGTTCAGGAGTTGAAGCCAATTGGCCATCCAATGCGTTTTCGCTTCGCTAAGTGGGCCTGCGATCGACTTACAGAAGATGCCGATTTTGGCAAAAAAAATCATCTTTTCAGATGAAGCTCATTTTGATCTTGGCGGGTATGTAAACAAGCACGCATACATTGAAAAACCGACGCAAAACGAGTCACTGTTTGGTGCGGATTTTGGTCCAGAGGCATAATTGGGCCATTTTTCTTCGAAAATGAGCAAGGAGTGGCCGTTACAGTGAATGGCGATCGTTATCGGGCCATGTTGAACGAATTTTTGTTCACAAAAATTGAAGAGGAGGATATTGGCAACATTTGGTTTCAGCAGGACGGCGCTACGTGCCACACAGCCGAAGCTACACTCGATGTTTTGCGCCCTATTTCTGAAGATCGCATTATCAGACGCAGAGCTGATGTCGTTTGGCCACCTCGGAGCTGCGATTTGACACCGTTGAACTATTATTTGTGGGGTGCCGTCAAATATAAGTCTTACGCCGACAAGCCAGAGACAATTGACGCTTTAAAGGACAATATTCGTGAAGCCATTGGTGAAATACAGCTGCACACAATCGATAATGTGCTTAAAAATTGGACCGATTGTGTAGGCTACTGCATTGCCAGCCGAGGCAGCCATTTGAATGAAATTATTTTCCATTATTAACCAGGAGGATTGTACTTTCAAATAAAAAAAGAAATTTGAGAAAATATTCAGTAGTTTTTTTAAAGCATTTAAAAAAAAAGTTATTTGGCGGACCCTTTAGTAAGTCTGCAAACCCTACCTATTTTCAACTCACCCTTGTGGAAGAACCCCTATAGTTTTAATGTATACTCCACCTTCGTCCGTATTAAAGGAACACAACTGTTTTTGAAAAACATCGATAGTATTTAGCAATACATACAATATGGAGCTCTTAGACAGCACATGGTGTATGTATAATTCTGTTCCAGCCTGCTGATTTAAATGCGTCTTTACTGTTAAACGTGACTTATGCTCGTCGCCCTGTATAACAACAGCAATAGGCTTACAAATGTGGTGATAAAACAGTCATTTATTTTAAAGTTAGAATCTATCGTATTTAATCGTATATATTTATAATTTAATCTTCTTCTTTTTTCCAAAAACTTTAAATATTCAGCTTCCCCTTGCTATCATAATCTTTGTACTTTGAGTCTTAAGAAAATAAAAGAAAAAAATGTTTAAATGATTTAGTATCTTAAGATTTTGAAATAGAAAAACAAATAAGAAAAACGATTATTTATTTGTTAAATAAAACGTATAAACATTTCTTAGTTGAGGATATATTAAATAATTATCGTGTATCTGACGTTATATACGCAATTTTTCAATTCTACGCTTGCTAAACGATTGTATAATACATACAGAGAAGGAAAAGACGCATTTAAATTAATATTTTCCGATTTGATTGATGTTAAAAACTATAAATCTTTAATAAGAAAATATGTTTTAACAAGAAAATTCTTTTACGTCTGATTGTGGAATCAATTGTTTGCAATAAATGTTGGAAAATAAATCTTCTATCGATGGGAACTAAGATCTGGACAACAACAAGTGATACAATATTGCCATTGAATAATCTTGCTAGGCAACAAGAGATGGCAACCTTAACAAACCAATCAATAGCTGGAAATACTTGATGGATTAATGAAAGAGAACAATGAAAACAAATCCTTAAGGAATAATTTTAAAATATAATTTTGTTAATTCTCCGTTTCCCCTTCTTTACTTTTACTCTTTTGTAGGGATTTGCAAATTCGCTTGTTTACTTTTCTAGTTGTTTGCCTCGATTCGCCGCCCCATATTGAATGAATTTTTTTTGTTTACAAAACAATAAAAATTAGCATAATATATACAGTTTTGTAGGGGTTTCACTTTCCATTTTGCAAAAAAAAAAATATTAAAAAAATGTATCACAATTTAGTTTAAAAATTTAAGCACGTTTATGCACGATATTTTTTTTTTATATTAAAAATTAAAAGTTTACTGATCTTTATAAACATAAATGAATTTAATTAAAAATAATTAACGTATTTAAATTGTTTTTAAAATGACAGCTAATTATTAATAAATTATATGATGCTAATCAATATATTGAAGTAAGGAAATAATTGAAAAAATAATTAAAAAGAAAACACTATTTAATGAAATTATTTAAAATGAAACTTAATTCCTTAAAACAGAAATATTAATTTATTTCTTTTTTATATATTAAAAATGTGTTAAAATTGCCTCTTAGAATGTATCACTTATTTTATTTGTTTAAACAATAATCAAACAAAGAAAAAGTAAAATGTAATAAAAATTGTATGAAACGCAATTTTTCATTTTTGCAATATGTTTGGCAACTGGTGAAATTTTTTGTTGCTGGTATTGTTAACAAAAAAAAAATAAAACAACAATAATAACAAAAGCAAAATGTAGTCAATAACATTTTAAAATATCCATAATGTACACGTCATATTTCCTCTTTTAATAAAAACACAACAGAGACTAAAGCTACAACAGCAACAACAATAATAACAACAGCAACTAATGGCATCACACGATTAATGTGTTGAAAAAATAAATTTCAAACAATTTCAAATAAACTTATAAAATACACGTATGTATATACATGTTTACCCTTAAATTATTACACATTATAGTATTTATTATTCAAATTAACACGTAAGAACATTGAAAATCAAATTATTTTCATTTATTTTATTCAAATACAATCTAAATTCCAGATATTCTCACATGTTTATAAAAATTTGTTTATATTCTCGCTACTCTCTCTATTTCTTTCTCCCTGCTTTAATAAGTTTCTCTCAATTATTTTGCTTACTTGTTGTACTACGCCTTGTAAATATAAACAAATTAAACAAGGTTGCCAGCAACTTTAAATTAAAATTATTTAAAAGCAATTGTGAAAACAATAAGGAGTCACGCTGTGAAAACAAAGTTAAGAACAATAAAAAATTATTACCATTGCTGAGTAATTCCAAATATTAATGCGTAAATTCATAGATTGAATAATACAAGTGTTGTAAAATACTCAAGCAAAATAAAAATGAAAAAAGAACTTTCAGACACTGTACAAACGTATCAAACGTTCCCAATAGATAAGAACGTATCTTATTTACAAAATGGCAACTAGACTGCGATAAAGTTTGTATTCCTGGTCTAACCAAATCTCAAGCTGAAGAATCTGAAACATTTATGAGCTTTTAGGGTTAACATGACCGCCGATAAATGCAGTCTCGTTCGACGTCAGACGGAATACAACATACCAGAATATCCATGTATGTATATTAAAATGCAGAAAGTTTTGCAGAATCAAGAACACGTTGTGTTGGCTAATAGACAACTTCTTGAGCTTACTTTACGGTTGACTTATGTGACATGTGAAGGAGGTTGTCGACTACCCCAAGAATTTTAAGAGTCCTAACCGCAAACTTGCATTGTTTTTCGCCCATTTGATTATATGTATGTGGTTGTAGAAACAACAGCACAATAAAACAAAATTGTCGAAGTAAAATTTTAATGTGTGCAGGACACGAAAGAAAATTTGAAAGAAAATTTTAGAGATTGTCTCTCTGAACATGCAAAAACCGCTTAAATTGTAAATTGTAGAAAGAAAGAAAAAGAAATTAAAGTGAAAATCTATTATTATGGTTAATACTAAATCTAAAACTTGTTTCGTATGTTTTTTTTGTCTTTCTAAATTTCAATGGTAAACAGTGTGCTGCACTTGTTGCAAGCTTAAACAGAGTAACCAACCAGTTTCTTTGGTTTTTTATATAAAATTTTCGCTTAAAACTCATGATCATTGTCATTATCAAATGGTCTTTGTATATTTATTTAGTTTCGTTAAGCTGAATTAGGGGGGGGTATTGCATGTTTCTATTTTTGATTTTTTGTTTTGGTCGAAAGGGGAAAGTAGGTCTCGTTTGTAATGGCTTTAAATTGTTCAAAAAAATGTTAAAAAATTAAAGCAACATGATTAGACTGTGTGTTTTGAAAGGGTTAAGTAATTATTTATTAGTTTTTTTTAATATTAAACTATTTTATTACTAACCCTGATAATGACCTCTATCATGTGTTTTTATATCGTATAGAAACTAAAATATGTTATCTCTTTAATGCTTTGTTTAGATAAAACGTATAACAAAAACACATAAAAGTTCTATTGAACTTGCAACTCTGCTCTGAGGTTGATTTTAAACAAACAATGTGTGGAGAGCAAAGCCTCCACAAGGGTATGAGAGAGTATGAATGCATGCATGTGTGTTTGTTGTTTAATCAAAACAATAATTATGATTTCACCTTCACAATACGACAAGTATTTTCTAACAGTGCACAGTGGTTCAAATGCTAAGATTATCGATCAGATTCAGGCTTAGATAGACGATTAACGATAGAAAAATATATTTTTTAACTGGTTTCAGCAGACTCCAGCCGCTTTTTCTTATATCTGAAACAAGAACTGTTAAACACAATATCTTCCGTTTCGATAAACAACATTTTCTCATTTTTCGGAAAGGCGAAAATGATTTCCATCTACTGAAGATTTGTAATCAAAATTTCTCGATAAGTCATTATTTATGTAGAGCAGCCACAGTGCCTGGGTATTATGAACTGAGAGAAAGAAAACTCGCTCTCCTCTAATGTTTATTTTGTGGACAAGAAAATATTCGCCACAGACAATTTATTTTATTTTCTACGTTGTACATATTTATACGCATATGTATTCATTGTTTTGTTACGTTTTGATTTCATTGTTGCTTTTTTATAACAAAATTTAGTTAAAAAAAAACATCACCATCAAGAAAGAAAACAAAAAAATGTTTGAATGTTGATTTTTGTTTGTGGCTGCTGTTGCTGCTATTGCTGTTGTTGTATTTTGTTTTTCATACTATGTATAATGGACTTTGATTGTAGTCATACGATATTTGTATTCCATATTACAAATCTCTCTTCTATTTTAATTTCTCTGTTTCAACCTCTTTCGCTCTTTTACTCTCTGTCTAAAGATCTCTTCTTGACTAGCTCTTGTTTTACAATGGGTCAATTCAGTATTTATCTTTTTATACGCAAAAGTAAACAACAGACTACGTAGTCTGGTCTGTTTTAAATTTCATTATTAGTATTACGAATCACCACAATTTCTTGTGAACAATTTGATTTGTCATTTATTTATTTTAAATTATTGCAGTTTTTTTCTTTCTTTTTAATTAAAAACTATATGTGGACACGCACGCTTTCTTGCATATTTATAAAGTTTTTAAGTAACAATTCGAAAGTGCAACCAAATTTGTTTTCAGTTCAATTGTCTTTAAACATAAAATTAAATCCAATAGAAAATAAAGGTTCATTCATTAAACGAATACATTATACAAATTAAAAACAATTTAAAAACAATACACACAAATTAATTTGACATTAAGCGTACAAGAAAAAAAAAGGTAATGAAATTAATTATGGTCTGATAGCTTATATCAGTTTCTCCATTTAGGGGTTTCAAAACAGCTGGCCGTTTAAGACCTTTAGCTGTTAAATATTTTTCATTTATTTAGATCTATAATTCATGAATATATTTGGTTTAATTTGTCAAAAGCGTTCACAGCATTTTATCTTATCTTACAGTTCATTATAGCATATTTTCCATATAGATTTGCATCCCCATCCAACAAAAGAGCAACTCATGCAACAACTAAAGCCGACTGGCCATTCTCTACGACGTAGATATGTATGCTGATTAGGAACTAGGTAACATCTTTCAATTTTGATTTTTTTTTTTTAATTTTCTTTAGGATAATTAATTATGTTGGAGTATTTGCAACCACCATTCAACTTATTGCCAATATCCCACCCAGAATTTTCATAAAAATATGCATGCATGCATACTGGCAAGTGTTTTAATTAATTTGAGTTTTGAAACCGCAAAGTGTATAACCCTTTAGAGACAAATAAATAAACAACGATAAGATAAAGCAAAAAATAATCAGTTATTTTCACATTTACTTCAGCCAGATTAATTACTCCTGCTTCATTTTTCAACACATTATAATTGTTTTTAACTGACAACACTACGCAAAGGACAAGCCCAATGAGAAAATCTCTTTGTTTTTCTTTCTTTTAAGAGAAATAGAAAGCAGAGGCAAGAAGAAAAAGCCGGTACTTAGTTAGTGTTACCAACATTTATAAAACGACACAGCAAATTTTTTTATTTTATTTCACAAATCATTCATAGAAATGTAGTCGCCTAATAAAAACAAAAACACAAAGAGAAACTAAACAATGAACTAACGGAGTTTTGCCGTCTGACGTCAAAATAGACAATGAAAGAGAAACAGCAAAACGTGGTAAAGTCTGTAAATGCCAAAGCAACAAAAACAAACGCCATTACTCAGGCACATACACATGAACATCCAAACATACTTATGCACAATGTGGAAATATGGTGTACAAGCCGAAAATCGTACGAGATTGAGGGGAAACACTACATATATATATGTATGAACGAACAGAAACAACAACAAAATTATCAGAGTAAAGAAGAGTTCTGTTGTAAAAAACGCAATATCCAAAACAAAAGCAACGCAAAAGAGATTATTGGTAGTGTAATAAAAAGTGTAAAACAAGAAGAGGGATGGTAATGAACTTTATAATGAAATTTAAAACAACAAAAAAACTCACTTTATGAATGAATATAGAATTTAAAACAAAATAAAAACGAAAAAAATTAATGCAAAACACAGTAAAATAATATAAAAATGTAACCGTTATACCGTTACATACATATATGGGAAACCTACCCCTATTAAGGAGTGGTTTTTGTATTTTTTCCCCATATTGGCAATATTGTATACAAAATATGGTTGTTTATAACCGTAAGTCAATGCATTTCAAAACATAAAATATGTAACCTTTGTAACTGTCATACAACAACAGGCTGCAAATACATCGTATGATGATAGTTGGTATCTATTTTAACTTCTATTGCTTATTAGCTGACAAGGGGTGATTTTAGTCGCTTTTTTTTTGTTTTTAACAAATATGGGTGCAGAAATTTGCTCGCCTGATTTTTAGTTGGTATCAGTTGTTTTTAAAGTGTTGCATGTGCTGTTTTTTGCTTTCTGACTTCTTTTCCGAACTGCATATATTTTTAGGGTTGCCAAATCTATTTGATTTAAAATGTTTATGGGAAAAACTAACAGATTTCTTATATAGAAAATTAAACAATTTACAATTCTTAAATTTAATTGAATCTACCACAACTGAGTGGGAGTTACTTGCGATATGCTCAAATAAAAAAAGACGCCAAGAACAGGCACAACCTTTTGTCAAGCCAGGTTTACAGTCTGAAAGGTTTTTCTGTCTGTTTGAGAAGACTTGAGGGAAAAGGGATCCCATAATCGCAAGTAATTTTATTTAAAGCACTTTATATTTCTAAATAAAATGCCTGTAGGTAATTTCAAAATCTAGTTCTGGATTGCACAAAATCGTCTTCTGGCAACACATTGACACAGTATATGTATGTACATAGAGAAGCGAAGGAAATTAAAATGTTTATAAATGAACAACACGTGTTGGCACGTGCGCTCTGAATATTATAATGAAATGCACACATTCTCTTTGCGAGAGATAAAAGGAAAAACTCTAATAGAAGAGAATGAATTTATTTCACTCTTATATGGAAAATGTAAGGGAATGTAATTTGAAAGAAAAACGCAGTTTACCGAAAATCTTAAAAACTGAAAGCCTATATGTAAACATACATACGTAATGACGGTTGATGTAGAGATTAGGAAGGAAGATTCTTCCTTTGCATTGAAACAGTTTTGCTGAAGGTCAGTTTCATTGACTAAAAACAAAAAAATAAACTGGTTATTAAGTACATACATACGTATGTATGTATGTACACATACACATGTATGTATGAATGTAAGTTGATGTGCTAAATAACAGAAAAACCATGTCGTTTAAGAGAATTTTGTTGTAGATAGAAGAGCAATGCAAATTAACATTTCATTTTAACTAGGCATTAGTTAAATAATTAACAAATAATTGTGACAGTGAGATTGAAAGAAATGTTTTTTCTGTTTTAACATTTTACCATTTACACTCATTTCAAAATAGCATGCAACAACAAAAAATAAATCAATAAAATGTAAATGTACAAAATTTAAATAAAATGATGAAAAATAAACACGACAGAGAGAACGATGGCGGGGTCTCATATAGTATGTATGAATGTTGTATGTGTGCGAGCAAACATAGCAGGAAAATAGAGAATAGCGAGCAAATGAAACATTGCCAGATTACCGTTGCTTGACAAAATTGCGTAATGCAACAAGCTGCGGCTACCACATACTCACACACTACTAACACAATAAACCACATCCACTTACACAAACTACTCTACTATTTTAAGTACACATGTACTTGAAAAGAACGCAATTTTTTGGTACTGTGCCTACAACGGCAACAACAACGACAACAATAACGGTGTCTAAAGTAAAATGAGGTCGGTACTTATAATATATGGGATGGCCACAATAGCGACAACTGAGAAAAGGCAATAAACAACAGCTAAGTATTTTGATGCACTATTCGTTTAATGTCGTTCCAATTTAATAGTGCATTAAGTTCTCCATAAAAAAGTGATTATTGTTGTTATAATACCTACATTAAGTTGAAGAGCACTATCTACTAGTCCATCAGCTCTAGGCAACAAATGGAGAAACACAAATACAAAACTTTGTCGTATATGGGTCTCGTAGAGTGCCTAATGTTCAATATAATAGATGTTTTGAACAGTTTTTCCTTAACTGTATTTAGATTTTTTACATAGAAGTGTTTCAAAGAAATAAGGGTCGAGTTTACTGATAGCCATATACTCTTATTCTTCCACAGGATAGCAGCGAAACCCTAAACATGTGGGTTTAATAAGTAACACGTTTCCGGACTTTATGTTCAACTAAGATTACATACATTTTCCCAGAATCTATTATAGGGGTATAATAATTACCACACAAAAGAGAAACGAAATATTTTCGAACCTTTTTTTAATCGTAAAAAATTCTTATTTTAACTTCGTACAGCCTGACCTGTCTGGTCTGATAAAATACTTTAAAAAATATTCTTCTCTCACTTCTATTTAAAGAATTTCAAAAAGAAATCGAACTAAAAACATCATGAGTTATGGCACAACATTAAAATTGCATATGTTGCACTATATGCACACACGCACACATTCACAGCCACACGCATTTTGAAACCCAGCCACGTTGGAAAATGAGAGAAATAAAAAATAGTTCTTTAATGAGATGCCTTCCATATAAGGCATATGTCTGGCACAAAAAAATTTCAAGAATGTCAAAACAAGTAAAGAAGAAAAAAAGCACAATAAAAGAAAAACAAAAATAACTTTAAAAACAACAACTTCAAATATACACATGTGGAGTTGAAAAAAAGAGAACGAAACAGAAGAAGCAAGAAACAGGGCTGCCATTTTTTTATGTTGTGTTAATGAAAACTATCACTATTTTAGCTGTGATATTTTCATGGATGGAGATTTTCATTTTCGTATTTTTTTAAAATATGACTAAAGGGAATGATGAGGCTTACAATGATGAGTGGTTGACTTATATTTATTTATATTATTATTAATTTATTTATTCATGTATTTATTAATATTTTCTGGTCATGCCGAGAAACTATGATAGAATATAAAATTAGCCTCATATATGTTCTGCCCTACTTAAGAATCTTAAAGCGTATGACGATTAGCGATGACAGGTGGAATAACTTACAACTGAAGCAGATAAAGGTTGTCATAATCAAACCGTGAGGATCCAAGCAAAGACTTATTGTTCTCTGTTTGCGATCTACCACCCTAACATCAAACATTTGATTTGTATATGCAAATAATTAGTGTTGAAAATAGTGGGTCAGTCAGGCCACAATCAGCAATAGCGACTCGAGTAAAGCACCGGAAACTTTGTGCACAGTTGCAAATTAGCATCTAGGGATTGCTTTAATTTAGAAAAACAACCCTAACCTTTTATTGGAGTTTTAAATTTTGTTCTTTTAAAGACAAATAGAGCAGTAGACAATGGGTTATCCTTACTGATACAAAGCAGCCTCTTGAGATTTGTTCGGTACACAGGTCAGATCAAAACAAGGTAGTGAGGCAGTACAATAGATTGTCTGGTTAGCAGCTTCACACAGAAATGATAAAATAATGGCCTAATAGGGAATTGCTGTAGGCATCGGAAAAAGTTTGATTTTAATAAAGCATAAATTTGTTTGATTTGATTGACATACTATATTCCAATTACTCCAAATATCTTATTACAGTTCTTGTATTATGGCAACACTAACTTGGTTTGAAGTTTAAAAAAAAAGAAACCATTAGAAAAGAAAATAACCAAGAACGAAAAAAAGCGGTAAATAAAGAAAACAACAATTCAAAACTATGTAACGAAATGGGGTCTTTTCTTATACGATTTTTTTTGTTGTTGTTATTGTTGGCAGTTAGAAAACAAAATTACAAATAAAGAGAAACCGAACCCAAACAATTGGAGTAAAGAGGGACAATATTGCAGACAATTTATTTAAGAGAAACGTCAGTCAATCACCCAAAAAAGGAGAAGTGTACAAAAATAAGTAAAGAAAAAAAAGGAACGATATAGAAAGAAAAAAGACACAGTAAAATAAAGAAGAAATACTAAAATTATATACAAAAAGTAAAATTAAAAGATTTACATACCTGTTTATAATTAAAAATGAAAATATTCAAATATTTTCAACACCATAGGTATCATAATTCACACACAGTAGTTAGTTAGTTAAAACAGCATTAAATTTTATGGAAAAAAAGAAATAAAAAAATAAACATTTTGTTAACCAATTTTAATTAATTCAATTTAATTAATAATTAAGCAACACACCCTATTATTATAACTTAAAATGAAACATACACACAACTCTATACACATTAAGCAAAAGTGTATTTTTTTATGAATTTCTTTTACATTCAATTGAAAAACTTTGGATTTATTTTCTTTCACTTCTTCAACTTTTTCTATACATATTTGCTAATACTTTTTCTTCAATGCCGTTTGTTACTTCTCCTGCTTTTTCGTGAGAAAAAAAGTATCGTTTAACTTTCACAAATTTTTTTTTATAATTTTATTGCACTTTTTTCCAACAAAAATTTTACCTGTTTATCTATTTCTACGTTTCTTTGAAACTTTTTTTCTACTATTTTAAACTTACAACACTTTTTCGTATTAAAATTAGTAATTTAGCAAATTGAAAGATATATTTCTCTTGATTTCTTTACTTTCTTTTTGTGTAAAATAAAAATATATTAAATTCTTTATAAACTTTTAAGCGGCCGCATTGATTTCTGAACACGAACGCACTCAAATCACTTTTAACAGTTTAAAAGATATTTTTATACAATAATAATGTGGGCAGCATTGCCATTCAACAATAATAATGCACTCAGATGCTTACTCTCTCTGGATTGCTTTCAGAATTCTCTTGAATATATTCAACATTCGCTCTCTTATTACCACTGCCTCTTTTTATATTATATACACTCTTATAACTTTCTTCCCAACAAGTTTTTGATAATCCTTTGTATTTTATTCGGTTTTACAAAAATACCGTTATTTCATTTAATTTACAATCTCCTTTAAATTTTCCAAATTCCTTGATGATGTTTTATTCATCTCTTTAACAATTTAAAACTGTTTTTTTTTATCTTAATGACGACATCTTGAATAAATCATTCAACCATTAATATATTTATGGGTTTTTTTTACTTATTACCCCTCTTGTTTACTCACATCAGTTGCAAAATCTCACGTGGAGAACAAGTTTTTGTTGTTGTTTGAAGTTTCTTATTAATTTCTGTCATTTTTCTTCTTTTCTCAGGCAACTTGTCAAATTCTGCTGGTGGCGTGATATCAATGTTACCAGACTAATTAAGAGATTTATATTGAAAGAAAAACTAAACAACCCCTAAATAAATAATATTCTTTAACAAAACTTTATAAAAATAATAATAAAAGTAATTCTTTCTTTTATTATTTTAATGTCTACTCCATTGTATTAATTCTTTCGCATAATTTAAAACCGTTTTACTCCTGTTAAAATAGATAAATAATTGCTATAAAGTACGGTAATTTAGCAGAGTTACCACAATTTTCAAACAGTATGTGTGGCGCGCATCCAAAAATCAATTCGAAATAAAAATGATATCATAAATAGGCCTTCAAATGCAAAAAATAAGTAGATTTCCATAGCATTCAGAGATTTGACGTAAAAACAAGTGAAGTTAAAATTAAATGTTTGAGAAGACCGTTTATTCCATTAAATTTATTAATCATTAGTGGACATTAAATGCTGGGTTCTCACGCATGTCGCAACTAACTACTGCTTAAGCTGTAGAAACGAAAAAGAGGATTAAACTGTTAACCTTTCGGGTACATGTCCAGTGTTTTCAAATGATCTCTCGAGTGTGGATATTGGAAGTTTAAATCACTAGCGCAAATAAAAGACAGTAGTACCACAATGGACTATAGGATACCGAAGTGTGCCTACTCTGTTGTATTGGCTGTCAATTCTACATTCCTATGGTCATTGGTAAACCGTTCGATATACATTTCTATAATAGGAAATTAACATTTTCATCATTAAAAACCTTGATTCTTATGACTTATGATTTCAAAATCTCTTCCTATTCGTAACAACAGCAATATTTCGTTTTTAGTAAAATATTTTTTTATATATTTTTACGTACATACATAGGTTTTTAATTAGTTAAGTTTTTTAAGGTTAATGAATATATTGTTTAAAATTTATTTCTTCTTTTTTTATTATAATTTGCAAATTCATATTTATAATTTTGTTTTATTGTTAAAAATGAAATATGTAGTTACTACTAAATTTTATTATAAAAAAAAAAATTACACATTTAATACATGTATATATATATTATGTAGGCATATGTAATGATGTAACGTAAAAAAAAAAATGATGCATTTATGGAGGCTTTTCTTTCTTTATAACCAATATTTTATAACAAAATGCTTACATACTAAAAAATTATGTTTTATATCAATTGAATTTTACATACATATTTACATTCATTTTAAATATGAACTAAAAAAGATGGGTGGGTGGTGGTCGATACGATTCTTTTTTCTTTTTTTAATTTTAATTGGAGTGGTTAAAGGATGCTAACAGTAGAATTTTAAAAATAACTTAATTGCTAAAAAAAATAATTAAAAAACAAACTTAAAAGGATACATTATTTTAAAAAAGAAACTTGAAAATATATGCTCTACTATATGAAAATAGTATATATGTATAATATAAAATTGATTGTTTAAACTGAAATAATAAAAAAAATAATATTTAACCTAGAAACTCTTCAATGTCCCTTTCATTCTTTATCTCTGGCTGCTGTTGATTATTGGTGTCAGGTAGTATGGTTTCTTCATTCGATTGATTTGATTTGGAAACTATAATTATTTTTGAACCAGTAGCTGTACTACGCGTCACACGTTTTACTGTAGCCGTGGTGGTTGTGGTTATTGTTTCCGAACTAGCACTTGATGCAGAAGAGCCACCTGATCGCAATGTAGTTACAATAGAACCTTTCTGTTTAAAACAATAAAGAAAACAAAAAAATAGTTTTTAAGGTTAATTACATTAGGTGGGTGTAGTAAAAAGTAATGTATTAGTTTTTCCAATATACGGTGACTTTGGTTATCCTTCTCCCCCACTCTATAAGTGCATTTAAAACATTCTCATAAGAAATGTCATCAAATACGACATGGCAAATATATCTTTACTTTAGGGTATGTATGTTATTTGGAAATGACGTAAAATAAGACAAACTACAATCGCCCGCAAGTGATCAGATTGTGATAATAAAATAGGATAACATCACTCACATCGATCGCATTGAAATCGACCTATTACTACTAATGCATCAATGCAAGTATGTTGAGTTTCTTTCTACTACACCTTATAAGCAATAACTATTAAAGATTATTCCAGTTACCTGTGTTTTTTGAGCAATAGCTTTGGAGTTCGTGCTTTGCTTTTGCGTTGTTGGATACATCTGTGTAGGATTTGTAATCCCTTTTGGTGTAGACGTTTGTAAAGGCGGTGTGGTATAGAATACACGCGGTGAATCCTGAGCTGGTCGTTTTACCGGTCTTTTGCTAACAGTATAGGAAATGGTTTTGTTACTGCTGGAATCTAGAGATGTTGACATTATGGCTCCTGTATGAGTAGACATGGTTGACTTGGTATAGGCCGGTACTGAAGCCATTGGTGTTAGCATTTTCATTTGATAGCCTATAATATTTCTCTCGGCATCATATATCGGCACCTGTCGCTGCTTCATTACAGTTCCCTCAGCAGGGGTTCCTGCTGTGGAGGATGATGTTTGTACTGTTTTAACTGTCTTCGTATGCAATTGTTCCATTTGTTGTCGACAATACGAAGACGCAGCTGATGTAGTTGCTGATGCTGGAGCCAATAGTTGCGGTGACGGTTGCAGTTGAGGCATTTGCATTAAATTAGGTGACTGGGTCATATGATAATTATTTGTACTTATTGTTGTAGTTGCTGATGGTAATGGTATTGGTGCAGTCAGTGCTTGTGTGTTTACTTTGTCGTTGTTTATTAAGGTAGTTTGTTTAATATATTCTTCCATTAATGAGATGGTACGATCCAAATCTTTAGGTAATAACTTTCCTGTTGTTATTATAGCTTCTATAATACGATGTCTATCAACAAAGGTTAGATTGTCAAAAGGTTGCACCAATTGTTTGAGCAAAACATCAAAACGCCTTAAATTTGAGCGTAGGCTTGATTTTTGCAAGTGACTTAACTGTGGTGGACCTTTTGGTATAACTGAAACCACACCCGCATTCGGATTAATGGGAGTTGTAGTTGAAGATGAAGTCGTCGTATGTGATTGTACCACAACGTCCTGGTGTTGTGTAGGTCGTATTTTCGCTGTTATTGTTGTGGTAGCCGGGAGTTGTTTTGTTAAAGCATTTATCGTCGGCGGTAATGGAAATCTGGTAGTAGAAGATTGTGGTTGCATTACACTGTTTATATAAGGTTGTGGCTGTTGTGTTGTTGAGGCAACCGATGCGGCTGCGGCTACTTTGTGGTGTGCTGCCAAATTATTACGTATTTTTTCAGCTTTTCTACGTATTATTGCCGGTACAGTTGAATTTTCACTCTCTAAATCAGCTCTCGTTACAATTTTAGTTGTTAAAACTATTGAAGCTGGTAATTCAATTACAGGTACTTGCACTTGAGCATGTATACGTGTCGGATCAATTGCCGGCATTGGGCCATCCAGATTTGGGCAGCAATAATCCAGCAAAACATTGCTATGATTACGATTATATTTGGCTGGATGCAGAAATGTGTACATGCAAGTACCTCTGTTATCTAGTGCTGTAGGAATAACACCGAACGATGGTACAAATGCGTTACCCGTCGATTCTGTAGTCAAAAGTCTAATATCTGTGGGCGCAACTGAATGAGAAAGGGCCTGTTGTGCTGCCTCAGTTATTGTTTGGGCACGAGCCAAAAGCGTCGGTGTATCTGGTAATAAGGCTTCATTAACTAAATCAATGGGATTCTCATCCATAAATTCATTTTTAAGTTCGATATGTTCACTCGGATCTGCGGCATTGATAATGGGAAGCGATGCCATTGTATGACTCGTAATTGGTGTGGCCTCATACGATTGATTGGCCAAAGAAACAGATGACAAGGTTGGGTCCAACTGTATTGTATCGGACGTGATATTTGTTTGCATATATGAATCTAAATGTGGCAAAATGTATATTTAGTAAAAAAATAATACAAAAACAAAGCATATGGTAAAGTTATTACCTTGTGGAACAAATACATTATTAGGATTGTAGTCTGTAGATAAATCCATAAGATTACTCTTATCAACAACGGATTGTATGCGCAAGTTTGAATCGGCATTGTTTTGTATAATTGGCGAATCTGCAAATAGAAATGTGGGTTCAGTTACTGTCATACGAGGATCTGTTTAGTAAAATATAAAAATGTGGTATAGGTTTCATAAAATTAAAATCTGACGGATCTATAAAATGGTTTTATTTCTTTTAACTGGAATTGAAGCAATTTAGACGTCAAGATCAGCAGATTTAACACATATGAATAGTTTCTTGTGTCTCAAATTTACATTTAAAATTTATATTTAGGTTTAGATCATACATTACTTTCATTATTTCACTTACCGCCTTCTCCAGTTTTTCCTGATGATGCAGTTACTTGATTGATATTGCGGTCATGAAGAACACTTAAATACTTTTTGACTTTTGAGCGATTAAGGCGCACCCTCACCTCACGACACTTAAACGTTTTAACAACTTTTGATGGCTTCTATACAAATAAAGAAAACACAAAGAGGAAATATTAAAACAACTTAAATTTTTACTAACCATTGCATATAAATCATTACCTTGTTGCGGCTTTGAGATCTCTTACTATCTTCAACGTGGAGTTTTTGCAAGCTTTCTTGTCCTATTATTGCATTAAACACTGCTGTATGTACTACTGGTTTGGGCGCTTTAAAAACAGGACTTACATTCTTATTCACACCCTTCTCTTGCACATTTGACGGTTCTTTCATAGAGGGCAATGTCCTGCGAGTTTTTATATATGTTGTTTTCTCTTCTCTCGCCGATGAAATCTTTTCAATACTCGGTTCTTTAGTTTGAGGCATAGATTTCCTTAGTTTTGTAGCAATTGAAGGAGATAATACTTCTCTGTTACTGGTATTTGATATTAAATCTTTAGGATTTAATGATTTTCTTAGTTTCATGTCACTGTTTGAATCAACGTAATCGGTAATAATCTTATGGCCAATTGCCTTTGTAGATTTTGTTACATTTTGTTGTTGTTTGCGTTTACTTGGAGATCTGTTAAGTTCCTTTGACGAAGATGCTAACATCTCTGTTGATTCGGCAAATTCTATAACTTTAGGAACAACTTTACTTAAAACAGTACCAGCTGTTGTTGCAGATGTGACTGTGACTGTTGCTTCTTTCGTTGTTATATTTGAACTTGTATTTAAGTTTTCTGAACTACCGTTGAAATTTCTTTTAGTAGCTAATCGTTGACGTTTAACGTGTGTTTCAGTATTAAGAAGATCGCTTATGCCACCATCCTTCATTTCTTTCGACATGGAATCAATAAGTAACTGAATTTCACGTTTTTTACCCCTCAGTAGAGTAGGTGTAGGGGCTTGTAATTTTTCAGTTTTTATTTTGCTATCACAACTATTATCATCCTGTACGTCAAGTTGAGAATCTTTTGAGTTTGCCACAGAGGTAGTGGCATTCGGATTTCCTGCTTTTGATTGATTATCGTTAGCTTTGATATTTGATTTATTCCTCCATCTTCCTCTTTTACTTTTTGATCCTGCCATTGTTTCCTTTTCGTTTTCTTGGGTATTTTCTATTAAACTTTCTTGTTCCTCGGAGCCTTGCGATAGTTTATTTTCCTCTGGTGCATCCACAACCTTCGGTACGGGCTTTGCCTTAATTCTGATACTCTCTTTAGTCTTTTCATTTGACTTTTCCGTAGTGGTTGTCGATTGTACAGATTTCTTTTCTAAATTATCATCCAATTTAGTGGATTGTTCTTTCGTTTTTAGCCAATCCGAAAATGATAAAACCGAAGATGAACCAACAGACTTGGTGGAAGAGGTATTAGCTTTGACCTTTTTATATTTACTACGTTCTGCCATATTCTGCTTCTCATTATTTTGTAAGCTGCTGCTAACTTCTTCCGATATTGGTTTTGTTTTTAAATCTGTTGTAGAGCTCGACTTAAGCGATTTATTATTTTCAGTATTTTGAACAATTTCTATTTCCTTTATCTCTTTTGGAGGTAAATTTTTAGTTTCTATTTCAGAAGTGGACTTTTCTGTGTCAGTAACAACATTCTGGATAGACACTTGGTCTAGTTGGGATTCAATATTTTTGCTTTGAGAAACTTCTTTTCTAACAGATTTCTTTGTCAATTGATGTTTTTCTTCTAGCTCTTTAGTGGACTTTTCTCTGTCAGTGACAACATTCTGGATAGACTCTTGGTCTAGTTGGGATTCAATATTTTTGCTTTGAGAAACTTCTTTCCTAGCAGATTTCTTTGTCAATTGATGTTTTTCTTCTAGCTCTTTAGTTGCTTCTACATTCAAATTTTCGAATTCAGTTGTCACAGCGCTGTCACTTGCTGTTATTACTGGCAATTCTTCTTCTTCTAGACAATCATCATGCAGATTACGGAAGCGTGCTGCATAAATATAAAAAAGTATAAAAAATAAGAAGAAAAAAACGTTTTGTTAGTACAAAATGTTGTTACATCAATCAACTTATTTATAAAACTTACTTGTCTTTTTAGGTACATCCAATTTCGGTCTTTTCACAGTAATAGGACTACTGGCTTCCGAAACTGGTGAACGTAAGCTACGTTTTGAACCTGCTGCCACTACAATTGTTAATGGTTTTTCATCCTTTGCACTCTTCGGTGTAGTGGCGTATATTGATTTTACAGTAGGCTCCTTAAAGAGTTTCTTATTATCTGAAAACGTAAGAAATATTTTTATTTACTTTAGTAAAACATGAATATGGAATAAATATATTAAAATCTTCACCATTTTCCGATAATGGCGACTCCGTTCCCCGTTTTCTTAAAATCCTTTTTAATGAGTAATCGGAGGTAATAGAAGTATCACTCGAAGTTTCAATTGTATCAGTTCGATCCAAAGTATCTTGTTTAGACTGCTCATTATCATTTGTTGTAAAATTTTGTTCACTTCCTGCTTCTTTATGGTTTTTCTTAATGACTTTAAGATCTTCTGTCTTATTGTCTGCTCGATTTCTTGTTGTTATATGTTCTGATTTGTCCTCAACTGTTTTATCAATGCTCGTGATATTCTTATCCTCCAAACGTCTTCTAGTTCTTACAGTTTCTACAATTTCCTGATTTGTTTGTTCTTTGGACTCCTTTTGCTTCAAATCCTCATTAATATCAAGGCGTTTTCTTGTTTTAATGGGTTCCACCAATTTATTTTCATCCGTTTTTTCGTTGACTATTGCGCTCAGTACTTCAGTGGTTTTTGTAGGTTTTACAGACTCAATTGCCTTATCTGTTTGATCTCTTGTATCCTTTTTACCCCTACCAGATGTTTCTAAAACTTCATTTGTATTTAAATCGGTAGCCTTACCATCGGCGCGGCTTCTCGTTTTAATGGGTCCAATAATAATTTCTTTAATTTCTTCAATTTGATCTTTTGTGTCGTTTTTAGTCTCATCAACCGTTTGTGTGGATTCCTTCTGGTTTGAATTGACTGGTTTCACAACTTCTCCGCGTTTTCTAGTTTTAACTGGTTCAATAATTTCTTTGTTGGTTTGATCTGTAGCGCCTCTTTCATTCTCCTTAGGCGGCTTTGTGGCTTCCTTTTGATGTAAATCAGTTGATTTAAAAGCTTCTATGCGTTTTCTCGTTATAATGGGTTCACTGATTTCTTTATTTTTTTGATTTTTTGTATCTTTCTGAATCTTTTCAGACGTTTCTGCGGATTCCTTTTTGTTTAAATCATCTGCTTCTGCTACTATTTCCTTACTCGTTTGATCTTTTTTACCGTTATCAGAAGTTTCTGAGGATTCCTTTTGTTTTAAATCAACTGATTTAATAACATCTCCACGTTTTCTTGTTCGTATTTCCTTATTCATATGATCGCTTGTGTCCTTTTTATCTTCACCATCTCCACGTTTTCTTGTTCGTATTTCCTTATTCATATGATCGCTTGTGTCCTTTTTATCTTCACCAGACACTTCTGCGGATTCCTTTGAATCCATACCACTTGTTTTAACATCTCCACGTTTTCTTGTTCGCACGGGTTCAAAGTTTTGTTCATTAGCTTTTACTGTTTCTAAAGAAGTCTTTTCTGTAATACGTTCCGTGGCTTTGTCTTCTATATTTTTTTCAGACTCGCTTTGATCCTTAATAGTTATATTTTTTGATTCATCTGGTTTATGATCCAGACATTTTTTTGTTCGCTTTGGTTCAAAATTATCACCATCCGTTTTAGCAACTTCTTCCGTTGTACCCTTCTCTTCAACTGCTAAACTTTTTGTTCCGCTTGTACTTACACCAGACTCCTCTGTTAATTTCTTTTCATCAGCTTCAATTTCCACGTGCTTCCTAGTCCTTGTTCCAATGCTACTACTTCCGGGTTTATCTTTTAATTCTATTGTTGATTTTTCACATGTTATTTCACTCTGAGAATTTTCTTCGGAAGCGTTCACTTCTTTAATTTTTGAATCAGATTTATTGTCTGCCCGCTTTCTAGTCCTTATAGGTTCAAACTTATTTTCTTTTGGTACTTCTTCTGTTGTAATTACATCTGATACCTCTTCCTTGGCTTTACTTTCTTCTAATTTTAAATCTTCAGATTTAACATCACAGATTTGATTTTTTGCGTCAACAAGTGGTGAAGGTGTTTCAATATCTTCCAATTTTCCATCATCTATTAAGATTTTTGAACGATTTCTAGTTCTCATAGGTTCTACCTCCTTTAATTCATCCTTGTCTGGATTCTTTTCCCCACCTAGTTCAACGTTTTCTTTCTCTTCCTTTAAACTTGTATCATCCTCTTTTGCCTTATCTTCACATTTTTGATTCGGATTTTTAGCTTGATTAAGTTCGACTATAATATCATCCGTTTTAATATCTTTATCTACAGTTGCTTCCGATGTTTGAATTTTCTCATCATGTTCCGTTTTACTTGGTTCTAATTTAAGGTCCTCAACTTCTTTAGATTCCAATTTTAAATCAGCACATTTGCCAGACATTATTGGTTCATGAATATATTCATTAGCTTTGATAATTTCCACACGACTTCTAGTAACTCTGGGCTCTATAGTTTCTTCAGTTTCAGCAGATAGTTCTTGTTTTTCAGTACATTCCTCCAGCAATTCATTAGTTTGTTGGTCTTTAATTGATTTACTCGAAATGTTGGATTTAATCTCCGGCTCAGATTTATTTACCTTTGCCTCTCCCTTAGCTGTCGAGGATAACATTTTAGTTTTTCCTTTTTCGCTTGTCGTTTCCTTAGTAGTTATAGCGTGCATGCTGGTTGCCGACTTTATTGATGTTTCGTTACATTTTTCAATTTCAACAGATTTTTTTGACGACTCATCTTGTATGTATTCTTCTTTCGTTTTTTCTGATATATTAAGTTCATCCTTTTTAAACGCGCTAGTTTCTGAAGTTTTCTCGTCTTTGGTTTTTACATTAGCAGTGGCCTCTTTTGAAGGCTTTGTTTCAACTTCTTTGTCATTGGAAGAGGAGCTACTGCTCAATGGCTTTTCAGTTTCTTTTGAAGTATTTGTTTCAGCTCCTTTTTTGTCGCACACTTTTGAAGATTCCTTTATGGAATCTGCTTTAGATTCAGGCTTGTTCTCACTGATTTTTTTAGGCTTTAAAATCTTTCCTTTTATAATGGTTTCACTAGCACAAGGTTTAGATTCAATTTCTTTTGGATTTTCTCTAGAAATTTCCTGCGGTTTTGGTGAATCAGTTTGGTTTTCTGATTTTGATTTTACTTCGGCTTCGCTTACAGCAGATTTATGCTTAGGTTGAGTTTTATTTTCATTTTCTTTACAACTTTCCTCAGGTTTAGTTGTTTTTGTTGAATCAGTTTGGTTTTCTGATTTGGATTTCACTTCTGCTTCACTTACAGCAGGTTTAGGTTGAGTTTTATTTTCATTTTCTTTACAACTTTCCTCAGGTTTAGTTGTTTTTGTTGAATCAGTTTGGTTTTCTGATTTGGATTTCACTTCTGCTTCACTTACAGCAGGTTTAGGTTGAGTTTTATTTTCGTTTTCTTTAGAACTTTCCTCAGGTTTAGTTGTTTTTGTTAAGTCAGTATGGGTTTCTGATTTGGATTTAACTTCGGCTACACTTACAGCAGGTTTAGGTTCAGGTTGAGTTTTATTTTCATTTTCTTTAGAACTTTCCTCAGATTTAGTTGTTTTTGTTGAATCAGTTTGGTTTCCTGATATGGCTTTTACTTCTGGAGCACTTTCCTCAGGTTTATTTGATTTCACTGAATCGGTTTTGTTGTCCGTTTTTAATTTTAAATCCGATTTATCTGTAGCTTTAATACCTTCTTGTTTAGATTCCTGTATTTTAAGTGTTTCCGTTTTACTTTTTACTAGAACATCTTTCTTTTTTATCATTTCAGTTTTCGGAACATTTTTGTCCATTTGTATGCCACCGCTAACAGGAGGCTTTATTTCTGCTGATTTTTTAAGACCAACATTGTCCGATTTTATTTCTGCAGCGTTTTTAGTTTTGACTGGTTCACATTTCTTTTGAACGGTCTCTACTTTAGCTTTCATTATAACTGGCTTTGTTTTAAGGTCCTTCTTTGGAGACATTGTAACAGTTTTATCAGTCTTATCGTTATCTTCTGAAATATTCTTAAGTTCCTTAGTTGGAGGTTTTTCCGAAGTTGTTTTTAAATTCGGCTTAGGACCCTGTTTTTCCAAGTCCCCTTTCTTGCAAATATCTGCCTTATCTTTCTGTTTGTTTTCATCCGGCTTTTTAATAAACTTTTTGGGAAGACCGCTGGGTGATTTATTAAGTATGTTTGGTTTTGCACCATCTTTTACAGTTTTTATGACACTCTTTGAGTCTACCCCAAGCGTTGGCTTCTTTATATTTGAACTATTATTAGCGGCACTTTGCGTTGTTGTCGGTATAATATTTGTGCCTTTAGCTCTTTCTGGTGTAGAATGTGCTTTACTGGGCTCATTTTTAGACTCAATTTTGTTTATTGTCTTACTTTTGGTTTCAGTACTTAAATCTTTATTCGCATCCTGTGTTTTATTAATTGGCTTGTTTGCAACATCACTGCTAGACTTTTTATTTGGATCTACAAGCTTATCACGTTGTTGTAAAGATACGTTTTTATTTGCATTGTCATCGTTTTGTAAAACTTTCTTATCTTCAGCTATTTTTTTAGGAGTTTTATTCGCATCTGTTGTAGCTACCGGCTTGGATATATTTGATTTATCAGGAATTTGTGTTATGGGTTTAGCTGTTATATTTTTAACTTTTAAATCCGCTGTAACAGTTTTACTGTTCGGGTCTTTATTAAGCTTAGAATCGTTAGGTTTTTGCGGAGTTTTATCCAAACCAGTGTTGCTTTTATTCAAATTGGTGTTACTCTTATTCAAACTGGTGGTACTTTTATTCAAATTGGTATTACTTTTATTCAAACTGGTGGTACTTTTATTCAAATTGGTGGTACTTTTGTTCAAATTTGTGGTACTTTTGTTCAAATTGGTGGTACTTTTATTCAAACTGGTGGTACTTTTATTCAAATTGGTATTACTTTTATTCAAACTGGTGGTACTTTTATTCAAACTGGTAGTACTTTTGTTCAAATTGGTGGTACTTTTATTCAAACTGGTACTACTTTTAATTATAGGTTTCACATTAGGACTTTGAGTTGTCGCTTTTGTTGGCACGACATTTTTAACTATTAAGTTGGGTTTTGTATTTTTGACGTTCGACTCACTAGATTTGGAATCGTTAGATTTTGGCGTTTGTGCCTTTAAGTCCGTGTTCTCTTTTACCGGTTTAGTATCCGATTTAACAGGTTTGCAGTCTTTTATTGCATCACTTGATTTTTGTGTGACATTTACTTTATCTTTTTGTTTATCGTCAGAATTTGATACTGTTTTCGTAGAGATAGGCTTATTCGTGTTCATTTTATTCCCAGGCAATGTTGACGCTATACCGGCTTTATTTCGATCTAAGGATTCATTTGACGAGCCCACAGGTTTTTTAACCTCTTTACGATCTTTAGACGAGTCACGGGATGTACTACAAGAACTATTTTTTGAGAAAGAAGAAGCTGTTGGCAAAACAGTAGATTTTTTCTGAATGTTTGAATTTTTAAAATCTTTAGTGGGTGTTGCTTTAGGTGTCTTTCCAACATCGTCGTCTTTAGCCTTAATTTTATTTATCTCTTCAGTAAGTTTTTTAGGTTTTAGTGCATCAGTTTTTTTCTCTGATGACTCCTTATCATCCTTTGAATGTTTCTTGGGTTCGTAATCCTTCTTATCTTTATTATCAGAGCCCAACGTTTTTGTTTTATCCATTAATTTTTCTTTTATTGTTTCGTGTGTTTTATCCTTTTTATCGTTTGAGTGTCTTTGAAATTCTTTTGTATCTGATTTCGTGTGTTTCGTATCCTTCGAATCTCTGGATTTGCTAGATTCTCTCGATCTGGATGATTCTTTTGAATCATTTGATTTTCTATGATCTTTGTGATCCTTTATGAGTGTTTTAGCTCGGTCTTTTGAGCTTTCACGTGAACGATCTTTGGAATTTTCTCGAGAACTTCTGTCTTTAGAATTTTCTCTAGAACTTTTTTCCTTGGAACTTTCACGCGAACTCTTTGACTTCGATTCTTTAGAATTACCATCTTTTGAGCTATCTCTGGAACTATCTCTGGAAGAAATCTTGTCTTTTGTTTCCCTATGTTTATCCTGCAAGGATTTATGTGAACTTGTTGGACTCTTAAACGAACCGGAGGAGACGTCTTTTGCTTTATTAGTCTTGGTTTCCAACGATTTATCAATGCCTTGTTTCTCTACAACTTTTGTTTTCAATTTCTGCTCATCTTCTGTGACTTTTTCGCCATCTTCGAAACCTTTAAAATCATTGTCATCGTCTAAGCTTTTTAGAATTGCTGTTGTTGTATCTGAAGGATCAGGGGTTTTTAAATTTCTGAAACGTTTCTTTTTTCGTATATTTAACGAATCCTTTGAAACTGAGTTTGAAATCGTTTCAGCTGGTGAATCTTCTTCTTTAACAATATCTTCCGATTTTGAAGATGTAGTCGTTGTAATTTCGTTCAATGAAGGCTTTTCTTCATTATTCTTTGTTGGCTTTGAAGAACCGCTTTCCGTAATATCTATAATTTCGTTGCTTTTATTTTCATTTAAATCTTTTGAAATTTTATCACTTAATTCAATTTTCTCCAACTCCGTTGACTTTTGTTCAATTTCCTTTCCAATTTCCAATTCTATTTCCTTTTCAATAACCTTATTTATTCTCTCTTTCTCCTCTTCAGCATTATTTTGTTTTGTTTCTAGTTCCTCCTTTGAACTAGTATCCGCTTTCTTTGAGTTTGAAGATACTTGTTCCAAAAGATTATCATCATAATCAATAACAATGCCAGGTTTTGTTTGTTTTAGTTTGTTATTTTCGGGGTTTTTTACAACTTCAACTGCTGTGACTTCTTCTTCACCACCTATTTCTAATTCGGCTCCCACCTCCTGACTGGATAATGGTGCGTCCTTTATTCTTTTCATTGCCTCAGCATATGATTCTTCCAAAAGTTCTTCCACTGCCGATAAATCGGAATCCGTAGAGTCCCTATTAGCGTTTGTGCGATCCATTTTCTTTAACCTTTTCTTTTTTGACTTATTCTTATCTAATAAAGATAAAACAAAAGATTAGTAATTAAGAAGTTCTTCAGTATTAAGGAAACTTTGACATACCCGTACTAACAGAGGAAGTTGAACAACCAGTTGTAGGCTTTGCTTTGTTGGATTTTTTATTGTCTACAACAATTGCAGCATCAACTGGTGTAGGTGGTGAAGATGCACGTTGAGCAGTATCAACCTCCAAATTTTCTAACAAATTTTCTTTAGATCTGGTTATGTCTATAACAACGTTGGCTTCCTCCTCGCTGTCGTTCTCCACCGAATCGTCGAGCAAGTTGTATTGGCTTAATAAGTCCAGTAATTTTGGTTTGTCACCTTTTCTTAAAACACTCTCAATTATAATCGGATGCGAATAAGGCTTTGTTGAGCAGGGTTTTCTTAATTTTAAATTGAACAAACTGCTGGATGTATCACTATCATCTGATATTACTGGCGATGGTGTTGGGGCGCGCAAATCTTCTAAATACGTGTATTTTAGGTTTTTTTACAATTCGTACGATTTTTAATAGTGTACATAGAAAAACAAAACGATCGACTTATAATCGATCACTAACAAAAGCACTATCACTACAATTGTTAATGATTTACCGGGCAATATATCAAATAATTTTTCTTATCTAACTGTACAAGTTCGCATGTTTCTCGTTTTTTTTTCTCACGATACATTAACAATTGTAATGTCATACAATAAAATAGTTTATAATTATAAAGTAACATAACTACTAATAATAAAAAAGTAATGATATACAATACATACCCAAATTAGTTTGGGAACCACTGGAATCGTTTGATAATTCAATAATTTGCGAACTACTGCTTATATTGTCATAATCGGCGTCTTCGTAATAATCAGCATTATCACCGGAATAGTACTCATCATTGCTATCATCATCATCAAAATCACTAATAGAATTGTAAGTTTCACCAGAAATGTCCGATAATGAATAGTTATCGGAGCCAATTTCAGACAAATCGTCTAAATCTAAAAAGTTTCAAATAATAAATTCGAAATTTATAGAAATTTTAAATTAAAAAATAACTTACTTAAGGGATCATTGACTGGATCTTTTGTTATAATCTTTTCAGGTTTGACAATAGTTGCTGGTCGTTTAGCAACTTTCTTAACAAGTGTATTAGTTTTTAAGGAGGGAGCCGGCACTGTTATCTTTTTACCAACTAACGTCGATGAAGATGAAGATGCAGTAGCCGTCGATAATGGTTTACGTGCTAAAATTGGTAATTGATGCGATCTAGATGTTGATGCTGTGGATGTTGTTGGTCTTTGTTGTTGTTGCTGATGTTGCTGTTGAATAAACGATGTTGTTATTGATCTTTGTATTGTGTTAGTTTTCTTTTGTTTCGTCTGATACAACTGATTTTGTACTGTCGGCCGAACTGTAGCTACCGATTTTGGTTTGTTCGCAAAAGTTGACTGAGCTCTATTTATTGATATTGTCGTACCACTGGTTTTTACTGCAAATGTTTTAGGCTTTGGTGTTGAAGAAGTTACTATTCAATAAAGAAATAAATTAAATAACAAAATTTGTATTTTAATAAAATTAAATAAGAATTCTTACATTTGTTTGCTTCTTTATCAAAAGTATTGGTTTTACTTTTCTGATCTTGCCTTAATACTTCCACTTGTTTAATATTCTTTTCACCTAAAATCAATATATATTACATTTTAAATATTTTATTATGCTTTCTTTACATGTAAGCGAAACTCTCAGAAAGACGTTTCTTTAGTTTTATCGAACTTAACATAAAAAATTGTAGTGAAACATAGTGGGCTAATAACCATAGTGGTAGTGGTAAAAACCAAATATGAACCTTACTTTTCTCATATTAACATGAAAAACTGAATAAGGGCACGTTTGCTGGAATATTTTATGAGAATCTCCGACAAGACCTTGACTACAGCTATAGCTAGATTCTATGGGTGCACTTGCGTGCTTAAACGACCAAGCACCTTGAAATGTACGTTCCAACGCGACTTTTGTTGACAGTCAAGCGGCCCTGAAAGTGATAGGATCAATCCAGTGTAAGCCACTAATGTCTTATAACTGCTAGGACTCTTTAGCAAGCAAGATGCAAGGGAAGCATCGAATCAGTTTTTATTTGGTTCCGGTGCACAATAACATTCTTGAGGACGAGAAGATTTTTTAGAGGAGGTTGGTCCTAATCAATCAATGTGTCACCCCATGGGCTCATATGGAAATAGGAATAGGAATATTTCTCATTAGGCGAAAAAGTAGGGACATGGTAAATACAATTACGATTACTTATGGCTAAGAAACTTTTGTTACCAACGTGAGACTGCAGATAGTGTTTAGAATTACAGATTGTTGATAGTGACCTATGTTAAACCTAACCCGAATTTTTGCAGCGTATCTAGAAATGAAGTTGAAGACAATAAAAAAGGCTATTCTATGCTCTACAGGCTCTTGGTAGAAAAAGGTTGCATAGTCTGGAGATCAAACTCTCATCGAGAGCCAATATTCAAACTGTCCGCTGTGGTATATGCGCTCATAGGACCATCATAATGGGTATTTTACATTGGTCATGCGTGTGCTTAAACCTACATTTTGATTTTCAGTTCTTTGGCAATCTAAATATTGCTTACCAAGCTGAATGACTACCGTTCATGTTACATGTTACATTTTTTACACCAGAACAGGATCTTACTCACTATGCGTATTTCCAGCTGCATGGCTATTTCGCCAAACACAACGCGTAGGTGCAGATTACATAGGTGTTCTATTGGAAGAATTGAAATTTATGTTGAACATCATTAACCCCAAATCGATTTGCCTATTTAATATCTATACCACCAAGACATATAATCCTACACGCCCTTTTAGGAAAACTCTCTGAACTTAAAGTCTAAGTATTTTCAGTTTTCATCAATTGAAATATCAGATTTTAGTTTAACTACACTTACCGCCCTGTTCGTCTGAATTGTAATCGTCTTCATCATCGTCATCGGAATTGTCATCGAACAAACAATTAAAAATATCCTGATCTAAAGATGATGAGGAATCATCGCCGTCGTCATTAAACTTTTGACTTTGTGAATTCTTAAACGACTTGGTTGCGTTCGTTGAGACTGTCGATGCTGCAGCAGCCGCTGAGTTTAAAGCTTAAAATTGTAAAGGAAAGGAGGCTCCGAATTACTAACTGTACATTAAATGATGCGCTTTAGAAGACACAAAAAAGGCAAACAATATTAAAGACAAATTTTACCAGGTAATACTAAATCTTCGTATTCTTCCAAGTATTCAATTTCTTCCATGTTTTTTAGCCACAATTAAAGAGATCAATATATAGTTTTTCATATGAAATATATGTATTTATATTTTATTTTGATTAATTAAACATTTTTTTCTTGCATTTTCTTTCTTCACAATATACGTTTGATTGACAATGTAGAAATTTCATCAAAAGCAAAATTTGATAATGTATTTTATATTTTTCGTTTGTTTTGCACTTTATTAAACTAATTTAAAACATTTTTAATGTAATTCAATAGTTTTCGCCTCTTTTATTGCTGTTTTTATGGCAAAATTTACAATATTCTACCAACTAACGCGCTTTTTGCTCAATAAAATTCTTTCACTGATGCATAAAGACATTTACGTTTTCATTACAATTTGCTTTTGTCTATATACCTAAATACTGGGATATTTGTTTTGCTCAAGCTACAACATTTGTTGCGGTTTTCGTTTACTGGCAACACTATAGCTGTCAACAATTTGTTTTTCTTTTACTTCACGTGTTACAATTTTAAGATCATTTTATTTAGAACGATAAAAATTTAATAAAAAATCTTTGGATATTAATAAAAATAACTAAACATTTTGGAAAATCTTTTTCAAATATGGTTGTTGTAAAAAACATGGATTTAATTACTACTATAGAAGAAGATGCCGAAGTGGAAAATTTCTCAGAGGATTCCGACGCTGAAGTGGAGGTATTTCAATGAAAGAAAAATTTTATTTTTATTTAATAACAGTTTTGATATCAATTCCGTTTGATTTTAGTATCAACCAACAAAATTAAAACACAAAAAAGTAACAGAATTTGAAAAGAATTTCGAATTCGTTTCCTCTGTCAAGGAATACAATCAAGACACTTGGGATGATTTAATGAAATACGTAAAACGTAAAGCCCGCACAAAGACAGACGATAAAATTGCGGCACGTATTAAAAAAAGAGAGGGCGAAGGAGAAACTATTAATCCCAAAGATGAGGACAGTGATGATGAAATTGATTTGTCAGAAGATGAATTGAAACATGACAACTTGCGTTTGAGGGAGAAAAAATTGAAAAAGAAGAAGAAAAACAAAGGCGATGATGACGAAGACGCTTCCGAAGATGAAGGTGAAAAAATGCAGTTTGATGAGGCAATTGAATCCAATGAGTCCATTACTTCGTTTTATCAAATGAATCTATCCAGACCCCTTATGCGAGCTATAGGGGTTTTAGGCTATATTTATCCTACACCTATACAGGCTTCTACTATACCTATAGCTCTATTGGGTAGAGATATTTGCGGTTGCGCTGCTACCGGTACCGGTAAGACAGCTGCATATATGTTGCCTACCGTGGAGCGTCTATTATATCGTCCTATGAACAATAAAACCGTAACCAGAGTTCTTGTACTGGTACCCACTCGAGAATTAGGCGCCCAGGTTTACCAGGTCACCAAACAGTTGTGTCAATTTACCACCATTGATGTTGGTTTAGCTATTGGTGGTTTAGATGTTAAAGCTCAAGAATTAGTTTTACGTCAAAACCCTGATATTGTCATAGCTACTCCAGGTCGTTTGATAGATCACATAAAAAATACGCCAAGTTTTAGTTTAGACTCCATAGAGGTAAGTTGAAATTTTTACAATCGCTTTAATAGTAAAAAAAAAAAAACATTCTCTAGTGATGAGTAATCCTTGCGCTCCGAAAGTTGTTTCGAAATATTTCGAACAATTGTTAAAGAGGACAGATTTGACCTGTTACATAGCGCGGTCTATGTAACCTGATTATCAAATGCGGTTCTTTTTTCTACTAAATATTGTGATCAATAATAATAATTACAAAATTTCTTCTAGGTGCTCATACTTGATGAAGCCGATCGTATGTTAGATGAATATTTCGCAGAACAAATGAAAGAAATTATTAATTCTTGTTCGAAAACAAGACAAACTATGCTCTTCTCGGCCACTATGAGCGAACAGGTTAAAGATTTGGCTGCTGTATCGTTAAATAAGCCTGTTAAAGTATTTGTTAATAACAACCAACAAGTTGCCTTTAATTTGCGACAAGAATTTATACGCATACGTGAAGATAAGGAAGGCGATCGTGAGCCAATATTGGCCAGTTTAATATGTCGTACATTCCACGATCACTGCATGGTCTTTGTACAAACCAAAAAACAAGCGCACAGACTTCATATACTTCTGGGTCTATTGGGCATAAAGGCCGGTGAGTTGCATGGTAATTTGACGCAGCAACAACGTTTGGAGTCTTTGAAAAAATTTAAAGAAGAACAAATAGATGTATTAATTGCCACAGACGTAGCAGCGAGAGGTTTGGATATTGTCGGCGTTAAAACTGTTATCAATTTCGTCATGCCTATAACTACAGAGCATTATATACATCGTGTAGGTCGTACAGCTCGCGCTGGTAGGGCAGGTATATCAGTATCTTTGGCCGGTGAAAAAGAACGGAAAATTGTTAAGGATATCATCAAAAATGCTGAGAGTTCGGTGAAAAATCGTATTATACCACCAGAAATTATAGAGAAATATCGTAAAAAATTAACAGCTTTAGAACCCGAAATACGTAAGTTGTTTTTCGCCTATGTTCTGCAGATTAAAAAAAATGATAAAATGATTGTAATTTTATAAATTTTAGAGAATATTTTGGATGAAGAACAAGCTGAAAGGCAATTGGCTAAAATGGAACAGCAATTATCCAAGACTGAACGTAAGTTATTGGGTACAAAAACTGAGCACCGCGATTGGTTCCAAAGTAAAAAACAGCGCGAAGAAGAAAAGGAACGCTTGGCTCTAAAGCCTGAGGAAAATAAAACTAAGAAATCGGACGATAAAAGTAAAAAACGCAAACGTCCCGAATATGGCGGAGACGGTGAAGACGGACCACCAGTTAGAGAGCTAAATGCCAAAAAGAAAAAGAAGGAAGAAGCTAAACGGGTAAAAACCCCTGAACAATTGGCCAAGGAAAGAGCCATGAAAGAAATTGAAAAAGTGTCGTTAGTAAGAGCAAAAATATCAAAACTACGCAAACGTCCTGGCAAACTATCTGCAGTTTCAGATGCTCCATCCTATGGTAAAAGCGGTGCATCAAACAAACCAAAACGTGGCGGTCATTCAGCTTTTACGAATGATTTAACCGATGTCAGTCGCAGTGGTGCTTTACGTTTAAGATCAGAAGCCAACCGTCATCAGAAAATGTCTAAAATTGCTGCCAAAAAGAAAACTAGCAATGTTAAATTGGCCAATAAAGCGGGCAAAAATAAATTCAACAAAGGCAAAAGCTTTGGCGGACCAAGATTTTCGAAAAAAGATAAAAATAAAAAATAAACTATTTAAATGTAAATAGAATTTTAAGCGTTAAGATTTTTTATCAAATACAAAAGTTTATTACGTTAAATAAATTTTTTAAATATAAAGTTCTAATTCTGATGATTTCTTAATAATTTGCATTAAAAGTAAACAATTTATTAGCGCGGACAAAAACCCCATATTTTTTATCACTACTCTACATATTCTACATTTGAAATAATAAAAAGCTATAGTCTGGCATCACCCGCTGTCAAATGTTTTTTCGCGTTCTTTTTTCATTCAGAACAGATTATTAGTTTGTAAACAAATTTTTATCAACATTTTTCTGCTACTCATAAACACAACAAATACACAAACACTAGAGAAAACCGTTTAAATAAACAATTAATAAATTTTTTAAATAATAAATTGAAAATGTTGCAAACATTGAACTGTATACGTATGGGGGAAGTACTTTTAGATGAAAATCTACATTTGTTTATACTCTGCAACAACTGTCACACAGATCTACGGAATTTACAAGAATTTCGCCAACATTTGGAGAAATGCGATGGTTTGGAGAATATGTTCCAGGAGGGGCAAATATTTAAATTTAATACAGACAAAAGTACACAACTGTTTGGTAAAACCCTCAAAGGAATTAAAGAAGTAGGTTTAATTTTTAGTACAAAGAATATTAACAAAACAAAAAATCGATTTTTACCCTTTATGATATTTTTTTCTACATTCTAACAGTTTTTAATATACGACTATAATGACGTTGAGGTTTCCTACTCCAAGACAGACGATAGCTTCATAGATATGATTAATATCGAAGAAGAGTTATTAGATCCCAAATGGTATTCCGACTTAAACAGCGAGGCCAATATCAAAACAACTCCTACGAAAACCTCAAAACAGTACGATGAACTTGTGGAGGCTGTAACACCTTTTGTGCAATTTAAAGAAAATCTTAAAACTAATAACAACAGCTGCACTAATGGTAAAACCGCATTAACTAAATCAAGCACAGAATCAAAAACGATTCCTAAAGCGGAAAGAAACATAAAATGTGTACAATTCGACTTAACAGCAAATAAAATAAAACCAGCTGCAAAAAGGAAGTTATCTTTGGCAAGTACAGAACCTATAGTGACTGCTACGACGCCAGTAAATACACAAAATAGTAATAGTGTACCGACGATTAACCGTGTTTGCAAAACCTATGCCAGTAAAAAACGTAAAACGATACAAGTAGTTACAAATGGCTATGTAAAGCCACCAGAAATCAAACGGGTTATCATATCTGCGAATCCCAAATCTAATAACACCACATCATATTTACCTACCTTACAGTCGACTACTACAAGCACTACTTTACCAACTAATACCATCTTAAATACCATGGCCTGCAAAACTACAACAGTGCCTACAACCATTATAAAACAGCAACCTACAAAAGAAAAACAAACAGCCCAAATTTTAAACAAATTGCAAAATTTGGGCTTGCAAGTAAAACGCACACAGCCTTTGCCCACCCCTGTAGCGTCAGCAAACACTACGTTGGCGCCCAACCGAACGGATACAAAAACTTTGGAAATTTTACAAAAACTCCAATCAAAAGGCATGAAGGTGAAGATCTTAAATAAACAGCAGCCTAAAGAGACTAATAACACATTGGCCAAGCCATTGCCCATAGGAATAGTGCCGCATCCTTCACAAAAACCTATATCTAGTGTCATTCGTAACTCTGCTGCGACCGTAGCCATTAAACAAAATTTGAATAAGAATTTAATTATAAGAAAAGTTAATTAGTATTATTTATGTTCTTACCTTTAAAATTATTAATATTATGTTTTTATTTTACAAAATTTGCAGATATTTAAAAATATTTTCAGGCTTAATATTTAAGCAGTAAACAACTTATAAGTCAGTCAAAAACCTCTCAATAAAAGAAATATGAAAACAAAACAAAAACTAATCATGCTTTATTTGAAAACAGTGGCAACACTAAAGCGTATCTTATCAAAATTCAAAGGGAAATGTGAATACTATTAAGTTGATGCCAGATCATTTGAACTACGTATTGGGAATATTTATCTGCAAAAAAAATTTTATTTCAGTGAAATAAAATAAATACATAATACTCTAGTTAAACGCTGGACTCTATTAGATTTTAATGGCCACTTTTGATTAATTGTCCCTGAATTGAATGTCTTTGTGTACTGAATTGAATTTCTCTATTGATATTTGAGTTTTGTTCGGTAACGACTAAGATTTGTTTTTCCGGGGGTTAGTTTGTCACACTTAATGGTTTGTTTCTGTCTTACATGCATATATAAGCTGTATATATCTTTCTTTCTATTCATCACATTTAACCTAATATCTTTCGTATCTTAATTCCATAGTATTGTATCAACAGATTAAATCAACCGTGATACTGTTGGTAAAAACTTGCCAAAAGGACTTCATTTGTCTAACATGTTTATACCAAAAACCTAATATTTCCTTATTCTGAGCTCTTGTGTATTTTTATTTGCCGTGTTTAATTTTTAGTTGAATGCGCTGAATATCGCAATTTTGACACTAAAATATAATTAATAAATCCTGTTAAAGGGGAAAACTATTAATAAAACAAATAAGTGGCATCACTCTAACTGTAAAATTGTGTAATAGTTGGCAACTTGTCTCACAGCTGATTAATCTTTTGACAGTTAACGATATAAATTTTGTTCGTGTTGTGCGTGTGTTATAACTTAAAAAATAATATAAAAATTATTAAATTGTGTTTTTCTTACATATATTATTCATATAAATACAAAAAATATTGTATTTTTATAAACAAAAAAAGTCTCTCAAATATATATTTAAGAACTTTGTATTTACTTTAGTTTATTTTGTATACATAGGCTGAGACAATTTCTAGAGGCTGCTCAGCAAAAGTCTCGTGCTGTTGTGCAAGGTAAATTTATGGAAATATTGTAATTTTTATATTAATTGTTATATAATTTATGCAAAGTTATGCCAGAAATAATGTAAATTATTCATTGGAGTAATAAGTAAAATCAATAAATATTTAATACTATACATTAAGGACTATAAGTTGAATACATTCCAAATAGATAGACTTCAAAATTTCTTCTATTTTTTCAAATAAACAATAGCTATCTTTTCCTATAATTGACTAACCGCTTAAATGTACAATTGAGTGTTAAAAAGTATAATTTATTAATTTATTATAACAATGTTTGTTTCAAAAATCTTCTGCGTTGTGAGCCAAAACCATTTGACAAATTTAGAAAGTGATGTCATTGCGTATTGTTTTCATGTAATAATTGCAAATAGAATCAACAGCTCAAACAGTTTGTAACAATTCAGAGAACAGTAGGCTAAATTTAATTTGTTAGTAAATAGGTCCTTTACTCCATTTTGATTGCAAATGTAGTCTTTTTCTACTTAAGCCCTACTCGAAGGAATTGGTTTTAGTCGTTTCATCACCAGAGACTAATCTAGTGAGGCCTACATTTGCTTTTTGTATATTATTTTTCCAACTTCTGCAACATAAGTGGATTGTTGTTCTTTCTGAAGTTCTTTTTCTACTTAAGCCCTACTCGAAGGAATTGGTTGTAGTCGTGTCATCACCAGAGTTTAATCTAGTGAGATCTATATTTGTCTTTATTTTTTTGTCACCTGCAACAAAGGGGAATCATTTTTCTTTCTGAAGTTCTGCTTCTACTTAATTCCTGTTCGAAGAAAAGTCAACATTTGTTTCTTTAATTGTCTTTAATTTTTCTCAATGTTTTTACAATAAATACTTGCATTTTATGGAGTTTAATTATATTTTTTTTCTATTAAAAAAGTTATATAAAAAACGACGTTAAATACTGCTTTAATATCACAACAGTTTTACATTTTCAAGTAAGTTTTGTAAATATAAGGTGTAGTAGAAATTGATGACCTTACGTGGATCTCATTTTCGTTCATTATGGCAAAAAAAAGTGATAAAATAGATGTTTTTATAAGCTTCTACTGGCTATTCATCATAAACAAGAACGAGCTAAAAAATAAATCCCTCAATGAAGCTCCCAAGCCTTCAGCGAATTCATTTTAGTAACGATTTTTATATCAGTAAGCACCAAACTTATTCTGGGTTCCATTAATGAACCATTACATGAAAATTTTAACTTTTCCTCTTGCTAAATATTATTAGCATAACTCCTAAATATATTAGCAATACTTTTCAATTTCGCATTATATGACAGGGAGTTGTAAAGCTGTAAACCTTTATAAAAAAACCGTTTATAGCAGTGGCATTTGCTGATGCCCTTTCACATCTAAAATGTTCTAAATTTCTAACACGATAAGGTTGAGTGTATCTACATAAGTTATTTGTTCGGTTAAGTAGTCTGGTGTGTCTTCGTTTTAAACTTTCTGTATAAAGTTAATAGTGTTCAGTATGAAATTAATAAATGTATGTCGGTTGGACTTCAGCATGATTACGGTCTATTGTTGTCCAGTATGTAAATTTTCTTAAAAAATTTTACCATTAATCTTTAATAGAAACTATTTTAATTTTAATTTCTAAAAAAGAAATGTATTTAAACAAGTTTAGTTTTTAATTTAATTCTTCATTTATTTAGTTTCTTAATATTTTACAACTTTTCTTTTAAAACTTAGTAATACAGATTGCAATGCACACTTTATGAATTTTTATTTTTTTTAATTTGAATTCATCGAATTGTTTTAAACAATCTTATTAATTTTTGTAACAAATTGATATTTTATCTGAATATTTTTGTATTTTAAAACACAATTGTTTATTTTATTATTTTATTTAAATCGGGTCTTATGAAATTTGCCTCTATTGTTTTAACTCAAAGCATGAAAGCTGCAAAATGAAACGGTTTTATTGTTTTTCTTTAAAATCTAAATCTAGTTCTGTAGTTTTAATAAATTATCACATTAACATTATTATTTAATTGTAATTATAAGTTATTTTTTCGTTAATAAAAAAAGTGAAATTAGTATTAAAAAAAAAAGAAAATTATTACTGAAATACATTACTAGTATTATAATTATTATTAATTTTATTTTGTATTCATTCATATTGATCGTTAATGCTGTTTGTTTCCTTTAAAATTAAAAAAAAAAATATGTGTATATTAAACTTTTAATTGAAGAAGGATAATTAATAATTTGTTTTAAAATTATATTTATATTTATTGAACTTTTTTTTAAATTATTCTTAATGCTGAACTACAATTAATTTGTGAATTTACAAAATTAAAACTTAATCAAGTGAACGCCTACGTTGCTTGCTGCTGTAACCACTGCTGATATCGAGTATTTCAGTTGAAAGACGTGCGAGTAAGGGTAGTTCTCTCATGGAGACATTTACTAGAGGCAAAGGCTCAAGTTTTTGTAATTTTTTCAAGGGCTGCACTCCATGCTCTGGTGTACTGGGCAGGCTATTAACATCAGCTGAATCTTGAGTTATTTTAATAATAGGATTTTTTGGACAAGCCTCAGCTCCTAATGAGTCAGGACGCGCTGTATAATTTTTTATATTAGTAACGTAGTTTTGTTGCTGTTGTTGCTCTTGCTGTTGTTTGGCGCATTCCTTAAGTAACATTAAGTGGTCGAGTTTGTCAACGGTAGCATTTAGCTCGTGCTCCCAAACATCATTTTGTTCTTGTTGACCATCGCCTCCTTCTATGGGCCGTACTGCTAAAAATTTGACATGTTGCCTTAAAGCTTCGAGATCTTTTTCATCGACTATGCCGGAATTAAGCTCATTACAATCATTATAGTCATCGGCTTGTTCATCGGCATAATCTTCTCCATCAGGGTTGCTAGCTGTGGCACAGTGTTGCTTTATAACGACATCATCTTCTTCATCAATTTCGGAATCTTCCGATGTGGCGAGAATGGCTAATGGTGCAGCATTTTTATTGAGGTTTTTTGTAGTATGCGTTTGTGATAGATTTTTGTTTGAACAAGCTGTTTCAGAAGATTTTTCCGATTGGCCACTAAGCGACATTTGACTGCCAGCTATAGATGGGTAATCACACTTATCCAATTCCATGTGATAGTCGGGCAAGGATGGCATTGTTGTGCTAGTGGGTGAGTTAAGTTCGGCACCTACTCCCGGTTCCCGGGGCCCTGGTGGTGGTGTACTTAATAGCTGGGGATAGTCGCCTCTTTGACGATGAATATCATCGCTTATACGCTCAAGATTTCGCAAAGCAGTGGCATAGGTATTTTTAGCAGCCTGTACTTGTTGCTGCAGCTCTTCTATGCGATTTTTTTGTGTTTGCAATTGATCTTGACATATTTGTTTCTCTTCGAAATAGGGCCGGGATTTTGTAATACTGCGACGAAAACGTTCTTCAAGTTGTTGTACTTTTTGTTCGGCTGCATGAAATATACGCGTACGACGTTGATGCTCGGCATGACAGTCGGCTTTCTGCTTTTCAGCATCCATAACTTTTTGCGTAGCATGATTTAACATCTCTTGCCAAGCATTATCAAACTGCCATTCGTGGGAATTTGACATAAAACGTTGCTCGGCCAAAGCCACTGTCTCTTTGGCAGCTGCATGGATTTCTGGAAACGAAAAGTAGATAAATATTAAATAAAATTTATTCTGCTTATAAAAAATAAACAAAGTATAGTTACCATTTGCCCGTTGAAATTTAACGGCGGCCTTTTGACATTCAATTTGTGCTTCTCTGGCTTTTTCCAATGCTTCATAGTAGGGCCTGGCCTTGTCAATGCAACTGCCGAGTTTTTTGGAGGACAATTTTAAGCGTCTGGTGGATTCATTCATTAATATGCGGAATGTTGAGTTTGCTTCCTAAAATTATTATCAATTTTTAGTTTCTGTGTTTGTTTCAAATGTTGTAACTAACTGTACCTCTAATTCTATTTCTAGTTTATTAATCTCATCCGTTGCTGTATTGAGATTCTCTAATTCGATCTGAAAAGAAAATAAAAAAAATTATATTTTTTTTCTACTTTCAGAGGCAATAAACAGATTAAATTGTAACAATTTATGACACATTAAAAGTTAATAAAAAAAAAATAAAATATAGTAAGAAAAACACAACAAAAATGGCGGTTGGAAAATCAACAAAATCTCGGGAGCCAGCATTTGATTTATCAAAAGTCTCGGTATATAGTCATTCATATTCATAATGTATTCCTAGCATTTATAATAATTAAAAAAAAAACTTTTTTTTATTACACAAGGCCCGAGTTGATCGAGTAAATGTTAGCGGTTTGCTGCGTACGCACAACGATTATGTTATGAAAGCTGCCGAGAATCTTTTTAATGCTAAAAATTTTCAAGAACTTATGATTGAGTCTATGCAGTAAGTGTACATATTTATTTATTAAAATTATTTATAAAATTTCTGTTTGTGTCTATTTCCAGCGCAAAATCATATTTACACGAATTGGGCATCTTTAAAGATGTTAGCGTACATATTGATATTAGCCGCGGTGAAAGTGCCTCTCCCAATGGTTATGAGGTGACGTTTAAAGGCCATGAAATGTCACGAATTGTGGGTTCTGTTGGCACAGAAGTCGGCCAAAACGAAGGTTCATTGCGCACAGAATTGACAGTGCCCAATTTATTTGGACGTGGTGAAAGTGTTTCATTACAAGGTTCCTATAGCAGTAAACGAGCGAACGATGTACAATTAAAATTTTGGAAATCATATTTTCACACTCGTTTTATGGAGAACAGACCAGAGTGAGTATGAATGAAAGGGTCATTAACGATTGACTTTATTTGGACACACATTAATGGACTAGAGGGTTTACAATTTATGAATGATAACTAACAACATGCGCCAGCTCTGGTGTTTTATATCTTGTACCATGACGTTTTACATTTTTTTGAATGACTTTCTAATCCAGCCTTCAGTCAAATGCTAACTTCTACAAGGTGATCGCAAGTGGAATGGAAGTTACTGTCACAACAACCAAACTTTTCTTAAAATTAGAAAACAAACTCGTACTTGAAAGATTTATAAGTGTTATTAACAATATTTTTTCCTTTTTGTTATTAGAGTATCCTTTTCAATCTTCCGCCATTTGGATCGTATGGATGTTAGTCATTTTCAAAATACTAGTTTAGGTTGTTTAGCTGAATTTGCGGTGAATACATTAAAACCTCTAGAGGTAATATTAATTTCCATTTCTATAGAATATTTTATAATAATATTTTATTATGTTTACAGCTGACACACTCCATACAGTATGAGGCTTCGGTAAGAGAAATTTCATTATTGGGTCGTGTTGTGCCTATGGCAATACGAGAACACTGTGGCCCGAAATTGGCTTCATTAGTACGTTATTCGGTGATTTTGGATCAACGTGACAATCCTGTTTTTCCCACACAAGGCCTTATGCTCAAGTCCATTAATGAATACTGTGGTTTGGGCGGCAATATAGCCTATATGAGTAATACAACACATGCCGAAGTAAACATGTCATTATTTGGTGGCTTAGTGGCCCAAGTCTGTGGCCGTGTGGGCATCATAAAGGAAACGAAAAAAACTACCACATTGCCTATAAATAATCTGTTTTATTGTGGTGGTCCATTAACCTTAAGAGGTTTTAAATTTGGTGGAGCTGGTCCTCTAGTTGAAGGTACACCCATTGGAGCACAGGTAATTAAAATTTAATTTTTAACTAAAGGTGTATAATTAATATTTATAAATTGAAAATTGTAGACATATTGGTCAACTGGTTTTCATTTATGGGCACCACTGCCATTCAGTAAAGTGTTTAAGGGTCTAGCGGATAATTTCCGTACACATCTGTTTTATAATTTGGGAAATTTCAATACATTCTCAACAGGTATTTAACTGCTTTATTTAAACAATATTAAATAACAATAAATTTTAACTAATTTTTTTCTTTTTTTTTAACTTTCAAATACAGAAAATATGCGCAGTGCAGCTGGCATTGGTTTGGCATTTAAATTGGCGGAACGTGCGCGCATAGAATTAAATTACTGTATACCAATACGTAAATATGCGGGCGATAAAGTTGAAAATGGTTTTCAATTTGGCATTGGCTATGAATTTGTTTAATAACTCTACTACTAGTTGAACAAAATCTCTCTAAGTCAAATTAGATCTTAAAAAGAAGGCTTAATATACAAATACTTACTACACCCCTAATCTATTTGAAATAGTTAATAAGATTTTATTTTATTATTGAACGATGAAATAAGATGGAAGCATAACCATAATAAATGTGAACATATTGTTGTTGAAAACACACATATTGTTAATGTAAATGTTATAAACAAACAAACCAATAAATGAAAAAGAAAATCGTATCTACAAATTACTAACCAGTAACACAAAATATGAAACACAAATTGAAGTCATTACAAGTCAGTATACCTACATACTCATGCCTTAGCATTATAATTAGTTTAGTTTACTAAACATTAGTTTTTTTTAACATTATTTTTCTTTATTTTTCTCATAAAACAAAGTTATTTTGTTTTGTTTTTCTTAATTCCATAACCATATAATTAAAGAACTTTCTTTTCAATTCATTTTTCTCTTCATTACTTTCAACTAACAATCAAACTCTTTAAACTGCCGCTTTGTTTTGAAGTAAATAACATACATGTTTATGTATTTATGTTCTAATTTGTTTTAATTATATAAAGTACATATAAACAAAAATCTTAAAATCGTTTTTAAGTTTTCTTTTTTTTTTATTGTTATAATTACTTCTTTATAATTTACATTTAAATTTTAGTTCTATGCCTTTTTGTATATATATATGCATACTTTTAAATTTAAAGCCTAAGTATTGTATTATATATCATATATAATATTAATTGCTTTGCACTTGATTCTTGATCCTTATTATTATTATTTTTTTTTACATTTGTTACAACTAGTGCAATATTTCACATGTTTGCAACTTTTCTGTACAACAAAATTAACAAGTTTTTATTTCTTGTTTCACGTTTTTTTCGGCCCAATTATACTTTCACTTGTAAACGAAATTTGCAAAAGTTTTACAATAATTTTGTGTAAAGTATACCAAAAACAATATTATGCAGCAGAAGTACATGTGGAAATAAAAATGAATAACGAAAAAAAAGACAATTTAAAATAATTATAAACGAGTTTTTATTATTTATTAGAGGCTAGAGTCTTTCTTAATATGTCTCCAATTGAAAAAATAAATAACAAAGATCACAAACCCATTCCCTATTATAAAGGAAATTATGCGAAATAAATGGAGATGGATTAATCACACAATGAGTAGAATGTAACCCACAGAGAACTTGAAAACTTAGATGACCGGCCCATCCTTAGTGGGTTTGGAAGGATTCAAGTAGAATGAATATGTTATGGCCCTATGATCCCTAAGAATTTTTAGTCTATTCATTATAAAATCGGAGGCCAGATTTATGTTCTTTTGCAATTTTTGCCATTAACACAAGTCATGCATCTTCTTTTTAAAGAATCACTCGTTATGAGCAACAAAATAAAGAACTGGAAAGGTAAAAAAGAATGCAGATTGTCTGGCACTATATACTCTACTATATACTCTCCTCCTTTGTCTCTCCATCAAACTTCGGCATTCTGGATATAAATTTCCAATTAATAAAAAGCGGTGAGTTGGTTCAAACGTATATATATATACTAAACCTGTATTGACCGAATGTATTTTGTGGCATTGTCAAATACTTCTCTATAATGAACAAATCCTACCCTTACAATCAAACTCTTAATTTGCACCTATACTGTCCAATAGGATCATGGGATGTTATCATAAGCAACACTTATTACTTTTACTTTATCTATTACTCATATTGTTGATGTTCTTACTAAAAAAAAGAAAAATTGTCTCTTATTGGTTAAGTAGAGCCAACTGCTTGGATAAACGCAGTAAGCCCTGTGGAGTGATTCAAAGAATTTCTTATAGCCCCAAGCGTAAATGAAAATTGCGTTATGTTGCCTATTTCCAATAATCAAGCATAGGGGCATATATACACAGACCGACCATATATGTATGCGTGTGAGAGAGATGGAGATGTCATTTTATTTATACATGTTATATTTATTTATAACACACACTATTTTTTAGCTGAACGGAGATTCGAACCCGTGTTGCTTTAAATTCTAAACAACCATTTAGTGCGCACGACCATTGCGATAGTCAATGAAGTAACGTTAATAATGTTAAGACAAACATACGCACACACACTATTAACATAATGTTAGTTAACATTGAGAGAAACAGAATTAATACTGTAAGAGTAAATATTAAGATTTGTTGAGCAAAGAATTTTTACAAACACATACAAAATACATAACACAACAGTGATGGTAAAAAATCAATTACAAAGGTTTTATCAATAAAACTGTTGGACAAACAACTTAAGGCATATTATTTTAAACGAGAGACCGTTTTTGTAATAAAAAACCAATTTAGTTTTTTACTTACATACCTATTGACACCTAATTAGAAACGCTTTTTTTACTTTAGCGCAAAGTCAGTAATATAAATAATTTTTGGGAAAACTACCGTTATGTTGCCTTCCAAATACTTGTATTTTGTTTATTACTCTGTTTTATCTTTAAATGCTTTTACTTTCTTTATTAAGCATTCCAATTACCGTTATTTTTTTGCAAACTTGTAAACACATTCTTAGTATAGTTTAAAAAAAGTGCGACACATAATTAGAAACGATCATTTAGTGTTTAAAATTTGCTGGGAAAGGTAATATTTAGAAAAAGGTAGTTAAATACTTTTTTTAATTCAATATGTTTAAATATATTAGCCTAATAGTTTTAAGTTTTGTAATGGGAAAATGTAAGAGCTGCACTCTTGAAGTAAGGAGCTCTATTTTCGAACTGCGTCAAGCTGGAAAGACATATAGAGAAATCTCAGAGCAGCTTCAGTGCTAAAAAAAATTGTTTTTAACGCTCTCAAGCACATTCAAAAATATTACACTACATCGAAAGTTCCACGACAGAAAAGGCCCAGGAAAACATCAGACTATACAGACCGCATTATTGGGCGAATCTCCAAAGCCGATCCAAAAAAATAGTCTACGGATATCCAGCGTGAAATTTGCGACATTTTACGTCGTTTGGTTGAAGTCGGGCTAAATGGCAGAGCAGCACGCAAGAGACCACTTTTGAGCAAAATTCAGAGAAAACGTACCATTTGAATTGGACAGCCAGTTAATGGAAATATGTGCTTTGGAGCGACGAAACTAAGATAAATCGCCTTGGTTCAGACGGTCGACGATTTGTTAGAAGGCCCTTCAACCAAGAATTTAATCCTCGCTATGTTTGACATGTAGTGAAGCATGGTTTAGAATCGATTATGGTGTGGTCATGTTTTTCATGGAATGGTGTTGGTCCAATCCACAAAATTTATGGAATTTTAGATAAGGAAAAGTATGTTGATATACTTAATAGTGTGATGTTGCCGTGGGCTGAGGAGAATTTCCCAGGTATCTGGAAATTTCAACAGGACAACGATCTAAAGCACACGGCCATGATAACAAAAAAGTTCCTTGAAGATAATTCCATCAATGTTTTGGAGTGGCCATCGTCAAGTCCGGACCTAAACCCCATCGAACACCTATGGGGCGATGTGAAAAAAGCGGTCAGCCTAAAATATGTTAGAAACATGGCGTCTCTTTTCGAGGAAGTTAAGAATAGTGGAGCGATGTCGTAATCTTATAACATCAATGCGCAGGCGATGTGAAGCTGTGGTAAAGCGAAAAGGGTTTGCAACAAAATATTGACAATAAGTAAGAATATAAACATAATATCACAATTTTTTTCTAATGGTTTTTATCGTTTCTAATTAGGTGTCGCAGCTAATATTTCAAAAAATTATATTCTTTTTTTTTAAATGTTTAGTAATAAGAGCTAAGTTAAGTTTTTTTTGTTTCTTTTTTATGACTTTATAAAATTAAATCAAAAATGTTTGAAATCAATAAGCAATATGAAAAATATTTCAACATTATATGAAATTTTAAAGCGTTTCTAATTAGGTGTCAATAGGTGTAAGTATAGCCTTTATTCCTAAAAATCTAATAAAACGCAACGGTCGTACTACCCTAACCACTATTAATTCATACACCACGGATTTTTGTTTGATATACCAATATTGAATAATAATAATGACAACGCGGTGAGAGTTACATTTTCTGTCATTATTATTATCCAAAATATGGAACTTTGGTATATCAAACAAAAATGCGTGTAGTATGAATTAATAGTGGTTAGAGTAGTATACAGTGTAAGACAAAATTGTGTTAATGACGGCCATAGTTTTAGGGTATTTCTTATATTAATTGTTAGGCCATGTTATACTCATATTTCTGATATTACTTTTGCAGCTTCAAAGACATTTTAGAAAAAATGTGGAAAAGTAGGCATGTACATACTGCCAACTTGAGGATTCTCCTGTTGTCCTCAAAGTCATCACATATTTGCTCGATTTTCCATCATTCCATGACTCACGCCAATAGCAAGCATAGTAGGTTATCCGTTTCAAAGGCACTTCAGAGGCGGTTATTCCAATGACAAGATCCAATCAAGTATTGTAATCAAATTAACACGTTCATCGCCATGTCAGGCATATGTGTCTGACGTACGCGATTTGGTAAATCAAAATAACAGGTTAATACTTGTTGTATCTTGTTCGGATGCGTCAGACATACATATAAGACTGACACGGCTTGTCGACAAAAAGTTTAAATATAGGGCCATGTCAGTCATATATGTCTGACATAAAAAATAGTGTTTTTCCGGGAATTTTGGCAAACAAATTTTTTTTTCTGTGATACATTAAGTTCCCTTGATACATTTTTAACTAAATTATCTAATAAAGTTACCGTGGCCCATGTGAAAATTTTTCTGATATTATCGTGGCGATGAACGTGTTAAGATCCCATAGAAATCATAACTTTACGTTATCACTGCGCTATGAAAACCGAAAAATAAATAATGGTAGCAAAATACAGCATTGTTGGAACCCCATTTCAGTTTCGATCTTTCGAGAGAATGAGCCATCATGTAGAATATGTACAGATATTGTTATGAGCATACAGACTACACATTAGATATCGCATGGGTTTTACAATTCAATGGATTTTAATTATAAAAACGTTCATAAATTTTTTAAAACTATAAAAATTTTAATTCCATAATAAATAAATAAATAAAAAAAATTTGTTTACAACATTAATTTCGAATTGCATTTACATATATTCGAACATATGTATTTCTATTCAAAATACTAATAATTATTGCAATTTTTTCATATTTTTCTTTTAATATTTTCCCATATAATATAATTGCTGGAAATACCAACCACATTGAAATAATATTCGAACGAGAAAAAAAAACTCCAACCATCCATTTATTGTTTTGTAAAATATTTAGACAGACTGAGCGAGTTTTATAAATAGCGATTGATATTGTTGTTATTGTAAAATAATTAAACATTTTTTTCACATACAAAATTATTAATAATAAGAAGTAAAAAAAAAACAACAATTTATTGACTGGAAAACAAAATAAAATGAATGTGGAAGATGGTGGGGGAGGAGGAGAAGGAAGAGAAAATATGAATAATAATAATGAAATTATAAACAACAAGACATGATGGTGGTGTTTGTGTTTTGTTTCAATTTTATGCAAAAACACTTCAAAATTAATGACATTGAAATGTAAGAGAGAAAATAATTGAATTTCAAATACAGACAGACATACAATACACATTTAATGAATGAAATGAAGTGGGAAGATTGTTGGCGATAAATTTAAAATATAACAACAACAACAACAACAGATAATGGCATTATAAAAGCATATTTCATAAGGAAATCACAGTAATTGGATCTCTGAATTGGTAATTGGCAATTCCCCCGCAAGACAAATTAAGCTCCATCTTATCATCGAACGAAATAATCTGTTAAGGGGTTATGCAATCTTAAATAAGACAGGAGAAAGGCGACTTGGGTACAGTAATGAGTGTTTTTACGGGGCAGACCGCCTTATACGCTCACCTGAAGCGTGTTGGCGTATTAGAGAATAATGAATGGAGGACATGTAGTGAAAACATCGAAATGATAGAACAAGAAAACAATGTTTTCTAGGGAAAGCACTATATCAGACATAATTCTTCTCCGGCGAGTGTACTGGAAGAAGCTAAAGAAGGTTGTACAAGATTACAGACTTTCTATAAAAGGCATGGCTATCCCTTAATGGTGAGAACACAACAAACAGGCTTAATGATTAAGAAATATAACCTTGAACTATGGTCACCTTCCATTCAGACTGCATGTACATACCAGAGGTCAGCAATGAGTATTCAAAACGATGAGATTCGAATCATACTTATAATTTCTGATACTTTACTTTTACGCATTTATACTTATTTTAATGTCATACTCATACTACTCATACTCAAAGTTTGAAATACTCATGGTACTTATACTTAACAATACACATGATGTTATTGATTTCGACTCTCCACGACTCATCGTATAAACGAAACACAGAATAAGTATGATTTGTGTACGAACACTACCTACTCACAAGAAGGTTGTGTGTTTGCTCTCCTTGCTGTCTTCGTCTTTTTTGTTTATTTGTCTTTCTTCCTTCTTTGTAAATGCAACAACAATTAAGACTGTAAATTTTGATGAATAATTCGAGTCACTCGAATCTTTTATAAGTATTATAAGTATTTTTCTAAAGTTATGAATCTAAGTGAGTAGGCTTATGAATCAAACATATTTCGAATGGTATGAGTTTGATGTCAACACGTTGTACGCATACTCATTGCAACCTGTACTTATAAATCAATGTTGTAGTTGAGTATGAATGAATCAGAGTAGTTGGATTTCAATACTGTTGACTCACTCATACTCAAAATTTCATGAGTACTTATGAGTAGCGAAAAAGCGATTCATTGGTGATCTCTGGTACATACCTATTTATGTATGTTATATGAAATTGATTTTATAAAATTTTTTTAATAAACTTCCCATGTACATTCTGCCCTGCATGGCACTTTGGGAGGTGTAAAGAGCTATTATCGCTCTCTTTACGCTCTCCATGGCTACAGATAAGATGTTCGGAAACATATTTCATAATGTCTTTATTCTATTAAAGAATTGTCGCAGTACGACCATGATACGGCAGCTAAAATAAAGTTGATTTGTAGCACTTTTGGTTCCTTTTTTGGTACTTTTTTGATAAAATCTTTTTCGTTGCTTTGCCAGAAATAATAGAAAGGTTAAGTCTAAATATGTTTAATAGATCTTTGGCTTATTTTAGAAATTATTTATATTAAGGGGTACAAATTTTATCCCTTTTTTGGTACTTTTTCTATAAAACATTTTGAAAACCTATGCCATGAGAAAAATAAAATGATTTGACATATAATTGCTTGACAAGTTCAACAGATCTTTGTTTTATTTTAGAAATTGTATACATTAAGGGGTAAAAAATTTTATCCCTTATTTTTGGTACTTTTTCTATAAAACATTTTGTAAGTCTATACCATGAGAATAATAAAATGATTTGGCATATAATTGCTTGACTAGTTCAACAGATCTTTGGCTTATTTTAGAAATTGTATATATTAAAGGGTAAACAATTTTATCCCTTTTTTTTTGGTACTTTTTCTATAAAATATTTTGTAAACCTATACCATGAGAAAAATAAAATGATTTGACGTATAATTGCTTGACAAGTTCAACAGATGTTTGTTTTATTTTAGAAATTGTATACATTAAGGGGTAAAAAATTGTATCCCTTTTTTGGTACTTTTTTTAAAAAATATTTTGAAAACCTCTACCATAAGAATAATAAAATGATTTGGCGTATAATTGCTTGAAAAGTTTAACAGATCTTTGGCTTGTTTTAGAAATTGTATACATTAAGGGGTACAACATTTTACCCTTTTTGGTACTTTTTCTATAAAATTTTTTAAAAACCTATACCATGAGAATAATAAAATGATTAGACGTATAACTGCTTGAAAAGTTTAACAGATCTTTGTTTTATTTTAGAAATTTTAAATATATTAAGGGGTAAAAAATTGTATCTCGTTTTTGGTACTTTTTCTATAAAATATTTTAAAAACCTATACCATAAGAATAATAAAATGATTTGAAGTATAAATACTTAACAAGTCTTTGAAACTTTTTAACAAAATTTGAAATATTTATCATCCTATTTTTTAATCATCCTTTGTTTTGGTACTTTTTCTATAAATCTTCATTTTTTTATAAGTCTTTCAGTACTAAATATCATTTACCACAAAAAAACATAATTGTTCCAGTTTTTTTAGTGAATCATGAGCGCTATTTTTACGAGAATTTGTTTAAAATAAGCCACCATCTTTCTAACAAAAAAAAAATGAAATGTAAAGAAATATTAAAAAAGAAGAAATTGTAAAGGCCAGACATTATTCAAAGTAGAATAATAGAATAGTCCAGAATAGATAGAGAAAAGAGAATTAAATTAAAAAAAGAAATAAATCACATAAAAAAATTTCGTTAGATGTAAAGAAGACTGGTTTTTGAAATTTTAAATAAAAAAACAGAGAAAACTGAACGACGCAATAAATTTTTTTTTAACAAATATTTTCGTTTTTATTTTTACGAAATAACTTGAAGAGTCAAGTATTTTATACAACAACAAAAAAAAAAGAGAAAGAGAAAGAGAAAGAAAGAAAGGTTTAATTCAAAGCACAAAGGAAAGAAAGGGGCTTAGGAGGGAGTAGGTACTTTACTTTACCATAACAGGCATAACATAAAAATAAATTGTTTAAAATGAAAAGAAAAAAAACCTTTAAGGCTGGCTTTTTTTTGGTCAAAAATGGCCATGTTAGGCCAATTAAATAAAGAGAAAAAAACATGCAATTTAAACATGGAAACAAAGTCTATTATAAGCCATATATAGTATAGTAGATGCACCGTACCAGTACAGGGCAATTGTTATTGGCCATAAACTTTAGAAAAAAGTTTAAAAAAAAATTAAAAAAATTAAAAAAAGTTTTTTTTTTCAACCAAAAAATTGCCCATTAATCGATACAAAGAAAAGAAAGAAAATTCAACTGGAAATAAAAGCAGCTTTTGTATAACAATGACGACGATGGCAAGCACACTGCTGATGGTGATGATGATGAAATTGTTTCTTTCGCTGTCCTAAAATGAGGTCTAACTTTACTTGTGGCGCACCTTTGTTGAACTTCTTTTACGGTTTACTATGGCCAACAGTATGTAACCATATGTATCTACAGTATATACATACATATTTACGTATGTATGTATGTATATTTCACTTTGTTTTGTTTTGGTTTTTTGTGTCTTGAATAAAAATCTTAAGAACCTGTTTATGTTGCTTTATAATCATACATACTTACTCCCTATTCTAGCCCTCTCCCCCCCTGCCCGATATTGTAACATTTTAATACAATATTGCGTTTGACTGGCTGTATTTAGCTGACTGTGGCTATAACACAAATTGTTAACCCAAGCGTGACTTTTTCCGTACCACATGTCTGCCTGGCCTGTCTATACTTCAAAGGCATGCACACGTACACATACCACCCATACATATACACATTTTAAAATCCATATCTTAGACAATGAATGGATGGATGGATGCATTTCGTTATTCGCTGTGTTTGGTATTCAAATATTCTTGTTTTTTGTTTGTTGAATACCATAATGATTTTGCCATAAATGCTACAAAAAAAAAATGCATTTACAGAGTGACAAGAAAATAGTCAAACGGTTTTGGAAAAATAGAAAGACACTATTTTTTTAATCTTTTTTTAATGTTCTTCTCTCTTAAATTTGTACGTCTGTCTATCTGCATATATTTTCTGAATTTTAACAAAACCCTGTACAGCCTAAAGATTAAGTGGTGGAGCGCTTCGGGCCTTGTTCCACACAACATTATTGATTTGACGTTTGAGTTAAAAATTCCGACAGAATTCTAGACATATGTACAAACGTTAATCAGCTCTTAATCCGAATCAATACTGAAATGAGCCAGATTTGGCGAATGGGTTAGAAATTATGTTCAGGACTACACATAGCTACTATTAATGGCGATTGTTAACAAAGCTTGTAGAAATCAAAGCTTAAAATCAGCTTTAAGGTTTATTGAATCTATCCCATAGTATAAAGTAAGGATAGCTACGTTGTACTATCGAGAAAGGATGAACCAAATTAGAGAAGTTTGCGGGCAATGCAACCTTTCTCCTTAACCGAACTGAAACAAAGGCAAAGTCTACTGAACACGCAATTATTTGTGAGCTAAGATATAGCAACAGAGATATCCGCACGATCCAATTGGGTATTCAATTTTGACCAGTTCTAAGGACGGGGCGCTTCACCAGTGTCTCTCTGGAGTGGGTCCCCGGGCACAGTGAAATTCCGGGAAACTGTAGGGCCGACGAGCTCGCCAGAGCTGGTGCGCTCCTTCCGGAATCCTCTTCTGTTGAATTGGGTATGCCACTTGCCTCGGTCAAGCTGACCATTCCGCGGAAGTTCTTTCGGGACGCCAACCTATCCTGGGTCAATGAGGAGTCCTGCTCTACCGCTAGACTCACCTGGCCCAAGATGGATAGAAGGCGTACCAACCGATTACTTGGTCTTAGTCGTGATGTCATCTCGACTACAGTGGCCGTGCTTACAGGTCATTGCGTCATGGGTAGACACGCGGAAAGAATGAGGCTTCCTTTCAACGACTTCTGCCGTGGATACAGGTCCACTGAGGAAGAGGAGACTGTTGTTCACTTTCTTTGCCAGTGCCCGTCTCTTGCTGGGTGTGGATATAGGTTATTTGGCTCCCCATTCCTTGTTAGACTAACGGAGGATATAGCTAACTAAGGATATAGCTTCATTCATCAAACTTTCTGGCTGGTTTTCCAGCTTGGGGTGGTCGTGCCTCTGATGAACAGCCCTTGTGCTGACCAAATTCTTCCATTTCCCTGATTTTGGTGGAACTTGGTTAGTACAGGGACTACGTTCACCCGTGGCATCACAACGGGCCGCTATGCGTGCTCAAGTGAGCTTTGTGATAACAGAGCTACCACTCCGACCTAACCTAACCTAACCTAAGGAGTGTAGCAATTAAGCAAAATTCACCTCCAACCATTGCTTTATCAGGGGCTAGTAAATATACCATACTTTTGCGTAATAGACAGCCTAACCGATGTAAGAGGTATACACTGCACTACACTGTACCTACAGTCACACAGATAATTATACGTACCCCCCTAAAAATAATTTTTTTTTAAATGATAATATATGGACAAGTCAACTGATTTTTGCCCCAAATTTTTTGTTTTCCGTCACAGCCGAACAAATTATATTTGTTCTCATCACTAAATATTACATTCGCCCAAATATCAGTTGACTTGTCCATATATTATTGGGCAAATTCCAATCGTAGCTTTTTTCTCGGCACTCGGCTGCGGAAACCGTTCTTTCTTAAAACACTTTGAACTGTTTCGGAATGCACAATAACACTGTGATCACTTTCCGAGGTATTTCGTATTTCTACGGCTGTAGTCCTAGGATTTTTATCCACAATACCTTTTATATACCGGGCTGCCCTTGGAGAAATTTTATACGAAATATACGTCGTACGTATAATTTTCTGTGGTGCCATATTGGTTTTAAGCAAACTGCAGTCACAAATTCATAGATTTTGGGAATCTTTTTTCTTTATTTAAGTCAATGTGTCGTTACAGACGCTAATGTAAAGAAATTTTAGATTGGAAGTTCATTACATTGAAAAGAAATGATTTTTAGGGGGCTACGTATAATTATCTGTGTACGTATAATTATCTGTATATCAGTTTATGGAAAGATAGATATCTAAAGAAAGATATCTAAGTGCTGATTGCTGCTGCTGGGGAGATTAGATGTGTTAAGAGTTGGATATTTCCTACTCCGGATTAGTTCCGTAGCGTCACTAATGGATATTACCATGGACTGAAACACATTACTGTAGTCAGGGAAGCGGAAAGACATTCTGTGATTGTCATTTGAAGAAAATTATGCCACCTATTCTTAAAAGTAGTACCGCCTGTGTAGAATTTCACAGATTTCCTCAGAGCTGACCATGTAAAGGAAATAGTGTTCCCTGTTTGGAATATTAGTAAGAAATTTTCTATCAAAACTAGTTCCATATGGGGCATAGTCAATTGAACTTACAAGCCTGGGAATCCATGGATAGGATAGAGGACAGCACAGAGAGTAGAATGCGCCAGCGTACTGCTAGCATCCACTAGAAGCTTGTGAAAATCCATTTCCATAGTTTTTTTTTCTGTCCAATTGAAGATTAAACACAAATCGAGGGCAACAAGTTATCAAATTAGAACTAAATGGGTTCATTTCACTGCTGCATTTATTTTTGTAATTAAATCTCGTATTCCATTGCGGATACGTTATGAAAACTGTAAGATTTTCTGTATGTCACGCTGTTAGTAGTAGTAGCAGTAAATTTAGTTAAAAAAGAAAAAAAACAAAAATAAATATTTAAACTAAAAACAAAAATTATAAGGAAAATTTTCAAAAAGGTTAAATGCTAGTGAACTTGCAGGAAAAACTTATTTTTTAGGGAAAAAATTTTGAATAATTTTTAGAAGAAATTTTAGATACAGAGAGATATTATAATAAAAAGAAGGAAACATTACAATTAAAAGAAAAAAGTGGCTCAATCTTGATTATATTTTCAGGTTGTTTATGTTTCCTGTACGAACCTGTTTTTATTTTCATCTAAAACTACCTGCTCTGTTCCTTCCTGTTGCTTAAAATTAAAAAAGAAGGCATAAATATCCCTTTAAAATACCCAAAAAAATGTTTGTGTTTTGCTTTGAGCATAAGTATCTTGCAAAATGTGTCTTTTTCACATGCGTTTTAAAAATTTGTCTTCAACAAATATTTACTTTTCCCAGGCAGGCTACAATAAATAGTCTTTTTTGTACTTTTTTTTTTTACCAAAAAATATGATAAAAAAAACTGATAAAATCTATTATTCATCAAAAAATAAAAGAAAAAAGCAACAATAACAATAACATTAAAACAAAAAGGGAAAAAGGCCTATAAATTGCAGATATGGGCTGATGAAATATTAAAAAAAAGTCAGCAACAAAATATTGTTTGGAATTGTTTTTTTTTTAATATTTTCACATAACTCAGCACAATATTTTTTATGTTGCTGTTATTGCCATGTACATACAGTGGTGGCCACGAATTTAAGACACGACATATAACTGACTTGGTTATGATAATATTTACAATCATGTAATATCAAAATCGATATTCTTTATTCTTCTATGTACTCTGTAATGTTAAGAAAAAGTACCATTATTTTATTTTGTTTCTTTTTACATTTTGTTGCTTTTTGATCATATTATTGTAAAAACGTTTATTTGAAATTGGCCACGAATTTAAAACATTTCAGAAATATCTGGTTTTTAACTGATTTTTTGGTGTTTTTTGAAGCTAAACGTTGAGCAACGAATGTTTTATTTTATTTTCTGTTGGAATACATAGAAATATTTAATTATAAATAGCCAGAGGTACTTGGAATACCGATGCCGAGCGAAAATTGATCCAAGAACTAAAATTTGATGGAAAAATAATAATGGAGATATCCAAGCTGCTTAAATGTTCTAAATGCAAGATTTACAACGCGCTGGAACACATCAACCAACATGGTACCACCAAAAATGTCAAACAGCAACCCAGAGCCTGAAAAACTACACCCTAAAGTAGCTGCTAATAATCCTTCCACGAGCTCAAGTAAAATAAAAAATAAAATTGCATTGGATTTTGGTATTGATATTTCGTCTAGGGCAATAAGAAGATGTCTAAATGAGAAAAACTTGCGTGGGTGCATTGCACAACGTAAACCACTTGTGTCAAAAAAATATCAAATCCCGACTAGCATTTTGATCTAAATAATATGTAAATAAAAATTCTTAACCAAATATAGGTAGCAAAATATTATTAATTTCTCTTCCTAATATTACTAAAATCTTATGAAAAATATAATTGACCTAAAATTTGTTTGATAAGATGTAAAAATTATCACAAATGTCTAAGTAAAATGTCGTGTCTTAAATTCGTGGCCACCACTGTATGTATGTACACAATTTGCGAATATGATAATAATAAATAAAAAACACAAAAAACATACAAAAGTTTAAAATAATAAAAATAAAAATTGAAAAAATTAATACAAAAAATTTAATGAAAATAAAAACCCAACATAATAGCTGACCGGCATAATTAAGTTTTTCAATTTTTTTTTTGCAAATATCCATGACAAAAGAAAAATAATTGCCAGTAAAAAAATAAAGAAACCTGTCTTAGCCTTTGGTATTCAATAGAGCGTGTAAACTGGGTATACATATTCATCATTCATATCAAATATATGTACGTAGTTATTGGCCAAACACCAGGGAATTTTTAATATCGCATTTGCTTTGTTTAATTAAATTAAAAATAAACCACTTTTCTTGGAATTTTATGGACTGACTTGTTATTTTAAGCATAAATAAGAATTATTACATGAATTCAGACCATAAAGCTCTGTAATAAATTGCCACTGTAAAGCAAAAAAATACCGGTTGGATCTGAAGCAATAAAATTAATAATTTAAAAATATTTTTCAAATATTTTTGCAACTTTGTAATACAAAATTTCAATATAATTATTACATAAATCAAGAAATATTTTATGGACTTATACGAAGTGTTCTTGAACATAAATGTTTGATACGTACATTAAGTTCATGCTCAATCTTGGTTGTAAAATCTGGGGAGTATCTTCCTTAAAGCAAAATAGGCTAACTGAACTGAAGTTACTTACTAGCCGTATCGTCAGCCAATATGCTTTACACAATAAAACCCAGACTAAAATCTCGCATGACATCCTGAGAAGAAAGTTTACATGAATGAAATTGTACATACACTGAGATTGCAAAGTTATAACCCTAAGAGGTGGAGGCCCACTGCAACAATGTGCGAATTTACTGACATAATCATGAATATCATTGTAGTTTTCATGTAACGAAGTCGCCGTGGTCTAGTAGGTAGTGTGTTGGCTTATTAGACGAAAAGCCAGGGTTCGAGCCGCAGGCCAGACATCAAAATAAAATACAAAAAGTATTTCTTTCGGCGACTTCCTCTCTGCAGATTTCTGGCAAAAACTCTGGGAGTAAATAAAATTGCCATGAAAAGTTTCACAAAAATCTGTCGCTCGGAGTCGACTTTAAACTGTAGGTCCCGCCGCTCATGTATAAAATTAACACACACAAAATAAGTGGTGTGAGAAACTAGGTCCATAATCCTGACTGAAGGGTTGTAATGACGAATTATGTATGTAACGAGGCAATAACCACAGCTCACAACAACGTCCAATGGAAGGCACTTTTCGAGGCTGTTTGGGTCCTACCTCAAGGCAACATCAATCGGCAGCATGTCGATCTTGGAAATTACAAAAACCAAAATTCCCACGATTATGCACATTATGTCCTCGAATGAAGCTTGTTTTTTTATTTGAATAATAAGATAGGCAGAAATGCCACTTCTACAAAGTATAACGAATTTGAAATCTAAGCACTAGGATAACTTTCACTTCTCTGAAAAGATCGGATGGGTTACGATATAAAAAAAGGCAGCCATCACAGTGTCTATGCCCTGAAAGTTTTAATATTTAGCTGAATTAGTATCGGTATAGGGAGGGTTTTATTTATTTTGGGATAATGCATCTCACTTAGGTTCTCGACAAACTTCTGTTGTAATACCATTGTGTCTCTTTAAGTATAATTCCTAGCTAATATCATTGCTCAGGAATTCTATCAATATCATTATGAAGCTATAAACTTCTCACTAATCAAGTTCAATCGATCTTTTCTGAGTGCACAAAAAGCTTTGTTGTCAGGTTTCCAATGCCAGACAAAGACAGCTAAGCAGCTGATTTTTCTTAACCAAAGAAGTTCATTTATCACTTGGTATTAACAGCAACAACTGTCAACAAATGTCAAAAAATTGTTACAGAAGAGATTGTGGAACAGCTAATGGGTGATTTTTTAAGAGCTATAGGATAATTTTTCAAAAAAAAAAAACAAATAAAATTCAGAAAAATGCATGAAATCTTTATTTGAGTCCATATAATTTAATGTTTGAAGATTATTTAATGCAAATGTTGACCGCGACTGCGCCTCAAATGGTCCATCCGCTTAGTCCAATTTTGGCATACTCTTTCCAACATTTCGCCCGGTATCTCACGAATAAATGCTTCAATGTTGTCTTCCAATGCGTCAATTGAAGCGGGCTTGTCTGTATAGACATGAGCTTTAACATAACCCCACAAAAAATAGTCTAAAGGCGTTAAATCGCACGATCTAGGCGGCCAGTTGACCGGTTCCGAACATGAAATAAAATGTTCACCGAACTCGCCTCTCAATAAGTCCATTGTTACGCGTGCTGTGTGGCATGTGGCACCGTCTTATTGAAACAACATGTCATGCAAGTCAAGCTCTTGCATTTTGGGCAAAAAAAAGTTGGATATCATCTCACGGTAGCGCTCACCATTCACAGTTACGTTACGATTCGCAGCGTCTTTGAAGAAGTACGGTCTACGGTCACCAAACTGTGACTTTTTCTGGATGCATTGGTAGCTTTTGCAATGCTTCTGGCTGATCTTCACTCCAAAATCGACAATTCTGCTTATTTACGTATCCATTGAGCCATAAATGAGCTTCGTCGCTGAACACAATTTTTCGATAAATAAGTAGATCTTCGCGCGATGAATTTTCTTAACAGAGCACGCATTTTGATAATAAAATTCAATGATATGCAAGCGTTGTTCGTTTGTAAGACGATTCATGGTTAAATTATAGACCAAACTGAAGATGTTTGACAGTGAAACAAAACACGAAACGTGCGTGAGTTGTTTAAACCAGTGTTGCCAAAAAGATAATAGCTAAAAAATCACCCGTTATTATGCACTCAAGGGAAATGCCCCTGTTTTTGAAAGCTATTGACATTTTGATAAAATATAATTAAAAAAAATACTTTGAAGCAACATCCTCGATAGTATAGTGGTTAGTATCCCCGCCTGTCACGCGGGAGACCGGGGTTCAATTCCCCGTCGGGGAGGGATCAACAAATCATACGCAATTTTTTTTTAATTTCGGAAATAAGGATTTTAAAAGTTATACCCTAGCTCTTTGAGCTTTCCTCCTCCAATTACTCCACAATAAAGGTGTTTTTATATTAATAAAGGGTGTTTTTTATAGAGGTATAGAACTTTAAGTTGCAATAAAACAACGATGGATTATTCGATTGACATGAATTTTATTTATCCGAAAGATAATCTTGTGGCATTACATTTTAAATATGATTTCTGGCATAGGACCGCCACGGCTGGCGCGGATGTAGTCCAATCTGGACGTCCAATTTTCGATGACTTTTTCCAACATTTGTGGCCGTATATCGGCAATAATACGGCGAATGTTGTCTTCCAAATGGTCAAGCGTTTGTGGCTTTACCGCATAGACCGATGACTTTACATAGCCCCACAGAAAGTAGTCTAGCGGTGTTAAATCACAAGATCTTGGAGGCCAATTCACAGGTCCAAAACGTGAAATTAGGCGGTCACCAAACGTGTCTTTCAATAAATCTATTGTGGCACGAGCTGTGTGACATGTTGCGCCGTCTTGTTAAAACCACATCTCCTGGACATCATGGTTATTCCATTCAGGAATGAAAAAGTTAGTAATCATGGCTCTATACCGATCACCATTGACTGTAACGTTCTGGCCACCATCGTTTTTGAAAAAGTACGGACCAATGATTCCACCAGCCCATAAAGCGCACCAAACAGTCAGTTTTTCTGGATGTAACGGTGTTTCCACATACACTTGAGGATTACCTTCACTCCAAATGCGGCAGTTTTGTTTGTTGACGTAGCCATTCAACCAGAAGTGCGCTTCATCGCTAAACAAAATTCGCTTATGAAAATCGGGAACAACGGTAATCTCGTTATGGGCCCATTCGACGAATCTACGCCTTACTTGATGATCGTTTGGCTTCAATTCTTGCACGAGTTGGATTCTGTAAGCACGCAAACCAAGATCCTTCCGCAAAATCTTCCATAAAGTGAATGGACACAGAACCAATTCCTGTGCTCGATGGCGGATGGGCTCATTCGGGTCTTCCTCAATGCTACGCTCTACAGCAGCAATAACTTCTTCTGTACGCACCGTACAGCGTCTCTGGGGATGCGAGTTATCAATAAGTGTAAACGTGGTGCGAAAACGTTCCATGGTTAATCGAATTAATTACTCCGCAATAAAGGTGTTTTTATATGAATACATTTAAGTTTAGGTAGCGCCATCATTTCACTTTATAAAAATGCTGTAAAAATGCGTGTGGAAATATGGAAAATTTTAATTCTTTACCATAACGCAGTGACGTTAAACATTAGCTTAGAAATACGTCAAACAGTTATTATTATTAATTAAAAAGTTGATATTTGATACGAAGATGTAATGTAGTAGCAAAACTACCAGCAGCACCTACAAATAAATGTTTTTTTTACGTCTCATCATTATTGTATGTCTTGTATAATTACGAGACCAAAGCAATAATGGTGGAATAAAATTTCTTTTGTTTACATAACAAACGACATACACCTCGCCACATAATAGCCCCTCACATCACATCACATCACCTCATCTCTAGCGTTGACAATTTTTTTCCTCATTCACTTTATAACAGTAAAACCGTATTGCCCACCGAGTACTTTTATGCCATACAATATACATATGTATGTTTATTCATATACGTACATATTTATGTAGAGTATATAATTTGTACTTTTATAAAGCAGTTTTGAAAACAGAAACAATTTATTTTATTTTCTTTTTTTGGCCATTTGATGTAATAATATAATGATGTTATATTATACATACATACATACATATATTGTATTATAATACATAAATAAATGGTTGTGATGGTGGTGGTAGTGATGATGATGACAATCACGACGATGATGGTCGTGCACTGATGGCTCTTTATATGGGTGTAGTTAGGTTGTATATGAGAAAATAATTTATACGCCGTCTACGATGGCACTGTTGTCGCAGTTACAACAATTTTAAATAAAAATAAAAAACAAAACTTAATAATATAATGTTTACACATGACGAAATCTACAGTAGTATTAATTTATTTCCTACATAATGAAAAAAAATAACAGGAAGGATAGTAGGTACGGCAAGAAATTATACACTGAAAAAAAGTAATAGAGCTCCTAAAACTATGCAAAAATAAAATAACAAAATCTTCCCGCGAATGGCCATTGCACCCACCTGGAATCAATCAAGGAATCACCAAACTGGGGGTAACTCATGTAAGGTATTAAAAAAAAACTAGGACAATCGATTTTCATAAGCTATGGCTTACAACAGGTGGTAAAAGCTTGGTGTCAAGGGGAAAAATAAGGTGATTTCAGAAGAACCTTCAGATCCAAGTTCTTGAAGATTTGGACGCAGCACTGGCAATGTTTTTAGATCGATTTGTCTCAATATTTACTTTGAACGGGGAAAAATTTTATTCCAAAGTGAAGAAGTCACCGTGGTCTAGTAGTAGTGTGTTGATCTTGATTCAAGAGGTCAGACATCAAAACGAAAGTACAGTAATCCTTCGATTTACGTCGCCTCGATTACCGTTGTTTCGATTTACGTCGTCAAATCGATTCTATTTGCGTCGTCATTCGAATTTTTTTGGAACCAACTGCGACGTAAATCGAGAGATTACTGGAACTTTTTTAAGTTCCTTGTTAAAAACATACTATTTTGTCGTATGAGCAATATGAAATTCGATTTACGGCCCTCTAACTTCAATTTGCGTCGTCATTCGAATTTTTTTAAAACCAACTGCGACGTAAATCGAGGGATTACTGTATAAAAAAATATTTCTTCGGCGTCTTCCTCTCAGTAGATTTCTGAGATTACTCGGAGAGTAAATAAAAATTGCCATGAAAAGTTTCTCAAAAATCTCTTGTTCGGAATCGACTTTAAACTGTAGGTCCTGCCACCTTTGTATAAAATTAACACACACAACATACATACGTGGTGTGAGAAACTAGGTCCGTAATCCTGACTGAAGGGTTGTAATGACCAATTACATATGTATGTACTATTACATGAGATCATCCTAATACGGCTATGACTGGAGGAGAATGAAAGTAAAGGGTTTATTGCAATTGTATTGCGCTGACTAGGCCCAGATTGTACGTTTCTAATTGGTATAAATTGGATCCTGGGGGTTATCAGATTTGTTTCTATAAAAGATTCACTCAGCATCATTCGGAGAAAGGAAAACCTATAAAATAAACATGGCTTACGGCCATGTAATTGCAGTTAATTGGACACAATTTGCTTCAGGGGTCGTTCATTATTATCATGAATAAGGTTTAGGTTTAGGTTAGAGGACGTGTACTTGTCAAATGAGAAAAGTATAGTACCCGGAGGTCAAGTAGACCCATTGTACAAACGTCCTTAAGATGAGAGGATAATAGAGGGGATAGGAAAAAGGAGAGGCATTATGAAAGGGAGAATAAGGAAGCACACGAATTACACTGACCAACAAACACACAAGGGAGAGCGCGTCTACACTAATGAATCCCTAGTACTTCTCAAGCCTTGATGTCTGCTCTCGACACAGAATTCAAACCCTCAATGAAGCCCCTGGCAAAGGTCTTTAACCTCAACTTACTAAGGGCTGGACAGTTACACAGGAGGTGTTCGATAGTCTCCAATTCCTACTTATCGCAACATACCCTGCAATAGACCGACTGGGATCTGTTCATGAATAAAGTAGGACACGAAATATCCACTGTTGGACAACAATGCTAGTAACTGCTACAGTATTGCAAGCATAAAATGCTATTCAGAAAAACTAACTTGAGTTTTTGCCTTTACGGAAGAAAAGGTTGAAATCTGGCCCATTTATTTTAATGTTGGTGCAGAACCGAAACTTTCTCTCCAAAAAAGTGCATTTCCTTAGTCCAACACAAGGGAGTGCCGTAGTCTAGTCGGTAGTGTGTTGGCTTATTAGACGTAAAGCCAGGGTTCGAGCTCCAGGCCAGACATCAAGACAAAATAAAAAAAGTATTTCTTTCGGCGACTTCCTCTCAGCAGATTTCTGGCAAAAACTCTGAGAGTAAATAAAATTTCCATGAAAAAGTTTGTCAAAAATCTGTCGTTTGGAGTCGACTTTAAACTGCAGGTCCCACCACTGATGTATAAACTTAACACACACAGTGTGAGAAACTAGGACGTTGTACAATGAGTCAATTCGATCTCCGGGTACTGTACTTGGCCTAATTGACAAGTACACGTCCTCTAACCTAACCTAACCTAACCTAGTCCAACACGATAGAATAGTTTCTCTCAGTGTAAAGATCTTAAGTGCTTTGCTTATAATATTTATGAGGTTTAAAGCAATCGTTTATCTTTGTATCTTGTTATAACAGATACTTTTTTTCTATTATTCTACAGTTAGTATCTTCTTTTGTGGTGTGGTCAATTGTAATATAATTTGTAGTCAGTCGTATACAATTTATTTATTTTTTTTTTCCTTAATATTTATGGTGCGTTAAACGGAAATCGCAATTATACCTAATTGCCCAATGATCTCGACTGACAATGTTCGTACATACTTTGGTATTCAGCTATTTTTTTCTGGGTCATAATATTTTTTTCTCATTTCTCAACAAGTTTCATGAATTTCTAGTTTCGAGAAAAAAAAAAAGAATGTGTATTGATTTTTTAACCTTAAGAATTTAATGAATTTCATTTTATTTTCTATCAAGAGAAAAAAACTTGAGTAAAAAAATTGTTAAAAGAGTAAACGCAAAAGATTACATCATAATATTTTGAGACGTTATTTGTAAGAAATGTTAAAAATTTCACTTCACTTTCAAGTTACATTGTTATACAGGACAGTGTTGCAAAATTGGAATTCTGAAGTGGTACTGAACTATAACTGAAAGAGTACTTTTTTGCATCAAATGTTACTTTTGTAAAAAAATACATACATACATACATAATTGGTTATTATAACTCTTCAATCAGGATTATGACCTAACTTCTCACGCCACTTATTTTGTGTGTGTTAATTTTATATATGAAGTTCGGAACCTACTGTTTAAGGTCGACTCCGAACGAAGGATTTTTGAGAAACGTCTAATAAGCCAACACGCTACCTACTAGACTGCGGTGAATTTACTTATTGGCGCTGCTAGACCTTCTGATGATGTTCCTTGTTGATGTTATCGTATATGGAAGATCAAAAGTTTTCTGAATGGATTATATGTGGAGTAAGCCACTTAACTTTTTTATTTCTTAAAATTGAAAAGTGTGAAACTCATGACAAATAGATTGTTTCTACATGCATACCTACATAATAGGTCATTACAGGTCAGTTAGGATTACGCCCTAGCTTCTACCACCACTTATGTTGTGTGTGTTAGTTGTTTGTATACTGCTGTATTTGATGAGGATTGACCTTTGCGCGCTCCCTTGTTTATACAGAACTCAATGTATAATAATGCCTTCAACAAAGACGTTGAACGTGCTCCTTTAGCCTGTATTACCATATTACCAAGCATCTCATACCACCCACGTTGTGTGCGTCAAATTTTCTCCATAAGTGGTGGGAACTACAGTTTAAAGTTGACTTCAAACGACAGATTTTTTTTTGAGAAACTTTTCTTGACAATCTTATTTACTCTCAGGGTTTTTACGCGAAGACTTTTGAAAGGAAGTCGTCGAGATGTCTAATCATTACAAACTTTTAATCAGGATTATAAAGTTTATGCAAGAGTAGCTTAACAGTTTAACTTCGATTATGACAGATTTTATTTACTCTCAGAGTTGCCAGAAGGTCAAGAAAGGCAAATTCAAAGAATGAATGTATCGCATTAGGTCTCTAATAGATGATTCGCCGTGGGTTCACGTCTAGTAAGCGAGCACACTACCTACTAGACTGTTTATTTTTTTACATTTAATACACATACGACACGGAACAGAAAAACTAACGACTTATTCGTGCTCCTCACATAGAAGACAAAAACATTTGATTCGGAACGTAACAAAATATAAAAGCCCCGTTTAGTCATAAGTCGATGGAACGTTTGTTTTTAGCATATGAAGAGCAATGCATTAGCATTACGTTACTAATGCATTAATAGTTGAAAAGCGCAAGACATAAAATATGTAATAATAAAAAAGTACTGAAAACGCCGAGGGGGTACTGCGGTATTTTTGAAATGAAAAAGTACTGAAAAAAGTACCAAAGTACTGAATTTTTCAACACTGATACAGGATATTAACTTTTATTTAAAGTTCTCATAGAAATATTCTCTCTTTCTCTCACATACATACACACACAAATACATATACATACGTAAATACATAGAGAAAACTTTTAGCACATTTACGACTTTGTAACAAATGTTTGCCATAACCGGTGGCACAGTATGTCCTTTCAAATGTCCTTATGTGTCTATGGCAGTCTGCGTGTGTGTGTGTGTGTGTGTGTGTATTTAGGTTAATGCTGTTTGTTTAGAAGGTTTTGTTTTCCTTTGTATTGTGTTGTGTATATGTTTGCTTATAACGAGAATATATTAAGGACATAATGTCGTGTTGACTTATTTTTATTGTTTCGTTTTCCAGGTTATTATCCTTTTACAATGAGAACGAAAGAAACAAGCATTTGCCCTAATGTATTTGGCAAAAAAGGTAAAAATAAAAGTGTGTGTGTATTTAATTAATTTTTTGCCAATTCTGCCGACTGATCATTTGGCAATATACTATAAGGGGAAAAGAGATTACAAATCGAATAATTGCCACTTAGCTAATGAGACAATCATTTATTCATCAAAAGCATAAAAATCAACACAAAAAGGACATGGAAATGTCAAATCAATCAAAATCAAACAATTGCATGACTTTTAATTGATAAATACGACGCATAGACATGATAGTAGTACATAAATCACAAATTATAGCAATAAGAATGAAGGCGAAATCGAGCCGCCGTAATAGAAATATTACTCTTTAAGGGCCATTATTATTACAAGTTCCCATTAAAGTTGGGTTTATTTAAAGTTAAAGTATTTAGCTAAAGTGAACTTTAAAGTCACCATTAACTTGTTTTCATTATTACAACTTATAGATAAAACAAACAAACAAATTTATTCAAAAATATGGCAGTGCCGGAGCAATATCGATAAAGCCTACTTTAAACGGTCCCACAAGTAATATGATCTGTCAAAATTTTGTGTAAAAGAGTACGGATGTGATCGTCTAAACGTACTATGTAATGAAACCATCACACATTGAGAGAAAATACGGATGAAAAGTTTGACAGTCGTATGGCTCTCTTCATTTTTTGAAATGATTCAAAAAACAAGCAAGTCGCATTAGATCAGGGATGTATTTTTATGTAAACACATAGAAAAAAAGTGTAACAGCTGTTTTCATTTTACTTTGTTATTGTCTTATACCGATCATGTATATTCTCTTTTTTGTCATACGGATGGAATTTTATTTTACTTTTCATTAGACTTTACGTACGTAAAGTATTACCGTGTGAAGTGGGCTTAACACTGCTCAATTAAACAAGTTTCTTTAAACGCAGTGGTAACGACGGGCTTCGTTTCTTTGTTGTATATGCTCATTTTGTTTATATTTGAAGTTGCCATATTGTAAATAATATATAATATGGCAAGTTCAAACATAAATTTAACTTTAAAAAATTACCGATAGGATGATCCTCCACCTCAACGCTCACTTCTACCATATTGTCCAATTATTATAATGAAAAACAATTTATCTGCCCGTTAAAATGTTGTTGTAAAAATGGCCCTAAATCTATCAAGAGAGCTGGTAAATCCTTCAATGGTCGGATACTGATTTTGATTAGGTCAGCTGATAGAGCTTTAGCTTCAGAAATATTAATGGAATACGTACAGGAAATTTATCGAAATTCTTTAAAAAATTTCGATTTTCTGTTGTGGGCCTAAAAAGTAAAACAGAAATAATTTCAGAGGTTAAAAACGAGTACCACAGGGTCAGTGCTGAGATGATCCAGTCAAGGAATTATTAAAAAAATCGAAAGAATACATACAGTATGTGGAAAAAATAAGTTGTCAAAGCAAAAATTAAGTTTTTAGATGATCTTACGATCCTTCTCTGTTTTTTTTTTGTGTTTTGTTTTTATATATTTTTGAAGTACCGTTATAAAGAAAAAAGCACGTGCATTTTGGTACGATTTGCTTCAACAATGTGTATTTGGTGGTGTTTTAAATTGGTATAGTTGCTGGTGTGGCATTGCAAAAATAAGTTGTCATCTGAAGTGTCTATCGGTTTTTATATAAAAAACTAAAAGTAAGTAAGCAAAATTTTGTGGCTAGCTACAACTAAATTGAAAGTATTTAATTGTAAGTATAATTGGTTAGTTTTATTATAAAAGGAGGTCTCTTTATATTTTTTATAAATAACATGTATTTTTTCCTAGGATACCTATTAATAAGTTTAAAAATGTCAAAATTTAGGCAATTAAAGAATAAAGAGCGATCTGCTATACTTAATTTATATAAAGACAGCCACACACAGAGATATATAGCAAACAAATTTAATAAAAGTCAAACGTCAATCTGGAAAGTAAACACGAAGTATAAGAAAGAACACCGAGTTTGCGGAAAAATGCGACCTGGGCGTCCTAAAATAACCACTGAAAGAATAAGTAGGCGAATTTTGGAAATTTCCAATGCAGATCCATTCAAATCTGCACCGAAAATTCGGGCGCAACTATTAAATGAAGGCAAACAGGCGCCTTCGGTCTATACAATACGTAATCGATTGCGTGAAAGTAATAAGCATGGTCGAGTTGCTCGTAAAATTCCGTTTATAAGCAGGAAAAACAAACAAAAGAGACGACAATTTTATGAGGAACACATATTAAAGCTTCCAAATTTTTGGTATACGGTGCTTTGGACAGATGAGTCCATGATTATATTTAAATATTCGCACGGCATGGTGTATGTATGGCGCAACCTCAAAGAACAACTTACACACAAGTGTACTCTACCCACCTTTAAGTCGTGAGAAAGAGGTTTAATGATTTGGGGATGCTTATCGGCATATGGTACTGGTAGTATAGTTATTCTTGAAGGCAGAATGACTGCCGCTGTATACTTCAAAATCCTTGAATAGACTGCAATACCAGAAGGTAGACGACTAATAGGGCAAAATTTCATTCTACAGCAGGACAATGCGCCAATCCATACAGCGAAATTAATAAAGGATTATTTTAGAAGGGAAAAAATAAATATATATATAAACATTTCGGAGGATAAGCCCCAAAAAATAGAAGATTTGAGAGAGTGTATCATTAGACACTGGGCGAATTTTCCTAGGGATCAATGTTTGAAGCTTGTGGACTCGATGACACAAAGACTTGGCAAAATGGCCATTCAAAACTTCGGTCATTGCGGACATTAATTTATTGAAAACTTACTTTTGCAACATGAATTTCGACAGTATCATTTAGTTTCTTTTTCAAAATTGGAATAAGATTGTTTTTTGTTTTAAAATATATTTTAATTTCAAACTATGGGATATGTAAATGGAATTCATTAAACAAATTAAAAGAAAAAATACTGAAATAAATTTTATTGCGTACCATTGTTGAAATATTAGTCTTGACAACTTATTTTTTCCACGTACTGTATATCCCAGCCCTCTCAGTTTATTTAAAATTTAAGATAAATGGGTCAATCAAACTTTAGTTGCGTTCCTTGTTGCTATATTACTATAACAGATATCAACCGCTACCAGACGATCGCCCTCAATCTTTACGGGGTTTTCCTACAATGGGATTAGGAAATCGCTGACTAACTTTAGGTAATGTTTGGTGCCAGTAAAGCAAAGCTAAAACGCCCTTGTAGGACTGCACAACATGCGAAAATGAAAAAACCAATGATAGTTGTAGTCAGAGAAAGATCATTCGAGAAACCTTAATCCCCATCTGTTGATGAAAATAGACGGTATATGACAAACTGTCAGCTGAACAAATTAGAATATTTCAGTTTTAGAAATGATCACTGCAGACAGAAGGAGTTATTAGATGATAAATACTAAGACAAAAGTGGGCAAGAAATATCGAGAACCCTATGTAAACAGCAGATAAAAGTGCTGGGGAAGTCCTGCGGCAATTTGTAGTTGTAGGTTAATACATTACCTTTTATTTTGATTTAAAAAAAAAAAACTGAAAATAAATTGTAAAAAGAACAATCTTTGATTCTCTTTATATGTTAATCACTGTACTGAACACTGTTATTTAAATAACATGGTGCTGTTAGCATTCTAAAAATAGAACAGAACTTTACACACATGAAATGACAGACCAACATATTATGCTACCACTAACTTAAGGTAGCGTGGCCGAGCGGTCTAAGGCGCTGGTTTAAGGCACCAGTCTCCTCGGAGGCGTGGGTTCGAATCCCACCGCTGCCAAGTGAATTTTTTATTTTTATTTTATTTTTTTATTCAAGGAATTTAAAATACGTTTTAAATATTTGTAAAATATTTGTTTATAAAAAAAAACCTTTAAGGAAATATTTTTGTTGTATTGTATAAAGAAAGAAAGACCTTAAGGAATATTATACGTTGTATGTATGTATGTACAGCTGTGTTCAAAATAATAGGAGTGCTACCATGTAATATTTTCAAAGTTAAAATTTTTTATTCTATCAATTTGCAAAACATGATATATTCGAATGGTAGTTACAACGATATGTAAGAAATAAAATACAAAAAAGAATCTCATAATAACTTTAATATTTACGATGAAATTGATTCATTTCTGTGTTTGCCCCTGAATTCAGTTGATCAAAAAAATAGGAGTGCGAGTGTTCTTTTAAAAATAAAAATATAACAGCACATAATTTAAAGAAAAAAGTGAAAAATAAATACGGAAAAATGTAATTAAAACTTTTTCTACAGTGATTCACATAAATTTTTGTAATAGTGGGACGAGGAAAGCACTGTACTGAAAAAAAGAGAAAACTAATTAAAAATCTTCGAAAAAAAGGCAAAACTTACAAAGAAACTAAGGAAATCTTAAGTTACTCCGATGAAATGATCACAAATGCATTAAAATATAAAAAAAGACAGAAACGCGTGGGCGCAAGGCCAAAACATCTACTGTCGATGACCGCCGAATTGTGCGATACAGCCAAATAAATCCTTCAGCGTCTTCAAATAAAATTCAAAAGGATCTGAATCTTGCCGTAAGTGTCCCTACTATTCGTAGCCGTCTGATGGACAACAATTTATTCGCAAGAAGTTCACAAAAGGTGCCATTGTTGACATACAAAACAGGCAGCAGCCCGCTTAAAGTTTGCCCAAGAACATATCAAATATCCGAAAGAAAAATGGAGAAACCTATTGTGGACCGACGAAAGCAAAATTGTTTTATTTGGTGGCACTGGGTCTAGACAGTATGTTAGACGTCCGCCCAACACCAAAATATAAAGCTCAGTATACACAAAAGACAGTTAAAGATGGTGGTGCAAAACTAATGATATGGGGAAGCTTTTCATATAATGGTTTAGGCCCAATACATCGAATTAGAGACATAATGGATAGGAACGTCTCTGTCGGCATTTTGAGAGAAGTGATGTTGCCATATTCCACGCCTCTAAAATGGATCTTCCAACAAGACAATGACCCAAAACACACCAGTAAATTGGCAAATAAGTGGTTTCGGGTTAATGGGGTAAAGGTTATGGCGTGGCCAGCTCAGTCTCCTCACCTTAAACCCATAGAACATCTATGAGGGATGTTAAAAAATATGTTGCCGAGCGAAAACCCTCAAATGCAGCTGAGTTGTGGTCTGTAGTGCAAGAATAAATAATAATAAATAAATAATAAAGTTCCACTAAAACGATGCCAGGATTTAGTTGACTGCTATAATAAAAAGTAAAGGCTATTCGACCAAATACTAATCGTATTTCAAGTTTCTGATTATAGTCATAAGCATTTTTAACTTTTTTAATAGTAAATCGTTATGAAAACTGAAATACGCCTTTTAAACTTCCTGTTACTTACTTGTTGAAAGTTTTATTTAATTAATGAATAACTTAAACAATTCAGTATTGAATCAACATTACATTACACGAAAAAATTGAATTAAACCATGTTTTTTATTTGATAAAATTTAAGCTTTTGTTTTTCAATTGGCTCACTCCTATTTTTATGAACACAACTGTATGTATGTATTGTTAACTAATATATAATGATTCATTTTTAAGTAAAGGTATAAAGGTATTTCTTCAATGCCAAAATGCTTTAGAACCTAAAAAACAAAATACTTTATATTAAAATTTGTTATTTTCTTTGAAAAGTCTTGAGATAACAACACCTTAAGGGGTAAGCAAGTAAGAGAGAGAGAGAGTAGTGAGTGATCCTTAAGAAATTTTGTGTTAAAATATAAATGCGTGCATAAAAATATAATAATAAAGGCAGAGAAAACTATGTATTTCCAAGTATACAATATATGATATAAACGTGCTCAAATTGACGTCAGTTGTAGAGGTACATACTATGTACACTAGGTATGCAAGTTTATGCCCCAAGAACTGTTATACCAGTCGTATATGTATACGAATTTCGTTAGAATCACAAAACTTTGACCTCTATTTGAAAGCTAAAGCTGAAATCAAAGAAACAAAAACACAAGTTAAAGAAGGGTACTAGGGTAGTACTAGTACTACTTTGTAGATTGTTTTTCGGTTGATTAAGGGCACGTTTTTAGACATGTACTGTGTACAGTACTTATACAACAGAGTAGTATGCTACTATTTCAATTGTTTATGGAAAAAAAGGGTATGAACAAAAAAACCAAGTATGTACATAAGTATTGTACTCATATAATATACAATATGTTACAGAAAACAGAAAAAATAAAAAACTATACAAGAATAACATGTTAAAAACGTGAATTTTTGTATGGTACAGCGTCAGTAGAATAATAAAAAAAAAAAGAAATACTTAAACTAAAAATATAAAATAATACATATTATTTTAAAGGAAATTATATTCAAACATAGTACGTAACATAGATTTCAGCAAAATTATAATCTGCACTTTGTTAACGATATAAAAATAAAGAAAAATATACGGGTACCTAGCAAAAACCCCTACAGTTTTGTAAAATTATAAGCAATTGTCATTAAATTTTTACATTCCCTGATCGCAGACTTGATATCCTATGAAATAAATAAATAAAATAAAAAAACGCCCTGCAGTTTTGTAAAATTATAAGCAATTGTCATTAAAATTTTGAGCCAAAATTAGATTTTAAATAATAAATTGGTATTCTGTATAATCTTCCTGATGACTTGCATTTCCTGATCAATGACTTGATATCTTATGAAATAAATATATAAAAAACCCCTGTAGTTATGTAAAATTAGAATCAATTGTCATTAAATTTTTGAGTCAAAATTAGAATTTAAATAATAAATTGGTATTCTGGCTGGATGGCTTGCATTTTTTTGAACGATGACTTGCACTTTTTTGAACGATAACTTGCATTTTTTTTACTTTCTTCCATGAGAAACATATTAGCTTTGTCGCCTGTATTAGTTTCGACGTCTATATCTCTGGTCTCAAGTAACGCCCGACCGTAAGGGCACCAGTTTTGAAATCCTTAATACTATGGCTATCCAGCCCACTAGATCCATTTCCCTTACAAGTCCATTTTTATCCGATTTAGCCCCATTTATACAGAATACTTTCTTTTTTGCCTTATTTGAAGAAAACAATTAGCTTCGTTAGCTATATCTCTGGTCCTAAGTAACGCCCGATAGTAAGCACACCTGTTTTGGAATCCTTAATACCATGGTTATATGTGTGGCATTCCTGCAGCAAGTGCAATTTATCCACAATATCGATCATCCTCCCCAGACCATGCTAACATAGTGAATGTTTTTGTGAATGTGCCTGATTTTTCAAATTCAAATTATTTGGGATATATGTACCAGTAATTGAGTTTTATTAGGGGCAACATAGGCTTCAATTTGTATATAGTGGAATACCTGCTGCAACACACATTTTTCCACATTATCCCCAAGCAAAGCTAAAAACATAAATCACTAGCCATCTTACTTGGCGATATGCCGGACACTGGAATGGTTATCGAGTAGATACCATCCATTATCTTTTACTTTGGTGGTAAAATAGTAGAAATACATTAAGCCTATGCAGAATATACAAAATGTTTTCCTTTATAAAAGGACTATAAAAGCTAAAACTAGTCCTTCAATGTTTCTTAACTTTTAAGGCTGGCTGTTGTTAAATTTTCTTTGTTATGCCGACTCAAACAGATTTTGTTTGGATTTTAATTTCAATATTTTCCCATCTATTACCACCAGCATTTAACAGGAGCTGGCAGCCATGCATTGATTTGTTTAAAAAGTTCAATGACAACAAGTTTTTACGTACAGAATTTACATGCATTGAAATTTATAATCCATGAATCTGAATCCCACGTAAATTTGCATTCGAAAATGGATTTTTTTCCCCAGCAACAATCATTGTTTACAAACAATTTAACCATGAAGTTTTTTTCCCCCAGTAGCAAGAAAATAAATTAAAATTCCTCCTATTGAATACAATAAATATTTTTCATACTCATTAAATGCATCTCATATGAAACATTCATTCATTCAGAGTTTATTTTTTATTTCGTTTTCGTTTTCTACCTGGTGGCTAATTGCGCATACCATAATAATAATTCATGATTTCGTTTTTGGATTTGATGGAGATTTTTTCAAACAACAATTTTACACGCTACACGCTGGAATGAATGGATGGATTATTGGAAAAACTTATGGAATTTCCTGTTAATTTATAGAAAAAATTTCAGTTTTGAAATTTATATCATAAATAGCAGCATTATTAATTATAAATAATATTTAAAGATAACTATACGAGGGAGGTATTAAAATTAGCCAATTTGAAGTATAGATGAAATACATAAGCATACCTCGTTTATGACTATAAACATTGGGTGACAGAGAATTCAGAGTCAAAAACAATAGAGTTTGATCAATTAATGCGTCCAGGTCACGGCGTATCATACAATAAGTACATATGTATCAGAGGTCAGCAACGAGTATTCGAAACGATGAGTAGATTCGAATCATACTTACAATTTCTGATACTTATACGCATTCATACTTATTTTACTGTCATACTCATACTACTCATACTCAAAGTTTGAAATACTCATGGTACTCGTATTTAACAATACGCATGATGTTATTGATTTCAACTCTTCACGACTCATCGTATAACGAATCACAAAATATGTGTGATTCGAGTACGAACACTACAATACTCACAAGAAGGTTGTGTGTTTGCTCTGCTTGCTGTCTTCTTCTTTTTTGTTTGTGTATCTTTCTTCTTTCTTTGTAAATGCAACAACAACTAAGACTGTAAATTTTGGCGAATGATTCGAATCTCTCGCATCATTTATAAGTGTTATAAGTATTTTTCTAAATTTATGAATCTGAACGAGTCGGCGTATGAATCAAACATAGTTCGAATGTTATGAGTTTGATGCCAACGTTGTACTCATACTCATTGCAACTTGTACTTATAAATCAATGTTGTACTGAGTACGAATGAATCAGAGTAGTTGGATTTCAATACTGTTTACTCACTCATACTCAAAATTTCATGAGTACTTATGAGTAGCGAAAAGGCGATTCATTGTTGATCTCTGATATGTATGCACAATACCCGATTAGAATGAAGAATATACTCCTTAAGGCTTTCCTTTCTCTCTGCACTATAATTGCCTAGTCAAAGTTCAGATTGCCTCATCAGCGTTCGAATTAAGAAGAATCTCCTCAATGGCCGATAATCCAACTTGTCTTATTCAATAAAAACTTAATAGAGTTGTAAATGGACATTTTGTTAATTGCTTTGAAACTATTCAGCACGTTCAGGATAAAATTGTATTTCAGGTTTAACATAAATTACAGATTGAAAGACGGAACAACGCTCTATGAAGTCTGATACAACATCACCTTGATAACACATACACACACACACATAATTGGTCATTACAACCCTTTAACCACAGGGTTCGGTGCTGGGCCCAATACTATGGAACGCCATGTATGATGGTGTACTGAGGCTTAGGCTTCCTACGGGCGCACAAATATTCGGATTTGCGGACGATATAGCCCTCGTGGTGAGGGGTAAACACCTTGATAATTTGGAACGAACGTCCAATGCGGCAGTTAGCAGAGTTAGAAGCTGGATCACGAGTATAGGTCTGAAACTTGCTGATCATAAAACGGATGTCGTATTAGTAAGCAGTAGGAAAAAAATGGAATACATCACCATAACTGTCGGCAAACAAAGGATAACACCGAAGCAGTCTATCAAGTACTTAGGAGTTATGATTGACAACAGACTCACATTCAAGGAGCACCTGACGTATGTTAGTAGGAAGTGTGCGGCGGCAACGGGCGCACTCGCGCGGATAATGCCCAACTTAGGAGGTCCGAGACAGGAGAAGAGGCAATTGCTGATGAGAGTGGTTAGATCGATTGCTCTATATGCAGCCCCTATATGGGCCGAGGCCATGGATAAGAAGACATATAGAATAGGAGTTGATGGGGCCTACAGGAGATCTGCCCTCCGAGTAATTTCTGCCTTTCGCACAGTATCTACGGATGCAGCCTTGGTGATAGCGGGAATGATGCCGCTACGAATGTTGGTAGAGATAGAGAGGAGAAAACGTTTAATAAGTAGGAGAACGGGGCTAGTGCACCCTGACCAGGTGAATGATGATGTAATGAATAGGTGGCAGCACGAGTGGACTTCTTCCACAAAGGGAAGATGGACCTACAGATTAATACCGAATATAGAAGAATTGACTGGAAGGAAGCACGGCCAGGTGAATTTTTACCTTACACAGTTCCTAACGGGCCACGGATACTATGGGACATACCTCTACAAGTATGGGCATGACGTGGATAAAGCGTGTCCATCATGTCTGCATACAAGTGAAACAGCGGAGCATATATTCTTCACTTGCCCGCGCTACGAATTCCGATGAAATTTCCTTGGAATGGAAGTGTGACGAACTAGGTTGGGTTTAGTACGTATGCGTTTAGCAAGCCGAGAATAAAATTCTTGCGGCGAATCGTGCACATTGGTAGGCCGGGCTACCAATGTCTTTCGAAGATTCCCAACCTTTAGCTCGTAAAGCTATAAAAAAAAATTACAACCCTTCAGTAAGGATTACGACCTAGCTTCTTACACCACTTATGTTGTGTGTGCTAATTTTATACATCAGTGGCGGGACCTACAGTTTAAAGTCCAGTCCGTACGACAGATTTTTGAGAAACTTTTCATGAGAATTTTATTTACTCTCCGAGTTTTTGCCAGAAATCTGCTGAGAGGCAGTCGCTGAAGAAATATTTTTTCATATTTTGGTTTTGATATCTGACCTGGGGTTTAAACCGTGGCCTTACGTCTAATAAGCCAACACACTACCTATTAGAATATGGCGACCTACCCGCTCCGAACGCCGGATATTATTCTCAAGAACTTTCTAGATAGTCTGGTGCAAAACTTAAATCTCTTTCTACTATTATTACCTAGTAAAAGTTTAGATTGTTCCAAATCCTGTCTGAATTCAGAAGAATCTCCTTCAACGGCCACTACCCCAACTTGTATTAATGCAGTTGTATGTGGACTTTCTCTTCAATCTCTTTGAGGCTTTGCGTTCAGGTTAAGATAGTATTTCAGGTTTGAGATAGTATTTCACAGATTGAAAGACGGAACAAGACTTTATGAAGTCTGATACAACTTTACCTTGATAACAAAGCCCTTAAATGGGAACAATTTTTCAAAGGCCTTAATCGGCGATCCCAGAACACACCGCGATCAATTACAGTTACATACAACCCTTCAGTCAGAATTACGACCTAATTTCTAAGACCACTTTGTTGTGTGTGTTCATTTTATACATGAGTGATGGGATCTACAGTTTAAAGTCGACTCCGAACGACAGATTTTTGAGAAACTTTTCATGGCAATTTTATTTACTCTCAGAGTTTTTGCCAGAAATCTGCTGAGAGGAAGTCACCGAAGAAATATGTTTTCGTATTTCGTTTAGTTGGTGATGCCTGGGGCTCGAACCATGGCTTTACGTCTAATAAGCCAACACACTACCTACTAGACTACGGCGACTTTAGACTTTACACTTCGTTTCGCCAATAAATTGTTGATTTAAAAGCAGACTCATCTGCATCTAACCATAAATGCTTTGTAGTTTCTGGTCTCTGGGTGGATTTCTTTCACCGCCTGCCTTCTTAACCTAAACTTGATAAAATGGCTGATGGCTTTGAGGTAAAAAAAATGAAACATTGCCACCAAATTAAAGAGCAGAGACATCGTTGAATGGATATATTAAGGAGCAATGCCGGCCAACTATAAACGTCGCTATTCAATATCGCTAAGAAAAGTGATTCCAACGCAAATTACATTAGTTTGACAAATAAAGAAATGTTTTCCCGAATTTGCTTAATTTTCTTTCTTAAGTCAAACCAATTTTGGAACCGCCATCGTATACCTACAATGATTTTTTTTATAGTTTAACCACACGTGATTTCAAAAAGAGAAAAATTAATACGTTACGCCCTCCAAGCCGCAATGTCACATCAACCATAAAATGAAAATTTTCGAAGAGGCATTTTTAAATTGAAATTTAAAAATTTTGTTTTTTTTTTGCTTTTAATAAAAACTAATGGAATTTAATACTTAAATGATGTCGGAAGTATTGCTACACGATTTATGGTTTTTGTTTTTGTTTGTTTTTATTTCGTTTTTATTTTGTTTTTCCATGACGATTTGTTAATAATATTGATGACATTGCTTATTTGAAAATATTGTTGTTTTTTTTTATTTATTTTTTGTTTATTAACAAAAAACAATAAAACTGGTTATTGTTTATTCGATTTTCGTCTTTTATTTTCGAATTTTTTAAAAAAATTTTGTTTAATTTTTGCTTAATATCACAAGCGGAGATAAATGGTGCGTTAAAGAGGTCATTCCATTCAATTTGCCTTTTAACGAAAACAAGTTCAAATCAATTTAAATTATTGCATTTTGTTTTTCTTTGTTTATTTGATTATTTAAATAAAAAAATTTTTTTGTATCTTTAAAAGGCATGTGTGGTTAGGTTTACTTTTACTATTTCTATAAATTTCCAGGCCATTGTTTTCCAAGTGTGGGCCTTTTTTAATAACAAATATATCACCACATGCCAAGCATTTCTGGAATTTTTTTCTTTAATTTTTTTTGTTGTTGTTGTTTAAATTATTTAAAATAATCAAAACAAAAGACTTTAAATGCAAAATTCAAATCACGTTGTTTGCTGTTCTGGCAAAGCGAACAAAGTCTATACAAATTTGTAGTCTATACCCTTATATTGTGCCCATGCAAAGAGCAACAACTGATACGTACATACATATGTATGATGGCCGGCTACTATTGGGAATGAATTGTTTGAAAATTTCTTCACGCATTTTATTTCAACTAAAATAAGGTGTAAACGAAGTTAATGGTGTACACCTAATTCTGTTTTTACACGGTAGATTGGTTCCAGAAAAAACCGTGTAAAAAAAACCGTGTAAAAAAAGACACTGATCGTATGCAAAAATAGGTGATTGGTTCCTAATCTCTAAAACCTATTAAATATAGTGAAAAACAAGGATTTTTTAAGAAAAAGTTTTGTATTTGACATTTTCTTTTAGGGATTCATAAAATATTTAACAAAATTAAAAATATAAATAGTTTATTAAATATAAAATATTTTTTGGCCTACATTTATCTTAATGCGTTAAATTTAATGTAACGATATAAAAACAAATTCGCCAATAAAAAATTTCTTTACCAAACACAAAATATTAACACATTTCAATTGCTCTGACCTTTGTGCTTGTATGCACAAAAAGGAAATTCCCCTAAATTTGTGCCATTTACATTTGCTTTGACCAGTAAATTTGCTTGTACGCGCAAAAAGGGAATTCCCTTAAATTTGTGATATGAACATACTTTGCAAAAATTAAATTTGACAAAAAAATTTTAGCACAAAAAATTTTAAATCGTGCTAAATGGAATAAAATCGTATAAAAAAAATTAAAAATATTTTATTTTCAAACCGCGTTATATCAAAACCGTGTAAAAAAAGACCGTGTAAAAACAGAATTAGGTGTATTTAGTTTTTTTAGTTTGATAGATAATTTAGAGTAGTTGAGGGTATAGAAACACAAATTTGAATATCTTTAATTTTTAATTTAATTTTTTTTTGTTAGAATTCATTCATTCAACAGTGCAGAAAATACTTTTAAAATACTGTAAATGAATTTCTAAATACTTCAAAACGCTTGTAAGTTTCTTATAATATCACTATATCCGATCCCCAGGTCGCTACAAGCATAACGGCGTCATCCACGTTCACATCTGTGACAGTTCCAAAGAATTCATAGCTCCTACCGAAACCGAGGTATATGAACTGACTTTCTATTAGCCCTAGTCATTAGCATTCAACATCGGTGTCTGGGTTTATCATAAAAAAGTGAGGTCTGTTGAAAGGATCAAATTCGTCTGAGAACAGTATATATCACAGTATACCAAGAATTAACCGTTATTCCTTGGTTGCTAACGTTCACAATGGTGGATGTTGCAAAAAACTGTATGTAATCAACTATTAAAGACAATACACGTGAATAGATTTGAATGCCGAACAATATGTGCATCTTCGTCCGATCGAACGTTTTTTACAGTTTTTTTTTATGACAAAGATGAAACGTAATGATAGTCAGCGTTTATAGTGATACGATAACAAGTGAATATAAATTTTGCTTTCGTCTATTTCATTCTGGAACGTAAGCAAAGTTATGAACCAAGCTTAATATAGCCATCGTCGTTTGCGGCTAACATTTAAATACAGTTTCCATTAGCCAGAAGCAAAACTTTGCTTTAAAAATCATTCAAGGCGCATAAGGCACATCACATAGAGAAAATAAAAGTTTGGGGTTTCCACTGAATTCAATGGAAAAATCCCTAAGAATGGTATTTTCCCCTACCAATCGTTGCTGAATCACAACAATAGTCGAGAGAAAATGAGGTGGCAGAAAAGTTTATAAAGCCACAGACAACCTGCTCCTTTACAAACTCATAACTCCAACTTATCCTGTCAAACTACAAAACGAACATTACAGTTTCGAATACAGCAGAAGGCTATGTTTTTCACATTTGATTTGTTTATTAAATTACACGAAATGAAGAAAACTTACTTCCTCCTTCCAAATAATTCAGACAAAAATGCCCAATAAATCTTTTAGAGAACGAAAGTGTTCTTAATGAGAAAATGAACGAATATGGCCTGCTAACAAACTTTCTTCAAAGTCGAGGATAATTACTTGAGAGGAAATAACAGTTAATTTTCATCCCATAATATATTTTTTATAAGACACTGCTGACAGCTTCTTCTTTAATCGTATATTTAGAAAAATTTCAAAAATTGTTTAAGCTAATCGCTGTTCTTCATCAACCCGGTAATGGACTCGTTAAGGTTCTCAGCAAGCTTTCGTCAAGGGCACATAACCACGAAATTTTAACTTTAATATGCCACACACATGCGATAAATATCTACATATCACTTTATTAGTATTTAAATAAACAAACCACATGCTAAAATATCGTTTATCGGTTACCATTTATTGATATAGTATGTATGACATGTCGAATAATAATAAATCAATTTGTGACTCACCTTTATACGCGGGTCCAGCTCACTGTCATCAGACGACATTTTGACTTAATTAGCTGGTTTTCAAATGCAAACAAATAATGAACACAACGACAGCGACAACAACTCTTTTACAGCAAAATTAAAACAAATGCACCAAATGTTTCTGTTTTTTGCCACAAGCAAAAAAAATCAAAGCAGGAGGAAAAAACAATTGGGAAAATGTGCAATGATGATGGCTGGGGATGTCGCTGCTTGGTACTCTTTTGCTAATGTTGCTGTTGTAATTTTTCTATTTTGTTTTGCTTTTATTATTCATTTGCACAATTTTTATTTCGTATTGTTGCTCACTCGTGGAGTCAGGCAAATAAATTTAACACTTACACACACGCACACGAACTAACAACTCAACATGCTCACTTAGCATAAACAACAACAACATTTATTAATACAATATTTTTTTTTGTTTCTTCTACTTCTTTCTACTCTACTCTTTGTGGTTTTCTTGTTTTGCACTACTTGAAATCTGTTTTTCTTTTCGTCTCTAAATTATCATTAGTAACGTTAATCAATTGTATTTTCCCAGATCAAAGATAATTTCTTAATTTTGTTATTATATTTGTAATGGTTTTTATTTATTTGCGTTTTTAATCATGGGAGAAGGAAGATATTTTTTTCTTTCTCTCTGATAATTCGTTGTTGTTGTTTTCTTTTATTTCATTACTAATAATAATGGTTGTTGGTTGTACTTTTTGTTTCCCTTAGCAGACAGACGACAACGGCAGTTGACAAATAATTTTTACTTTTTATCCATAAATTATATAATTTATATGAGAAATTTTTCTTTATTTATTAAACAACTGGCATTAGCCTTTAGCTGGAAGCTGTTTTAAACGCCACTCTTGTTAGGAAAATATACCGTTTTGCGTTTTTCGATTGGTATTTACACTTTGGAGCAAAGACTACTTAAAAAATAAAAACCAAATGGGACGAAAAACGCAACTGCGCTGCCCGAGCAACGAAAAACAACTAATGTCAAATGTGTAGTTGTTTGGCGTAAGTACTCGGTACAACTAAGAGATGGCAAACTTGGTACAATTGTACCATTTTTTGTACAATTGCTTACTCGAAAAGTACACTGGTATACCAAAGGCTTATTTAGTACAATTAAAGAAAATCATAAAATAGCATAAATTTGAAAAAATTTCTTTTAGTACAATCAATTTAACTGCAAAAAAGTATAATATTTGAAGCAAATTTGTACAATTTAAAAATTCGTTATGCCATCCCTGTGACTGTGTATAAAACAACTCTGGGTACTAAATTCTGCAATCATATTTAGTAGTAGTAGGATGTGTGTGTGCTATAAAGTAGTTTGTGTTTACACACAAAGACTTTTGTTGGTAGACTGTTTTTTGTGTTTAGTACTCGGCTACACGCTTTGTGTTGACATTTGTTTCCAATATGAGTTGGGTTGCCATCTCGCAAACGCAACTGAAGCAAAAATTCATATTATGTACTAAGAAAAGCAATCAATTGTCAAAAATTTAGTAAATAAGATAAAAATAAATTGTTGCTATTGTGGGTGAAATGTTTAATTATTATATTCTAACCTTTTTAAAGGAATTTTTTCCTTGAGTATCACTGGAGTGAGGAAGAGTTACCCTCAGGCTGCTCTTGACACTATGCTCTGCCTGACTCCGCTTGATTTGCATGTCAAGCGGTGTGCGGCGCATACGTTTGAGGGAATCGGACTGCCGGAAACAACGCTCGATAGGTCACTCCAGAGTTCTGAATGTCGTCTTTCCTAATAGGTGGTATGGACTTTCTGAAAAAGCCACCGATTATATTGTGCCTGATGCTATGTTCCTGCCTGGTTTAAGAATATTTATATCGGAAAAGGCACAATGGAATGGTGGGTACTCCAGGGGCAGAGAGGTATACCCATCTTTATAGATGGGTCTAAGTTAGGTGGAAGTACAGGTGCTGGGGTTTTCTGTCTTGAATTTCACTTCAGTTTAAATGATGACTGCAGCGTGTTTCAGGTGGAGATTTTCGCAATCTTGGAGGCTGTTGAGGCCATAGCTGGTGCTCCCTCTTCAGTTTCGGGATCCTACATGATCTTCGTTGAGTCAGGCTGCCCTAAGGGTCATTGCGTCGGTCTGTTACAAATCACGGCTCGTTCGCGAATGCAAGGAGTCGTTAAGGACTTTTGAACTAGACCGTATCCGTTTATGCTGGGTTCCGGGTCGTGGTGGAATACTGGGCAATGAGACGGCGGATGCTCTCGCAAGGTTAGGTTCAGTTTCTGAGGGCGATTTGATAGTTGGTCCTGACTCTCCAATCTGCCACCTCTACGGACTCATCAATGGATGGGTTAGGGAGGAAGAGCAGAGGCGTTGGGGAAGTGGATCAGGTTATTATGTTTCTAGGTGTTCATGGCCTGCTATAGACAGTGTAGGAACAGATTGGCTGCTGGGCTTGGATAAGGCCAGTTTAAGGTTAATTATAGGGTTTATCACAGGACACTGCGAGATTAGGTCATTGACGGGGATCTGGAACAGATCCCAGCAGAACTACTGCAGGGTCTGTAGCGATGAGGAGGAGTTGGAGACTGTCGAGTACCTCCTCTGTAACTGCCCAGCTCTTGGTAGGTTGAGGACCCTTGGCAGGGGCTTCTTTAAGGGCTTGAATTCTGGGTCGAGAGCCGACATCAAGCCTCTCCAAGGATTCATTAGTAACTTGCGCTGGTTAAGAAGTGACAGGGCTTCATTTTGTTTTGTTTTGGTCTGTGTAATTCCTTCGCTTCCCATTGACTTCCTTAGTAGTCGTCTATAATATTAAGGGTTTCGATTTAAAGGGGGTCTTGTTATATATCCTGATAGTTTTCTTAGTACACTGTTCAAAGCCAGTTAGCGGATTTTGGTTTTCTAAACAGTTTAGATGAAAGATATATTTTTTATGGTTTTAATTTCTAAATAAATAACACATCTAATGTTTAATATTATTTTATATTTTATTTATTTTTGTATATAAATTTTAATTAAATGGAATAACACTTACATAATCATTTTATTTATTTCTTTAATTATGATTTTATTTTTTTATTAAATACTTTTTAGAGCATTTTTTTTAATTAAAAAAAATTAATAAAATTAAAATAAAATATTAAAAGAAATCAAAACACCTAAAAAGCTTAAAAACAAAATATTAAACATTAAAAAAAATTGTAATTGTAAAGGCAAACAAAATTAAAAAAATAAAATATATTTATTTAAATAAACTTATAAATTAAAGAACTTAAAAACAAAACATTTAATGCTTACACAAATGATTAGCAGCCAAAAAAAGGATGTATGAAAATGCATATGCTTTATATAATAAAAAATCTTTAAAAAACAACGAAATCTTATAAGTTTAAATAAAAAAGAAATTACTAAAAACACTCTGTATAAGAAGAAACTGTTTTAACATAATTCTGGCATAATTAGAGAGAGAGAGAAATTCCTAGAAAAAAATTAATATAATGAATGAAAATTAAATTGATTTATTTTTCACAAAAATTAAATAAAAATTCAAACTTTAAATTAAAAAATAAAAGAAACTTTATTCCAAAATTTATTTGAAAATTTTGTAGCAATTCTTAAGTAAAAAATATATTAGAGAGTTATTATAACTAATTTTTTAATTTAAATTGCCAATGTTATTGATAAAAAAAACAATTAAATTTTTTTAATTTAAAATTAAAAAAAGTTTTTTTTTTTATAAAAAAACTGCTAATATTTCTAATTTGATTTAAATTTGTTAGAGTCGATTTAAGTTTATTGCCTTCAATTTAAATTTCTGTTAAAGGAATTTCAAACTCTTTGTTATCTTGCTTTTTACGTTGGATGTTATCGGTAAAGGTTTTTTCTTATCCAATTGGACTTAAAGTGTTTGTATACTAGTTTTTCTTTTATTTTTCTTTTTTTTAATTCTAGCCTTAAAGTTCAATTAAGTTTTTTTGTTGTTTTGTTTTAATTTTCTTTTTTATTAAAGATTTTCTTTAAGTGTATAATATAAATAATTTGCAATTATTTTATATTATTTATGCTAATTTATAAATGTTTTATTAAATATTTATTTTATGTAAGTATAAATGTGCTAGAAAGTCTACAATTTTCTTTTCCCTTTTTTCTCTTTTTCTTCTTCTATTTTGTTTTAATCATATACTTAACACATTTTATGTTTCTGTTTCTGTTTATTTATTTTTTTGTTAATATTCCTCATTAAAGTTTGTTGTTCATTTTAATAATATTTTATTATAAATTATTTTTATTAATAATAAGTATTTGTTTTTTTGTTATGTTAACATGTTTTTTATTTGAAAACGTACAAAAAGTATACTTTTAAAAAGCTTTCCTTTTTATATATGATTTTAATTTAATTTTCTTTATAATTAATAATCTTTCTTTTTGTTTTCCCTTCTCTTTTTTTATCGATTTAATTTTTTTTTACTAATTTGCTTAATTTAATAAGATTATTTATTTATTTTTGTTTAAGAAGATCAAATTGGAAAAAGGCATTCCTCCAGTTTATTATATTTAATAACTCGAATTGTTTTTTTTTTGTTTTAAATGTTATTATATATAATAAGGTTAGCTTAACAAAAGCTTAAATGGTTAATAAATAGGAATTGTGAATGTTTTTTATGGCTAAATGTTTGAATTAAAAATAATACTTGGAAGCTTTTGGCTTCTTCAACTTTGTCAATAAAACTTTGCCGCTTTGATAAATCATTTTTCTATCTTTCATTTCTGGTCAATATCGAAAAATCTTTCCTAAAGTATTGCTATGTGATCCACAGCGCAATAAAAAAATATTTTATAAATAATCGCAAGTAGAAGGTTATCAACTTCATGCCTTTTGATTTCAACAAATAAAATAAGACTTAAAAATAAATTGGAAATTTTGCATTTTTCAACTAAATACAATACAAACATCCAAGTTTCATTGTAGTTTTATTGGGAACACTATTCGTGTTAGTAGTTTCGGAAACGGACACGATAGCACAGCAACTTTGACTAAAGCTAAATGAAGGGCTCAAGGAAAAGATGCCCAAACTACAAAGGAGCATGCATGCTTAGCGTAGTTGTCAGAAGTCATTATTGAACACTTCCCCTTGGCTACTTATGCGAGAGGCATTGGTCTTAACCATAATGCCAGCGACTTCCTACAGTAGCATTAGTAATTAGAAAAAAGGAAGAAGAGAAAATTGGGCACTTTTCCAGTGCTATGTCGTACGGTAATAAAGTACCTGGATTTCTACCACACAAATGATTTCACAGATCTGCCGAATATTGAAATTTAGAGTCTAAATGCTTGAAAATAATTCTAAAAACTGTAGTGTCTGCATTTGAATAGAATATTTTCTGGGCACTGTATTCTATAGAAATATGGAGAAAATTGTGATGACGAATATGGAAATTTAGAGCCTAAACAGCTTTAGAGTCTAAATGCTTTAAAATAAATCTAAAAACTGTAGTGCCTGCAATTGAATAGAATATTTTTTTATTTTATTATTATTTTTTTATATTTTAGCTTTAGAAATAAGGAAGAAGAGAAAATTGGGCACTTTTCTAGTGCTATGTCGCAGGGTAATAAAGTACCTGGATTTCTACCACGCAAATGATTTCACAGATCTGCAGAATATTGAAATTTAGAGTCTAAATGGCTTCAGATTCCAAATAGTACTCGAACTGAATTAAAGACATTTAATCAGTTAAAAACATTGTGTTAAAATAATTCTAAAAAACTGTAGTGTCCGTAGTTGAATAGAATATTTCCACAGCACTGTCTTCTATTGAAATATTAAGAAAATGTTGATTAACATGATCTTATTGTTCTTATCGGAATTACATAAAACTTGATACACAATTTAAACCTTTTAACGACTGTAGAATCATAACGGAGTACAGTAAGACAAAGCTTAACGCGGGGGATACCTTCCCTTGTAGTTTCAATGATTTGAAGTTGAAAGTTACTCAACCTCGAAGAGACTTAATGAGTTTAATGGTTAATGGAGTTTAATACATTCCAATGAGTTCCAGCGCTAAACGGAACAGCGTTAAAAGGAGGCAACTTAACACGTACATACAGTTGGAATCTTTATTCTGGATAGACTAACAAAAGAGCATTAAAAAAGATACATAGTATACACCGTCGCTAAATAGTGCATCGCTTTTGGTTGGTGGATGGTTTCCTTTGCACAAATATACAACAAGTTTCAATACAGTGTGCGATTTAGGGGAATCCCAAAACTACCCCTTAATACTGAAACAGCGTTAAGAGGGGTCTTACTGTACCATAAATCGAGATAGATTTCACATTATAATAGATTAACTAACAAACGCAGTGATAAGGTTAATTTTGGAAATGAATTTTAAAAACTATTTCAAAGAAAAAGTGTTCCATTAATTTAATGATTGTGTATTGAAAATGATTGCTAACTACATTACGGTTCTAAAACTAGCTGCCATACAAGGATAAAAACGTTTAACAAATGAAATTGCTTAAAGGAAATTGTAGCTGCCTTGCTATGGAATGTTTTTTTTTTTTTTTTGAAATGGCAATTTAAAACTTTTGCCTAGTTAACCTTATTACATACATACATTGTAAATGTTAAGTTTTAAACTCTTAAATAAATGTTGATTTATATATAAATATTCTTTTTTTTTTGTTTCTGTTTTATATAAAAAAGTTCTAAACTATTTGCTTACGTTATACATACATACATATGTACTATATAATAAACATTTAATTACAAATCATTACATGTGAAAAAAACCAATAATAAAATACGATGTTAAGAAACAAAATGAACTGATAGAACACAATAATTAACAGTTATTATATATAAGATTTGAAAAATAATAAAAAAAGGATTGAAACAATCAAATATAAATACATATACTGATTGAATATATATGCTTTATAGAAAATATATAAAATATATACGATATATTATATATTTTTTGTTTGTTTTATAGTTGTTAAGGGCTACCCACACTTACATATACACAATAACTAAACTATATATATATTATACTATATACTACATTATACATACCATATCATATGTATATATACATACAAATATATGTAAATATTGTTATGTATGCATGTAGTTACCATATATTATAATAAGAATATTTAAACTATTCATCATTCCTCTTGATTCTGTTAATATGTAGTTCCATATGGTTTTATGATGCATTCTTAGAAAAATTTGTGAATACTTATAGATGATGATGATGGAGTTTACTTAGATAAAGAGAGTTGGAGTAAGAGAGTTTAGAAATACAAAGATAAAGAGTGGGATTTATAGTGTAGCACCTGTTATGTTGCAATGAATTGTTATTCATTTTGATTCTCACTTGTTTTGTTTTTTTCTGTTTCAGTTTTTTTCTGTTTTTTTTTTAGATCATATGTATTCAGTTTACCGTTTTCTTAATTTATATATTTTAATCTACGTTTAATAAAACGTGTCCTCTCTGTTCTACTCACTGTCTATGTTTAAGCCAACACGTTTCTCTTCCTCTAACATGGCATCTAATTCATCGGTGAGATTAGCCAACATATTACCAATATCATTGAGCACATTAACCGAAACCTTTTGACCGCCGCCACCAGCTGTCACATTCACACCAGCTACACCCGTTACACTAGCAGCATTGGCACTAGCAGCAGCAGCATTAGCAGACGTTATGGCACTTGTATCTTTAGGATTATCGCCGGCAATTGTGGTATCTGTGTCTGTAGTACCTAGACCAGCCAATGACGGTGCACTGTCGGCGGCATTAACGGGAGGATATTGTAAAATAGGTGATCTTAGTAAAGATAAACCAGCACTACCACCACTAGCGGTTGAACCAATACTTTCACTACGTATTAGGGAGGCATCGTGTAGTGATGATGATGATTTAAGGGAATGGAATGAGTGGGCAATATTGGCTATAGTGTTTGTTGAAGATGATGATGATGAGGAAGAGGAGGAATGCAAATGGCTGCCGGGTGTACCTTGTGATCCAGTTGCGCCTCCGCTTAACTCTTGGCGATTAAGTAAACGTTGTTTGATCGTACCAGTATTTTCATTGGCAAATGGAATCGTATCAATGGAATCAATACTTGAATTGGACTGCAATGAAGGAAATTCATAGTTCACTAATTAATAATACTTTTGAATTTACGAGTTTATGGCATTTACCTTATTGTCATGGAATTTTTCACAATGTATTTCGGCGGTGGTTTGCTGTATGGTGGCATAGTTGGCATAGATGGGTTGGGAAGCCTGCTGTTGCAAATAGGCAGCATGTGGATGCATAGATGCACCGGTAGGACCTATAACACCACCACCGCTTGCACCATAATACATACTCGGTGACATGCCATGAGCTGGAACATTTGATGGTTGTATTTGAGAACCATCTTGACTTAATGTACGTGAATTACGTATACTACAGTGGCGACGTGGTGGTTCGGGAGCAATTTTCTTGGTGGCCATAGGACTGCCAGTTAAATAGGGCTGTAAGTTCATGCGAATAAATAAAAATAAATTATTTAAAATATTTAAAATTCTCTTTTGTTTTGTTTTTAAAGAAATCTATGTTAGTATACTAACATTAGTTAAACTGGCACTGTCTAAAACATTGCCAGGACCTACAGCTACTGCACCAACACCTGTTGTACCGGCTGCTACATTGGCATTGGCCGGTCCTAGGCCGCCAGCATGGCATACATATTCAGCAGCCGCAGCTGCATTCATATAATGATGATGTTCCAACGGAGGCATAGTGTTTAGAACAGCTCTTTGTAAAATGCCACGCTGTTGACGTGGCAAAGTACCACCGCCCTCCTCGTACATAAGTTCACGAGCAGCAGCATCATTGGTGGGTGTTATGTCACCATCATCATAAGAACGGCGCCAATTCTTAATTATAAGTGTTTTAGTAATGATGAGAACATGATGTTATTAAAAACGATTTTTATTTATGAAAACAAAAAAATATTTTTAAACTTACCATCGTGGTTGGATTGCCTAACAGACGTTGGCCGGGACCTGCGGTGACTACATTGCCTGGACCAGCAGCACCAGCCATTAAGGCAGCCTGCTGTAAATGTTGCTGTTGCTGCAAGGCCTGTTGATGCTGCACTTGCGGTGTAGCCCAACCATAGTCGGTTGTAGTATAATGGCTAAAGGTTAAATGGCTGCGTGTACTGTTATCGTGTATATCCTCCAGTGATTCTAAACTCTTGCCACGGGGTTGACGTACCTATTTTGAATGGAAAGCAGTAACAGTGTTAGTAAATACATTTCAAATTAAAAATTTCTAGAAAAAATAAACATTTTTTGCATAACAATAACAAACAATATGTGAAGTAAATGAATTTAAAAACAGAAATTTTTGATCAAGGGTTCAAAAGAATTTTGTAGCCTAAGCGCAATAGCTCTAGTAAGACCATATTTAAATATTTCTTTAAATTTATTTTATATGTCGCTATGAATCTAAATGCATAGACTAAACTAAGAGCTGCAGTTGATTGAGATTGAGATTAAAACTGTTTTACCTTAATTAAAACAACATCATTGCCATTACAACACTCATGATTGCTGCCAGTGCAATAGTAGGCATCGGCAGTGCTGGATGTATTGGCATAAATTTTTGAATCATCCCAAGATATACGTGTAGTGGGTAAATATGTTGGTGTAGGTGGCAACTGTTGCCAGGGTTTGGTATAAATCTAAATTATTTATAATAAAAAAAAAAATTAAAACAAATAAAAAGAAACAAATAAATTAAAAAAAAAATTATAAATAAAAAGGAAAAGGAAAACATAAGTAAATAATAGAAATAATATTTAAATAAATAAAATTACATTAAACTTTAAGATAAATTATGAAACAATTAAATATCTGATTGAAATATTCTTAAAATTACCTGTTGATTGTAAGGATTTGAACCACCCGGATTCCATTTGCCGCTGATTATGTCTTTGACACGTTTTATGGCCAGTAAAATTTTCTTTTGATGTCCCAATTTAACAATACCAATATCTTCGAGATCTTCCCAGGTTACTTGGGTAACATCGCGTACTGTTTTATAGTTTTGATCCAATAAGGGTTGAATATACTCTTCCAAACGCAAAAGTTGCAGCCATTCCTCTATGGAACCCTGGAAATTAAAGAAAAAGAAGAAGATAAGAATTTAAATTAAATTTTTCTGAATATAATTTAAATAATTAAAGCATTTCGTTTGTTTAGTAGCTGAATATTGCATACGAAATCGTTTGGAACCTGTTGAATAAGCAAAGAATATAAGAAATGCAGAAGAGAAGCTCTAGTCTTATGTATGGATCCAATACAATTTAAAAGAAATCCTCATGAATTGAATTTCAGTCTGTGCATCCTGAATGGTGACTGGTGATAAAAAAGGGTTCCTGCTGAAGCCAAAATTTAAGATCAACAAGGTTTTGATGAGTGTTTGTTGGGATTATTAGGATTTTATCTACTATGAACTGCTTCCCTACAGTGGAACTATTAATTAGGATCTATATTGTAAACTTCGAGAGCATCATAGTTCATTTTTTGCATTTCAGTTTCAGTTCCGGTCTGCTATACTTAAGAATATCTTAAGCTCAAGATTGATTGTCGACTCTGCTGGTCTTCTAAGTTCCTTCATTACAGTTTTCCATGTATTTTTCAATTTTCAAATTTTTTGTTAGATTGAGAATAATAGTAAGCAGCGCCTTATTGAATCACATGAGCCAGTTTTTGCAACGTTTGTTAAGCTTACATGTCTTGCGATGAAAGTCAAATGCTTTTAAAACAATCCAGCTATTTGAGAGCACATTAATGATCCTTTTCTTGAGCTCACTTGAGTCCAAATTGATATCAGAATATCCGGCAATAGCCATAATCTCAACCGGATTTTCCTAATGGAATCGATATTTTTGGATTGAGATCGTAAACACCAGCACCGATACTAATGTTAATTTTGGATCTATCAGTATATCAATTTAGATCAGGTTCTTTTTGAAATAAACCTCCAATCCCCAAACTTTCACCGTCAGGAAATTCAAACATGATCCTCCTGCCAGAAATTGAAATTGCCTCATCACACGCCTTATACCCCTGATTTAGCCAACTCTGTTATACAGAAGTCGCCATAGTCTAGTATGTAGTGCGTCTCGGTTCTAAACCCGGGTCAAATATCTCTAACAAAACGAAATATGAAAAAATATTTCTTTGGCGACTACCTCAGCAGATTTCTGGCAAAAACTCTGAGAGCAAATAAAATTGCCATGAAAAGTTTCTCAAAAATCTGTCGTTTGGAGTTGACTTTAAACTGTAGGTATCGCCACTCAAGTATAAAATTAGCACACACAGCATAAGTGATGTGAGAAGCTAGGTCGTAATCCTGACTTAAGGATTGTAATGACCAATTATGTATGTAAGGAGGTACAGCATGCCTTTTAAGGCTATTTTAAGATACTAAGCACGACAATACTTAGTAGAAAAATTGTACCAAAGCTGGATAAAGTGCATGACTAAAGTAATGAGGACTACCTCTCTGTTAGGTAGACCAAGTTTGGTATCGCCTTTGTGAAATAACGATTTTGTTTAATAAGTTTTGTTTTTTAACTTGTAAAGCGTATTTGAAAAAGACATAAATTTTCTTAAAAGTATTTTATGTGTGATTTTCCTAACGGTTAATTTCAAGTAACGTTAATTAAGCAAAGCACGTTAATAAATTCCGCAACATCTTTCATGTAATTCCAGTTAAAGGTGTGAAATTGTTTGTCTATTTAAAGCTCAAGTTCAATTTCGAATTAATTTGAAAGAAAATTTAAATTATGAGTATTAAAATATATCACTACATGGCAATATAATTAAGGAATGTCTAGTTTATTTCATATTTTTTTCTAAGACTTAAACATGGCATCATTATTCAACGCAAACGGGTTTTTTGTAAGATTTTGTTTTTATTTTATTAATTACTATCATTTCGTTGTTTTTTTTTCTTGTGCATTTTTTTTTGTTTGTTTATTGTTTAACAACGACAACAACAAAAAAAAAGGGAAAAAATGTGGAAGCCCCTTATAAAAAAAAAGAAAACAAATAAATTAAAATTTAAAACAAACAAAACACAAGATATTCATAAATAAGTATTCCTTCTCTCTTAGTGCAAAATAATTATGAATTGCTTAAGAAGAAAAAGAAGAAAAAAAAAACCAAGACAAACAAACTAAAACAACAACAAAAAAAGTTATTAATTTTATAGCAGAACGAACGAATGAACGCATATTTAACGAAAACTTATTACGACCTTGACAAATACAAAAAAAAAAAATACCTCTATTGGCTGGCTTTGTTATGAAGCTTTAGATTTGAGTTTTTCTAACCTGCCACGACTTAAACCGGTTTTAATTTTCAAAGTACTTCAACTGAATTTCATTTCATACCTCAGCAGCAGCAGCAGCAGCAGCAGCTCTCCTGTGTATAAACATTCAAACTATGAATATGAGCAGTTAGAGCAACTCTGTAGTGGCAATCTAAAATAATTCCCCCCCTTTGAAATGTCAGCTAATTTTTGTTGTTGTTTTTTCGTGTTCTTTTTTTCTTCTCCACCATTTGAGAATTACAGATAACAGCGTATTAAATATCATGCCATATGCTACCTGAATGCAAAATCGACCAAAAAAAAAACAGCTGAGCTTTAAATCATCATGCAGTAAGAAACTTAAAATAGCGTTCGTGTTGCTTTATGTAAAAAGAGCTCTCTTCTGTAGACCGGAAATTTTTGTAAATTTCTTTAAAAGGCAAAAAGTAACGATGAAATATATTTTCTTTAAATTTGTGTGATACTACACGACCTTGGCATGCTCTAGGGTGTTCCGAGAATTGGTCGATCGAACAGAGAAAACACTACAAATTTGGGAAAAATTACTTTAGCCTGTTGGGTTTTCTCAGCTATATTCAATAGCTTTATTGCCCTGTTTGTATTTGTTCTTTGCGAAATGTAAATGGGGACTTAGACGCCATTTTGCGAATTGAGTATATACTGCAGTCATACAACTTTTAATCATCTATATTGCTCATGCCTGGTGGTGAAAGTTGACGAAGATCGCACCTCAAGATTCTGATTTAGTTGCGGAGACTATCTTGTCTTGCTATTACCGTGCTTGGCCTTCCACATGCATGAGACACTGAGATTCAGGAGGTCAAGACAACTAAGGTACTCTGACTTTGGTTGCAGCAGGATTTACGGAACTAATCTTGGGATTAGTAGTCTAGTAGGTAGTGTGTCGGCATATTAGGCGTGAGGCCTATGTTCAAACGTCAGGTTAGGTATCTCCAACTAAACGAAATATGAAAAAGTATTCTTTCAGCGACTTCCGCTCAGCAGATTTCTGGCAAAAATCCGGAGAGTAAATAAAATTGCCATGAAAAAGTTTCTCAAAAATCTGTCGTTTGGAGTCGACTTTAAACTGTAGATCCCGCCACTCATGTAAAAAAATTAACACACAGAACATAAGTGGTGTGCGAAGCTAGGTCCATAATCCTGACTCAAGGGTTGTAATGACCAATTATGTACAGGGTGGCTGATATAAAGGGTGTTTTTTTATAGAGGTATAGAACTTTAAGTTGGCATTACTTTTCAAGATGGCGACCGATTTAACAGCTGTCAAGTGATTTATTCTCAGTTTGGTTTGGCAATTCATCACGAATAGACTCACGCCTAAACAACGCTTGCAAATAGTGTAATTTTATTTCGAAAATAATGGTTCTGTGCGGAAAACGTATCGCGCACTACGTCCATTTTATCGTCGACAAAATCGTCTATCAGAGCAGTTAATTCGATTAACCATGGAACGTTTTCGCTCCACGTTTACTCTTATTGATAACTCACATCCCCAGAGACGCTGTACGGTGCGTACAGAAGAAGCTATTGCTGCTGTAGAGCGTAGTATTGAGGAAGACCCGAATGAGTCCATCCGCCATCGAGCACAGGAATTGGATCTGTGTCCACCCACTTTATGAAAGATTTTGCGAAAGGATCTTGGTTTGCGCGCTTACAAAATCCAACTCGTGCAAGATTTGAAGCCAAACGATCATCAAGTAAGGCGTAGATTCGTCGAATGGGCCCAAAACGAGATTACCGTTGTTCCCGATCTTCATAAGCGAAATTTTGTTTAGCGATGAAGCGCACTTCTGGTTGAATGGCTACGTCAACAAACAAAACTGCCGCATTTGGAGTGAAGGTAATCCTCAAGTGTATGTGGAAACACCGTTACATCCAGAAAAACTGACTGTTTGGCCAGAACGTTACAGTCAATGGTGATCGGTATAGAGCCATGATTACTAACTTTTTCATTCCTGAATTGAATAACCATGATGTCCAGGAGATGTGGTTTCAACAAGACGGCGCAACATGTTACACAGCTCGTGCCACAATAGATTTGTTAAAAGACACGTTTGGTGACCGCCTAATTTCACGTTTTGGACCTGTGAATTGGCCTCCAAGATCTTGTGATTTAACACCGCTAGACTACTTTCTGTGGGGCTATGTAAAGTCATTGGTCTATGCGGTAAAGCCACAAACGCTTGACCATTTGGAAGACAACATTCGCCGTATTATTGTCGATATACGGCCACAAATGTTGGAAAAAGTCATCGAAAATTGGACGTCCAGATTGGACTATATCCGCGCCAGCCGTGGCGGTCATATGCCAGAAATCATATTTAAAATGTAATGCCACAAGATTATCTTTCGGATAAATAAAATTCATGTCAATCGAATAATCCATCGTTGTTTTATTGCAACTTAAAGTTCTATACCTCTATAAAAAACACCCTTTATAATACAACAAAGTAAAGCGCTATATTTTTTTAATTTTATTTTTTTAATTTTATTTAAAAAATGTTGGAAATAACATCAAATTTTAGAATCAGTTTAGATTTGTTCGAATTGGCCACCTTTGGTACGAATTATGGCCTTCAAACGGCCGACAAAGCCATCACAGGCTGCACGAAAGTGGCTCTGCGGTATTTTGGCCCATTCCCGGCGACGCGCCGTCTTGAGATGATCGACACTTTGGTATTTTTCAGTGAGAACTTTACTCTCCAAAATGCCCCAGGCGCAAAAGTCCAACCGATTGAGATCCGGAGATTTTGGTGGCCATTGTGCGGTAGAAATGAAGTGAGGAACCTCCTTTTTAAGCCATACTTGGTTGACGCGTGCTGAGTGCGGTGGTGCTGAGTCCTATTGGAATGTCCATGGTCTGCGGCCGAAATGTTTGTCTGCCCAGGGCTTCAATACTGTCTTTAAGACATTTTCCCGATAATATTCGGCATTTATTCTGACCCGACGGTCGATGAATACGAGCGGGGAGCGACCATCGGCCGTTACGGCGGCCCACACCATTACCATCGGCGGCGCTTGAGTTCTGGTGGCCAATTTTCAGCTGACCTCTTTGGCAAGTAAACCCGATAATTTTGTTTGTTCACAAACTGCTCAATTTGGAATGGCTTCTCATCGGAGAAAACTAAATTCGGTAACTAGCCACTTTCGTGCAAGCGAAGTAACTCCTTGGCTCTTTCCAGTCTAACTTTTTTTTTTGTCCATCGGTGAGCTCTTGCACTTTTTGGAACTTCAATGGCTTTAGTCCAAGCTCATTTTTCAATATGTGTTGCATCCGTTCTCGCGATATGTTCAGCTCACGAGCAATTTTTCTACCACTGCGGCGTGGATTTCGATCAAATCTGGCCTTCACTTTTCGGATCATATCTGGTGTTGTTACCGTTTTTTTCGTCCACTTTTTGGACGCGATGCAACACTGCCAGTTTCACGGTAACGAGCAATGGTACAAGAAACAAAAGATTTATTCACATTTAAATGCTGGAGGGCTCTAACGATAGCCGCCTGTGGTTAAGCTGAACTAACCTTGGGGGAACGATGGGATCATGTTACACCTGCTCTGAATTTCGGAAGGACTTACGGGATTAGACTGACTGTTAAATTGAGCTGCTAAATCTGTCCTTCAGTACGGCACAATTGCAATTCTTACTGAATGCTCAAAGATGGATACAAGGTTGGATATTTATTATGATGAATGAACCTGATCTTTCGGTTTTTCTCAGTTTGCCTGCTAAGTCTTCGGAAGAAGCTATGATGGTTTTAAATTAACTTCTAAAGAATACTGGACTGTGGAATCTGTTCTTTTACTGATGGTTTGAAAACGTTTGAGTAAACGGGAAATAAACCAGTAAACATTTTAAAAAGCATATGTACATATGCACTTTTAATTGTAATAAATTCCATATGACTTCATATTTTATTAGCCCCCTCCTTTAAAACTGAGTGCGCTTCACAGTAAAATGTGCATTTAATTGTAAATGAAATGAAATATTTCAAAATGATTTACTTTCAATAAGAGCGATGGTGGTGGTGGTGGTGGCATTCAGTGGTGTCAGTAATTGTTTGCGGTCATTCGAAACAGACGTTATTTATCACGCTTGTCAAAAATTGTTTTTATTTTTTGCATTCGGTATTGGAATTTGACATTTTTTTCTCTCACCCTCGTTGTAATATGATTAGATTATTATGGAATTACAAATTATTTAACAACAAAATGATTTTTGTAAATAAAATTAAATTATTTGACTATATTTTATGATTTTTTATTATTATTTCTGTCTTTTGTTGGTTTTGAGGTTAGATTTCTTAAGTATTTTTAATTTTATTCGTTGGGAGGCTTGATTATTAGTTAGAGGTGATGACTGACTGACTGACTATTCAATTGCAATGCCATTCAATTGAAAGAAAAAAATTAACGAAAACGAGATAGAAAAACAAACGTTTAATTGTTTTGTATGGTTATTTTATTAGAGAATTAATGTGTATTCTATTGATTTCGATTCAATCGTAACGATTTGCTACTGTTTTCTGTTTCTGTTTCTGAGGTTTCTATTGAAACTGGTTCAGGGTTGGAAAATAATTGACAATTTATATCTCAAAGTGTGTTTCAATGCTGTATTAATACATACTTTATTAATTCTTTTCATTATAATTTATAATTAAAAATATTACAATAAATGCCGTAGTATGCCATGACAATATGAGAGTAGTTTTTTGTTATTTGATATGGTAGAGCTACTTGTCGGAGTTATAATTGTACAATAATTTGGGTATAATGTATTATTAGACATAAGAAAATTGCTCAATTGGCCGCTGATGTATTTAAACTGTGGCTTTGCTAGGTTAGGTTAGGTTAGAGGACGTGTACTTGTCAATTAAGACAAGTACAGTACCCGGAGGTCGAATTGACCCATTGTACAATGTCCTAGTTTCTCACACCACTTATGTTGTGTGTGTTAATTTTATACATGAGTGGTGGGACCTACAGTTTAAAGTCGACTCCGAACGACAGATTTTTGAGAAACTTTTTTCCTGGCAATTTTATTTACTCTGAGAGTTTTTGCCAGAAATCTGCTGAGAGAAAGTCGCCGAAGAAATACTTTTTGTATTTTGTCTTGATGTCTGGCCTGGGGCTCGTACTCTGGCTTTACGTCTAATAAGCCAACACACTACCTACTAGACTACGGCTTTGCTAATTGAGTTGTTATTATTTGTGGCATAGATTTTAACCCGTCTAATTTAAACTCGAAAAAAATGGAAATGTGTTCAACTGCCTAAAAGGGTGAGAATGATGGTTAAGACTTGATTATGGCGTTTTGTAACGTCAAAAAATATAACTCAATCTATCGAGATGCTTAATCTGTTCACTACTGACCGTATCATACACATACATACATACATAATTGGTAATTACAACCTTTCAGTCAGGATTAGGACCTTCGCACACCACTAATATTGTGTGCGTTAATTTTATACATGAGTGGCGCGACCTACAGTTTAAAATGGACTCCGAACGATAGATTTCTGAGAAACTTTTCATGGCAATTTTATTTTACTCTCAGGGTTTTTTCCAGAAAAACTTTCCTACTTACTCTCCTTTTTCATATTCCCTCTATTCGCCTTTCTTTTTAGGAAGCTGTGTACAATGGGTCAATTCGATCTCCGGGTACTGCACTTGCCTTAATTGACAAGTACACGTCCTCTAACCTAACCTAACCTTTTGCCAGAAATCTGCTCCTGGAAGTCGCCGAAGAAATATTTTTTATATTTCGTTTTGATGTCTGACCTTGAGTATCTCTATATATAAAAAAGACCCTTTATCGCATTATTACATATAGACTCTAGTATTAATTGCAATTATTGAAACTGGTATTTTCAATACCGTCATTTAGGTGTTAAACTTTTCTATGTCCTATACTGGTATCACTATCACGGCCAGGAACACGGAAGAGGCACAACGAAAACTGAGACGTGACATGCTGAGAACGAAAGCATGGCTGGATGCCCACGGCCTAGATCTGGCCATGCATAAAACTGAATTACTACTGATCACTGGTCGTCGTATCCCCTCGCAGGTGGACATGAGTATAGGAGACGGGGTAATTAGGACCAAGAGCTCGGTGAAATACCTGGGAATAAGGCTGGATCCCAGACTAACATTTTCACATCAGATTTAGTACTCGGCTAACAAGGTCCAGAAGATCGTTGGACAGCTCAGTAGATTAATGGCGAATATTGGAGGCCCGTTACCGGCGAGACGGAGACTCCTGATGGAGGTTGGAAACAGCATTATGCTTTATGGGAGCGAAATTTGGGCCGAAACACTGGATGTTAAGAAGCGGACGAACGCACTGGTATCGGTACAGAGAGCGGCTGCATTGCCTATCGCGTCGGCATATCGTACGGTATCCACTCCAGCCGTAGTGGTGATAGCGTGTATTATCCCTGTGGATCCGCTGGCAGCGGAGCGGATGGAGATTTATAGGGCAAAAACGGCTGGAAGTCACATAACCGCTCATTTCAGGGAAAACACCATTTCAAAATGGCAACAACGATGGAACGAGGAAGATAGAGGAAGATGGACGGCGAGACTTATTCCGGACATAAGGCCATGGATGGGTCGGAAATTTGGAGAGGTAAATTACTACGTTACACAGATGCTATCGGGCCACGGATATTTTAGAAAATATCTGCACAGAATGGGCAAGACCGCCTCCCCTTACTGTCTTTACGAGGAAGGGGAGATAATTGATGACGCATAGCACACCGCTTTCGAGCGCGCACGCTGGCAGAGCTATCGCTCTGCTCTGACGTCGATAGTTGGGACGATCACGGCCGGTAACATTGTCGGGATTATGATCGCGAGCAGAGAAAATTGGACCTTAGTGGCGAATTACGTGGAGAGCATTCTAAGACTGAAGAAGAGGGATCTTGAGGCTGCGGAACATGTGGGCACGCCGGAATAGATGAAACTGGCACACGTGCCAAGCGGAATTCGAGGCAGAGACCTGGTCGAAAGGAATAGTGGAGACACTTAGATGTCTCTTCAACTTTCGACACGCAGTCCGGACGCGGATATGAACACACAGGGGCCAATGGGCCAATGGGACTCCACTCCGAAGTAATACCACCGTAGTTCCGGAGTGGGCACAACAAGTCCACGAGACGAGGGGGGGATTTAGTGGGTGAGGGCCCCACACACGGAGGACGTTACGACTTCCTCTATGGTGCGGTTAGGTACATTTACCCCTCCTCGGCGTGAAAAAAAAATACTGGTATCACAGTGGGATTGTTAATTGGATCCAAGTGGATATACTCGGTTCCTTTATCGTCATCCTATCCGATGGACCTAATCTTTCAAGTGAAAGAGCGAAAATACCAGCAGCAAGCTGTGTAAGCTGAAGATGTTTTGCTGTAAACATATTCTGCCAAGAGGGCTAAAGCTAAGAAAAATGGTGGGAAATAAGGTCTACGTTTTAAGTTCTTTAATTAACTTAAATGGTTTTAAGTGGGGCCTTAAAAATAAGTACTTAAATAGAGCATATTTATATTCTATTTATCTTAACAAGACAACAAACCACCATCTAGAGGAATGATTTCTTTCGATTTATTTTTTTATTGAAAAACCCAAACCACAAATAAATAAATTTCTCTACCAAAAAAAGTATCGTAAAAAAAATTAAATAAAAACCATTAATTTGTATAAGAAAACGTAAACCAAGTAAAAGAAATCTTAAAGTTTAAATCTATTTGGTAAGGAAAGAGAGAAAGAAAGAAAAAAAAAATAAATACAATCTGGGTATAAATGCCTCAGGAATTTTAAGTTAACAAAAAATATCGTCTTTTTTAAGTTCAATGTACAGATTGAGCACATGAATTGAAAACAAAAAAAAACATTCGATATGGAAGAAGTACAAGCGTAAAAAGACTTTTTTTCACATAAAAGTTGAAAAATTATAAGAAAAAAAAGAATAAATTTGTAAACTGCTATAAAAAAATGCAACAACAATTTAAGAAGAAAAAGAATAAGAAAAAAAGTGTTAAGAAAACAAAACTTAACTTAAAAAAGCAAATAGAAAATAACCAACAATTGTAAATATTAAATTAAAAAAGTAAAACAAGAGAGAAATATCACGCTATTGACAAAACAATAATGAAAACAACAAATAAATACACACACACACACACACACACACACATACACACTCAGTCGAAAGAGGAGTAAAGAATAGGAATCGAATGGAAGTTGAATTGAGTTCTAACAAAGAACAAAATTTAAAGAAGCATCTGAGACTGAATCATTAAGATTTTCATTCCTATGCTGTATTCCATGTGTTGTAAAAATGTGTAGTATTAATAAGAAGGTTCTAAATGGCATAGGTGAAGGCCTTTAACCACAGCGTTTTATTTAAAAAAATTATTAAAGTTTTAGTTTATAGTTGGGCGATATGATAGTTGGTCCTGATTCCCCACTCTGCCAACTCTACGGCCTCATCAATGGATGAGTCAGGGTCAATGGATGAGTGCAGAGGCATTGGGGGAATGGATTCTTTTTTTTTTCGCCGAGGAGGGTTAAATGTACCTAACCGCATCATAGAGGAAGTCGTCACATCCTCCGTGTGTGGGGCCCTCACCCACTAAATCCCCCCTCATCTCCTGTGGACTTGTTTGTGCCCACTCCGGAACTACGGTGGTATTACTTATTGGGGGAATGGATCGGATTGTTATGTTTCGAGGTGTCCGTTTCCTGCTATAGACAGTGTAAGAACACGTTGGCTGCTGGGCTTGAATAAGGCCAGCTTAAGGTTAGTTATTGGGTTTATTACGGGGCACTACGAGATTAGGTCGCTGAAAAGGATCTGGAACAGATCCCAGCCGGTCTATTGCAGAGTATGTTTTGATGAGGAGGAGTTGGAGACTATCGAACACCTCCTCTGTAACTGTCCAGCCTTTAGTAGGTTGAGGTTGAAGACCCTTAGCACGGGCTTCTTAGAGGGTTTGAATTCTGTGTCGAGAGTCGACATAAAGACATACATAATTGGTCATTACAACCCTTTAGTCAGGATACGACCTAGCTTCTCACACCACTGATGTTGTGTGTGTTAATTTTATACATGACTGACGGGGGGACCTACAGTTTAAAGTCGACTCCTAACGACAGATTTTTGAGAAACTTTTCATGGCAATTTTATTTACTCTCCGGATTTTTGCCAGAAATCTGTTGAGAGGAAGTCGACGAAGAAATATTTTTTCATATTACGTTCAGTTGGAGATGTCTGACCTGTGGTTTGAACCGAGGCTTCACATCTAATAAGCCGACACACTACCTACTACACTACTAATCCCAAGATTAGTTCCGTAAAATCCTGCCACGACCAAAGCCAGAGTGCCTCAGTTGTCTTGACTTTCTGAGTCTCAGTGTCCGATGCATGCGGAACGCCAAGCACGGTAATAGCAAGACAAGATAGTCTCTGCAACTAAATCAGAATCGTGAGATGCGATCTTCGTCAACTTTCAGCAGGCATGAGCAATACAGATGATTAAAAGTTGTATGACTGCAGTGTATCAATGCACAATATGGCGTCTAAGGCCCCAGTTATTGAATACAGCTGAGAAAGCCTAACAGGCTAAAGTAATTTTTTCCAAATTTGTTGTGTTTTCTTTGTTAGATCGACCAATTCTCGAAACACCCTAGCATGCCAAGGTCGTGTAGAAATCTGCTGAGAGGAAGTCGCCGAAGAAATACTTTTTGTATTTTGCCTTGATGTCTGACCTCGGGGTTTGAACCCTGGCTTTACGTCTAATAAGCCAACACACTACCTACTAGACTACGGCGACCACATAAAGGCTCTCCATAGATTCATTAATAGTTTGAGCTGGTTGAGGAGTGCTAAGGCTTCAGTAGTGTAGTCGCGCTCTCTTGTGTATTTTGTAAGTATCTAATTCCTCTACTTTCCTTATTCTCCCTTTCCTACTTCCTCTCCTTTCTCCCTATATCTCCTATTATCCTCTACCCTTTAGGACGTTTGTACAATGGGTCAACTAGACCTCCGGGTACTGTACTTGTCTCAATTGGCAAGTACACGTCCTCTCACCTAAACCTCTGGTTTTTGGTTCGTTTTCTCTCAATATTCACTTTGAACGTGGAAAAACTTTATTCAAAAGTGAAGAATTCCTAACGAGCTATTCATTTAGTTTTAAAACCGCCATTCCGCCAAGACTGTTTGCTGATAAATGGCTTTCATTTGAATTCGCATTTATTTAGGAATAAATCTGGCAAAATATCGCCTGTAATTTGCAGAAGTAGCTGAAAACTATGTGAAAAGAAACAACTATGGCAACGAATCCAGAGGCACTAATTTAAATAATTTTTCGAACACAATGGTGAGGCCCAGGCATTATAATCCAATAAAAATGTCATTGAAATCATAGCTCTTTTGCTTCTGAAACCATGATGTGAATAACCCTTTATTACAATGAGATATAACAAACTGTTTATACCATATAGAGAAAGAAATTTTCGATTTTTATAAGTTTTCTATACGACCTTTTATTTTACACGGTTTATAGAACAGGCATGTCTCAATTCAACACCTTTTTTCATTTACGCTTTAACTCAAGTTTCGAATTTTATTTTTGTTCCTCCCATTACTTATGGTGAAGGGTTTATGTTTTTTAAGGAATTAAAAAAAAAATCCCACCTAAAAAATGTGTTTTTTTTTGTAATTTTTAAAACATAAGTCTACCGAAAATGAAATCGATAAAAAGCCAAAAACCAACAGACTTTTAAACAACTTTCATTTCGTGTTTTGAAACTTTAATTTAAATCGTAAGACAGCAAACCAAAAAAAAAAAAATTAAAAAGGAATCCAAGAAAAATAATAAGATTTATGAGCATATGAGCAGCCGTAGTACGATTAAAACAAAGAAGAAAAAAACAAGGAATATATTATATTATACGATATGTTATGGTATAAAAAATCTACACAAATCTAGATTATTAAACAATGAAAACAAGAAAATGTATTTCTTTTCTCTGCGTATTTCACTTTCGTACAATGTCGAGCAGAATGTATAAAATTGAGTTGTTTTGAATCATTCATCAGAGTGGCACTTTAATTGTCGAAAAACTTAATCTACGCTTACATATTCTAGTTTTCTTTAGAGCCCTTTTAACGCTAACATTGTCAATTCCAATCAGAGGAATATAAGTTGCAGTCTGGACTTCTGTAAAAATTACAGCCGGATCCATCTTTACAAAGCAATCGTTTGGCATTTCATTTCTATGAATAATTCAATTCAAAGGATGTGTATTCTGATTTAACTAACTTGTATCCTAATGATGATCACCTAACATCAGCGAATTTTGGTCTGGAAAGCAACTTGATTGGAGCAAAATTTCGCTGGCATGCAGACGAAATATAAGCTCTCGTTACATATTCAGATGAAGACTTAGACAGCTTTTGACATTTGAACAAAAGCCACATTTCATGTAGCACAGCTAACTACACAAACATGGCGTAAACATCGACGAAGTCAGCTCCAACATAACGACCTACCTCTCGTCCTTGGTGGAATTCTTTCGTGAAAGAAAACTACGAATATCTGCACCAAAATCAACGGTGTCCCTCTTCACGACATGGACGAAGGAAGTAAGAAGAACTTTAAACGTCGCAGTGGAAGGAAACATCATTCCCACAGTTAGGTACCCAAAGATCCTCGGGGTCACCTTCGACAACTTACTTCACTTCGCCGCACATGCGACTAACATCAACGCCAGCGTGAAGAAAAGAAACAAGGTCCTAAAGGCACTGGCAGGCACCACATGGGGAATGGACAAGGAAACCATCCTCTCCACCTATAAGGCTATCGGACGGTCTCTCCTCAACTATGCGGCTCCAATCTGGACATCTTTCCTGAGTGACACACAGTGGAGGGCACTACAGATGTCACAGAACAACGCCCTGTCACCGGATGCGTGAGGATGATTAGTATAGACCACCTCCATGATGAGACGAAGATGCTGACGGTTAGAAGACACAACGAGCTGCTAACTAAACAATTCCTCATAGCCTGCTATCAACCTTCCCATCCAAACCACCACATAGTATTGAATGATCCCCCTCCTCGCCGCATAACACAAGACCTCACTATCTACAACTCGGACATCGTCCACCTCATACCCTCAATAACTGATACACTGTCCGTCAGGGAGGCACAAAATGCCCTTCATAATACCATCGTCGCGACGGCCAGAGACGAGCTCAGCCATAATAGGGTCATTAATCGACACCCACCACCTATAGCCGATTCGGAAAGGCAGCTTCCAAGAATTACGAGAACTATTCTGGCCCAGCTCAGATCAGGATGGTCGAACTTCCTGAATAACTACAGGGCTAGGATCATCCCGGGAACCCAGCATAGCTGCCCATTGTGCAACCAGACACCACACGATACGGTGCACATTTTTAGCTGTCCAGCGAAACCGACAACCCTACGACCCGTAGACCTATGGCTGAATCCTACGACAACAGCTGACTTCCTCGGACTACCTACCACATGACGTTGACAACACACACATACAACCAACAACAACAATTCCATCTCCAATCCATCCCATCCCCACCGAATTACACGGCACACAACCAACAGAACATATAAACTAAAATTACTAATCCATCTTTATCTTATATACAGGGAAAGGCTTCCGGAGACAACAGCCGAACTGTTGCAACAACAACAACAACAATACTAACATTTTTACTCGTTCGTTGTGCTCAGTATTTTTGGAAAATATTCATATTAGGAATAGCACATAAGCCGCTAAGGGCACAGCTAAACAAATATTTACAAAAAATAAATTTGTTTATTAATTCAAATCCTTGAGATTATTCTAATCTTTCTATAAATTTTGATAGCAATTCATTACGATTTACAATAAATATGTTTATTTTTCTCATTCTATAATTAAATAAACAAATCAACTAAAATAAGCCACGATCGATCGAATGTTTGTTGAAAAACCTAGAGACCTACTTCTCAATGGAAAACATTCCATATAGAATTGTAATAAATGTACCGTTAAATATTTAAATAAATATTATTAACAAAGTAATATGGAACATGGAACTTGAGTGCTAAACAACTAAATAAACAACATTACAATACATCATCGTGTAAGGTCTCTCAAAAATCAAGAGGAGATGAGATGAGAAGGTTGGGTTTCAAATACGTGTGAAATATTTTCAACAACAGCTTAAACTAAAATTACTAAATATGTAGGTAAATAAACAGTTGGAATAGACAGATAAATAAATATTTAAGATAAAAATATTAAGGTATGTATTTATGTTATCGTATGATGATAAACTGAGTTAATTTTAAAATAAAAAAAAATGCTTTTTGTCAAAAAACAAAGAGGAAATTTGTAAAAAAAATTCTCAGGAATGTGGCCTCTCTTATGGCTCATTAATGCGGAAAGTCCAACTCACTCAACAATTAAAGTCCACTGATGATTCACAACGCCGTAGATAAGCTGATTAGCGTTGAAAGCTCGTTCCAAACTCTATGTTTCCGTCAACAAGCAAAATTATTGCAATTAAACTCGGGAGTATTTAGAACTGTTTGTGGAAAAGCCATTACATACATAACACAATTGGTCCCTACAACCCTTCAGTCAGGATTACGGCCTAGCTTCTCACACCACTCATGTTGTGCGTGTTAATTTTATACATGAGTGGCGGGACCTACAGTTTAAAGTCGAGTCCGTACGACATATTTTTGAGAAACTTTTCATGGCAATTTTCTAATTTCTCTCAGAGTTTTTGCCAGAAATATGCTGAGAGGAAGTCGCTGAAGAAATATTTTTTTCATATTTCGTTTTGATGTCTGGCCAGGGGCTCGAACCCTGGCTTTACGTCTAATAAGCCAGCACACCACCTAGTAGACTATGACGACTTCATTACATTCGGGAAATATGACTGTTAGGTGAGCATTATGCTCTGGTTTTTTCTAAAACGATCCTTAAAGAACCTTTACCTACAATTCAGAACGCTAGGATCGCATGATAGCCAACTTTGTGAGACTAGTAATTGAAGATTACAAACTGGACAGTACATAGTTTCAACAAGGCGATGGCACGACCATCACAACACCGTCTCGCACGTGAAGTTTCCTAAAACAGTATTTTAACGTCTTGCCGATGGCCATTGGCCATCAAGATTAAATAATTTGGCATTGTTAGACCTTTTCGTGAAGACCGTGTTTATGCGGAGCATTTGAAAACCAATATTCTTCATTTTTGCCCGGATATCGTTCGAAATACAGTGTTGGAACAAATAATAGAAACGCATCAAAAAACGTTGAAAACATCCCCATATCATTAGGGACTCGCAACCCTGTTTAACTTTCTTTTTTGTGCATTTTGGATCAAACTCTTTATTGGCAGGGCGACGTACAAAACATTTTCCGTCTGATGGAGCACTTTGTTCCAATTTTTCCGACTTTGGTGTTATCTGGCAAATTGTAACCTTTTTTGTATATTTTTGTTTTACTTAAAAGAGGTACTGGCCTTGGACTTCGAGCCTATTTCTTATAGTACTGCTTGTTACTGGAGCATCTAGTATATTTTTAAGCCCATTAGATGACTCAAAAAAAATTTTTTTGATCAAAACTCATGGACGTTTTCCCCTTTCTTCCTCTAGTTTCCATATTTTTTGTATAGTGAATCACTTAAATACTTTATGTTTGGAGCACTTCATTATGTGGGCTACTTTTCCAAGTGATAACCCATCAGATTTTAACTTACGGATAACATTTCTCTCAGCATCAGTGGTATGAACACCTCGGCCCATTTTTTGAAAGATTTAAAACACACACTCAACCCGAAAATTTTACAAATGGTCAAAAAAAAGGTATTTTAACTCAATTCAATTTACCACTTCTAAATATTTCATGTAATAAGTTTATTTATTTTAAACTTAAACACGGTTTTAGAAAAACGTTTCTATTAACTTTTCCAGCTAAATTACGTATTTTCTTACTTTTTCCTGAAAACTAATAAATTAAAAGAGAAGAAAGCAATAAAGAAAGCAAATAATAAAATCCCGTTACATTAGCAAGAATTTGACAGTAATTTCCCAACTATAAAAGTTTATAACGAAAAAGTATACAACATTTTAATGATGAACTAGTAATCGTTTCTATTATTTTTTCCAACACTGTGTAAGAAAAAGTCTTATAACCCTATCTCAAAAAATTTGTCTGCCGCCACTTTAAATCAAACTGTATATCCTTTATAAATCCGTTTTACATTTTCTGAACTGCAATATTTTTCGCTTACTAAACACTTTTCCATTTATTTAGGCGCCCAAGTCGTACTTATAGACGACCTATGGGATTATAAATAATTACTTTTTAAATACTATTTTGTCTGTTGTCCTTATTTTATCTGTTTGAGTCTTGTTTACGAACATTCCAATTATTGACAAACTAATTAAGAACGTGTATACTACCTGCTAAGGGTTTAAATTTTTGTTCCATCATCATATGGTAATAAAACATGAAAATTTAATCTTTCACTAACGAGTATTAGATGTTAAACACCCTGTATTGTATTGGAATTCAATTATTCTAGGCAATTATTATTATATATGTATATATGCTGATATAAGAAGAGAGCAAAGTAAAGAAAAAAAAAAACAAGTAAATCTAGCCAAGTTATTTCCTGTCTTTATTTATAATAAAGCCTAGAGTTTTACACATGCTTACATACAGTTGTGTTCATAAAAATAGGAGTGAGCCCATTGAAAAACAAAAGCTTAATTTTCAACAAAAAAAAAAACATGGTTTAATTCCATTTTTTTTGGTGTAATGTAATGTTGATTCAATACTAAATTATTTAAGTTATTCATTAATTAAATAAAGCTTTCAACAAGTAAGTAACAGGAAGTTTAAAAAAAAATATCTTAAAAAGTGCTGTTCAAAATAATAGGAGTATTTCAGTTTTCATAACGATTTACTATTAAAAAAGTTAAAAATGCTTATGACTATAATCAGAAACTTTAAATACGATTAGTATTTGGTAGAATAGCCTACTTTTTATTATAGCAGCACATCTACGAGGCATGGAGTCAACTAAATCCTGGCATCGTTTTAGTGGAATTTCATTCCACCCATCTTGCACTACAGACCACAACTCAGTTGCATTTGACGGTTTTCTCTCGGCAATATATTTTTTAACATCCCTCATAGATGTTCTATGGGATTAAGGTCAGGAGACTGAGCTGGCCACGCCATAACCTTTACCCCATTAACCCGAAACCACTCATTTGCTAATTTACTGGTGTGTTTCGGGTCATTGTCTTGTTGGAATATCCCTTTAGAGGTGTGGAATATGGCAACATCACTTCTCTCAAAATGCGATGTATTGGGCCATTATTAAACCATTATATGCAAAGCTTCCGCAGATCATTAGTTTTGCACCACCATCTTTAACTGTCTTTTGTGTATACTGAGCTTTATATTTGGTGTTGGGCGGACGTCTAACATGCTGTCTAGACCCAGTGCCACCAAATAAAACAATTTTGCTTTCGTCGGTCCACAAGTTCTCCATTTTTCTTTCGGATATTTGATATGTTCTTGGGCAAACTTTAAGCGTGCTGCTGCCTGTTTTGTATGTCAACAATGGCACCTTTTGTGAACTTCTTATGAATAAATTGTTGTCCATCAGACGTCTACGAATAGTAGGGACACTTACGGCAAGATTCAGATCCATTTGAATTTTATTTGAAGACGCTGAAGGATTTATTTGGCTGTAACGCACAATTCGGCGGTCATCGACAGTAGATGTTTTGGCCTTGCGCCCACGCATTTCGGCGTTTTTTTTATATTTTAATGTATTTGTGATCATTTGATCGGATTAACTTAAGATTTCCTTAGTTTCTTTAGAAGTTTTGCCTTCTTTTCGAAGATTTTTAATTAGTTTTCTCTTTTCTTCAGTACAGTGCTTTCCTCGTCCCACTATTACCAAAATTTATGTGAATCACTGTAGAAAATGTTTTAACTACATTTTTCCGTACTTATTGTTCACTTTTTTCTTTTAAATTATATGCTGTTATATTTGTATTTTTAAAAGAACACTCACACTCCTATTTTTTTGATCAACTGAATTCAGGGGCAAACACAGACATGAATCAATTTCATCGTAAATATTAAAGTTATTACGAGATTCTTTTTTGTATTTTATTTCTTACATATCGTTGTAACTACCATTCGAATATATCATGTTTTGCAAATTGGTACAATAAAAAATTTTAACTTTGAAAATATTACATGGTAGCACTCCTATTATTTTGAACACAGCTGTACATATGTATATGTATGTAGAAAAATCAGCAAGAAGTTGTGATTAATTTTTCGTTTAATTTTGCTTTGGCTGCTCAGTTAAAAGCCATGTACATACAATAATAATAATAAGTTAGTTAGTTGTCTAGTCTTTAAAGCATATAGAATATGATTGCAGAGATTCATTTTATTTAACACGTTAATACAAACAGAAACTGATAAATACTACGAGAAACTAAAACAGACTGGAAAAACCATATAAAAAAAAAAAATAAATAAAATCAAGATGAATAATAATATGCCGCATATGGTTTACATTGCTTTCATATACAGTACTTTATCTCCTTCTTTTTTATTTATCTGTTGACTGCTTTGTAAAGACCATCTTTAAATAATGAACGTGTTTTGCAAAAAAAAAGGAAAAAAGGAAAAAAATTATGCCATGTTTACACTTGTCTCGAACCTCTGTATAAATTCTTAGATTTCATATATTTATTATTTTCTTTTTAATTCTTTCTTTATTTCTTTCTTTACTTCTTATGGACTTTTTTTCCCGAGCCTCATCATATTTTCATTGTTTATTTCTTTGTATCGTTGTATGTATTGTACAATATTTATGATTATTCTACTTTATATGAAAACAAAAACCAGACTAACTATTATCTACACATACCTACATATGTCACACTGTCTGGCCGTTTGTCTGTCTATCTGTCAGCCATTTGGTAAACCAGAACGATCGACTGGCTGTTTGGCTGACTGCCTGACTGACTGAGGGTCTCTCAGTTAATATTCATAAAATCTTATTGTTTTATGGCCATATATTTTTATTCTACATTTTGTTGACACTTTAGATAAAAAAAGATGTATTATGGTTAAACACAAATATAAATGAAGTGTTACACCATCGTGAAAAAGGCCTTAAATGACAAATTTTTAAATTCTTCCAAGTTGAAATAAGTTTCGAAAGCCAATTTTCGAAACAACAGAGATTTTCTTGCAATAATGAGAAGCTTAGGTTACATACATACATAATTGGTCATTACAATCCTGCAGTCAAGGATTACGATCTAGCTTCTCACACCACTTATGTTGTGTGTGTTAATTTTATACATGGGTGTTTTTTTATAGAGGTATAGAACTTTAAGTTGCAATAAAACAACGATGGATTATTCGATTGACATGAATTTTATTTATCCGAAAGATAATCTTGTGGCATTATATTTTAAATATGATTTCTGGCATATGACCGCCACGGCTGGCGCGGATGTAGTCCAATCTGGACGTCCAATTTTCGATGACTTTTTCCAACATTTGTGGCCGTTTATCGGCAATAATACGGCGAATGTTGTCTTCCAAATGGTCAAGCGTTTGTGGCTTTACCGCATAGCCCTACAGAAAGTAGTCTAGCGGTGTTAAATCACAAGATCTTGGAGGCCCATTCACAGGTCCAAAACGTGAAATTAGGCGGTCACCAAACGTGTCTTTCAATAAATCTATTGTGGCACGAGCTGTGTGACATGTTGCGCCGTCTTGTTGAAACCACATCTCCTGGACATCATGGTTATTCAATTCAGGAATGAAAAAGTTTGCAATCATGGCTCTATACCGATCACCATTGACTGTAACGTTCTGGCCACCATCGTTTTTGAAAAAGTACGGACCAATGATTCCACCAGCCCATAAAGCGCACCAAACAGTCAGTTTTTCTGGATGTAACGGTGTTTCCACATACACTTGAGGATTACCTTCACTCCAAATGCGGCAGTTTTGCTTGTTGTTCAACCAGAAGTGGGCTTCATCGCTAAACAAAATTCGCTTATGAAAATCGGAAACAACGGTAATCTCGTTTTGGGCCCATTTGACGAATCTACGCCTTACTTGATGATCGTTTGGCTTCAAATCTTGCACGAGTTGGATTTTGTAAGCACGCAAACCAAGATCCTTCCGCAAAATCTTCCATAAAGTGGATGGACACAGATCCAATTCCTGTGCTCGATGGCGGATGGACTCATTCGGGTCTTCCTTAATGCTACACTCTACAGCAGCAATAGTTTCTTCTGTACGCACCGTACAGCGTCTCTGGGTATGCGAGTTATCAATAAGAGTAAACGTGGTGCGAAAACGTTCCATGGTTAATCGAATTAACTGTTCTGATGGACGATTTTGTCGACGATAAAATGGACGTAGTGCGCGATACGTTTTCCGCACAGAACCATTATTTTCGAAATAAAATTCCACTATTTGCAAGCGTTGTTCAGGCGTGAGCCTATTCATGATGGATTGCCAAACCAAACTGAGAATAAATCACTTGACAGCTGCTAAATCGGTCGCCATCTTGAAAAGTAATGCCAACTTAAAGTTCTATACCTCTATAAAAAACACCCTTTACATGGGTGGCGATACCTACAGTTTAAAGTCGACTCCAACCGACATATTTTTCAGAAACTTTTCAAAGCAATTTTATTTAATCTCAGAGTTTTTGCCAGAAATCTGCTGAGAGGAAGTTATCGAAGAAATATTTTTTCATATTTCGTTTTGTTGGAGATGTCTGACCGAAGGCCTAGTAAGCTGCCCACGGCGACTTCAAGAGAAGCTTTGCTTAGGTTATTATAAAACTAAGTTTCGATATTTCTCTTAGAAACGTAATATATCTTGCAAGAAATTGAATATGTAAGTAAGATTGATTCTAACTAAAGAAAAAAAATTAGGGTCGTTTGCTTAAATCTGAAATCATTTGTATTAGTATATGTATGTTTACGTAATTAATATGTCCACTGCAATTGTGTAGTGTAATTAGCGTAAAGGAAAAAGAAGAATAAAATAAAATGGTAAATATTCCCATCCATTTGTATAAAGCAGGTCAATTCACTGTGCTATAGGCAATTAAGAATATTTTCTACTTTATGACCTTTAGTAAAAGGCTCTAAAACCTTTGCTTGTCAATGCTTTTAAATGCACATTTACCCTAAATAGGTTTTCTATATGTACTCTCTTTTTATTTTAAATAAGCAGTATATGTAAAGGGTGTTTTTTTATAGAGGTATAGAACTTTAAGTTGGCATTACTTTTCAAGGTGGCGACCGATTTAACAGCTGTCAAGTGATTTATTCTCAGTTTGGTTTGGCAATTCATCATGAATAGCACCGTATAAACCACAGAATATACACAGAATAGAAACAAGAGTTTGACGTTTAACTTTCCATGGAGAAAGAGACAGCAAATATTACCAAAAAGTATTTCTGTCTCTCTCTGATTGTAACTCTGTTTTGTTTATTTATGTTTTTTTAGTTTTCGGTGTGGTTTTTTATATTGGCGAGAGTTAATAAAAAATGTAATTTTTGTCTAAAACTATTAATAAATAATAAAAACAACTAATAACAATAACAACTTTAACTTTTTCTTTCAAGAAATTAAAAAATATTGGCAACTTTCAGCAAGAAAAATTTTTTATGAGCAGTACGTCTTATTTTGATCTTGTAATATTTAGCTTCTTAATTACCTCTTGCACAAGAAACTATATTCATTGTGACCGAAAATCACACACATTTCGATTAATATTTAAATATTTAAGAATCTTTAAACTTTTCATTGAAGAAATTAAAAAATATTCCAAATTATCCCTTTTTTAACACAAAAAAATCTTTATTTACATTTAATTTTTCTACTTTAACCGCCAGTTTTCACTCTGTATATCTGTTGCTTCTAACACATTTAATTCGCAAAACATTATAACATTTTTTTTCTCCCTCTAAATTGGCTAGTAATTTGCTGCTATAAGCGTTTGTCAAAAGTCAATGGTTTCGATACTGTTTATACGGTGATAGAAACCATTGACGTTTGACAAACGCTCATAGCAGCAACATTTTTTAATTTCTTCAATTAAAAGTTTAAAGATTCGTAAATATTTAAATATTAATCGAAATGTGCGTGATTTTCGGTCACAATGAATATAATTTCTTGTGCAAGAGGTAGTTAAGAAGCTAAATATAATAAGATCAAAATAAGACGTACTGCTCATAAAAATTTTTTATTGCTGAAAGTAGCCAATATTTTTTAATTTCTTGAAAGGAAAAGTTAAAAGTCGTTATTGTTATTAGTTGATTTTATTATTTATTAATAGTTTTACACAAAAATTACATTTTTTATTAACACTCGCCAATATGAAAAACCCACCCCGAAAACTAAAAAAACATAAATAAACAAAACAGAGTTACAAACCGACAGGGACAGATATACTTTTTGGTAATATTTGCTGTCCCTTTCATAATTCGCTGGTAAACGTCAAAATTGCGTTTCGATACTGGTTATACGGTGATGAATAGACTCACGCCTTGACAACGCTTGCAAATAGTGAAATTTTATTTCGAAAATAATGGTTCTGTGCGGAAAACGTATCGCGCACTACGTCCATTTTATCGTCGACAAAATCGTCCATCAGAGCAGTTAATTCGATTAACCATGGAACGTTTTCGCACCACGTTTACTCTTATTGATAACTCGCATCCCCAGAGACGCTGTACGGTGCGTACAGAAGAAGCTATTGCTGCTGTAGAGCGTAGCATTAAGGAAGACCCGAATGAGTCCATCCGCCATCGAGCACAGGAATTGGATCTGTGTTCATCCACTTTATGGAAGATTTTGCGGAAGGATCTTGATCCAACTCGTGCAAGATTTGAGGCCAAACGATCATCAAGTAAGGCGCAGATTCGTCGAATGGGCCCAAAACGAGATTACCGTTGTTCCCGATTTTCATAAGCGAATTTTTTTTTTAGCGATGAAGCGCACTTCTGGTTGAATGGCTACGTCAACAAACAAAACTGCCGCATTTGGAGTGAAGGTAATCGTCAAGTGTATGTGGAAACACCGTTACATCCAGAAAAACTGACTGTTTGGTGCGCTTTATGGGCTGGTGGCATCATTGGTCCGTACTTTTTCAAAAACGATGGTGGCCAGAACGTTACAGTCAATGGTGATCGGTATAGAGCCATGATTGCAAACTTTTTCATTCCTTTATTGAATAACCAGGATGTCCAGGAGATGTGATTTAAACAAGACGGCGCAACATGTCACACAGCTCGTGCCACAATAGATTTATTGAAAGACACGTTTGGTGACCGCCTAATTTCACGTTTTGGACCTGTGAATTGGCCTCCAAGATCTTGTGATTTAACACCGCTAGACTACTTTCTGTGGGGCTATGTAAAGTCATTGGTCTATGCGGTAAAGCCACAAACGTTTGAGCATTTGGAAGACAACATTCGCCGTATTATTGCCGATATACGGCCACAAATGTTGGAAAAAGTCATCGAAAATTGGACTACATCCGCGCCAGCCGTGGCGGTCATATGCCAGAAATCATATTTAAAATGTAATGCCACAAGATTATCTTTCGGATAAATAAAATTCATGTCAATCGAATAATCCATCGTTGTTTTATTGCAACTTAAAGTTCTATAACTCTATAAAAAACACTTTTTATGTATGTATGTATGATGGCAGAGAAAGAACAAGAACACAAAAACTAATGTAAAGATATTGTAAATCCGTAAACAAAGGTGAAGTGAAGTCATTAAGTTATTTGTAAGCATGTATACTTATAATAATATACATAAATACATACAATATATACATATGTACACATAATACTATATTGTAACAGAGATAAAAAACCACTACAATATGGCCTTACATTCTATATACATTTAAAAAAAATATGTTTTTATTGTTATTTTTTGTATTTATTTCTGTTTTTTTTTTTTTGAGAAAAAAATATTAATAAACCTTAATAAACATGAATTGTTTTTTAAACAATACGTTTTCGTACTTGTTTTATTAAAACTGCTTATTAACTGATAAGATATGAACAAAAACTATTTTTTTCTTGTTGTAGTTGCACAGTCAACAAATTATTCAACTCAACACTTATTATAGAAAGAACGTGATTAAATTAATATTTTAACGTATGCGATGCGAATGATATTTTTTGTGTTGTTAATCATTCATTGCAAATTTATCTTGAGTTTTAGTTGAAATGCAATTCAATAGAGTTTTAAACAATTTTCAAAAAAATCATTGATTGTTAATAATTTCCATTTAATTAAATGTCAATTAAATTCTAATTGTTGCTGTTGATGTTGCTGTTGGAAACCACATTCCAAAATGTTAAAATTAATTTAAAAACACATTTTTCTCCTTCAATAAAAAAATTGCATTGAGTTCCAGGTAAAGAATCTTAAACATACGGCTTTAGAATGAATAAAACTTACAGTTTTTTTAATGTGTAATTAAAATTATTGGTTGAGGGAAAAAGTACAATTCTTAGCTCAACATGAGCGGAAAGTCCAATTCACTCAACAATTAAAGTCCACTGATGATTCACAACGCCGTAGATAAGCTGATTAGGTGAGTAATTTTCATTAGCGTTGAAAGCTCATTCCAAACTTGATGTTTCCGTCAACAAGCAAAATTATTGCAATTAAACTCGGAGTATTTAGAACTTTTTGTGGAAAAGCCATTACAAACATAACATAATTGGTCATTACAACCCTTCAGTCAGGATTACGGCATAGCTTCTCACATCACTCATGTTGTGTGTGTTAATTTTATACACGAGTGGCGGGACCTACAGTTTAAAGTCGAGGCCGTACGACAGTTTTTTGAGAAACTTTTGATGGCAATTTTATTTACTCTCAGAGTTTTCATCAAAAATCGGCTGAGAGGAAATCGCCGAAGAAATATTTTTTTTTCATATTTTCGTTTTGATGTCTGGCTTGGGGCTCGAACCCTGACTTTACGTCTAATAAGCCAACACACCACCTACTAGACTACGGCGACTTCATTACATTCGAAAAATATGACTGTTAGGTGAGCATTATGGTGTGGTTTTTTCTAAAATGCTCCTTAAAGAACCTTTACCGACAATTCAGAACGTTAGGATCGCATGATAGCCAACTTTGTGAGACTAGTATTTGAAGATTATAAACTGGATGGGGCATAGTTTCGACAAGATGATGCCTATAGGCAACATTGTACATTTTTGTTCATAAATTCAGTAATTTTTAATTTTTTTTAAAGATTTTTTTTTTGCAAACAAGCTTGGTTAAAAACGTGTAAAACCAGAATATGTAGGACTCTGAATTTAATATCACTTCATATTTAGGCCATGACTAACAAACACATGTCCTTAAAATTTTTTTTAGCTCTGGTCCAAAAAATTTGGGCATGAAAGCGTTAAACATACGACTATAGAATGAATAAAAATCACTTTTTTTTAATGTTTAATTAAAATTATTGGTTGAGGGAAAAAGTACAATTCTTAGCTCAACATGAGCTAATAAAGTTTAGGAAAGTCTTTTAATAATAAACGATAATAAACAAATTCTCTAATTCTCTTCCATAAACCTTTAATAAAATTCTTTATGGTCTAACACCTCCTTCTTTCTCTTACTTACATCTATTTTTAATTGGAAAGAAACTTGTTTTTTTTTCTACTCACCGGCACAAAATGTGGCAGATTATCCAACACTTGCAATTTATCAATACGTTGCTTTATACGTTCCCTATGATGGGGATTCTTAATGCCAATGGCGGTCAAATCCTCTGGTGTCATACGGGCAATTGTAGGCAAATCATAGCCAGCGTTTATAAACAATTGAGCATATTCTTCGTATTTCATTTCCATAAGCCAATCGATGATTAATTCCTCATTACGCTGGCGATCCATCGAACCAATCGAACAGGAGCTTAAGGAACTACAGCGTGGCGATGAGAGGGCTCCACCGCCACCACTGCTGCGTATGGAACCGGCACCAGAGACACCAGTGAGATATGATGAAGCACGACCTGAATCTAAACTAGCGGTAGAATGACGTGATCCAGAACCAGCTGAACCAGAGGAAGAACCGGGTGAATCACGACCCGGTGATTGTGTAAGATCAATGCCTTGATCCTCTTGCAGAGCCAGCTGCTGATGATAGTAGACAGCCGCTTTATGGGTGAGAGGTTCACGTAAAGTGGCACAAAACACTGGCGGGGGGCATGGCACTAAATTGGGTGGACAGGCGGAAAGTAAAGGATTAACACCACCGCCGACGGCCGCCGAGGCCACGGCAGAGGATGATTGTGCGTTTTTATTAGTGACTGCTGCTGCAGCAGCCGAGGCTGAAGTTTGTGAAGAGCCTGAGGTTGACATGGCTGATGAATAATCGTTTAGTTCATCTGCAATTTAAAAGAAAATAATTTTTTTTTCGAATTGAATTGAATTTGGTTTCGTTTCTTCTTCTTCTTTGTTTACCTTTTATTCTTAATGCTACTGTTGGTTCACGTGGCAAATTAAAGCCGCCCTCTTCGAGCGATGGTGACGATACCATACTACTCATTATAATCCCATCCTCCAGCTGTACTTTACCAGCTGCACTCGTTATACTGCCACCTAAGCGATACAATGGTATCTGCTGTTGATATGCTGATGCTTGATTCGTTTGCTGTGGCGGTACAGGGTCTCCGGGTAATGCGGGCGGTGCGACTTTTGTAATTTTTTTAGCTTGTGCGTGTGGTTTCAATGAACGATGCATGATCGTAATAACAACCACAATCGAGTTGTTGTCTTTTTACTGCTACTAATGCTAATGTTGGTGTTATTGTTGTAGTAGTAATAGGAGTAGTCAATGACGCCAAGTTGGAGTGTTTCAGTTGTATATGATCCTGGAAAAAGAAGAAATCCGGGAGAGAAAGAGATTAAATTAAAGGAAATGGTATTCAAAATTGAAAAGAAAGCTTAAAAATATGTTTCAGCTTAGAAAATAACTTAAAACCGCGGCGCTAAAGCTAATACAATCGAGAAAAAAGAAGATAATTGAGTAACAAAATAGAATCACGTCTTCTACATCCGCAAGAAAGCTTCATAATCTCCAGAGGCCCAACCACTGCAGTCTCGGTATCAGGCTGTATTAAATCACATTCTACGGAAATCCCGGATAGTGGAGTAGTAGCACTAGGTTCTATTAAGCGGAACGACATTAGTTGTGCTAACCCAAACCAAGCCCCAGTCGAAATCGAATAGCCAGATAGCTCACAGACTCATAAGGTCCATGTGAGATATAATCCCATCAAATTACATGCTTCGGGGGCTGGCCAGACGGTATTGGCTAAATCAACAGTTCTGAAGAAGAATCCGAAGAAGAATGAATCGAAGATTTCCAAAGCACTTCTCTCAATCTCTACGGCTTTGAAAATTGTTCTCCCAAGACAAAATTGCGCATCCAATAGGGTCTTAACCCAATAATCTTTCCACCTTAATGATAATAAACCGATTAAGATGATAAACCTGCCAATAAGCTCACGGAACAACAAAAAAATCGCTAGAGTGAATAAAACTATTATTTGCACAAAATGGCGACTATAAAGCTACATACTCTTTCACATGAGGGAGCATTTTGTGGATCTTGGGACGCGAACAGTATCTTCAGGTCCCAGAATAAAATATTCCGAGTACATGCGAAAACGTATAAGTATTTTTCAAGCAGAGGTGGTGTATGTCATAGCAAAGAATATGGATATAAAGAATGCGCATCATGTAGAAGTAAAATTTCTTATGGCGGGTCGTAACATCACGACCCGCTTTCACCAAAATTTTGTTTAAAATCATTTCTGGGTGAGGGGAGAGGAAGACAGAAGGAAAATGAACACAAACAAAGAGCGTAACAATGTGTTACTCTCATCGTACGTATGTACATGTGTATGTATTCTTGTGTTTTTTGATTTAGTTGTCGATCAGACTGCGACAAGAATACATGTGCTGCGGATGCTTTATCATTTTATTTCAGAATAACACTCGAAGAATATTTTGTGTTAAAAATGTTCTATGTCATTAGCTGGGCGTATTTCATTTTGTCCCATAGTATAATTTTTTTTAAATGCTTTGGAATGCTCGATTTTTTCTTTTAATAAAAAATGGTTTTTTATTTATATAAAAAACTAATTTTTAAGCCAAAGATGGATAGCTTTATGTTCTTTTAATAATAAAATCGATTTTTTATTTTGTTTTTATTTATCCAAAATTATTAAGCCAAAGATAGACAGGTTTACAGATGTATGTTGATGAAATGAAAATAAAAATAGAGTATATTACTAACACTTTTATATGGCTGTATATAAATAAAATCTCTCAACTTATTTTCTCTCTCTCTCACTCACTAATCCATAACCATAGGCATGTGTTAACCTAGAGGAAAATTGTTAGTAATAATTTCAAGTCTACTTATTAACCCAATGGTATGTATATATGATCGGAAAATATAGAAAAATTGTACTGCACTAAGACACTAAGACACCGTATTTAACTTGGCAAGTATTCTTCCAAAAATCGAAATCATTTCTCATTGATATTAGTGAATACTACTGTGATATTTCTTTGGGTGTATCATTGAAGTCTGAAAAAAGCCACATGAACGTTCTTCTTTAAAAGCTGACAAGATTTTTACGCTCTTTTTAACGAACATTCTTGATGTTCGTGTCCTATGTGTGTAAAAAGCCGAAGATGTTCTTACCCTGAGGGTCATTGGTGCCGACGTCTGTTTTTAACACCAGAAAAATAAATAAAAAAGTGGTCAAACAACAAAAACGCACGATGAGAACAACGCATGATGAGAACAACGCATTGTTACGCTCTTGGTTTCTGCAACCTTCCCTTCTATCTTCCCCCCGCGTCTGAAATATTTTTGAAAAATATTCCAAAATATGTTAAAATGCACATTCTTTATACTTTATTTTCTTTGGTCATAGTCTAGAAAGGATGTTGTCCTTGTTGACACCAACCATTATCCTGAAGTTTGTTAGATTAATAGATTTGAATGAGGCATTATATGGATACCCAGTATTAATTAGGGACACTACAAAAGATTGTTCGGTCAGTACAATGGCACCACTTCACGACGACAGTTGTAATAAATAATAAACGATCGCCTCCTAATATACATACATATGTAGGTGGCCAACTAGCCATCATATATTTATTGTGTTAGCAAAAAGGCAACTAAATCTCAAAACAGATTGTGCACCACTGTCTGTTTTTTATTATAAACAAAACCTTTAAATTTCATGCAAAATTTCATTGAAATTTGATGAAAATTACCAAAAACAAAAAACACACCCATGTCTGTGCTTGACTTTTCGCCTTAACAGTTTTTCTTTTTGTTTTTGTTGCTGTTTGAGATTTAATTCATAGAAAATTATATGCTTTTTTGTTTCTTAATCACGCTTAACATTTAAATTTCACAAAAAAAAGTAGGCTCACGCAAAAGGTCAAATTACAAATTCATTGAAAAAAAAGAAGAAAAAAAAAATACGGCATAAATAAATAAATTTGTAGGTTTCCATGATTTCCAATATAAAATTTACTATAAATGAAATGAATAAAAGAGAACGAGAGCGGGAAAGAACGGAAAAGAAATGGCACGAGAGAGAGAGAGAGTGTGTGGGCCCGGCATTTGATAGAGGCTGTTTGTTTTACAACAACTTTAATAGCAAAGGCAACGTAAAATGTCAATAACGTAGTAGTAGAGAAGCATTCATAGTAAAAGGATACATAACAGAGGCATAGAGAATGAGAAGGAGAGAGATGCAATTTATAGCTGAACTATATACGACGGAGAGAAAGCTATTGCATATTAATATGCTCGCTGTTGTTTTTGCTTTTATTAGTTTTTCTTTTTAAACAGAGAAAAATAAAAACATACACACACACACATTAATAGAAAAATTATAGTTTTATTTGTTTTTGCAAGTGTAGCTTAACAAATACAAAGAGTAAAATATTAGTGTAGATACTAAAAATTAAAATTTTTAAGAGAAAACATGCTTAGAAGAGACTACAAATGTATGTACGATGTGTATGTGTGTAGGTGCATTTGGTGTAGGTGTATGTGTTGAAAAGTTCAAATGTTAATAAAATTGCAATACATTTGCTTTTGTTTTTGTTTCGTTTTTTTTTCATTATTTTCCAAATACTATAAAACATGGTTAGTAAAAATAGTACTGAAATACACACAAAGCACACAGAAATGGTACTTAACGCATGCAGTTGGTAGGAGAGCAATGGAGAAAATAATTTTTTTTTGTTTGTTAGTTGTGTTGAGAAAAGGTTAAAGGTTGTGGCATTTTTATGTGTTAAAAAATTGCTCTACGCAATATACTCTACAGAAATGAAAAGAATATGCAATTTTAAGAATATTGTGGGTGTTTTTTTGGGTTGAGTAAATATGTATGTACATAAAGGGCATAAGTGGTTGGTAGGGTATTATATATTTAAAAGGTTAAGTGCGATTTTCTTTCTCTCCAAGAAAATTGTATTTTATTTCCATACTACCAGAAATCAAGGGATAACCACTAATCGTGCAGTGTATTGTATCTGAAATACTAAGAAAATAGATTGTGGGCGAGAGGAAAGAGTAAGTAGTGTTTCTGGATATAAAATTTGACTCTGTTTATATTATAAGTGACAGGAAAAACCTCTGCAGCTGGAAAGTTCTACACACGGATAGTGCAGCTAAAGGACGAATATTCTCTGATACGCTTTGTGCGATCCATAAATTTATAAACTAGTGAATCACATGCCACATTGCAACCATAGTCCAATGAACAATTAAAGTTCGACACCCTACTGTTATAAATAGTCACCTATGCGTTGGGAAGACTCAAATAGATCCCAGCTAACATTGCCATGAATTTTTTTCTCATGAAACCAAGACCTTCTAAATACCACGACTAGTTACCGGTGATATAATGTTAATGTCACCCTTGTGAGTTAATAAACAGCAGCGAGAACACTTCGGGCTTTAAAATCCATCCTCTCCGAAAATTGATGAGTAGGTCGGACGCGATGGCAAAGATTGCAGTCCAAAAATTGCCCTTAACCTAACTGAACACTCTACATACTTATGTACATACATTTTGAGGTTGGTAATACCTTACTATGGCTTCTTTAGAAGCTGTAATCGAAAGGAAGATGATGAGACCGCGGAACATCTTCTTGATCTTTGATTAGCTGTTGGATACCTGTGTCGAAAGATTCTTAAGCACCCAGAATTTATTGACAGAACGTGACTAGCCAATGGTGATTTCCGAAAGTTAATCTAAGCAAAGTCTACGTGCAACTGTATTCGAATTGATCAGCCGGACATCAAGTAATGCTAAAAATGGATAACAGTCTCTCAGGAAATTAAAGGGCAATGTCTTGGTATCTGCTTGAATACAAACCAATTTTAAATGAAATCTTTAAAATTAATGCGTAAAAAGCTGTCTTCAGTTTCAGTTCTTGCCCTATTTAAATCTTTTACAACCCTTTTAAAGTCACTGACCCTTTTAAATTATGTACTCGATTGCTTTCCAATGCCTTTTAAAACTATTGATGAGAAAAAACTCAATAAAATATATAAAAATTAAGCCCAAAGATAAATGCCTTTAAGTTTCAATGTGTTTAAATTAATTATAAAACTTTTTTAACTGATAAAAGAATAAAAAACAGTCAATACGACAAAAAAATGAAATAAAATAAAGGAAATAAAAATTGGGAATACAAAATAGAATTCAATTTACCAACACAAATCCGAAAAATTAAAACACGACAGCTAAAATAACAAAAAAAAAAACAACAACAAAAAACGGCCTGCAATTACAATAAAAAACGCTTAAAGTGTAATAAAAAAAAAAACAACGAACAACTGTGGGTGGCACGGGTTTAGTACTATGCCCATACAGACGTTCAATATTGCCGAAGAATCGTAGTTAATTTTTATTACAACACTAGTATTGTACGTACGTTTGTTGTTTCCTTACCCACTAAAACACTGTTACAAAAATACAATAAAAATTAAAGAAAAAACCACACAGTCTGAGAGCAAAGAAAAGGATGGCAAAGTACAAATAGAGAGAGAGACTAATGGGAGAGAGTTCCCTAAAAGTAAGGCAAATATAAAAACAAAGAAACAAAAACAAAACATAACAACAACAACATAACACAATGAGTACATTCATTGTAGAGTAAATACATGAGTATACATAAATAGAGGAGATTAATAGTGCATTGGTGTTGTTGAACCGGTGTCGGTTTTTATAAGAAACCAAAATAATAACAAAACAAAATGAAAATAAATAAATAACACCAACAACCCAACATTATTATAACTGTTTATTTTCCCTATAAACACACATATACACACGTAGACATGTTTTTCTATGAATTAATATTGCACACTACTGCTGATGTCAGCATGGGTTAATCTAAAGTGGAGTAAAAAGATAAAGACCAGAAAGACACTATACAACACTGAGAGAGAACAAGAGCTTTGCCACTACAGTTGGGGTGGCCATTTAAACAACACACACACACAGTCACACTTACACAAACCCTATAAATAAAATCACAAAAACAATAAACACAATAGTAAAAATTTTACTAAAAACCTTACACACTCACACACATGCACACAGCAAACAGGCCTTGTCGAACATTGACAACTAGTCAGTCTTATTGTGATTGTTGTTCTTGCTATTATTATTACTTTTGGTGCTTTTAGTAAAAGTGCATAATTTGGTGCTTTTTCTTGTGTGTGTGTGTGTTGTTATTTTGGGGTTTTTGTTCTTTATGTATGTATATACATATGTATGTATGTCTGTAGTTGTAGTGTAAAGAGAGGGAGTTAAAATGTGGGTGACTAAAACATGTTGCTTAACAATATAAAACAAAAACATGCTTGAATGAGTAATCACTGGAATAGTGACGGAGAGAGGAGAGAGATGGTACAACTAACCAAAAATCCAGCAAAACAAAAATGCATGTTAATGACTTGAAATAATCCACAGAAGGCGGTTTAATGTGGACAACACTGTGAAATTTTGGGGCAAACAGTTTCGCTAAAAATATAAGCGTTTAACGTTTATTTTTTACAATACATGGGTAAAAAATTTTTTTTTCTTTAATTTTTAAAATCTGAATAGGTAGTACATATGTCTTGCCATGCGACTAATGACTTCTGCAGAAGTTGTAGAAGCGAGGAAATTGTTCTTTATCTCTTGGTTATATGGAAACACCTGAACTTCTACTATGCAGATAATCCACTGATCTGACAGATGACAGTATAGACATTGAGAGAGTGCAACACAGCTTCATCAGAAGGTCCGGAAGGTTCCAGAGTTATAGGAAATGAATCAGTGTGGTAACACAATGAGTTATACATGGCCTAAGTGTGTCTATCATCTTGGGTTGATAGCCACTTTTACCTTCCTACCTAAGAGAGATCTGCAGAGATCGAAACAAATAATCTTAAGCTGCAAGATCTGGACTATATAGTGAATGCAGACAAATTTCCCAGCTAAGCCCTATCAGTCTCTGTCAGGTCATCACATGATGGAACACAGTATCTATTAATAAATTCTGTCGGTTTTATTTCAAGTGCTTTCTTCAATCTTGTTAATTATTGTCTATAGCGATCAGTATAAATCGGTTGATCAGGTTGTTGTTCGATTTCGATTCATTTTATCAAATAGAAATTCGGTCCATATGAGACCCAAACATCTTTTTCTTCTTCTTATTCTAATGAGATAATTTTATTAAAAATAAAAGCATCTAGGGAACGGTGTTCACCAAATTTAGCCATAATTCAGTGCAAAAATCCTTTTTGTGGTGCTTTTTATGTGTATACAAATGCTTCTTTGAAGAATTTTTGACACAATTTTGAGGATTTGTTGTCATAAAACGTTTGTTTTTTACACATTGTGTTTAGAAACTTAAATTTTTAATTGAAAACCTTTAACATTTTACGTTTAATTTAAAAACTCATAGAAAAAATGTTGGCCACACTTTGTTTATAACTTTACATTATGCAGAGCAAGAGAGGAACAGAACTAGAATAACTGCACTCATATAAAATATTCATACACACACACACGCACATACACATTAAATTCAAATATGATGATGGTACGTGTTAAATGAAGAGTGCTCTCTGGAGTTAGTGACTGAATAAGTGAATAAATATGAAAGAAAAAAATAACCATAAACATGGGAATACAAAAACAAAACGGAAAAAAGAGTGTGAGAAAACAAAAGGCCCATTTGATGATGATGATGACGACGACAACAGCAACTATAATAATAAAAATGGTTAAAGCGCTCTTTTGCTTATAAACATACACACAGAATAATAATGGAAAATACTCTTGCATGTGTATGTATGTATGAATTTTTGTTTATAAAATGTAAGAGATTTATTGATTGCCGCCTTTGTAGGAAGAATACAAAAAAACAAAATAAAAACAACAACAAGAACATGCAGAACTAACAAAAAAAGTACCGTTTTAAAATGTGGTGTAATAAAAATAATGTACACTGGGTTTATAGCATTCACCAACAACAAAATCAAGTTAAATTGTATTAGAGAGAGAGAGAGAAAAAACAAAACTTGACTGCACTCTTTTATTTAACCAAAGACGTGGGAGTTTTAACTTCATAACTTGTTCGAAGAAAAAGAAGAAAAAAAATTTTTTAAAAACGGCTTTAAAAAGAAAAATCTTTGGAAAAACACTTTTATGGGGTTGCAGAGCAGTAATATAGAAAACAAAAGGATATGGAGGGAAGTAAGGGACACGAATTACTACGAAGAAGAAGTTCTAAAAATAATTATCATCTGTGAGCAAACAGTATGAGAGAAAGGGAAAGAGAGTGTTTATGTGTTAAATGCTGAGAAAAGAAATTAATTTACCGTAGAATTAATAGGTTTTTCATGCTTTCGTTTGTTGTTGTTTGTTTTTATGCCCCTTTTTGTCTCTCTGGGTGTGTGTGTGTTCACTCTCATTTAGAACTACAGAGCCACACATGTGCATAAAATAACATCGTTTTTAAGAGGAAATAAACTATTTATAGTCAAAGGAAGACGATAAATTAGGCTGAAAGAGAGATTTAAAAGTTTAAATGCCGTACCCTAAACGAGTTTCGACTGAATGAAATCATCAATCTTGAAAGGATGTGCAAGGATTTTATCAATTGATTTGCCAAAAAGAAAGAAAACAACAACATGGCTTTGCCATTCATTAAATTTTGTGGCAAATCAATTAACGAGCAACTTCTAATAGCCAAAGACGTCTGTTAATAGATTAAAGTGAGGTTAAGTAAGTACAATTTAGTGATTTTTTTCAGGAACAGAAAAAAAAGCGCTAAAGCTAATGTTTTTTAACAAGTTTATAGCTAAAGATATGATAATAAATTAAAACAAGGTTAAGTAAGTACAATTTAGTGATTTTTTTGAGGGACAAAAAAGCGATTGAAACAATTTTTGCCACAATATATTGAAATGAGGTTAAGTAAGTGCAAAAAAGCACTAAATATTAGGTTTTTATAAAGACGTTTGTTAATAGATTAAAGTGAGGTTAAGTAAGTACAATTTAGTGATTTTTTCAGGAACAGAAAAAAGCGCTAAAGATAATGTTTTTAACAAGTTTATAGCTAAAGATATGATAATAAATTAAGGCAAGGTTAAGTAAGTACAATTTAGTGATTTTTTTGAGGGACAAAAAAGCGCTTGAAGAAATTTTTGCCACAATATATTGAAATGAGGTTAAGTAAGTTTAAAAAAGCACTAAATATTATGTTTTTATAAACTTGTTTTTAAAGATGCCTTCATAAATTACATTTAGGTTAGGTAAGTACAATTAAGCGCTTTTTTGAGGGAAGTTCACGAAAGAAGAAGAGAAACTCATCTTCTCGTTGAATATTTTCCAGATAATTATGAGTGGAAATTATGAGAGTACCAATTTTCAGTGGATTATTTAGTGATTGCGTAGAAATGTTTAAGAAATATTTTGAACGAAGTAGTTATTACAGTAGAAGCTGGGAATCTGAGGAGGAAAAGGCGATTATCATTCGCCTGCTTTATCAATGCCCAGCTCTAATTATAAAACCACGGATGGTTTTGTAGTTTGTGATTGCATAGCGACTTTTGTATGAAAACTTTTGACCAGAAGGGTTATTAGTTACTCCAATGGAAAGACTCAACATTCATTCCCAAGACTTTTGCAGGAGCTGAGAATGTCTTGACCTAAAGCTGACAATCTCAGCATCTCATTTCCTGTTATCTTTCACTGAACTCTTGTAAATAAAGATTATAACCATTGGAACTCTTCTGTAGATATTGTAACTACGTAGAACAGGACATTAACATTAACTTTTCTCCTGTTGTACGTATAGTTATCTAACTCAATAGAAAATGATTTCAAAGAATTGTCTTGCCTAAGTTACGATCTCTTCCCACTTTAATGAAATATTTTCCCATGCCAAATATTTACGAAATTCGTGTATAGATTAGAAATGAAAAAATCAAAAAATGCTGCCAAATCTGCCAATATTTAAATTGTAAACGTCAAAATCAATCATTTTCAAAAGTAATCTCCGGCGATTAGCAGCAAATAACAGCCTTTTGGAACACAACATAAATAATGGCTCCTAATTGTGGTTCTCATAGATGAACGACAACGACGACTGTATGCCAAAAATGGTACAACAACTACAACTACACAGTAAAACTAGTCTAATTTATGAAAAAAAAGGAGAAACACAAGAAGTGAATGAAACACCTTGTGTTTTAGGCTGGAATTATAACCATTGGCACCAAAAACAAAACCAACCACCATGATTTCTTATGGCAAGCCGTTAAGATTTTGAAAGAAATTCCAAAAAGCCCACATAAGCTAACCGAAACCAATTCTAGACTGACGACTAATGTTAACCGAACTGAAGTGAATTGAACATGAATACTGCTTTACACACATTGGAGCCGATTTTTTCTTTCGTATTTAAATTTCAAAAAATAAAACAAACAAAAAAAAACGAATTGAATTAACGACAGACAAACAATCAGACACAAAATTTAATTGCTTTAATGTGTTAAAAAAAAAAAGAAAATGAAAATTTTTGTTTTACAAAAATTATAATTTTCAAAATTTTTTAAACACACAGAGAAAAAGGGAAGAGACACGCCTTAGTTTTCGTTATTTACACACTTTGTATACAAAATATGCATCTTAAGCATCTTCTTCCGCATCTTGTGCTTTAAACTTGTATAGACCATCATGTATTCCAAGTGGAGAACTCAGTCTAAGAGGCTAAAACCACTGAACTCTTTATAGCCATAAACACATGATGAATACATTAACGGAAGAACACAAATAGCCATGATATGATAATAATGATTTTTTTAACACAAAAACAACAACAAAAATTATACAATAGCAACACCAACAACAACAAATTGTACAAGAAGTTGTTACAACAAATCACTGGAATACAATAAATGTTCATACACTCAGAAGGAAATATTGGTAAACACGACTTGAGGGAGGGAGATGTTTACTTTTAGCAAGTCAGGAGGTCCTATTTACATCCTATTAAGCTAGTTGGACAGTTAAGCAAAAACAATTAACACCAGAATGGTATTTCGAAAGCAAGTTCAGACCACAGCTGATTAATTGAAGGAAGATGAATTGCAGTTAGCTCCAGCTTTATAAAGTGGGCAAAATCAAGGAATGTTAATATGCCTCTCATACTTATCACCACAGCCTTTACACTGATAATTAAATAATAAACCCAATTTTTCATCGATTACTTGCATTTATTTGTCGACGACTTGCATTTTTTTGTCGATGAATTGCATTTTTTAACGAAGACTTGCATTTTTTGTCAATAACTTGCATTTTTTGTCGATGACTTGCATTTATTTGTCGACGACTTACATTTTTTCCGATGATTTGCATTTTTTGGTCGTTGACTTGCACTTTTTGTCGATGACTTGCATTTTTTTATCGATGTCTTGCATTTTTTGCCGATGTCGTATATTTTTTGTCGATGACTAGCATTTTTTTGTCTTATAGTGTTTTCACACCGAGTGGTTTTAACGCAAAAGTTGGTTTTAACGTTAAAACCAAAAATAAAACCTGATTTTACCATACAAAATTATTGTGTTAAAACTAAAATAAAACCTTTTTTGAATTGGTTTTAAGTTGGTTTTATGAAATACAACCTTGTTTTGATGTACTAAATGTACTAAATCAGAGCTACCAGCTCTGAAAACCTGAAAACAGCTGATAAAAACAAAAACAAATGTAAATAAATAAATAAATGTAAATAATCATTTATTTTGTATTAAAAAAGGAAAAATTTGGAATAATTTTAATTTCTTCAATGAAAATTTTAAAAATTTGTAAATATTTAATTATTAATCGAAATGTGTGTTGTTTCTGGTCACAATGAATATAGTTTCTTGTGCGAAAGGTAAGTCAGAAGCTAAATATATCAAGATGAAATAAGGCATATTGCTCATAAAATTTTTTTCTCGCAGTCATAAATGTCATGAATTTAAAACCAATTTTAATAAAACTTGCAGTGTGAACGCAAAATCAGCTGTTTATGGTTTTAATGCTAAAATCAGGTTTTAAATTTTGGTGTGAAAACACTATTAATGTAATTGCAATCTAACCAGAAAAACCTCTACATTTTATTCACTATTTTCTCTCAGTGTAATTAATATAAACAAAATACAAAAAAAAACAAACACAACAACAAAGGAAAAAAAGGAAAATATACCGAGTATGACAATAACATGATAATAATAATGACAACGGCGAAGGCAGGCAACAACGATGATGGGCAGAGATGAATTGAATTGAGATGATGGCTGTGTGTATGTGTGTGTGTGTGCTCTCTATAGTGGTGTTGCTGTGTTGCAGAAATGAAAAGAAGAGAAGAGAAAAGAAAATATTTTCTTTGTTGTTTTTGTTAACAGGAGAATAACAACAAAAAAAAGAAGGAATACAATTCTGGTGTCTTCTTTTTAGCATTTCATTTTAGCGTTTTTCTTCTACGTAAAACAACAACAATAAAGTAATTTTTATAGCAACACAGTAATAATAACAACAACAAATATTTATAAAACAACAACAACAAAAACAGAAAGAATAAAAAAGTTATGTTGAAAAAAAGAAGCTTAACACATATAAACAAACAAACAAACAAACACTTGCAAAACCTACATACATACACCCATAAACAGTAGAGCAAAAACGTGTTAAGAGAGGAGGTGAAAGAAAATATGAACAAAACTTGTTTTAGATATTTTGCTGTTTTTCCATTAAACTCTCATTTTCCTCTCTCACACTTACTCCTGCTGCCAACACAAAACAAATTCTTCCTTTTCTTCGTTAGTTAGTGAAAAGCAAAAGAAGCAGCAGAAGAAGAACTTTTAAAAGAAAACAGAAAACAGAAAAAAAAGGAAAATAAACGCAGTATTTGTATGGGCATAAGAGGAGGCATTGTCTTATTCTTATAAGAAATTGTATATGATGGTAACGCAATACAACAACAGCAGCAAAAGCAAAAGCAACAGCAACAATAACTGTAACAACAAAGGCATTCATCCCAGCATCCAGAAAAGTTAAGTAGTCTGACAAGCGAACACAGCAAGGCAAGGCAGGCAGGCAGGCTGACTGGCAGAAGAAAAAAATGGTAAAAATGGCTGCATGAATGTCAAAGAAAAAAAAGAGAAAAGGAAAACAACAACAACAATGATGATAATAATAAATAATTTACAGGGTGTTACACATATAATAATTAAATTAGCTGTCAATTATTATCAGCAGAAAATGGCAATTTTGTTAACTGTTTATGACAACTGTTTTGCGTTCATTGGAATCAACGATAATACTGTGGCATCTTGTCTTTACAGATGAATTGTAATGAATGCATATGAAAATGAATACTGGGGTAGTATTAATGCAGCAATAAAAAGCCAGCAATTTTGTGGGTCGAATAGCCTGCCCATTAAACATAATTTCGTACAAGAAAATCTAGGCCGTATAATATCACAACATAATGAGAATCAATTGCAATAAAACAACGATGGATTATTCGATTGACATGAATTTTATTTATCCGAAAGATAATCTTGTGGCATTACATTTTAAATATGATTTCTGGCATATGACCGCCACGGCTGGCGCGGATGTAGTCCAATCTGGACGTCCAATTTTCGATGACTTTTTCCAACATTTGTGGCCGTATATCGGCAATAATACGGCGAATGTTGTCTTCCAAATGGTTAAGCGTTTGTGGCTTTACCGCATAGACCAATGACTTTACATAGCCCCACAGAAAGTAGTTTAGCGGTGTTAAATCTCAAGATCTTGGAGGCCAATTCACAGGTCCAAAACGTGAAATTAGGCGGTCACCAAACGTGTCTTTCAATAAATCTATTGTGGCACGAGCTGTGTGACATGTTGCGCCGTCTTGTTGAAACCACATCTCCTGGACATCATGGTTATTCAATTCAGGAATGAAAAAGTTTGTAATCATGGCTCTATACCGATCACCATTGACTGTAACGTTCTGGCCACCATCGTTTTTGAAAAAGTACGGACCAATGATTCCACCAGCCCATAAAGCGCACCAAACAGTCAGTTTTTCTGGATGTAACGGTGTTTCCACATACACTTGAGGATTACCTTCACTCCAAATGCGGCAGTTTTGTTTGTTGACGTAGCCATTTAACCAGAAGTGCGCTTCATCGCTAAACAAAATTCGCTTATGAAAATCGGGAACAACGGTAATCTCGTTAAACTATTAATTTTCGGTATCTGGACTTCGTTGAAGTCGCCGTGGTGTAGTAGGTGGTGTGTTGGCATATTAGACTTAAGCTCACGGTTATAATCCCAGGTCTGGCATCTCCAACTGAACGAAATATGAAAAAATATTTCTTAGGCGACTTCGTCTAAGCAGATTTCTGGCAAAAACTCTGTGAAAGTAAATAAAATTGCCATAAAAAAGTCTCTCAAGGAAAAAAAAATCTGTCGTTCGGAGTCGACTTTCAACTGTACGTCCCACCACTCATGTATAAAATTAACACACACAACATAAGTGGTGTGGGGAACTAGGACGTTGTACAATGGGTCAATTCGACCTCCGGGTACTGTACTTGTCTTAATTGACAAGTACACGTCCTCTAACCTAACCTCGTGATAGAGTGCTGGAGTATCCGAGGCAGTTGATTTCTTGATGCACAAGAACTTGGTCTTTCATAGACCACAACTTACGAGAATTTTGCGTTGTGATTTTGGGCCTGCATCCGTAAAATACCTAGGAACTGAAGGTAAACGACAATAGACAAAGACGTGTCCGCGCTAAATGGGCTCTGGAGCAGTTGGCAATTGACCGTAATTTTCAGCGAAAAATTCTCTTCCGCAATGAGGCCAATTTCTGGATGATTGGGTAGGTGAACAAACAAAATTTTTGAATTAAGAACGAAGCCTATCCAAATGACATCCAACAGCTTCCAATTCATGTTCTGTAGATCGATAAATCGACTCGAACGTCATCTCGATCACAGTGGCCATGCTTCAGGTCATTGTGTTATGGGAAAATACACGGTCGCCGTAGTCTAGTAGGTAGTGTGTTGGCTTATTAGACGCAAAAGCCAGGGTTCGAGCCCCAGGCCAGACATCAAGACAAAATACAAAAAGTATTTCTTCGGCGACTTCCCCTCAGCAGATTTCTGGCAAAAACTCTGAGAGTAAATAGAAAATTGCCATGAAAAGTTTCTCAACAAAATCTATCATTCGGAATTGGCTTTAAAATGTAGGTCCTGACACTCATGTATAAAAATTAACACACACAACATAAGTGGTGTGGGAAACTAGGTCGTAGTCCTGACTACAGGGTTGTAATGGCCGATTATGTTTGTATGTATGTATGTATATATTTATGTATGTATGTAGTTGCGTTAAAAGACAACAACAACTTAATAACAACTGCAGAACATCTTCTGCGTCATGGGCTAGAATCTCGTGACTGAAATTTATTTTAATTTGATGTTCCTTATTGAATCGTTCGAGTTTTTAGGAAATGTTCCAAGCAAGGACGGTTGATTGGTTCCTTTACCAAACACGGTAGGGCTGTCACAGGCTTTTCCCCCATTATTTTTTGCTTTGTTTCAATTTCATTCATCATATTTGATGAGAGAGCCTCCGTTTACTGATACTGATGACTTCTACAGAGGTGGTAGATTACACAGCCCTGCATTGTTTTTGCAAATAAGATTGCACCAGGTGTTTCCGAAGGCATTTTGTGCGCTAAACACGATTCTGGTTTCAAAAATTTTCCATCACGTCAGGTTTTCGAGAAAAAGATCTTCATTCAGATTTAAAAAATTCAAAATGGCGGATCCAATATGGCGGTCGAGGTTTATAAAAATTAATCAGATTTACTTGACCGCCATATTGGAGCCGCCATTTTGAATTTTTTTAAACCTGAATGAAGATCTGTAATCAGCGACCCCAAAAACTCCTGAGTACAAATTTTCAAGTAAATCTTATTAATTTTTAAGGACCACCGTAATGTGTTTATTTTTCTCTTGCACCCCTTGACATAAACCCGCCCCCTGCTTTAAGGGTGTATGCAAACAATTTGGCTTTGGGCTCATTTTAAAGAGCAAAGATCAATTGTCAATTTCTAACAATAGCGATGGTTCTAGCACGTCAGTGTTGAGCTCCACAATGTTTCAAAAATGGCCACAAACGCTATTTTTAGGGTTTTCAACCCCCTTTTTCTCGAAAACCTGACTTGATGGAAAATTTTTGAAACCAGATTCGTGTTTAGCGCACAAAATGCCTTCGGAAACACCTGAAGCACAAAAAAAGTCCAAATTTGCAGGGCTGTGTTACATTTGGTTCGATGCTCTCATCTTAATTTAATGCCAATTGTCGAAACTGTTCAATCTGGAGTTGTCAGTTGGATTTTATGCATGGCTTTATGTAGGCTCATAAGTAAACTTTGATTTTTTTTTACAAAACTGCTACTTCTCTTCCTCACGCCCTGTCCTCAGCACCCTGTGTTTATGTTTGCAGCAAAAGTTTAGCAGGTAGGCCGAGGTACTTAAAACAGAGGCAGGCAGAGATAAGCAGGCATCAACATTAAAAAAAATAAGCTAAGCATTGTTGCCTTTAAGACACAGTTAGATTTTGTTGCCACTAATAATATAGATTGTCTATACATTGTTGCTATTGTTGTTATTGTTGTTGTTGTTATACTGTTTATCTGGCTATAATGCCTTGTCACGGGAACAAGCTGTAGACAGCTATTGTTTGTAGCTGGTATTTGTTGTGTTGTTGCTGGTATTAAACCAAAAATGGCCGTAGGAGTAGTATTTGAAATTAAACCAGCCAGCGCGAGTAACAGCCAGCCTAACAGTCAACCACTCAGCCAAGCTTAAAACTAAAAGAAATGCAGCAGGCCAGTCAATATAAAGAAGAACAAGAAGAGGAAGAAATAAAGATAAACACACACACACATGCACAGCACAGGCCGCCTAAGAGATGTCATGGAATTGAAAAGCCAAAAAAAGGCAAATACTCATCAAATACCTCAACGTAGACGATGGCAGACGAGCGAAAATGAAGAAGAATACGAAACGAATGAACGAGTAAACATTTTATGTTTCAATGTTCGTTCGTCCGCCTGTCCATCCGTTCGGCTGTCTGTGTCCATATGAAACATAAAATTCATGTTTGAAATGTACAAAGGCCACCATATATGGGTGGCTAGCTGGCTGACTACAATACATGCATATAAGGTGGACGATTGGGTTTTTTTGGTTAAGACAACAACAACATTGTTGTATAAATTCGCTATTTAAGGAAAAACTAAAAGAACTACAATAGCAACAGCAACAACAACAACAACTACAATAAGCAATAGCAACAAATGCATCAATTACCAATAATTTCCAGATGTTAAAACGTATGTACAGCTGTGTTCAAAATAATAGGAGAGCTACCATGTAATATTTTCAAAGTTAAAATTTTTTATTCTACCAATTTGCAAAACATGATATATTCGAATGGTAGTTACAACGATATGTAAGAAATAAAATACAAAAAAGAATCACGTAATAACTTTAATATTTACGATGAAATTGATTCATGTCTGTGTTTGCCCTTGAATTCAGTTGATCAAAAAAAAATAGGAGTGTGAGTGTTCTTTTAAAAGTAAAAATATAACAGCATATAATTTAAAAGAAAAAAGTGAACAGTAAGTACGGAAAAACGTAGTTAAAACTTTTTCAACAGTGATTCACATAAATTTTGGTAATAGTGGGACGAGGAAAGCACTGTACTGAAGCAAAGAGAAAACTAATTAAAAATCTTCGAAAAAAAGGCAAAACTTCTAAAGAAACTAAGGAAATCTTAACTTACTCCGATCAAATGATCACAAATACATTAAAATATAAAAAAAGCCCGAAACGCGTGGGCGCAAGCGCAAAACATCGACTGTCGATGACCGCCGAATTGTGCGATACAGCAAAATAAATCCTTCAGCGTCTTCAAATAAAATTCAAAAGGATCTGAATCTTGCCGTAAGTGTCCCTACTATTCGTAGACGTCTGATGGACAACAATTTATTCGCAAGAGGTCCACAAAAGGTGCCATTGTTGGCATACAAAACAGGCAGCAGCAGCACGCTTAAAGTTTGCCCAAGAATATATCAAATATCCGAAAGAAAAATGGAGAAACCTATTGTGAACCGACGAAAGCAAAATTGTTTTATTTGTGTGGCACTGGGTCTAGACAGTAAGTTAGACGTCCGCCCAACACCAAATATAAAGCTCAGTATACACAAAAGACAGTTAAACATGGCGGTGCAAAACTAATGATAAGAGGAAGCTTTTCATATAATGGTTTAGGCCCAATACATCGAATTAGAGACATAATGGATAGGAACGTCTATGTTGGCATTTTGAGAGAAGTGATGTTACCATATTCCACGCCTCTAAAATGGATCTTCCAACAAGACAATGACCCGAAACACACCAGTAAATTGGCAAATGAGTGGTTTCGGGTTAATGGGGTAAAGGTTATGGCGTGGCCAGCTCAGTCTGCTGACCTTAATCCCATAGAACATCTATGAGGGATGTTAAAAAATATGTTGCCGAGCGAAAACCGTCAAATACAGCTAAGTTGTGGTCTGTAGTGCAAGATGGGTGGGGATAAAGTTCCACTAAAACAATGCCAGGATTTAGTTGACTCCATGCCCCGTAGATGTGCTGCTATAATAAAAAGTAAAGGCTATTCTACCAAATACTAATCGTATTTAAAGTTTCTGATTATAGTCATAAACATTTTTAACTTTTTTAATAGTAAATTTTTATGAAAACTGAAATACTCCTTTTATTTTGGGCAGCACTTTTTAAGATATTTTTTTAAACTTCTTGTTACTTACTTGTTGAAAGCTTTATTTCATTCATGAATAACTTAAATAATTTAGTATTGAAACAACATTACATTGTTTTTTTTTGTTAAAAATTAAGCTTTTGTTTTTCAATGGGCTCACTCCTATTTTTATGAACACAACTGTATGTATGTTTGTATGGCTGGTTGCATGGTTGTACATATTTGGACAATAAAAATGACATCTTTTTTTGTGCCTTATAAGTAATAACAACAACAACAAATTGTTGTTATTATTATTGTTGTTGTTGTCGTAATTTTGTTTGAGTAGATCATTGCCCTCACCCTCACAACTGCTGCTGGCTGCACCACTTCTGCCCGTCTCACAGCAGTGGGTTAAATAAGAATAGGAATTCAAAATAATTTAACATTGTTTTCCCATTGTTATTGTTGTTGTTGTTGTTGCCGTTGTAGATGTACATAGTTGTTGTTGTTGTTGTTGGTGTTTTGTATTATATTTTACAGTTACATTGAACTTTATAGCTGGTGTTTAAAAAAAAGCCAAAATAAACAAAAACAGAAACACACACATACACACACACGAAACCTTTACACAATACATGACAATGACGTTAATGGTGACGATGACGATGACATTCTTTCAGGCCGCGCATTACGTTTTGTTCGCTATGCTATTGCAATGGCTGTTGTTGCTATTGTTTATATGCTGCCAGCCCCACATGCTTAACTCAAGTGTGGCTGCAACTATAGCTGACATGGAACGTGCCAACGCCGCCCTAATATTGGCCAAAGGATAAATTAATTTTCATTTTCATCATCATCGTCGTCATCATCATCATCAACATTATTTTTGCAACTCACAATTCCATGGAAATGAACGTGTTTAATGCAAATTTTGTTGAAAAAAAATTCTGTTTAATTGGAAAAAAAAAAAACGAAAAACACCCCATCTAAAATACTTAAAGCGTTTTGAAAATACTACAGCATTATGGTGGACTCGCAAGCGTGACCAATGTGTTGTGTACACACAGAGAAAAATTGTTGCTTAAAAAAAACAACTCGAATACTAAAGGGTGTTTTTTATAGAGGTATAGAACTTTAAGTTGCAATAAAACAACGATGGATTATTCGATTGACATGAATTTTATTTATCCGAAAGATAATCTTGTGGCATTACATTTTAAATATGATTTCTGGCATATGACCGCCACGGCTGGCGCGGATGTAGTCCAATCTGGACGTCCAATTTTCGATGACTTTTTCCAACATTTGTGGCCGTATATCGGCAATAATACGGCGAACGTTGTCTTCCAAATGGTCAAGCGTTTGTGGCTTTACCGCATAGACCAATGACTTTACATAGCCTCACAGAAAGTAGTCTAGCGGTGTTAAATCGCAAGATCTTGGAGGCCAATTCACAGGCCCACCAAAACGTGAAATTAGGCGGTCACCAAACGTGTCCTGCAATAAATCTATTGTGGCACGAGCTGTGTGACATGTTGCGCCGTCTTGTTGAAACCACATCTCCTGGACATCATGGTTATTCAATTCAGGAATGAAAAAGTTAGTAATCATGGCTCTATACCGATCACCATTGACTGTAACGTTCTGGCCACCATCGTTTTTGAAAAAAGTACGGACCAATGATTCCACCAGCCCATAAAGCGCACCAAACAGTCAGTTTTTCTGGATGTAACGGTGTTTCCACATACACTTGAGGATTACCTTCACTCCAAATGCGGCAGTTTTGTTTGTTGACGTTGACCATTCAACCAGAAGTGCGCTTCATCGCTAAACAAAATTCGCTTATGAAAATCGGGAAGAACGGTAATCTCGTTTTGGGCCCATTCGACGAATCTACGCCTTACTTGATGATCGTTTGGCTTCAAATCTTGCACGAGTTGGATTTTGTAAGCACGCAAACCAAGATCCTTCCGCAAAATCTTCCATAAAGTGGATGTAAACACATATCCAATTCCTGTGCTCGATGGCGGATGAACTCATTCGGGTCTTCCTCAATGCTACGCTCTACAGCAGCAATAGCTTCTTCTGTACGCACACCGTACAGCGTCTCTGGGGATGCGAGTTATCAATAAGAGTAAACGTGGTGCGAAAACGTTCCATGGTTAATCGAATTAACTGCTCTGATGGACGATTTTGTCGACGATACGTTTTCCGCACAGAACCATTATTTTCGAAATAAATTTGAACTATTTGCAAGCGTTGTTCAGGCGTGAGTCTATTCATGATGAATTGCCAAACCAAACTGAGAATAAATCACTTGACAGCTGTTAAATCGGTCGCCATCTTGAAAAGTAATGCCAACTTAAAGTTCTATACCTCTATTAAAAAAACACCCTTTATTTTGCAATGCATCCAAAGTGTTTTAATCGGCACTGTTTTGTTCGATAAATAAACGGAAGAAATGGTCCTATGTCCGTATTTTGGGTCAAAAAGGTTGCCTGGTTTGCCCGCGGTTAGCGAGTGTTGGAAGCATTGTACATTTTGTTACATTTTAACTAGGTTAAGTTATACGACAGATGCTTCTTACAGGCTAAGGCCCCACTTAGGTCAGAGGTTAGACCACTAAAAATCAATTTCCAACCCCGAGATCTAAAAGTCGCCATAGGCAACCATACAATCTCTACATAAATGTTGCAATTGCTGTAATTTTTATTTTAAACAGTTCAATTACAAACAATTAAAAATTGAGTTCCAGAACCTCCGCCTATTCATAATAAGAACCTGACACGCACACACAAAGTAAAATACAGTCTCCTGCCGCCCTACAGATCCACAGTTGCGGCAGAAAATATTCGAGAAACTATCAAGTGTTTCGGTATGCCTTCCAATACAATAGTGGCCTGCGTGCACCACAATAATAAGTTGGTGGTAGGCCATGTGATAAACTATTGTTGTCGAGATTAGTCCAGCAGAGTCTAGCCTTCCTATTCAACGACCTGAGAATATCAAATTTAACGGAGGCAATTGGAACACCTAATCTCTGCATCAGAAAGTCAGAAATTGTAAGCTCTACTATATACCAAATGTTGTCAGTACTATAACGCCAAACATCAAATCAAATTCACTTCCTAAACTAGAATTGAAGTCGCCGTGGTCTAGTAGGTAGTGTGTTGGCTTATTAGACGAAAAGCCAGGGTTCGAGCCCCAGGCCAGACATCAAAATAAAATACGAAAAGTATTTCATCGGCGACTTCCTTTCAGCAGATTTCAGGCAAAAACTCTGAGAGTAAATAGAAAATTGCCATGAAAAGTTTCTCAAAAATCTGTCGACTTTAAACTGTAGGTCCCGCCACTCATGCATAAAATTAGCACACACAACATAAGTGGTGTGAGAAACTAGGTCGTAATCCTGACTGAAGTGTTGTAATGACCAATTATGTATGTATTTATGTAAACTAGAATGTGCAATCCACGTAGTCCTTATCGCGGCAAGTCAATCAGTAGTTCTGACGAATTGGACTAGATTTGTCAGTGAAATATACTTGAGACAGTCCATATCATGGAATAAACGTGCACCAAAGGGCGTAAACCATTGTACCGATTTCTCTAATTTCTTAAACCAACAACTGCTATAATAGGCATAATGTGTTTCCATACAATGCCCTGTACTGAGGCCCGTCAAAAACCTGATCGTTTCGGTCCTAAAGATCAAGCGAGTTCTCGGTCTTTCCATTGACAGAAAAGGTAAAAGGGTTTTGAATGTTTTCCAGAACAAATATTTTTCTTTACTAGTGGGCAGTTCGAAGACTTGCTCTTCGCCAACAAAAATATTTCTCTCAAGGCCCTCTTGTCAGCAGTATGATGACAAGAGCCGTGAGAAAACTTCTCAAATCTGCCATTTGAAGTCGACGCTACACTGTAGGGCTTACCATACATGGGCGAAAACCTAGACCGTAATTCTGACTAAAGAGTTGCAGCAACTGCTAATAATGTGTTCAATGCAGTGCTTTTTATGGATTGTACAATATTGTGGTAAGAATTACGAAGCAATTATTTTTTATTTTATTTATTTGATTTATAATGATCTACATAGCACAACAAGATAGGGTAAATGTACCAGTAGTCGGCAGTTTTATTTTTTTCTCTTTTTCAAACTGATCTGTTTAAAAGTGGGAAAGTATTGTTGAGATGATGTTTAGTTATTACAATTCTGTGATTAGTTTAGTTTTAGATCCATATACCAACTTTGAACATTAAAATAGCATATTATAAGTAATTTCCATATTTTGTTTAAATCATCGATTTTTCCAGTACTCGGCACATGTGTTCCTAAGTTCGGCAAAAAATTATCCTATTGTCGGCATTAAAATATTTGTTAAAGAAAAGATAACGCCATATAGAATTTCAAATTATATTTGTTTAATTATGAGATCTATTCATATCCTATAAAAACTAATAATTTACTATTTGAAAAAACTTTAAAATTAATTGTATTTAAGTAAATTAAATAAGTAATCAATTCAATTGTGTTCAATGGCCAATGCTTCCGAATGATTTTGAATACATTTGGTGTAGTCAACGTTTTCAGGATTTAGGGGATATAAACCACATTTTCTAAACGCATTTATACGTGTGTCTTCCAAATCTATATTAGAAAGGACCATATTAAGTAGTGGGCAAAACGCACACTTTGAAGCTACTTTGTTATTATTTTCAGGCTTTAACTGCCACTCCCTTACGGTTTTCTTCCATTCGCTAACATCCGCAGGCTGCATAATGTGGGTGGTGTTAGGAGGAAGGGCATACAAAATAATGCCATTCTCTTCGCAAAACTTGCTTAGTTCTAACGTCATGTGGGATTTATGACCATCTACAAACAACAAAATTGGCCGCTGAACATTGTACTCATTAAGTCAACTATCGACACCGTTGGCGATGTATTCAAAGAAGGCCTCACTAATCATCCATCCCGTATCAGTTTGCCTAAAAACAATTTTCCGGCAAACTATTTACTACAACTTTAGGTGGTCGCACATATGGAAAGACAACCATTGGGCCTACTATCTGACCATTTGCTGTTATTGTTTCCTTTTCATTTCCCTTTTGGATACTGTACACATTTCTATATTCTTTTGGGGCCAGGACTTTTCCGGTTTTAGGGCATAAACTAAAGCTGGTTTCATCTCCGTTAAATATTCGCGATGGATCATTCAAAATATCAAAAGCGTTTTGCTCTGTCAGGAAGGTTTTTAATTCATTGAACCATTTTTTAATGTATTCTTCCGTTATAACCGCTCGTCCTTTACTTATTCCTACCGCTTCTCTAAGGCTTAGACTGGGATGTCGCATCAAAAATCCCATATAGGTACCATTTTCTTCCTGGGCGACCATTTAGAAACGGTGTGGGCCTTTGATCATCTACTAATATCGCTTAAACTGTATTTATCAAGTCTTCAGCTTTTAACGGGAATCCAGACTTTGCTAGGTTTTCGCACCATTTCTCAAGACGTTCCTCTTCTGATTCAGTCAAGACTGTTTGTGGACCCATTTTTCTGGCATCATCAGAAACGCGGCCATGGATTCTATCCTGTATGGTGGAACGCTGAACGCCATATTTTTTGCTTGCACCCAAAATTGTAGATGTGCCATTTCTTACTTCCATTAAAGCACATTTTAGGGACTCTTGGGAGTATTGGTGTATGAGCCTTTTTCCGTTGATGGACATATTAATGAATTTATATTGCCAGAAATTCCAAGAACAGCCTATTATGCCTACTGAACCACGAATTTTCGTCCTGTTATAGCACTTCTAGTTATAAAAATGTAAGATTGCCGACTTTAGATCACTTATGTCCTATTCTCGGCAGGTCTCAGTGTATTCAATATAAACTATGCCGACTACTGGGTAAATCAAGTTTTTACTCATTTTTCTTTTAAGAAACAGCAAGAGCGATGATTTCTAAACCATTTTATAAAATTTGAGCTTAATCTAAGAAAAAACCCAATTTCCAGTAGTCGGCACCCCCCTGCCGACAATTGGAAATCATATAATTATTTGTTCCTAATGCCGGCAGCAATAAAAATTATAAAAAAATATTAATTTCCTTAATATTTCACTCTTAATTTAATATTTTAACTATTTTCTTTCATTAAAATCAATTACTTTCTTCAAAAACACTTAATTTAATATAAATATTTACTTGTTTAAAGAGGCACCTAAACTAAAATTTTTTTTAAAAATTTGGCACTACTGCACTCGTTGAAAAACCATCACTGAATTAGGACAAAAATTGACAAAATTATTCATCCCACTCAAATTTACTGATTTCATAAGAAAAGAAAACTATTTTTTCTACCAAAATCAGTTTTAACTTTAATAAATAATGGTCGCTTTTCTTACTTATTTGCATTTTTTTACAAAAACTGCCGACTACTGGTACATGCCGACATTAGGTACATTTACCCTACTAAATCTTATAAGTGACAGTGCTATGTTTACTAAACAATAAGGTATAAAAAATTAACATTAATTAAATATAAAAAATTAGAGAAAGTTAATTTATGTATATAAATATTAAATTAAATTAATAAGGTAAAGTATAAAAATAATAATAATAATAATAATAAGAATAATAATAAGAATAATAATAATAATAATAGTAATAATAATAACAATAATAATGATGACCTAAAAAATAAAAATCACAAAATTTACAAATATGAGAGTAAAATTTTAATTATGAAAATAATTTAAAGAACTCCTTTTTGAACGCGTTTGCATTGCCCAGATTTTGAATGTTATTTTGGTAAGGAATTCCAAAGACTAATGGTGTGTATAAAGAACTGTCGCTGAGACAGAAGAATCGTTCTGAATCGTTGCTGTATAATCCCCACACCCCGGTGGGATCTGGCAAACTTAATTTTACAATAGCCCAGTTCACAATCTTGGGCATTTAGATGGTAAATTTATACCATTGTAAATATTTGCCGTTAATTGTGAACGGTCTTTTTTTTATTTCACTTTGCAACACTTATTGCAAACTTCTCAACACACAGCTGAATATCAACAAAAAAAAAAAATATTTCTACTTTATTCCTTAAAAAGTGCAGTTGTGCAAAAGAACAAATAATAGAAATAATAATAATAATAATAATAATTTTATTTATTTCGTCCTCTGTCCATTTTTTATTCTGCTTTTCTCTTTTAATTCGTTTTTATGTTGTACGTTTCCATTTTTGTTTGACTCTCTTTTTCAATGTTTTTCTTTTATATGATCAGCTGTTCATTTGCAAGTATGGCATTTGCAGTATGGCAAATATAAAATACAGTTTTGAGTGTGGGATATTTGCCAAACCGTGGCAAGGGTATCTCTGTGTATTTTGTTAGTGTATGGTAAAAGAAATACCCAACATTTGCAAATGCCATGATACCAGACCATTTGCCCAAGATTGTGAACTGCGCTAATATAAATACTTCGGCTGTTTCGTGTAAATTATTTTATGAAGTCGAAGGAGGCATCTAATTTTCAGGAGATTATCAAATTTGATACCAAGAATCAGGTAAGCTAAATGAGAAATGTGATCCCGACGCCCCTTAAAGAAAAACATACCTGGCTATGTTATTGTACGCCAGGTTAAGTTTCTGGTTGTCATCATAACTGCAATTTGCGTATATCTCACATCCATATAAAAGTACCGGAATCAAGTACGTTTTAGCAAGTTGCAGGCGAATGACAAAAGGAGTTGAATCTATGACAGCCCACAAATTCCGAAGTATGCCATAAATTCTGCCAACAATGACACTTATATGGGTAGACCACGATAATTTGTCATTAAAGACAATACCCAGATTAGTAGCCGACCTGACAAATTCAATTTTATTTCCCCTGATACTCAATTCAGGTATGACAAATGATCCGTTTGTTCTCGAAAGTGTAATACATTTAGACTTAGAAGGCTTGATACATAGTCCATTGGTCGAGGCCCATCTGTCAATCCTTGCCAAGTCACGATTAATGTGGTCCAAACAAGAATAAATATTCTCCCTTGGAGTATATGTGTAAAGCTGCACATCGTCAGCATACATGTGAACATTACAGTTAACCAAAACATCAGGTAGATCATTTATATGCATGCAAAACAGCAAAGGTCCAAGTATAGACCCCCTGGGGAACACCTCTACTAATAGTAAGTGGAGCCGAAACATTGCCATTGAAATGAACCTTCTGAAATCTGTTCGTCAAATAAGAATAAATTAGATTACAGGCAGTTTCGGAGAAATAAAAACAGTTTAGGAGCTTTTTCAATAGAACCGCATGATCGACTGTATCAAAAGCCTTAGAGTAATCAAGCAGAACCAAGAACGCCACACTATTCCCATCAAGTTCCGACCTAAGTTCCTCAACTACATTTACCAGAGCGGTAGTACAACTCCTACCTTTCATGAAGCCCGACTGATTAACCGTTAAGAAATTGTGGCCCCTCAGAATATTCATCGATTTGTCTGGCCATGATGTTCTCCAATACCTTGGATAAAAAAGGAAGGATTGCAATTGGCCTGAACTCACAATTAGTTTTGGGAATGGGAAGGATGGATTTTAGCCAGTTTCCAACTTTCAGGAAAAGAAGACTTAGTCAGAACTGTATTGAACAAGTAAGTATAGTAAGGCAAAAGTTTAGGAGTCAGAGCCTTCAAGAATAAAGGATGCAAATCATCAGAACCAACTGCATTCGATTTTACCTCTGAAATACATTCCAAAACCTCAAACTGATTTACGCAACGAAAGCTAAAGGAATACTGTGGTGGAACACAACAGAGCTCATCATACAAGTCACCGTTAGACCTTGGGACCCTAGAATTTACGAACTGGTCATTAAGCTTGTCCACATCCACATGTAATCGTAGATAATAATGAGGAAACTCTTGACATTTTATCAAATTTAATTTGTTTCCTTTTGTTAAGTCGTGATTCTTCTGGGGAAAACTAGGCTTTTTCAACTTTGAACGCTCTTTTCGTCAAAACGTTTGTGGGTTTCGATGTATACAACCTTGGAGAAGCAAGGAAGATTACCTAACTGGCATAAACTATGGCCGCTAATGCCTAAATCGGGGACTAGGGTGCCCAAAGATTGTTTAATTTGTTCCGCTTATAAAGTAGGTTTAGACGCATGAACCTATACGAGCGACAAAATGGTAGACCTGGTCTCTTGATGATTATAAAAGTTAAGCCTTCCGATATGTCAACGTGTTATATGGATTGGGACAATAATTGGATCACTGTTTGATTGATATTCAGGCACGATAAAGAGTTGAAGTTTCTATCGGCAACAAGAAGCGATTTTAATAAAAAAAAAAACATAAGAATACTTTTGTAAAAATTACGTTTTTAATTTAATTCAATTACAGTTACAAAGATGAGCTGGTGCGGAGTTGAATGATGCAAATTAAAGGGTTTTAAAGGCAAACGAAAGTACAAAGTAATATAAGAGAGCCTCCCCTACTTGCTCTTACAAAGTGTGGCCTAACACAACAACAACAGAGTGTAAGTAACAAGAAAAATAAAAATAAAAACAAAAACAAAAACCATAACAACAATAAGAAACAACATTTTTGCTACAATAAACCAAATATAACTGAATAAAAACAATAAAAAAGAAAATTACAATACTACCCTACCATTATGTATAACAAATGAACAAGCAACACATACACAAACAAGTAAAACTAAAACTCTGTTCCTTTGCTCTCTCTCTCTCTCTCTCGTTCTCATTTATAAAAAAAAATTGTATAGATTTTTGCTTGATTTATTTTACTACCATACTCAGTACACACTCCACTCCACTCCACTCCACTTTCCTTCTACTTCTCTTACTACATACACTCTACTCCTGTGACACACACACACACACCAATACACACGTTTGCTCTTAATGGCACAAACAAAAACTAACGGAGTGAAAGAAGTTGAAAAACGGGGAGGATGAGGAAAATAAGCAAAGGAATTGCTATACAGTTGAAAATAATGAAATTTTATAAAAATTTCTTTTTTTAAATGAAAATTTACGAAAAACTATGTTTTAATTTAAAAAAATTAAAAAATTTCATATATATTTTAAACAGTAATATTTAAAAATTAAAAACAAATGTTTTCTTATGATTTAAAAGTAACTTTAAAAAGAGAGCAAAAAAAAAAACAATTTTTTATTACCATTTTTTCGTATACACACTTCATTGGAAGATTTAATAACGTTGGAACCGAATATGTTGAAGAAAAAAAATTAAAGTTTCACTACCACACTTAACACACACACACACACACAAGTATACACTGTAAAACAGCAACCAATAATCAACCAACACTTGTTTAAAAATGGCAATTATTTTTTTTCACGGGCTAAAATTATTATTTTTTATTTTTATTATTTTATGCCATTTATAATGAATTTATTTATTTTTTCCACACATTCATTGAAATTATTTTTATATTCCAAGGCATTTAAAACATTTAAAATTCTCAAAACAGCATAAAAAAATTAATTAACAAAACCCTTTACAACACTTAAAGCCTTTTCAACAGTTAAGCTGCCTCCATTCTTTTTTCTTATATATTCTTATAAATAAAGGATTACTGTTCCTTAATTTATTTAAATTTTTTATAATTAAAGCCCCAATAAATTAAAATGAAAAGAAACTACAAGATATTGTTGTACGGTTTGCTGTGTATAATTGAAACAACTCCCGACAACCGACAAACGATACAACGATGACGACAAAGGAGCCACGATTATTATTGAAAAAAACGTTTTTTTAGATTTTTGCCTTTTTTTGAATTTTTTTTGCGTTTTTTTTCGTTCTCTATTTGGCCAACGAAAAAAAAAAATGTTCATACACAACTGGTGAATTGCAGCGCATAAACTCCAACACACATTTTCACTTACACACATTCATAAAACATAACTCACACACAACAACAACAACAACAATAAGAAAAACTTAACAACACAAGAGTAAAATTTATGCAAAGAGTTTTTAGTGTGTGTTCTGTGTACTGACTGCTGCGTTGAGTTGTTTTTTGTTTTTTCGTACAACAAAAACAAAACCAATGCTCATATACATACAGAGAGTAGTCACTTGAATTAAGAGCATAAACAAAATGTGTAATAAGAGAGTATAAGAGTTAAATTGCAAAACATAGTTACAAAAACAAAAACCTGTGTTCTAAAAGGAATTGTCAACTTTTGGGGGGCCTAATACGCCAAATAGCATAAAAACGCGAAAATATAAGCGTAATTCACAAATTTTGAAGCACTTTTTTAATCTGAATTCCTGATTTTCGACGATCGAATTTTTTTAAAAATATTTGTTTATTCATTAACGTTAAATAACTCGAATTAGAAAAACAGGAGGTAAATAAAGCTATATTCGATGCCTAATCATACCTTTGTGAAAAGGCCCTCACAACTCTCTTGGACAGATGGTACTGTGTTGGCTTCTACAGTATTGTGATGAGTGGTGCAATGAGGCCACAGCGGACAGTGCATTGAGATAAAACTGATAAACACTGATGAACACTTCTGCGGGGAGATCAATCAGATTACCAGAAAGCGAAGATTGCGGCTACTATAACCCATGTTTGACTGTTCTAGAACGGAATGGACCCTGATACTGTGGGGAAGTCTACTATGATAGGTTTTTTTTTGCCTGAATTCTTCTTCATTTCAAGCTACATCCTAAGTTTTTGACGCAGCCACATAAACGACAGGTTATATCCCTTGCCATAATACTGTCACTGACAAAGTTGAAGAGAAAAGGCCTTAATGAGCAGCCTTGTCCTTCGCCAACGGCCGACTCTTATGAACCCGGTTGTGATACCATCGTGCGCAAGCCGTAGGTTGAGTTATTCCGGCATTTCCCGGTTAGTTTAAGTTGTCGTGCGCTTTCTTAAAGTTGGTGAATAACCTTTCAAAGAAGAAATACTTCAGTATTCTTAATAGTTTCAATATATTTGGGCAGCAAATTACAGAGCACAAGCAAAAGAAAACACTAAAAGCGGTTTTAAAAACAATGAATTGACCACATTGTCTCATATATAAGAATTTGTTGTTGTTGTTTAGAGTAAGGACACATTAGAAAAATTGTAGGAAGTCTTTACTATACTGAGCACAAAGAAAAAGAGTAGCATAACAGGAATTAAAAAATCGAAAGAGAATGAGTAAAGAAGAGCAGGACAGAGAGAATATCGTATGTAAAGTTAAGTACAACTCGAGAGAGCTCCTTAATGCCCACACTTGGAAAAATACGTGTGGATACAAATGCAATTAAATACAGACATGGACAAAGAAATAGCATAAAAATGATTAATTTTGGAAAAAAAAACAAAAACATTTTTTTTCTCGTAAAAAATGAATTTTTATGAAGGAAAGTTTTTTATTTTATTAATTATTGAGATAAATAATGGAATTATTGTTCATGACTTAATACATACAATTCGTTGCAGGTCGTGGTTCACAAGGGAACCAAATAGAAAGCACCTGGGACTAGGAAGATGGAATTTTTTAGGGCATTACATTTGCGCGATAAGTTTATGGCGTAGTTTGAAAATTTATGTCAAAAAATGATTACATACATACATACATACATAATTGGTCATTACAACCCTTCAGTCAGGATTACAACCTAGTTTCTCACACCACTTATGTTGTGTGTGTTAATTTTATACATGAGTGGCGGGACCTACAGTTTAAAGTCAACTCCGAGCGACAGATTTTTTGAGAAACTTTTCATGGCAATTTTATTTACTCTCAGAGTGTTTGCCAGAAACTTCTGAGACGAAATGATTACTGCTACTTTTTTAAGCGGTACTGTAAGTGTCGGTATATGAATATAAAACAGTAGAAACTACTCTACTTCTACTACTACTACTACAACAAAAATTGTATTGAAATATTTGTTTTGTTTTGTTTTTTGTTTTCTCAATTAAATCATGTGTGTATTCAAGTATACATAGATATATGAGATGTGTATGCTCTGTACTAAACTACTCATACGTGTAGGTAGTATATGTACGAGAAGTATGCAAATGTATGCAAAATATGTGAATGTATTTATGTGAGTATATAAACCGGCTTTTAAAGCTTTTTAATAACCGGTTGTTGTAAAGGTAATGAGAGTTTCATGTTATAACCGGCTTAATAAACTGAAATTAAATGCGAAAAGGATTTATTACAACATCGATTAGAGAAAGAGAGTGAGCAAAAGGAAAAAGAGAAAGAAAAGAAAGTGTTTTAAGCATTAAAAGCTCTACAATGCTGGAGTTTTTGACAATAAAATTTATTTTGAAGCCACACAACAAGTACTTTCGACACTTTGAAGTCCTGGGGTATGATATTTAGGCGAAAAACGAATGTTCTATTGCTTGGGAAGACAAATTCTTTGAAGTTCAAACATCGTAACTTATTCGGTGATATTAAACAGGTATTGTATAGAAAACAGATCTTAAGTTTCAAGTAAAGTTAGTCCGAAATGCCTTTTGATGACGTTTGAGATCTCGAAATGGCGGAAAAATATGTACAAAATTATTTAAAAAATCATTGTATGGATATTTACTTCATACTATTCTAAAGGGTGTTTTTTATAGAGGTATAGAACTTTAAGTTGCAATAAAACAACGATGGATTTTATTCGATTGACATGAATTTTATTTATCCGAAAGATAATCTTGTGGCATTACATTTTAAATATGATTTCTGGCATATGACCGCCACGGCTAGCGCGGATGTAGTCCAATCTGGACGTACAATTTTCGATTACTTTTTCCAACATTTGTGGCCGTATATCGGCAATAATACGGCGAATGTTGTCTTCCAAATGCTCAAGCGTTTGTGGCTTTACCGCATAGACCAATGACTTTACATAGCCCCACAGAAAGTAGTCTAGCGGTGTTAAATCACAAGATCTTGGAGGCCAATTCACAGGTCCAAAACGTGAAATTAGGCGGTCACCAAACGTGTCTTTCAATAAATCTATTGTGGCACGAGCTGTGTGACATGTTGCGCCGTCTTGTTGAATCCACATCTCCTGGACATCATGGTTATTCAATTCAGGAATGAAAAAGTTAGTAATCATGGCTCTATACCGATCACCATTGACTGTAACGTTCTGGCCACCATCGTTTTTGAAAAAGTACGGACCAATGATTCCACCAGCCCATAAAGCGCACCAAACAGTCAGTTTTTCTGCATGTAACGGTGTTTCCACATACACTTGAGGATTACCTTCACTCCAAATGCGGCAGTTTTGTTTGTTGACGTAGCCATTCAACCAGAAGTGCGCTTCATCGCTAAACAAAATTCGCTTATGAAAATCGGAAACAACGGTAATCTCGTTTTGGGCCCATTCGACGAATCTACACCTTACTTGATGATCGTTTGGCTTCAAATCTTGCACGAGTTGGATTTTGTAAGCACGCAAACCAAGATCCTTCCGCAAAATCTTCCATAAAGTGGATGGACACAGATCCAATTCCTGTGCTCGATGGCGGATGGACTCATTCGGGTCTTCCTCAATGCTACGCACTACAGCAGCAATAGCTTCTTCTGTACGCACCGTACAGCGTCTCTGGGGATGCGAGTTATCAATAAGAGTAAACGTGGTGCGAAAACGTTCCATGGTTAATCGAATTAACTGCTCTGAAGGACGATTTTGTCGACGATAAAATGGACGTAGTGCACGATACGTTTTCCGCACAGAACCATTATTTTCGAAATAAAATTGCACTATTTGCAAGCGTTGTTCAGGCGTGAGTCTATTCATGATGAATTGCCAAACCAAACTGAGTATAAATCACTTGACAGCCGTTAAATCGGTCGCCATCTTGAAAAGTAATGCCAACTTAAAGTTCTATACTTCTATAAAAAACACCCTTTATTAGTTAAAGTCAAAAAAATATTTTTCTTTCAGCAAATAAAAACCATTTAAAACTCAATCCAACAAAATATTAAACTAATATTGAATAAAGGGCATCTCGGCAACACTGATTTTAAGGAGAGTTTTTATATGCGCCTAACCAATTTATTCTATTCCTTTTAAAACAAAAACTAAGAGCGTAACGCATACCATTGCTCTTCATGAGTAATTCTTATTATGTTCTCTCTCATTCCTTTTTAAGTTCTCTTAAAATGGAAAAGAAAACAATATTTAACACGACACAAAAGCATCATATGGAACAAACTAAACTGAACTAAACAACTACCCAACTGATGGTGTCCACACACACACACATATATATATACACACAACGCCAGCAGCATTCGATAGTGGCGTTGACTGCAGCGTTTATGGTATGGAATATTAAGAAAATTTTCTACTTGGCTTAATAAAAATTATCTTTGAAAAAGCATGTGGATGTATGTATGCACATATGAACGTGTTTATTAATGTGTTTGTAAAATGTGTGTTTTGTAAGAGAGTGCCATGAGGAGGAGGGAAAATATATGCCACAACAATTCCCACACAAAATCTCAAGTAGGGTTACCGTGGTGATGTTAAAACAAAGGTTGGAAAATTTATTAAAACACAAATAAAACAATGTTAATAAAAAGATTCTAAAAGGTGTATTGCCACACTCACTGCACAGAAAGTATATCTTTAAGGATCACCTTACTTAATTAATTGGTTTTTAAAACCCTTTAGCCACGATTCAACGTAACTTCTCACACCACCCATACTGTGTGCGTTAATTTTATTCACGAGTGGCGGAACCTACACTTTAAAGTCGACTCCAAACGAACGACAGATTCATGAGAAACCTCATAGCATTTTACTCTCAGAATTTTTGCCAGAAATCTGCTGAGGCAGTAGTCAAAGAAAATTTTGTTTTTATATTTCGTTTTGTTCGAAATGTCTGATCCAGGGATTGAACCACGAATTCTCATCTAATAAGCTAACACAATACCTATTAAACTTCAGCAACTTCAAGGATTTAAAAAAGAAATTAAAGAAAAGTTCCTAAAACATATAAAACAATTACAAGTTGTGCACTATGGTAACACTGATCGCAATCACTGCGATGTACTATCGACGTATAAAGAAAAATATCAAAAGCAGAGCTTCTTATTGATTTATATGCGACTGATGATGTGTTTTTGCCTGCTCAATAATCAAAACAACAGCAACAACAACAATACCAATGCAAAATAGAAAAAGGAAAAGAAAAAGAAAAAACATGGAAAGCAGCTTTAATGTAAAACTACAATAAAATCAAAGCAACAAAGACGACACACACACACAAACACAAAAGGCATTTTAAAACAAATGATTTTAATGAAGAGGAAGGAGAGATAGAGAGAGCGAGAGCGAGAGGTAAAGAGCAATAAGCACAATAGCTGTCCGCACAAAGTTTTAAGGAGTACAAATAATCATAATAACGATAATAAATGAATTGATTACTCCGCTCTATTATAATCGAGATTAAAATGTTGAAATGGATGTATGTGTGTGTGTGTGTTTGCTTGTGTATGGGTGTGTGTTGGTAACCTAAAAAACGGTGACAATAGATTTGAACTTATTTATTATTTACAGTTTTTGTGGCTTGTTGTTGTTGTTTTCTTGTTGTCAATTACTGAGATTTGAATTTAATTTCGTTGAGCTGTAAACAATGATAAAAAGAGCCAGCAAGAGAAAGTGGGGGAGTTTGATAGAAAAACAAAAGAGTTACTTTTATTGTGGTAAATTGAATAGTAAATGAATATGCAAATATTAGTAGGGAAGCAAGGAAACTAACAGTGCTGACAACTACATATTTAGTTAATAACACGAGAGCAAAGCGTTTTATCGTATAAGAAAACAAAAGGAATATTTTGTATGGAGTTATTAACGAGATGCGTCACATTATTAAATGTTATAAACTTTATCGGTAGATCGTAGTGTGTAGCATGTAATTAATATTATTTAAGAATTTCAATTGCGTCAATATTATCGTGTAACCGATATTCAATCGTCGATAGGGTCTGACTATTAGAAGCTAAACTAACACTCAGGCGTTATGAAGTTCAGAGGTCCTGTAAAAGGAGTTCCAGAAATCTTGGGGATCCATAGACCAAGATAGGTCTTTCTAGATCAGATATTGCCTAATCATTTACTTCCTTTGATACAGAATTCTGTCACTCGAAGTCGCTTTACTTTAGACCAGAGTATATGTAGACGAAATTGCTTTAAAATAGAAGTTTTCCAGCTATCGCAGATGCCAGAAAAGTAGAAAAAAAGAAATTCCCAAAGAAATACAGAAAAAACTTGTATTTTAATGGCTTAGCTTTAAAAGTGAAACGTGAATTTTTTATTTAATTTACAACATTTATAAGTTAAAGGATAAATTAACGGTTTTTTTAATGAAGTTTACAAAAACATGTGTTGGTGTTTATTACTTAAAAGAAAAACAAAAAATAGCATAAAATTTAGTTCATTTATTTACTTTAAGAAGAAAAAAATTAATAAAAGCAAGCGAAGTAAAACTTCATTCACTGACTTCACTTGCATATAAAAAGATAATTAAGCGTGCAACGAGTGAAAAAACGTTGACTGTGAACTAAAAGATTGAACACTCGTACTCGTTGTACTCATACCCGCACTGGGGACTGGCGGTACATACAATATGAGAATTATATGGCCGCAGGTGACTTGTGTTGTATATTAAAAACCATAAAATCAAAGTAACGCTGCATATTAACGTGGCTAAATCTTATCGTGTTCTGTATTTAAAAATCATCATGTGGGTGTTAAGAAAAGCAAGCAAAAAAAGGGGAAAGAAAAATAAACCTGAAAAATTACCAAACGAAACGAAAATGCATGTCATAAAAATGCACGAGTTATAAGAGATTTTTTTCTATATTTTATAAAATTTTATAGTTTTTCTATTTTAAGCTATGGATGTTAAGTTTTCAGTGATAAAAAAAATACTTTCTTAATGCATAAAACCTGAGAACACACCTTAAATTGTATAGAATTTTTTTGTTGTTGTTTTACTGATAAATTCCTTTTAATAAATCCAATATTTATTTTTATGACATGATTTTCTATTTAAATACCATACATCTGTCTTTAATAGTATTTTTAAATATTTTGGCTCGTGTCGTTAAACAAAAATCTCTCATGAATGAAAAGATAAAAAAGATGGAGAAACACATGTTTTGTTTAATGACTTGTATTTCCTTTTTATGTCTCCCTTTACAATATTATTGTATTTTTTTTTCTTTTTCTTCGGTTCTTCCTTTTTTATTTATAGATTTCATTCATGTTTTAGTTGTTTTTCGCTCATATTTTTTTAATAATTCCTTGCAATTGTGTGTATACATCCCTGTCATGTGTATTGTAAAGTGACATTAAAACAGCTGGCATCTCTATTATATCCAACAGCCAAAATAAAGGAGCAGCAGTAGTAGTACATGTATTAGCAACAACAAAACGATACACAGTAATAATAACAAACACATCGATACAAAACAAATTTAATACAGGAAGTGTATGAAATGAAAAGAGAGTGAGAAAAAAAAAACCAAAACAAATAAACAAACCTACACACAACAGAGACGTATAACATTATGCTATGATAAGCATAAACATAAAGGAATATAATAAATATGACACACAAATGCATACATTCTCCCTCTGACTCTCCTCTTTCGCTTAAAACACCCACACCACTACTATCACAAGTCACAAAACATAAACACACATTAATAAGCAAGCACTTGCAAAGTCGAAAAACCAATAGACAGGCTGTCACAAAAACAATTATTTGGCACAGTGGTATGGAAGTAAAAAAAATGAGGAAAATAGTAATAAGGGTGATTTTTTTTAGCTATTATCTTCTTGGCAACACTGGTTTAATCAGCTCACGCACGTTTCGTGTTTTGTTTCACTGTCAAACATCTTCAGTTTGGTCTATAATTTAACCATGAATCGTTTTACAAACGAACAACGCCTGCAAATCATTGAATTTTATTATCAAAATGCAATCTCTGTTAAGAAAGTTCATCGCCCGCTTCTTCTATTTTATGGTCAGTTTAGTCGACCCACTGAAGCGGCTATTCGGGCTATTGTGACTAAATTTCGCACCAAATTTACATTGTTGGACATTAAACCACCAACACGCTTACGTAGAGTGCGAACTGAAGAAAATATCGCAGGTGCCAGCGGCCAGTGTTAATGATGACCATCAATTATCGATTCGTCGCCGTTCGCAGCAATTGGGCCTCTGTTACTCAGCAACGTGGAAAATTTTGCTGAAGGATTTAGGTGTGAAGCCTTTCAAAATACAGCTGGTGAAAGAATTGAAGCCGAACGACCTACCGCAACGCAGAATTTTTGGTGGATGGGCTCTTGGAAAGTTGGCCGAAGATCCACTTCTTTATTGAAAAATTGTGTTCAGCGACAAAGCTCATTTTTGGCTCAATGGATACGTAAATAAGCAGAATTGTCGATTTTGGAGTGAAGATCAGCCAAAAGCATTGCAAAAGCTACCAATGCATCCAGAAAAAGCCACAGTTTGGTGCGGTTTCTTCAAAGATGCTGCGAATCGTAACGTAACTGTGAATGGTGAGCGCTACCGTGAGATGATATTCAACTTTTTTTTGCCCAAAATGCAAGAGCTTGACTTGCATGACATGTGGTTTCAACAAGACGGTGCCACATGCCACACAGCACGCGTAACAATGGACTTATTGAGAGGCGAGTTCGGTGAACATTTTATTTCACGTTCGGGACCGCTCAATAGGCCGCCTAGATCGTGCGATTTACCGCCTTTAGACTATTTTTTGTGGGGCTATGTTAAAGCTCATGTCTATAGAGACAAGCCCGCTTCAATTGACGCATTGGAAGACAACATTGAAGCATTTATTCGTGAGATACCGGCCGAAATGTTGGAAAGAGTATGCCAAAATTGGACTAAGCGGATGGACCATTTGAGGCGCAGTCGCGGTCAACATTTGCATGAAATAATCTTCAAACATTAAATTATATGGACCGTACTATCGATTCAAATAAAGATTTCATGCATTTTTCTGAATTTTATGTGTTTTTTTTTTTGAAAAATTTTCCTATAGCTCTTAAAAAATCACCCGTTATAATAAAAAAAAAAACGAAAACTCCAATGCAAGCAATGCTTTATTGACAATTGACAGGAGAGCAATACTGGGATAAAAATAAAATTCTATAAAGTTGTTTACGATTTTTCAGCAATTACAAGCAATACATTGCTTTAATAGAACTTGACAGCAAACAGTTTGGGAACCACTTGAGTTTATGCAAAAAACCATTGTTCCAATGAATTGTTATTAGATCGCATTAATAACGGCCAATTTTTCCAGAAATTACACTGTGAAAGTTCACAGCAATTTTAAACGAATCTAATCTAAATAAAGCTAGGACAGAGAGTTATAAAGCTTTAGCTTATCTGATGATCTCTAGGAGCTGTCACGCCTTGACATTGGCAGTCTGACTCACTTAATGATAGATCTGTGTGTTTTCGAGACTAGGGGAGAACGGAAAACAATGGTATCTCAATGGACCCTGTGTGGCCTAAGTATGTTCATCCAACTTCCTTGGGTGTGCAGTCACCTCTACCAGTGTCTACCAGGGACTATAAATGATACAAAAATTTCAATAATGAGACTTGGCGCTTACGCTTTATAAGTTTAACGTTCCAAGCTCATTATGGTCCTTTTCATCCGCGTTTAAAGCCTCTACATTAAAGAATAAAATAGCGCCTAACAAAGTAATTCATTTCAGAATTCATTCTATAAAATTTAAATCGCTTATACTTCACGGAGAACAGAAAAAACAACAACTTCATTTAGTTATCAGGACTGTCACGCCAAAAACTATTTAATTTATTACTTTAGTGAACAAAATAGGCTTTCAAAATGAGTATAAAAATATGATTTTTTTAGGTTCTAATGTAAAATAAATAAATTTTTATGATTCTTACCTGTTCATTAATATTTAAGCTTTAATTAAAGCGCTTTAGCACCACTGTTGTTCCTTTAGTTTATGCAGAGAGTTGCCAACTTTAGACATTTATGTTTAGGACACTTGTAAATGTATTTATTTATTAAAGGGATTTTTTTTGTTTGTATTTTAAAAACAATTTTCATTCATTACAGAATATTTTTTGTATTTTATTAGTAGCATTTGTTTTATATGAAACACTAAAATTACAATTAGAATTGGGTTAAAGGCTATAAATTATAAAGATTTCATATGTTTATCACACGGCCATGGTAAGAATATTATTGTGCTGATGCCTTTAAACACTCTTTCTCTCTCCCTTTCATTCTATTGATGCTCTCTGTGTTGATAACAACGACAGTTTCGTTTTGTTTTGTTTTGTTTTTATTTTACGACTTTTCCTAGAAATTGTATTTGTTTTTCTATTTGATTTTATTGTTGTTGCTTCAAAATTGTACTGTACTTAAGACAATAACAATAACAACAACGTGTTGTTAAGGAGAGTAGTACCAAACACAAATACAAATACAGAGATAAAGCATAAACTTTATTTGTAATTATAATCTGTTATTAAGAAATCAAATGTCAAACAAACAAATTACACACACACACAGTATAAAGCTTACTAAACACATACACCCGGTTTTATGTTTACATGCAGAGATTATATTAAAAAAAAACAAAAACAACAATAAAAAATAAATAAATTATAATTAAAGAAAAAATATGTAAGAGAAATTGTTGTAATAAAGTGAGTTTTGAGGTTGATTTACAACAAAAAAAAACAACATCAGCCATTAATAGCAAAACACTTGGTTAATTTTTATAACGACAGCCGCAGCAATAATTACAACAACAACAACGTTGGCAATATTAAGAAACTGTCATAAAAACAGAGAGAAAACCCATTAAAAGGAATAAAATAATAAAAACAAATACGAGAAACAAAAAATAGAAAACCAAAAGACACATAAAATTTTAATTTTGAATGGGAGGCAGCCAGTCACAAGCACAGGGAAAAAGCCCGTTTTCTGAAACAAAAAAATTTTCTTTTTTAATTAACGTTTCATATTTCGTTTGTCTGTCATTTTTTTCCATATTTTGTATAAGCAAGTGTCGCCTTTTTGCTTTCAAAAAATATTCCTTTTTTCCACTTGTTCTCCTTTTTCTTTTTTTTTTTTTAACATAAAATGGAGATTCTTTTGATTTAAATTTTTTGCACTGCTTCCTTTTTAGGTTTCAATAACTCATTATTTTTTAATGCAAGCACACTTTACCTATTTAATTATTTTATTTTCCACTTTTTTCTATTAAAACAGAATTTACATTTTATTTATTACAAGCGCGTGCCTTATTTCTTAAAGGTTTTTCATTTCAAAATTTATGCTGTTTGTTAATCACAAATATAATCTTTTACAAACAATTCAGTTATAAACGTAGGCGTACATGGTATTTCTTGTTATTTAAAACACTTTTCAACAACAACAATTTAAACATTTTTGTAAAAAAAACAAAAATATTTCATCGATACTTTAAACAAAAATGAAAAAAACACTGGCTTCTCTTTACACGAAACAACGTCTCACTTAGCGAAAATCTACTGAGAAACTGGTTTTGTTGTCTCTTTTTTAAGGTTTATTTTCTTCTTTGGTTTTTAGTACAGCTTAATCTATGTTTTGTTGTTGTCGTTGCCAGTGTTGTCGTTCGCCCAAAACTGGTTATTGTTTGTTCAATCTGTAATAGGAGCTAATAATGAAAATTTTTCTACTCTGGTAATATGGCGGTTGGAAAAATTCGTTTTGAGTTCAAAAACAAACGTTAATAATAAATACGCACATATTTTTTCTTATCCGATTTGTATAAATGAAAATTAAGCCTATTTATCGTTAACGAAGAATTTGTCTGCGTCGTCAGGCGAGGAGACGGAGTTGTGTTGTTTATGGTGGTTTGGTTGTTGCGTGTGTGTTGTTGGAATTTGGTCGGATTTGACGGTGTGAATTTGACGTGGTGAACTTTTGGGAAATATGGTGAATTTATTCGGTATGGTGATTTTAGAGGATGGTAAGTTTTTGAAGTGTGGCGAGTTATTGCAAAGTGTGGTAAATATGTCCGGCATGTTGTGCAAAGTGCCATTATTCGAAATAGGTACTGCATTACCATAAATTACAGCACTATCAGTGGTGAATACAATCGGTATGTGTCTAGAATAAGTAATTTTCACCACTATTAGCAGAGCCATGGGTTATGACAAACCCCCTTTACATAAAATAACGAACGAACCAGGGGCGGGCGGAGTCACGTTGTGTTGCCATTGTGTAAATTCTTTTTATTACGCTCTAAACAAATTATTTTTTTTTTACTTTTTTAAAGTAGTTGGTTACAAGATATTTTTATTTCCTGGCAGCACTGGTTGTTGTTGTTGCTGGCTTTTTGTTTAGAAGAAGGTTTGAAGGTTTCCATTACGTTTTGTATTAATCTGGCAAGGCTTACATTAACAGCAGTGCGTACTATAAAACAACCCTGTGTTATGCAAAACTTGCCTTAACAGCGTGGTGCAAAAAGGAGATGCCAGATCTGCTTTAAGAGAAAAACGCTAAAATCGGAAGAATTTTAGAATAACTTAAAGAAAAAGGAACTTTAAGCTACTCGAAAAAAGAAGCTAGTATTAGGACCTCCTAAACATTATAAATAATATACAATTTGATTTAAACGGCTGTTTCTGGATTGCATGTAGCATTCAATCATTTGAAAATATTTTGTATGAGGATGCTCCAATTAGAATAATAAAGTTAAAAAGTAGTGATCGATGGGCCACATTGCCCTTATGAAGGTTTGTGATATTTAAAACAATATTTTCGGAAATAATATACAGGCTGCCAAGAGAAGACAACTACTATAAGCTGGTAGTGCAGCGTCTCGAACTACTTTTGAGTACTTTATTTTTTAGGAAAAGCGCTACATTGACTTCTTAGGATTGCCATTATCATGGATAAATTATTACATTAGTAGTTACCGTTTGAAGCATCTTTGGTCGGTTTACTACTATTTGTTAAAGTAGTAGGTGACACATAAAATATTGCGTTGATTTCCCTCAATAAGAACAATTTGTAACATTTTTTTTTTAAGAAATCATTAAATTTTTAATATTTTTTGTTGTTTTTATTTACAATTTTATAAAAAGCTTTGTTTAGTGTTTAAATATTTTGTTGAAAATCTACGAAAACAATGATTTTATAATAAATAATAAGCATAAAGAAGTTAAACTAAAAGGAAAGGAAAAAAGTGACTGGAGAAATTTTTCTTTAAGATTTTCTCACACTCTCTTACCAACGACAGGCAATTTATGCAAAAAAGAAAGAAAAAATAAAAAAAGATTGTTGCATGTTCAGTTGGAAAAACTAAAAATAAAAAAAGCTGAAACAACTTGAAAAAAATCGTGTAAAAGGAAACTCTAGAGGAGAGAAAATTGTGAAAAGAAACCAGTAAGTGGCAACAACAAAAAAGTGATTGTAAAGAAATTGTAATTCTTTGGAAAACTATAAAAAATGCAGAGGTTTTGTGTGTAGCCTGGTTTAGTGAGTGTCGTGTAGTGTATATGTGTGAGTGATAAACTCCTCTTTTAAATAAATTCTTTAAATTTAGTGGAATTAAAAAGAGTAATGCAAAATTTATTTATTTAAGTTTGTGGTATATTCGTCATGGTAAATTTTGACAACCACTTGTTGATTATTCTTCTATAAATTTTCTTTGTTTACGTTTGTACGTTAGAGAAAACAAAAGGAAGAACAAGAAGAACGAAAAAAAGGGAGGATGCTGTTGTAACAATTAGGGCTGCCAGATCGTGTGTGTATTTTTCTTTAAACTGATGCAAACCGAAAGGTAAATGTTGGACAATTTGGAAATAGGCCTTCAATCACAAAAAATAAGATTATTATCTCTTGTTTGTGGGTAAAGTAGAAGTGGAAATATAGCATAGAGATATAAATACAGTGAGCAAGAAAACAACTTGTATACTTACCGAATGTTAATGTTAGGACGTGTACCCCCATGATAACGAGTACAATAATAGTCGGAGGTAATTGGACCCATTGTGATCTTCCTAAAGTAGAAGAAAAAAGGCAAAAATAATTAAGATAGAAACAGTAAGTGCCCCCCATACAGTATTGAAACGTCTGTGAATATGGTTATGCTTTTGCGGTTGGACGTTCTACGCCTTCTCACATTCCCTTTCTATCCAAAATACAAAATCTCAAACCAGATAAAAACATCTAGGGCACTATATAGTCAGCGACTCGATAAAGAAATCGGTTCCCCGCTATTGTGGAAAAATATTCAGAATGCTGAAGACACTTCGGGCGCCGTTTCCAGTAACTCTATCCTCCCAGGTCAAGAGGAGGGGCGTACAAGTGATGTTTAAGATCGATTGGCCCTGCGAGAGAGGGTTAAGACAGGTATAGGTTGATCAGGACATTCATATAGTATAGGCTGACCTGTTGTCGTTGATGTCAAAAGACCTAGGAGGCCGGTTTTTGATTTGATCATGAATCGGTGTGGATTATGACCAACTTAATTTCCGTCATAGTACCTGGTCCATGGGGTAGTACAGAGACAAAACCTATTCCTTTCATCGCTAGCGTTCAATGCAAAGGATTCCATTATGTTAGTACGTGTCATTAAGAACGAGACAGAATAGCTATGATACTTTAAACTCTTGTAATATTCAATAATTAAATGTATAAATTCTCTTAGATAAGATATTCGATTATAAACTGTTTTAAATTAATATTTCAAGAGTTTTTTTAAATTGTTTTAATAATTTTGGTTTTGTTTTCTTTATTATTTCTACTTACAGTTTATCTTATAAGTTTTAAAGTGCATGTGCTTCTTTTTTTTTTTTGTTTAAAGAAACAATAAATAGAGTTCGTTAATGTTATTATTTATTAAATTATTTTGTTGCAATTTAATTAATCTTATCTAAATCGTGTAAATAAAATAAAAGAAAATAAAATCATCTCTCAATTGCAATAAAACCAATGCAGAAAATGCCCTCACAAATATTACCAGATGGCGATGGTGCTGGTAATGAAATTAAAGTTAAAACCGCCTATAGTGGCGAGGTTATGATCAGCTATATCAATTACAATATCACCTATGAAGAGCTATGCCATGAGATACGCAGAAATTGTCGCTTCGAATTGGATCAAGTGAGTTTGTATTGAAAGAAAAAAGAAATTCCAATTTTGTTTTTAAAATGAAAATGTGGAAATATTTTTTAATAAATTTTTATTTTCTATTTCCTAGCCATTTACCATTAAATGGGTAGATGAAGAGCATGATCCATGTACGATATCAACACAAATGGAATTGGATGAGGCCATACGTTTATATGAAATGAATCATAATCCCGAATTGGTTATACATGGTAAGTGGAAAGGATATTTTTTTATGTGTTTTGTTTGCAAAAAGAGAGAGATATTGTTAGCATAAGACTTATTCTTATATTTTATAAATATTAATTTATATTCAGTTTTAAAAATAATTCGTATATTCTAAGATTTTGAAAAACTTTTTAATTTTCATGGCTTTGAAAAAGTTTTCTAGTTTTTAAACCCAACTCTGAATTGTTTTTGTTGTAAAATTTATTGTTTCATTAAGTATTTATTAATTGAAATTTATTTTGTTTAAGAAATTGCAAATCATTCTGTCATTCTATTTAAATATTTTTACTAAAAACACGTTTCTTTTAATATAAAAACCTCAATGGTTTTTAGCAATTTCAATTCTAAAGTTATTTGTCATGCTTTTATGAGAAACAGAAAATAAACCGACTCAGCCCTTCCTTGTATTGAACGTTATCTATCTTATGTAAATAATTGCGAATCGCTTTTATTGCGCCTTACTGAATTTTTTCCTATAACAATTAATTAGTACTTATCGCTTGTATTTTTTCATTAAAAAATAATTTTACAATTTCTTTTTTGTTATTTTCTGTGATTTGTGTTTCCTCTTTTTGTTTTAAAATTGAATTTTTAAAAACCTTAAAATTTGTTCTTTCATAAAATTAGTTTTTAAACGAATTTTATTGGAAACTTTTACAAGTTCAAGTGTTTTTAATTTGTACAAATTTAATTAAAGTTTAGAACTTAATTTAAAATATATAGAGACTGTATATTGTGCAAAGTGAAGTGTTTTAATGATGACAAAAGCAAAAGCTAAACGTCCAGGTACATACATGTTGTTATATATTAAATATTAAAGTATTAAAAACATCCAAACATGCTGTAACATGCATTATAATTCTAGTAGGAACTAGTAAATTAGTGACTGATGGGTTTGATATTATAATTTTGTCTCAAGAGAAATTTCTCACAATAATTACCTTAAAGGCGGATCTGAAGGTCTATGAAGGTCGGTATGTTCTGTATGTCTATCATATGGTGTATCTTTTCCTTTTACTTCTATTTGAAGTGTATGATTCTTACTATTGAATGTATTATTTCTATTGAATTTAGGCTTTCTGAAAATATGACCTATCCATAGGAATTTTTGTGGACATTTATACTGAATTGATTAGAAGTTACTTCCTGACTTACATTCATTAATGAAGGTTAGGTTAGGTTAGGTTAGGTTAGGTTAGAGGACGTGTACTTGTCAATAAAGACAAGTACAGTACTCGGAGGTCGAATTGACCCATTGTACAACGTCCTTACAGAGAGAAGGATAATAGAGGGATAAAAAGGAGAGGATGTAGGCAAGGGTTCATTAATGAAGATTCACTTTACTTTTGTATTGGATATACTCATTTTGGTTTTATGTTGTAATATTTCGAACTCGTACAGGAGTAAAGATGATACTGATACAGATCAATCAATCCATTCCTATACGACCTGTTGATCTAATGTCGTTGATGTTAGAAAACTCTGACAACGAGTTTGTTATCGGGTTGTTGAAGGGATTTATATAGCGTCGATATATGCATGGTAAAGGGTGTTTTTTATAGAGGTATAGAACTTTAAGTTGGCATTACTTTTCAAGATGGCGACCGATTTAACAGCTGTCAAGTGATTTATTCTCAGTTTGGTTTGGCAATGCATCATGAATAGACTCACGCCTGAACAACGCTTGCAAATTGTGCAATTTTATTTCGAAAATAATGGTTCTGTGCGAAAAACGTATCGCGCACTACGTCCATTTTATCGTCGACAAAATCGTCCATCAGAGCAGTTAATTCGATTAAACATGGAACGTTTTCGCACCACGTTTATTCTTATTGATAACTCGCATCCCCAGAGACGCTGTACGGTGCGTACAGAAGAAGCTATTGCTGCTGTAGAGCGTAGCATTGAGGAAGACCCGAATGAGTCCATCCGCCATCGAGCACAGGAATTGGATCTGTGTCCATCCACTTTATGGAAGATTTGCGGAAGGATCTTGGTTTGCGTGCTTACAAAATCCAACTCGTACAAGATTTGAAGCCAAACGATCATCAAGTAAGGCGTAGATTCGCCGAATGGGCCCAAAACGAGATTACCGTTGTTCCCGATTTTCATAAGCGAATTTTGTTTAGCGATGAAGCGCACTTCTGGTTGAATGGCTACGTCAACAAACAAAACTGCCGCATTTGGAGTGAAGGTAATCCTCAAGTGTATGTGGAAACACCGTTACATCCAGAAAAACTGACTGTTTGGTGCGCTTTATGGGCTGGTGGAATCATTGATTGGTCCGTACTTTTTCAAAAACGATGGTGGCCAGAACGTTACAGTCAATGGTGATCGGTATAGAGCCATGATTACTAACTTTTTCATTCCTGAATTGAATAACCATGATGTCCAGGAGATGTGGTTTCAACAAGACGGCGCAACATGTCACACAGCTCGTGCCACAATAGATTTATTGAAAGACACGTTTGGTGACCGCCTAATTTCACGTTTTGGTGGACCTGTGAATTGGCCTCCAAGATCTTGTGATTTAACACCGCTAGACTACTTTCTGTGGGGCTATGTAAAGTCATTGGTCTATGCGGTAAAGCCACAAATGCTTGACCATTTGGAAGACAACATTCGCCGTATTATTGCCGATATACGGCCACAAATGTTGGAAAAAGTCATCGAAAATTGGACGTCCAGATTGGACTACATCCGCGCCAGCCAGAAATCATATTTAAAATGTAATGCCACAAGATTATCTTTCGGATAAATAAAATTCATGTCAATCGAATAATCCATCGTTGTTTTATTGCAACTTAAAGTTCTATAACTCTATAAAAAACACCCTTTACTATAAAATCTTCATTAAATGTCCTGATGATTAGAATTTTCATTGTGTCTTATACCTTATACAGTAAGCAACATAATTTTGGTTCTGTATTGTATGGTATTCTCGTGTAAAAGTACATAAGAACTGCGTCCAAATGGTCTATTGTACTACCTTTAACCTGTATAGCGTTTATTTTTATTTTTTTGATAACTAGTCACTTTAACGGGCCTTAGAAAGCGTGAATGTGACGTTTTTGTAATCAAGGAATATTAAACATCTTTAAACGAAATACTGAGATATTCTATACGACATTTTTTACTTGTTGAGAGACGCTGGTTATCCCTAAACGAGATTGCTATACATCGACTTGGGCCTGGGTACATTAGCAAACGGATATTTAACGTGATCTATTTGCTCATTATAAATGGCTAGCAATGACATCAGTTTGTCTATTACTGTCTTGATTAAAACAGAGGCTCACTGTGCTTTTAATAATATCTTCATAGATTTGTACTACTACTAGGCACTTTTCGGGCTGAAATACTTAATATTCAGAGAAGCTATCTGCACATAGTACGCAGGGTACCAAACAGGATACCAAACAGAGCAATAGACCATGAGGTTAGATCGTACAGTGGGTTAGTAATAATATTAAATTATTATCAGTTTTTTTTATTTAATAGCGGAATCATTTCTTTGGGGAATACATACATAATTGGTCATTACAACCCTTAAGTCAGGATTACGACCTAGTTTCTCACACCAATTATGTTGTGTGTGTTAGTTTTATGCATGAGTGGCGAGACCTACAGTTTAAAGTCGACTCCAAACGACAGATTTTTGAGAAACTTTTCATGACAATTTTTATTTATTTACTCTCAGAGTTTTTTCCAGAAATCTGCTGAGAGGAAGTCGTCGAAGAAATACTTTTTGTATTTTGTTTTTTGATGTCTGGCCTGGGGCTCGAACCCTGGCTTTACGTCTTTAAAGCCAACACACTACCTACTAGACTACGGCGACTTCTGGGTATATAAGCAAACGGATATTAAACGTGATCTTATTCTGTATACTGTACTTCGAGAATATCTTTATAGATTTGTACTACTAAACGGCACTTTTCGGTCTGAAATATTTAATATTCAGTGAAGCTACTAGTACATAGTACGCAGGGTACCAAACAGTGTAATAGCCCATGAAGTTAGATTGTACAGTGGGTTAGTAATACTATGCAATTATTATCAGCTTATTTTGTCTAATAGTGGAATCATTTCTTTGGGGAATAACTATCTGAAACTATCCTCTTCCTGTCATTTGTTTCATAATAACTAAGGTCCTTTAAGTAAAGAGTCCGCCAAATAACTTTTTTTTTTGAAAATGCTTTAAAAAAAACTACTGAATATTTTCTCAAATTTCTTTTTTTATTTGAAAGTACAATCCTTCCGGTTAATAATGGAAAATAATTTCATTCAAATGGCTGCCTCGGCTGGCCATGCAGTAGCCTACACCAGAAGATGCCGATTTTGGCAAAAAAATCATCTTTTCAGATGAAGCTCATTTTGATCTTGGCGGGTACGTAAATAAGCAAAATTGTCGCATTTGGGGCACAGAAAACCCGCACGCATACATTGAAAAGCCGACGCACCCAAAACGAGTCACTGTTTGGTGCGTATTTTGGTTCAGGGCATAATTGGGCCATTTTTCTTCGAAAATGAGCAAGGAGTGGCCGTTACAATCAATGGCGATCGTTATCGGGCCATGTTGAACGAATTTTTGTTCACAAAAATTGAAGAGGAGGATACTGGCAACATTTGGTTTCAACAGGACGGCGCTACGTGCCACACAGCCGAAGCTACACTCGATGTTTTGCGCCCTGTTTTTGAAGATCGCATTATCAGCCGCAGAGCTGATGTCGTTTGGCCACCTCGGAGCTGCGGTTTGACACCGTTGGACTATTATTTGTGGGGTGCCGTCAAAGATAAGCGTTACGCCGACAAGCCAGAGACAATTGCCGCTTTAATGAACAATATTCGTGAAGCCATTGGTGAAATACAGCTGCACACAATCGATAATGTGCTTAAAAATTGAACCGATCGTGTAGGCTACTGCATGGCCAACCGAGGCAGCCATTTGAATGAAATTATTTTCCATTATTAACCGGAAGGATTGTACTTTCAAATAAAAAAAGAAATTTGAGAAAAATATTCAGTAGTTTTTACTTTAAAGCATTTTCAAAAAAAAAAGTTATTTGGCGGACACTTTAGTACGCAGGGTAGCAAACAGGGAAATAGCCCATGAAGTTGGAGTGCACAGTGGGTTAGTAATACTATGAAATTATTAGCAGCTTATTTTGTTTAATAGTGGAACCATTTCTTTGGGGAATAACTATCTGAAACTATCCTCTTCCTGTCATTTGTTTCATAATAACTAATATATTATTGCCCGATATTGCCCTTAAGTTCGGTTACAATATTAACATTCTTTTATATTCTTTTTTAAATAATATGATATGAATAGATAAAGATCTACAAAAAGCCTTGTTTAAATTCAATACATTTAAAAAAGAAAATCGTTTAATTTCTTATGCAAATATCGTTTCCTTTTATATTTTTTGTAAAATTTTCAAACTCTTAAACGATGTTGCTTGCAATTCTGAAAAATTCTTTAACCCTTTTGCTTTGCCCGTACAGATGATACGTTTAATTTGACAACGTGTCTCTCTCTCTCCATATGTTGATTATTTCGTTACCTATAAAATTAAATTTTCATTATGCTGCTGCTGCTGTGGAAAACTGTATCTTCCTACTTGTAGTTCTTACTTGTACGTTAATTTTTTTTATTCCTGGCTCTTTATTTTTCATTGTAATTAATATTTAATCTGCCCACTAACACAGTTTTAACATTAATTCGAAAAAGGAAGAAGAAAACAGAAAAAAAATGAAGAAGACAGAAATAACACATACAACAACAAGTAGTAGATATAATGTAAAGAAAATAAAATTAAAATAAAAAAACACACGTAATGAAATTTAAAATATATAAGATAAGACGAGAGAAAAAAAAAAAACACCAAACAAACGCTTCATAAAACCGGGTATCTTAGTTACATTTTGTTTGTGGTGGTGAAGGCATGAGGAGTGAATAACGTTTTTCCCCAAAAATAAAAAGAGAGAAAAAAAATTACAGAAAAATAACTATAACAACAAGCCAGTAATTTGTTTTTATCTGTTACATATTCTGTCAACGAATAAGTAGTCAGACTGACTGACTGACTGACTACACAATGTTACCTTTTCAAAAACGATTTAAACGGCATCGTTGTATCACAAACCATTTACACTATAAAAACTTATGCCGTATAACGGATACCCCTAAACCCCCCCTCAACTTTACCAAGAAGAAAAAAGAAAGAAAAAAAATAACAATAATAAAACCATATATGTATGTACGTGTGAGTATATGTTTCCTACAATATTTGAACACTGCATTATAGTTACCGAAACCATATTTTCCTTATAAGTATCAAAATAAAACTCTCTCTCTCTCTCTCTCTGTGTATGTTTTTCGTTGTACTGTAAATGCAAATGTGTATGTAAATACAACCAAAGGACTAATAAACTGAATATATATATGCACTTATACACTTGTTCGTCATGTGTTTCTACTTATACTAGCAACTATAATTTGATTAAAAATCTTATGGTGTAACGTACATCTATGTATGCACTTGAGCTCAATTAAGTTGATGATATTGGAGTGGAGAGTTTTAAAGGTTTCTAAAATCATTGCCTAAGTTTGTATAACTTTGTTGTATTTAAAAACTTATGAAAGAATGGAAAATGTTTCGTAAGCTATTTTTTTTATTTTAAAACAAAAGTTAGGTTAGGAAGGTATATGAGTATTATTGCAGGGTATGTTGCAAAGTCGCCGTAGTCTAGTAGGTAGTGTGTTGGCTTATTAGACGTAAAGCCAGGGTTCGAGCTCCAGGCCAGACATCAAAACAAAATATAAAAAAATATTTCTTCGGCGACTTCTTCTCGACAGATATCTGGCAAAAACTCTGAGGGTAAATAAATATTGCCATGAAAAGTTTCTCTAAAATATGACGTTCGGAGTCGACTGTAGGTCCCGCCACTCATGTATAAAATTTAACACACACAACATAATTGGTGTAAGAAACTAGGTCGTAATCCTGACTGAAGAGTTGTAATGACCAATTATGTATGTTATGTATGTATGTCGCGATGAGGACAAGTTGGAGCCTATCAAACACCTCCTCTGTAACTGTCCAGCCCTTAGTAAGTTGAAGTTAAAGACCTTTGCCAGCGGCTTCTTTGAGGGTTTGAATTCTGTGTCGAGAGCCGACATAAAGGCTCTCCATAGATTCATTATTAGTTTGAGCTAGTTGAGAAGTGCTAAGGCTTCAATAGTGTAGTCGCCCTCTCTTGTATGTTTTGTTAGTCTGTGTAATTCCTCTGCTTCCTTATTCTCCCTTTCCTAATTCCTCTCCTTTTTTCCTATCTCCCCTATTATCCTCTCCGTTTTAGGACGTTGTACAATGGATCAATTGGACCTCCGGGTGCTGTACTTGTCTTCAATTGGCAAGAACACGTCCTCTAACTTATACCTAAAAAACCTAAGGTATGTGAGACACGTTCTCCATTGTCGTAAGCTTCATGGAAGCGGTTCCAACCAAACTCGGTTACTATTAAACGATAAAATACAATAGGAAAGGAGGGAGAAGGCAGAAACAAAGCCTAGAGACTGAAATTGGGTCGTCTTGCTGGCCATTTGCTGGACTTAGCCCTTAAGGCGCAAAGGTGCGTTAGGCAACTTTTCCAGATTCACTGCTTTACGACCCATTACTCTTTAGTTTGGATCCAAATGCAATGCAGCAGTACGAGAGAACCGGTAGGAGCACAGTGTCATACTCTAACATTTCGACCCTTGAATGAAAACCCTTCTTATGGCATTTCGATTGCATAGAAGGCATTAGGAAAGGGGCAGGAGTCAAGTGAAATTGGAAAATTGATTTAAATTTAATGGGAAACTGACTTCTAACCCTAGGTGCGACCCATTAGAACTGTTTTATAGATCGGCTAGATTATTAATGACAGTAGTACTGCTCAGTGACCTTTTTGTAGTTCTAAACCCCTAGAAACAAAAAAGAGCTTCTTCTACTCTACATTATTAAAACTGCTGCAGTAGTCATTACACAGAACACTTGTCCTTTTCGTCTGACTCCCTAATCGGGAAAGTTTTCGCTGATTGCTAGGCAATATAGAAAATTTTATATTTTAGAGGTTGGCATGTAATCGATAAGCCTGACTTCGAAATTGATTTAAGCAAAGCAAAAGGAAGAAGTCGCCGTAGTCTAGTAGGTAGTGTGTTGGCTTATTAGACGCAAAAGTCTGGGTTCGAGCCCCAGGCCAGGCATCAAAGACAAAATACAAAAAGTATTTCTTTGGCGACTTCCTCTCAGCAGATTTCTGGCAAAAACTCTGAGAATAAATAGAAAATTGCCATGAAAAAGTTTCTCAAAGATCTGTCGTTCGGAGTCGACTTTAAACTGTAGGTCCCACCACTCATGTATAAAAATTAACACACACAACATAAGTGGTGTGAGAAACTAGGACGTTGTACAATGGATCAATTCGACCTCTGGGTACTGTACTTGTCTTAATTGACAAGTACACGTCCTCTAACCTAACCTAACCTAAAGCGAATGGAATACAAGTCTAGGTGTTCTCGTAGCTGACATTGCCAGGACTCTAGTATTCTAATAACTACTGTGATTGCAATGTTTTTCTCGGCCATCAATAACCCAATCCTCCTCTCCAAACAACCAAAACGCTTCCAGTCTCGAACTGATAATTTGGTGTCTGTGTTCCCTGGGATATCAGAAACAAGATTATGCTTAAGACTAATGGAGTTTTGTAGCTGGATCAGGGGCCAATATAGAATGTCTTGACTTTTCATATGTATACATACATACATACATAATTGGTCATTACAACCCTTCAGTCAGGATTACGACCTAGTTTTTCACACCACTTATGTTGTGTGCGTTAATTTTATGCAAGAGTGGTGGGACCTACAGATTAAAGTCGACTCCGAACGCCTGATTTTTGAGAAACTTTTTCATGGCAATTTTCTATTTACTCTCAGAGTTTTTGCCAGAAATTTGCTGAGAGGAAGTCGCCGTAGAAATACTTTTGGTATTTTGTTTTGATACCTGACCTGGGGTTTGAACCCTGGCTTTACGTCTAATAAGACAACACACTACCTACTAGACTACGGCTACTTTTCAGTCGACTTTCAGGGCTTAAGAAAATTTGTGGCTTTTATTAACTACCCAGATTGTTTTCAACTTAATTATGAATTGACCTACCCTTTTAAGCCTTAAAACCGTGAGCAGCAACATAAACTTTCATTATAATTTCATATCATTAAAATTAATAATTCATATAAAATTACCAAAAAAAAAAAACAAACGAAAAAAAAGTGTAAAAAACTAAAACGAAAGTGTTTTATTAAGAGACTTAAGCCTTGGCTGAAATGAATTCAAAATTAAAGCCAACAACAAACAAAAAAAAAGAGTACTTCATTGGCATACAACTACTATGCTAAAGTCGAACATAAAAATAATAATGTGATCTATTGTTTAAAAAGGGGTTTTGCATTATGTTTTCTAAACTATTGTTTTAGGCCACACATTAGTAGACAAGACAAGATACAAGAAGACAAGACACTGTTTTTGCTGATTAGAATAAAAACTTACAAGAGTTTTGATGATGAAGAATAAAGACAAATTTTGTAGTAGCAAAATAAAAATCTATGGAAGCATAAAATAAAAGCGGAGTAAAACAAGTGAATGTATAGCAAGCAACTCTATTATCATTAACATTATAATTATCAACACCAACAGACGCATTTCCGCAACCAAGAGCACTAGGAAGCAAGGAAGCAAGCATGCAGTAGAAAATATAAATTATTAACAAAAAAAAAAAAAAAACTAAAGGGTGTTTTTTATAGAGTTATAGAACTTTAAGTTGCAATAAAACAACGATGGCTTATTCGATTGACATGAATTTTATTTATCCGAAAGATAATCTTGTGGAATTACATTTTAAATATGATTTCTGGCATATGACCGCCACGGCTGGCGCGGATATAGTCCAATCTGGACATCCAATTTTCGATGACTTTTTCCAACATTTGTGGCCGTATATCGGCAATAATACGGTGAATGTTGTCTTCCAAATGGTCAAGCGTTTGTGGCTTTACCGCATAGACCAATGACTTTACATAGCCCCACAGAAAGTAGTCTAGCGGTGTTAAATCACAAGATCTTGGAGGTCAATTCACAGGTCGAAAACGTGAAATTAGGCGGTCACCAAACGTGTCTTTCAATAAATCTATTGTGGCACGAGCTGTGTGACATGTTGCGCCGTCTTGTTGAAACCACATCTCCTGGACATCATGGCTATTCAATTCAGGAATGAAAAAGTTTGTAATCATGGCTCTATACCGATCACCATTGACTGTAACGTTCTGGCCACCATTGTTTTTGAAAGAGTACGGACCAATGATTCCACCAGCCCATAAAGTGCACCAAACAGTCAGTCTTTCTGGATGTAACGGTGTTTCCACATACACTTGAGGATTACCTTCACTCCAAATGCGGCAGTTTTGTTTGTTGTTGAAGTGCGTTTCATCGCTAAACAAAATTCGCTTATGAAAATCGGGAACAACGGTAATCTCGTTTTGGGCCCATTCGACGAATCTACGCCTTACTTGATGATCGTTTGGCTTCAAATCTTGCACGAGTTGGATTTTGTAAGCACGCAAACCAAGATCCTTCCGCAAAATCTTCCATAAAGTGGATGTAAACACATATCCAATTCCTATGCTCGATGGCGGATGGACTCATTCGGGTCTTCCTCAATAATACGCTCTACAGCAGCAATAGCTTCTTCTGTACGCACCGTACAGCGTCTCTGGGGATGCGAGTTATCAATAAGAGTAAACGTGGTGCGAAAACGTTGCATGGTTAATCGAATTAACTGCTCTGATGGACGATTTTGTCAACGATAAAATGGACGTAGTGCGCGATACGTTTTCCGCACAGAACCATTATTTTCGAAATAAAATTGCACGAGTTGCAAGCGTTATCCAGGCGTGAGTCTATTCATGATGAATTGCCAAACCAAACTGAGAATAAATCACTGGACAGCTGTTAAATCGATCGCCATCTTGAAAAGTAATGCCAACTTAAAGTTCTATACCTCTATAAAAAAACACCCTTTACAACAACACATGATGAGTATTTACTTTGGTAGTAAGGAAGAAAAAAAAGCTGTGTGTGATATGTAGATATTGTATGTGGTTAGATGGAAAATTTCAACACTAGATTACAGTACTTTGTTCGCTACTCTGTTGTGTTCTGACTACAATATATTGCCGTTATGTTTTTACTTGCAATTGTTTAAAGGACCACACAATACACTTTTTTCCATACATTTTGCCCAGATTTACTACGTTGCGTTACAATTTTTTCCTCTTGTATTTACTCTTTGTTTCGATTTTCTCCAGCAATGCATCTTTTCTTCTTCGTTTCCTTTTATTTTTCCTCTGCATTTGTTTTTTTCTTGTTTTTCTGGTCCCAGTTTTGTATTAAAAAGGAGCAGATTTTTTTTAATCTCAGTTAGTAGTGGCACGGCATGATGATGATGATGGCGATGATGGCGATGTTGGTATTCTACGTTTATAGAAATTTTATATTTTAAGTAAAAACCATTAAAGTGGTTATTTGTTGTTTTTGTTGTTGTCTAAATATGAAGCATAAGAAAGTTTCTGGTTTGTTGCATATCCTGTAGCATATCGCTGTAGTAGTTTTTATCTTATTTTCCAAGATTTTTTTTCTATCTTTACTGCTCTGTTCCTAATAGGGGAGAAAATTAAAATTAAATTACGCTTGAAATTATCTTTAAATTAAAAACAAACTAAAGCCAGAAATTGAACAAGTTTTACTTAAAAAATAATTCCTAAAAGGCCACCATAGATAAAGGATTTCCATCTTACTAAGTTTGCTGCTATTAACGTCTATCCACCTTAGCTCCTAGCTATTGGAGTGTTGTATGTCTCCAGATTTTTTCGGTCCACCAAGACATATTGAGCCTTAAGGATTTTTACTTCAGCCTTATCGTTAAATTTATTATCGGCCTTCCTCCTATTGGTACGGCTAATTCCACTTTGTTTTCTCAGAATGAGTTCCTGTAGTCTAATAGATTGTGTGTTGGCCTATCAGACGAAAAGCTAGGGTTCGTGCCCCAGGCCTGACATCAAAATAAAATACAAAAAGTATTTCTTCGGCGACTTCCTCTCAGCAGATTTCTGGCAAAAACTCTGAGAGTAAATAAATTTGCCATGAAAAGTTTCTCAAAAAATCTGTCGTTCGGAGTCGACTTTAAATTGTAGGCCACTCATGTACAAAAATAAACACACAACATAAGTGGTGTGAGAAACTAGGTCGTAGTCCTGACTGAAGGGTTGTAATGAAAAGTTTTGCCATGAAAAGTTTCTCAAAAAATCTGTCGTTCGGAATCGACTTTTAAATGTAGGTCCCCGCCACTCATGCATAAAATTAACACACACAACATAAGTGGTGTGAGAAACTAGGTCGTAATCCTGACTGAAGGGTTGTAATGACCAATTATGTATGTATGTATGGAAGTTTCTCCCTGGTTAAGTTCCAGAGATCCGCAGCGATGATGGCTTGAGGCCAAAATATCCTACATATAGGCTCTGTGCCACTTGTTGATGTATTCAACTTTAATGTCTCTTAATTTTATTCAAAGATATTGATATCGTAAACCGCATAAACTGTGCCCTGCCTTCCTTTGGTCTTCTGAAGCTAGTATGGAATGAGTTCCATATACTTAAAGGCCAAGGATAATTATATTCAACTCCAGAGTCAAGTCGAGGCTATTCTACGAGCATGAGACATTGAATTTAATTGACCGCAACATAAAATTGTTTCTGAAACGGTGCCTAAGAAGTATTTCAAAATTTTTTGATCACATCTGATAGCCAATATCGACCCAAATGGTGCCTGAGAAAGATTCCAAAATCTTTTCTCCACATCTGATAGCCCATATCGACCCAAATGGTGCCTGAGGATGATTCCAAAATCTTTTCCCCACATCTGATAGCCAATATCGATCCAAATGGTGCCTGAGAAAGATTTTAAAATCTTTTGACCACATCTGATAGCCAATATCGACCCAAATGGTGCCTGAGAAGGATTTCAAAAATCTTTTGGCCACATCTGATAGCCAATATCGACCCTAACGGTGCCTGAGGATGATTCCAAAATCTTTTCCCCACATCTGATAGCCAATATCGATCCAAATGGTGCCTGAGAAAGATTTTAAAATCTTTTGACCACATCTGATAGCCAATATCAACCCAAATGGTGCCTGAGAAAGATTTTAAAATCTTTTGGCCACATCTGATAGCCAATATCGACCCAAATGGTGCCTGAGAAGGATTTCAAAAATCTTTTGGTCACATGTGATAGCCAATATCAACCCAAATGGTGCCTGAGGAGCATTTCAAAATCTTTTCTGCACATCTGATAGCCACTATCGACCCAAACGGTGCCTGAGAAGAATTTTAAAATTCTTTTGGCCACATCTGATAGCCAATATCGACCTCAAGTCAACCTCTACTCAAAATCGAACACAAACTACGAAAAACAGTAGACGCTATAGCTAGGGTAGCCATTGATTGAAATCCTCGGGGCTGTAGAACGTAAAAAGGTTCCGGTCGCAGATGGAAGAGAGAACTGGATTACAAAGACGAAGAAGACGTAGAATGAACTAAAATTAATAAATTGTGGCAGACGTAAATGGAGAACATTTATAATGTCATATCTTTGTTCAGGCTACCGTTTGCTGAGATTATTATCGAAGTGGTGCAGCAAAAGTGGATTGGAAGTTACCCTATCCCATGCAAGAAGATAAAAGTAAATATCTTAAGTTTAGATAGCTTAAAGCATTTATATTACCGCTAAATCCTATCCTTTTTAATAGTCCTGTATGAAACGAAATTATTAAAGTATACTTTAAGGTGCTGTTAATATTTAAATAGAGCAGCAAAAGTGGATTGGAGGTCATCCTATTCCAAATCCGATCGTTTTTAATAGTTATGTATGCAACGAAATTATTAAAGTATACTTTAAGGTACTGTTAATTTTAAATAGTGCAGCAAAAACGGATTGGAAGTTATCCTATTCCATATAAGAAGATAGAAATAAATATCCTAACTTTTGATAGCTTGAAGCATTTATATGACCCTTGAATCATATTCTTTTTGTTAGTCCTGTATGAAACGAAATTATTAAAGTATACTTTAAGGTGCTGTTAATATTTAAATAGTGTAGCAAAAGTGGATTGGAAGTTATCCTATGTTATACATGAAAAGAATAACATAATAAAGTAATAAATATTCTAATAACAAATATTCTAAGTTTTGATAGCTTAAAGCATTTATATTACTGTTAAATACGATCCTTTTTATTAGTCCTGTATGAAACGAAATTATTAATGTATACTTTAAGGTGCTGTTAATATTTAAATAGAGCAGTAAAAGTGGATTGGAAGTTACCTTATGCCATACAAGAAGATAGAAATAAATATTCTGTTTTGATAGCTTGAAGCATTTGTATAACCCTTAAATCATATCTTTTTATTAGATCTGTATGAAACGAAATTATTAAAGTCTACTTTAAGGTGCTGCAAAAGTGGATTGGAAGTTATCCTATTCCATACAAGAAGACAGAATTAAATATCCTAAGTTTTGATAGCTTAAAGCATTTATATTACCGTTAAATTCTATCCTTTTTAATAGTCCTGTATGAAACGAAATTATTAAAGTATACTTTAACGTACTGTTAATATTTAAATAAGGCAGCAAAAGTGGATTGGAAGTTATCCTATTCCATACAAGAAGATAGAAATAAATATCCTAACTTTTGATAGCTTGAAGCATTTTTATTACCGTTAAATTCGATCCTTTTTAATAGTCCTGTATGAAACGAAATTATTAAAGTATACTTTAAGGTGCTGTTAATGTGTAAATAGAGCAGCAAAAGTGGATTGGAAGTTATCCTATTCCATACAAGAAGCTAGAAATAAATATCCTATGTTTTAATAGCTTGAAGCATTTATATGAAATTATTAAAGTATACTTTAAGGTGCTGTTAATATCTAAATAGAGCAGCAAAAGTGGATTGGAAGTTATCCTATTCCATACAAGAAGATAAATGTAAATATCCTAAGTTTTGATAGCTTAAAGCATTTATATTACCGTTACATTCGATCCTTTTTAATAGTTCCGTATGAAACGAAATTATTAAAGTATACTTTAAAGTGCTGTTTGTATTTAAATAGTGCAGCAAAAGTGGATTGGAAGTTGTCCTATGCCATACAAGAATATAGAAGTAAATATCCTAAGTTTTGATAGCTTAAAGCATTTTATCACACTTAAATCATATTTTTTTTAATAGATCTTTATGAAACGAAATTATTAAAGTCTACTTTAAGGTGCAGCAAAAGTGGATTGAAAGTTATCCTATGCCATACAAGAAGATAGAAACAAATATTCTGTTTTGATAGCTTAAAGCATTTATATGATCCTTAAATCCGATCCTTTTTAATAGCCCTGTATGAAACGAAATTATTAAAGTCTACTTTAAGGTGCTGTTAATATTTAAATTCCGCAATATGCATAGGAACTCAAGTTCTTTTTCTTTTTTAAATTGTTATTAATTAAAATTGCAATAACAACAACAACAACAACGAAAACAACAATATTAAAATTAAACAAACAAACAAACAGAAGAAGAACGTTAGAAATGTAAATTCATATGCTTTTGTTTTTTTTTCTTCTTAGCCTTACAATACCTTGGCCATGTTTGACAGAGAAAAAGAAAAAACTATTGCTGGTTGCCATTGCTATTATAAGTTGTTATATGGTTGTTGTTGTTGTTGTTGTTTTTGACATGTCTTTATAAAATCATTTTACACCTACGGCGTTTATTTAGGAAGCTGCTGCTGCTCTGACTGCCTGCTGCTAATGCGAACTGATGCTCTTGAAGAGCAAGCAAGCAAGCAAGGCATTGAAGAGGAATAATAAAATTCTACACTCGTTTAAACCGGAATAAAAATCCATTATTTGTTGTCAGTCAGAGGCCGTGTTTGATTTTTGTTTTTTTTTTTTAATTTTTTGTTGGTATTTTTTTGTTGTTTTTGTTTCGATTGTTAAATATGGTAAGGATATTGGAGAGAGAGAAATTAGGCCTGCGTATTGTTAAATGCTCTTTAACACACACAGAGAGAGAGAGAGAGAGAGAGAGAGAAAAGAGAGGCAGAGAGATTTTGCGCTTAGTTTTCGTTTGCAAATCTCAGCTGATTTTGTACATTTTGTTGACAATTTTATTTCAATGTGGCAATGCTGTATTGGACTTAGGATGGAAACAAAGTTTTATTCTTTTTATTTAAAAAATTTTCATGAATTTTCCTTAGAATTTCCCTGAGATAAATAAGATTTTGTAATCCACTTAAAAAAAAACACTTCCTGTTGGTGTAACAAAGTTGGAATTAAAATTTCTTGAACATCAAATTGTTTTCAATTGTTACCAGCAGCAACAATATTTTGTAATGCCAATGTTAAACTTTTACCCACCAACCAATCAACCAACCAACAACATTGTCGTTTTCTTGCTGTTGCTATTGTTGTTGATGTGGTCGTTTTCTTAATGATTTTACATGCCTCTCTAGTATGGCTGGCTGCTAACATGCACATACATTTAACTCGGACGTTACGTATGTATGTATATATGTATGTGCATACATACATATGTATAAATGTACGTAAGTCAGTTTTAAATAGAGTCTCCTCGAAATACTCGAAATGAGAGCAAGTTTAGAGAAAATTACAACAATATATTGACATTGAATCTAAGATTCAATGTTGTTGTGTTTGTTGCCTGGGAGCATAAGAACAACAACAACAACTGCTGTGGTGTGGTGTAAAATGGAAGGAAAAAACAATTTATGGCTCTTCTTCTTCTTTTGCATAGAAATCATATAGAGTGTTGTGTGTGTACAGAGTGAGTGAGTGGTATTGCTTGTGTGTGTGTTGTGTTGCTTTTTATAATATCCTGCCAACGAAATCCAAAAACTCATACTTTCTCCCATGGAAAATTTTTATGCTGGCTAAACGTTTCTGTGTTATTTTTTTTCTTACTTTCTTTCTGTTTTTTCGTTCAGACTTTTTAGCTGAACTTTTTTTTTGTGTGTGTTAATATTTCCATTTTTTTGTTGTCTTTGTCGAGTAGCGCTCTTTAGCTGCTTTTGCCTGTAAAAACGGAACACTCGCGCATAAGATTTTGTGGAAAATAGACGTTTATATTTAACAGTTCGATATTTGATGTATAAAATTTGATTGAAAATATTAGAAAAAGAAAAAAGAGAAATTAAAGAAGAAAAATAAAATTTAAAATGAAGTTGAAATAAAATTAAAAAATTGCTTTTTTCAATAATAAAAAAATGATAGCCTACCTTTAGGCTCTTATTAAATATTCATTGTGTTTTAATGATATATTAAAAAACAAGTGTGTGTGAGAATAAATTTAAGTTTCTGTTACTTTTTTTATAATAATACGAATAGAAAGAAATGTATTATAAAATAATAAAAATCTAATCTAATTAAATAAAGAGAAAATTATAAATTAAATAAAAAAGGTAATGAAATTAAAACATGAAAAGAAGTGCAAAAAAAAAATAAAAGAAAACCGAAGTGAAAATTTAGTACTCCGTTTTTATTTTATAAATCGATAAAAGGCTTAGTCGTTTTAATACAAAACGTAAAGAAAAAAGAAAAAAAAAAACTCCACCCAAAACTTAAACCACTTTTCTTTACAAACAATAAACGAACTTATGCCCTTTGCTAATATGAAAATTACTTAATAAACCAAAAAATTAATTTTATAACTTTATCTTTATTCATAAACCTACTTATCAATATTTGCTTTTCCTATACTTACGAAATCGTTAATTTATTTATTAGCATTAGATTTTGATTTTGTTAAGGGTATAGTACTTAGCACATTCCTTTGGAGATTTATTTTATGGCTTTATGATGGGTTCATAAGATGACTTATTTTAAATTTTAACAAATTTTTCCTCTTTATATTCTCTTTTTCTTTTAAATACTAAAAAGAGAATGTGTTTGGCTTTCTAGAAATTAGAAAGACGAAGAAAATCATTAATCTGTGTAAATAAATATGAAATTAAAAAACAAGGCATATTTATAGGCGTAAGGTTAATTTTTATTCATAGCATATAAGAAGGGTACATTACTATTGTATACAGTGTGAAATGAAATATAATATAGTATACTTTAGGGATTTATATTATTTTTTCTTTATTTTTTTGTTTTTTACATTTGCCAAGGGCCTTCACAGTTTAATGTTTTATTTATGGTTTTTATTTTCATTTAATAAATAATGTTAGTAAGCTATGATAGTAGTTAAAAACCTAAATTTTAAAAGCAGGGATTTACAGACATTTTATTGGTATTCTTTAAGTTTGCCAGTTAAAATATGAAGTTTTTAAGACTAAATTGACGTAATAAGCATAGCTTGCTTAAACTGCCGTTGTAATAACGATTTGAAGTCGCCGTAGTCAAGTAGGTAGTGTGTTGGCTTATTAGACGTAAAGCCAGGGTTCGAGCCCCAGGCCAGACATCAAAACAAACACAAAAAAAGTATTTCTTTGGCGACTTCAGATTTCTGGCAAAAACTCTGAGAGTAAATAAAATTGCCATGAAAAGTTCCTCAAAAATCTGTCGTTCGGAGTCGACTTTAAACTGTAGGTCCCACCACTCATGTATAAAATTAACACACACAACATAAGTGGTGTGAGAAACTAGGTCGTAATCCTGACTGATGGGTTGTAATGACCAATTATGTTATGTTATGTAATAACGAGAGCACTTATTACGTTATTTAACTGTAAATCCTTGTTGGCATTACTCTTCCAACCATTCCGAAAGTTTTATCAAAGTGTGGATTTTATAAAAATCTCCTTTATGTAGACATGTTATGTCATTAAGTTCTGGGTGCACAAAAATTTTTCGTCACAGGTTCCCGGTGCCAGACAATGAAATGGGATGTCCTCTTTGTCCTCGTTTTTGTAAGGTATTCCCACTACGTATCTCCTACTTTCTATCTAGTTTTGTTCCTTTTGTTTCGTTATTTAATTTTTCTATCTGGAATCATAGGGTTGCCAGGCCTGTTGTGTCTGGTAGCAAAGCTTAGCATGGCAATCAATTGGGTTGTCGTATTAAATATAATCGTGAGGAATTTACAGTCCTAGTCTTTCTGTTAAAGCAGTGCTGCCTAACCATCCTATGATATTTGTTCTGGAAGTTTTACTTTCTGGTGTGTCAAAGGACTTCCACGATGGAAATTCTTTTTTGTAATTTTTATAATTCAGTGTACACTTGATGATGACCATCTTAAGCTTTTCAAATACAATCTTTATATATTCCTCAGACAGAAGTCGCCGTGGTCTAGTAGGTAGTGTGTTGGATTATTAGACGCAAAAGCCTGGGTTCGAGCCCCAGGCCAGGCATCAAAATAAAATACAAAAAGTATTTCTTCGGCGACTTCCTCTCAGTAGATTTCTGGCAAAAACTTTGAGAGTGAATAAAAATTGCCATGAAAAGAGTTTCTCAAAAATCTATCGTTCGGAGTCGACTTTAAACTGTAGATCCCACCACTCATGTATAAAATTAACACACACAACATAAGTGGTGCGAGAAACTAGGACGTTGTACAATGGGTCAATTCGACCTCCGGGTACTGTACTTGTCTTAATTGACAAGTACACGTCCTCTAACCTAACCTAACCTAACCTATTCCTCAGACACCAGTTCCACTTTGGAAGAATTTCAATATCAGCGTAGCATGATAGAAGAGAACGACGGAATTGTAAAATTGGTTCAAAGCTGAATTAAGAGGGCAATTGCTGCATATACGCAGTTTACGTTTACAGCTTTAAGGCTTAAATAATTGCTTTCAATTCGAAGTTCCTGGGGTGCTTCTTTACGGCTGTGAGACTACTACTTACTACAGAAAGCATAAAAGAAAAATAGTTTTCGTTAATGGCTCTTTGCGAAGTCTCAACTCGTAATAACTAATGGACAGCTTGGATCAGATCCAATTTGAAGACAAGAGTTTGTTTGGATTGGTAATATACTTTGTAAGCTTTCTTAAGCCGGCAATTTACTTGTAATCTACAGTGAATAAGGCAACCAGGATTGGCAAAATCATAGGGACGCGATCTACACTGAAAGCAAATAAATAAAGAAATGACAATAACGTCGGAGATCATAAAGGCTTTGCAATGTGGATCTATCGGAAACTGCTTAGAGTACCATGGAAAGGTTGTTTGTTGTATTAAAACGGGATATAAAGAAACGGAATTAACTAAACGTCTGTTAGTAAAGCCCATTTAAGAACGGAAATATTAAAGTTAATACAAGTTAGAGATTAGATAGTAGGAGTCCTCAGAGCACGGGATCACGTAATGGGATCGAGTTGTCCTATTATATATTCATGATAATATGTAATCATCATTTTTGTTGTTGCAATCCGATGGTACTAGTAATTAATTTGCTATTCTCTATTTAGAATTTATTTTATATTTTGGAATTGCTTAAAATAATTCTAATATTTTTTATTTATTAAACCTAGAAACCTCGTCATATGATGTGCCTTTATGTTGACAATATTGTTTGCGAACTAAACTACGAATTCTTGGTCTTTCATTTTAATATTTCCTTTTAACAAAAACAAAGAGCATACTTTAGGGATTTCAAATTAATTAAAGTACAGCCTAGTTCAAGTGCAAAAGTACAAATAAGACAAGTTTAACGTTATCTCTGATGCCATTGGGTTATAACGCAATAGCTTTAAAAAAAAAATACATGATTTTATATAAAAACAAGGGAACAAATGGTAGATCAGAGTCAGGTTTCGGTTTCTTTCATAAAATAACTAATTTATGTCATGCTTATTGTAGGCTTTTATAATGACAGCAAGGGTTAGCTATTGTGGTATGTTATCTTCTTCTGTAGTAAGCTGTATTTTGCACTGTAAAAATACAACTCTTATCACTTAAGGTTTTATGTATTTAAATATACCCATTAGGCAGGAGTGGATTAGGGATATTTGTGTGTTATTAAAGAAAAGTATATGATTTCAAATGTAGCAACTTATTGCAATTTTGCACTGTAAAAATACAACTCTTATCACTTTGCGTACTAAGAAAATTTATTATTGTCCTTAGGCAGGAGTGGATTAAGGATATTTGTGTGTTATTAAAGAAAAGTATATGATTTCATACTAACTTTTGTTTGTAATGATAAAAAGTAGGCAATATAATAAATAATGATTCCCAAAAGTATGCAATACAGTTTTCTTTTATGATCATTGTATAAAATTCTTGAAGTTCTATTTGTTTTTAAAAAAAGTTTTTTAACTTTATTTCAAATATTTTCAAGAAGAAGCGTTTACTTAGTCCTCTCATGAATTTGTTGTTCTGTCTTCACTTTTAGGGTATTTAAATGGTCATTAGGCATATTAAATTTCAAATGTAGCAAACCTCTGAATATTTATAAATTTTTAATTTTTTTTTATTTTTTTTTTTTTTTTTTACTTTTAACGCCAAAAAGTATACAATGAAATTTTAATGCCAAAAGTATGCTATAAATTTTTAACCAGATGTTGAAAAGTGTGAGAAAAATCTTTAGTTTTTTTGGCTTAAAAAAATAATTTAAAAACAAAAATACCTGCCAAGTATGCAATGAAATTTATGGCATAACAATATGCATAATTCCTTACAATAAGAACTTAATGTTTTATGTGTAATTTGCTGTGATTTCCTAATAAATTCTTATTGTAATTTTGTAATATTAAAAATATATTGCCTAATTTTTTAATTTTATTTTTAACGCCTAAAAGTAGGCAATGCAATTTTAATACCAAAAGTATGCTATACAATTTTTAACCAGATGTTGAAAATTGTATAAAAAAGCATTAATTTTGTTAGCCTTAGAAAAATAATAAAAAAAAATTAAATAAAATAACCTGCTAAGTATGCAATGAAATTAATGGCATAACAATATGCATAATTTCTTACAATAAGAACTTAATGTTTTATGTGTAATTTGCTGTGATTTCCTAGGAAATTCTTATTGTAATTTTGTAATATTAAAAATATATTGCCTAATTTTTATTTTTAACGCCAAAAAGTAGGCAATGAAATCTTAATACCAAAAGTATGCTATAAATTTTTAACCAGATGTTGATAATTGTGTAAAAAACTTTAATTTTTTTTGGCTTAAAAAAAATAATTTAAAAATAACAAAATAACCTGCCAAGTATGCAATGAAATTTATGGCATAACAATATGCATAATTCCTTACAATAAGAACTTAATGTTTTATGTGTAATTTGCTGTGATTTCCTAGGAAATTCTTATTGTAATTTTGTAATATTAAAAATATATATTGCCTACTTATAGGCTATGCGCTATTTAACTGCTAGGCTATGTGTTTTCGGCAATAGTACAATTTTCTTTTGACTTTGCCATAAAACTTTTGCTGAACTAGTTTTGCTGAGCATCTATTAATCATCGTTTTCATTCATTTCTTTTGTAAAACGATTTTTAAGGTTTTTTATATTTTTTTTACACGTTGCTGCTGCTGCTGTTGTTATAGTTGTTGCTGTTGTGCACATGCATTATTTATTTTTCTCTCGATTTCTGTTATTTATTCTTAAGCTAAACGCTTCTTTTCCTTATCCCCCCATCACCGCTTCATTTCATTTTCAAGTGTTTGTTGTACAGCGAGAGGGTTTTTTCCCCATGTAATCTACAAAACAAAAAAAAATTTTAAATAAAAAAATAGAGGAGGAGGGTAGGCGATTGGGAGAGAAAGAAAAAAGAAGACATTAAACATAATTGCTGCATACTTTTCTGGTGATTGAGGGATTTTTCTTTTCTCTTCATTTAGTCCTTTGTTTACGAATATTATCTGTTGTTGCTGTTGCTGTTGCTGCTGCTGCTGCTTTTCATTTTTATATTTTTACGTTATTTTGTTCTTTTTTTTCTCTTTTAGTTTTTTTTATTAAAAAGTTTTGTTCACTTTTTATTCTGGCGTTGTTGTTTTTCTTCGTTTTTTTTTGTGTTTTTTTGGTGTAAGAGCAGCAGCAGTTTTATTTGAAGGTTTTGACGTCAATTGTTATATTAACCTGGATATAAACGATGCCAATGAAGCTAAACGAACAACAGCAACAACAACAGAGCCCTCATGTTAAAAGCAGAAACAACAGCAATAACTACAAAAACAAAAAAGTAAAAAAAAGCAACAACAACAAAAAATTGGCAATTAAGATAAAATGTTTTTAGAGAGAAAAAAAGAAAGGAAGTTTTCTTCTTTTTTTTTATAAGTTGGCCAGCCAAGTTAGTTACAAAACAAACTCTGTTGTAAAGTAATTAAATTTCCTTTTTAATATTATAATTATTTAATATTATAAGAATATCTTTTGCTGCTTAATATGTAATTAGTTTTAGAAATCCTTTTTATTTCTGAGATTTTGTTTGAAATTCTGAAAGATTATTCATTTGATTTCCAAACCCGGAAGTCAGCTGTTAAATATTCACATACATACATACATACATACATACATACATACATACATACATACATACATACATACATACATACATACATACATACATACATACATACATACATACATGCATACATACATACATACATACATACATACATACATACATACATACATACATACATATATACATACACACATACATACTTACATACATACATACATACATACATACATACATGCATACATACATACATACATACATACATACATACATACATATATACATACATACATACATACATACTTACATACATATATACATACATATATACATACATACATACATACATACATACATACATACATACATACATACATACATGCATACATACATACATACATGCATACATACATACATACATACATACATACATACATACATACATACATACATACATGCATACATACATACATACATACATACATACATACATACATACATACATACATACATACATACATACATACATACATACATACATACATACATACATACATACATACATAATTGATCATTACAACCCTTCAGTCAGGATTACGACTTAGTTTCTCAAGCTAAAGTCACCGTAGTCTAGTAGGTAGTGGCTAGACATAGGCTGCCTTCCAAAATGTTAGTTGCTTTGTGTTTGAACAAAGTATCGTGTTTCATAATGCCGCTGTACAAAATATATACAATGTATTCTAATTCAAAACGTCGTCAATGTGTATTTTGAACGCAGGCAAAAAGCAATCGGGCATCGTTACTTTGCATATCTACATAGTTTATATACAGTAGTAGAACTGCATACAAACTTTGTATTGATACATTTTGGAAGGCAGCCATATTATGTCAATAAATTCTGGGCGCATAAAAATATTTCATCATAGGTTTCCAGCTGCCAGACAATAAAATGGAATGTCCTCTTTGTCCTCGTTGTTGTAATGTATTCCCATGACGTATCTCCTACCTATCTTACTAGTTTTGTTCATTTTGTTTCGTTGTTTAATTTTTTTTATCTAGAATCATAGGGTTGCCAGGTGTGTCGTGTCTAGTAGTAAAGCTTAGCATGGGAATCAATTGGGTTGTTGTGTTAAATGTTATGGTAAAGGATTTACAGTCCTAGTAGTGCAGTGAAGTCGCCGTAGTCTAGTAGGTAGTGTGTTGGCTTATTAGACGTAAAGCCAGGGGATCGAGTCCCAGGCCAAACATCAAAACAAATTACAAAAAGTATTTCTTCGGCGACTTTCTCTCAGCAGATTTCTGGTAAAAACACTGAGAGTAAATAAAATTGCCATGAAAAGTTACTCAAAAATCTGTCGTTCGGAGTCGACTTTAAACTGTAGATCCCACACCTCATGTATAAAATTAACACACACCATAAGTGGTGTGAGAAACTAGGTCGTAAACCTGACTGCAGGGTTGTAATGACCAATTATGTATGTATGTATCTAGAATCATAGGGTTGCCAGGTGTGTCGTGCCTAGTAGCAAAGCTTAGCATGGCAATCAATTGGGTTCTATTAGATGTAATGGTGAGGTGATTTACAGTCCTAGCCTTTCTGTTAAAGCAGTGCTGCTTAACCTTCCTATGATATTTGTTGTGGAACTTTTACATTCAGGGTTTTCCTCGATTGAAATTAATTTTCGTAATTTCGAAATCGTCGGAGTCTAGTAGGTAGTGTATTGGCTTATTAGACGTAAGGCCTCGGTTCAAACCCCAAATTAAGAAAATTAATTAAGAAAATATTTCTTCGGCAACTTTTCGGCAATTTTCTTGAAAAAAACTCTGAGAGCAAACAAAATTGCAATGTAAAGTTGTTAAATATCTTCCATCACTTATTTCAAGTAGGGCTTACCAATAGCAGAACACATAGAAATAGTAAAACTTCTCAACCATTACTTGGTGATCTTCTTCGAGCATTATTTGGTGATTATTGTCATCATAATCGGCTAAATTAAGCAAGATAAGAAAGAAATTTGAAGAAACTGGTGATTATGGTCATCATAATCGGCTAACTTAAGCATGATAAGAAAGAAATTTGAAGAAACTGGTGATTATGGTCATCATAATCTGCATACTTAGACAAGACGAGAAAGAAATTGGAAGAAACTGGAGATTATGGTCATCATAATCGGCTAACTTAAACAAGATAAGAAAGAAATTTGAAGAAACTGAAAAAGTTACAGATGTAGTCCGGTCAGGCAATGACAAAAATATCGTTTCTGTTAGAGAAAGCCTGGCTTATAATCCGAATTTATCGATTCCACAGTGTTCTCAACAATAGGGCCTATCTTACAGCTTATTATGGCGTAATTCGCATTTGATTTGCATCTCCACTCATATAAATTCAAATTCAAATAATAATTAAAGTCGGCTGACCATTCATAACACTGTAGATTTATTGATTTTGTACTAGAGAAACAGGCTTTGAATTCTGGTTACAAGCAATCTGTTTATAAAACCACCTGCAGTGCTTTTGACTTAGTCAATGTTAGGGTCCATCTATATTAGAAAAAATACTTTCGTTAAAAGGCATAAGAAGATTTTCATTTCGATAGAAAAAAAGAAAAGAACTATTCAAAAAAGCAGATTTTTTAAGTACCCTAAAAGGACTATTTAAGTACTTTAAAGCTATTTAAAGCCACTTTAAATAGGAAAGTAATTTAGTTCTTTTTAGTTTTTAAAATTTATCCTCTATGATAGAGACTAATCCTGTACAAAACTAATTTAAAACTAAATTTAAATTAAAGTTTTAAAAATCAAAGAAAATATAACGAGTATTATTTTATACTTAAGGTACTTAAAAAGTACTTTTGATTTTAATACACTAAAAAACAAATTCAGAAGGGGTTTTCTAATTATCAATGCTGTTGAAAGCCTTAAATTTGGAAAATATTTCTATTTTGAGTTTTCTACTCTCTTGGGAGGGACATTTTGTATTGCGAAAAAGTACTTTCTTAATAATAGGAACTTTAGGAGGAAGAATATTAGGTTGTCATATAGCATAACCTCCATCTATTGATTATCTCTGCGTAAACGGAATTTCTAGACTTAAATTCGAAAGGGTTGTAAACATTTTTATCGCCCCCCAGAGTTTGAACTTGAATTGCTCGGATTTGTAAAATGTAATGTAAAAACATTACCCATGCCACCGCTAAATATTATCCAAAAACAAGATTAAAAACAAATTGCTTGAGTATTTTCAAAAGTCCTTTTAATTTAAAAAAGCCTATTTATTAGAGAAATGTACCAAAAAAAAGTACCTTTCAAAAAGTACCTTTCAATTTAAAAAAACCTATTTATTAACAAAAGTACAAACAAACTATCTTTCAAGTACCTTTTAATTGAAAAAGCCTGTTTATTAGAAAAAAGTACCAAAAAAGTACTTTTCAAGCGTTCTAATGCAATTGAAAGCCTTTTCAAATAGGAAAACAGTTTAAATTTGCGAAACAGTTTTAATTTCAATTTAAAAGTCCCTTTAAAAGTCTATTTATTAGAAAAAAGTACCAAAAAAGTACCTTTCAAGTATTCTAGTGCAATTGAAAGCCTTTTCAAATAGCAAAACAGTTTAAATTTGAGAAACAGTTTTGATTTAAATTTAAAAGTCCTTTTAAAAGCCTATTTATTAGAAAAAAGTACCAAAAAAAAAATACCTTTCAAGTATTCTTATTGCAATTGAAAGCCTTTTCAAATAGCAAAACAGTTTAAATTTGCGAAACAGTTCTAATTTAAATTGAAAAGTCCTTTTAAAAGCCTCTTTATTAGAAAAAAGTACCAAAAAAAGTACCTTTCAAGTATTCTAATGCAATTGAAAGCCTTTTCAAATAGGAAAATAGTTTAAATTTGCGAAACAGTTTTAATTTAAATTGAAAAGTCCTTTTAAAAGCCTATTTATTAGAAAAAAGTACCAAAAAAGTACCTTTCAAGTATTCTAATGCAATTGAAAGCCCTTTTTAAATAGCAAAACAGTTTAAATTTGCGAAACAGTTTTAATTTAAATTTAAAAGTCCTTTTAAAAGCCTATTTATTAAATAAAAAGTACCAAAAAAGTACCTTTCAAGTATTCTAATGCAATTGAAAGCCTTTTCAAATAGGAAAATAGTTTAAATTTGCGAAACAGTTTTAATTTAAATTGAAAAGTCCTTTTAAAAGCCTATTTATTAGAAAAAAGTACCCAAAAAAGTACTTTTCAAGTATTCCAATGCAATTGAAAGCCTTTTTAAATAGGGAAACAGTTTAAATTTGCGAAACAGTTTTAATTTAAATTTAAAAGTCATTTTAAAAGGCTATTTATTAGAAATAAGTACCAAAAAAGTACCTTTCAAGTATTCTAATGCAATTGAAAGCCTTTTTAAATTGGAAAACAGTTTAAATTTGCGAAGAGAGAGCCGTTTAAATTTTTATTTAAATTTTAATTGAAATTTAAGTCCTTTTAAAAGCCTATTTATTAGAAAAAAGTACCAAAAAAGTACCTTTCAAGAATTCTAATACAATTGAAAGACTTTTCAAAGAGGAAACCAGTTTAAATTTAAAGGTCCTTTTAAAGCCTATTTATTAGAAATAAGTACCAAAAAAGTACCTTTCAAGTATTCTAATGCAATTGAAAGCCTTTTCTAAAAGGAAAACAGTTTCAATTTGCGGAGAGAGAGAGCCGTTTAAATTTTTCTTTTTTGGCTCTCTTTTTAAAAGAGATTTTACAATTTTAACTCTCTAACTAAATGAGATGTTAAAAATTATTCTCTCTCTCCCTCTCTTCACTTGCTTTTGTCTTTTCAAAGACGGTTTCTTTAACGTATGCTCTCCAGAGAGGAATATATGCACTCTCCCTCTCTCTCTCTCTCGCTCTCGTGCGCTTTTGTATGACTTTAATATTATATTATAAGGTTTTCGTCGTACAGGGTTTGTTTTACATTCTCTCTTGCGCTTTCTCTAGAGAGTCCTTTCAATTTAAGTGTTGACTTTTCATTTGACATTCCTTTACAACATTTTGAGTTTCGTTGTTTCGTATGTTACGGAATTTTGTGCTTCAGCTGAACAACAAGGAATATTTTTTTGCCGAATAATGGCAACAACATTAAACAACGGCTGTATTGGTAGCAATGGCAGCACAGTGTAACAAAAATAAAAAAAAAACAACTGGAATATAACATCTGCAATGCATTATTAATCGTTCGAATTGTACCTTCTTCTTCTTCTTCTTCTTCTTATTTTTATAGACTTTCGTACTTTTGACTTTGCCAACCGCAAAATGTTTGTATAGTCTTTACATCATAGTCTTCTTGTGTGTGCCTTGGCTAGCTGCTGCTGCTGCTGGTGCTCCTTGCTTTTAAATCACCATCACCCCTTCTTCTTACTACCTCTTTATGGTTATTGTAATCATTTATCACCACATCACGGTATGGATTAAAGGTATTCAAGCATAAGAAAACTACTTGGAATGGAAATCAAAGCCAAAAAAGTAGAAAAAAAAATCTCATAAAAAAAGCAGAAAAAAAACAAGAATTCTACTGATTTATACACAATTTTATCATCATTTCCATTGAAAGTTGAAAGATTATTTTTCTACGGCCTTCTCATTACACCCCCTTCCTGTACATGTTTTGTGTGTGCGTTTTTTTGTGAATATTTGAGTTGCTAAAGTGAAAAGCGAAAATTTCGAGTGTATGTAGGTAAGGAAATTATGAAAATAACGAAAAAGAAAAGTGGTTTAAGTGCCAAAATGCCGAGATGGACAAGAATAATAACCGAAAGTCCTGTGTGGAAGTTTGTTTTGTAATTGCATTTTATCTATAGAAACATAATAATAAAACGTATATAAAATAAAAGAAGAAAAACACAAAAAAAAATAAAATAAAATCGAAAGAAAAGAAAGAAAGAAATATTACACAATTATAACTCGTTTTAAAAAAAAGGTGTGGTTTTTCTTCGAATCTTAAGGATATAATACACATTCAAAATTAAAATAAGTTTACAAAAAAGAAAATACCATGAAAATTAACTACAACTTCAACTCAAGCTAAAACTAAACTCAAGGAATTAAAATCATAATTAAAAATTGCAAAAAAAACAAATTAAAAAAGAAACGTTTTAAAAAAACACGTAAAAACATGGCTTGGGGTTATTGGAGTGCCACCACCGTTGATCGTGGCCGTTCTCCACGCCGTAATACCCAGTGTACCCCTTTACCTGTAAATCTACAACAACCCGAAGAAGAGCCCTGCGTTACCAATACTACCACCGCTGCAGCTGCAGCTGCAGCAGCTGGTGCGGCGGCGGCGGTTACGCAAACTACGGCCACGACGACAACAAATTCAAATACTTGTCCCAATACACCGTCAGGTACCCAAGCCAATCTTTGTTATTCGCCCACATGTCGCAGTCGTTGTAGTAGCCCTTGTCCGGGTAGCCCATGTCCGGGCAGTCCCTGCGGTTCTATAACACCGCCTCCTCCACCACCTCACCCCCTAACATCTTCGCAACAGTATTTACATCAGCATTCGAATAAAAATTGTCCAGCTGCTCAACAACTATTTGCCGCTGATGATTATCCATCGCGGCGTCAGTCTCTGGATCGTTTGGATAGTCCTCAGGTATGGACTTATACTAAGGTATCGTAAATTGTTCCCTCGTGTCAACGAAGCTTAAAAGCTCTACATATTGTAAACATATTGAATTTTTATATAGTTTTTCTATTAAAAAAAATATAAAAAAACAAAGCGAAAGAAAGGCAAGATGTTTAGTTTTTAAAGTAAACTTTTATAAAAACTAAAGTCTACCTTAAGGTGTTATAGAAAATTTAAATATGGCTTATAAATTAAAAAAAAATAGTCTAAAGGTCATTTTAAGGTAATAAACTTCCTGTGTTAAATGCAATGTACCTAAAAGTATGCAACATTTTTAAAACTTTTCCACTCCTTAACAACTACAATGACTTATTTTAGTTTAAAAATGCCAGTACTTCTAGTTTCAACGGGTTATTACTTTCTTTCAAGTTCAAAACTGCATAATTATTAAATTGTTTCGAATGAAAATTCTTTAAAAATGTATTTTGCTTAAGGTCATAATGGAGTTATAACTTCCTGTTGAAAATAATGATCCTAAAAGTATGCCAGGAAATAATTATATGTTAAGTATGTTGCCTTTTTGCCATTTACCTTAAAAATCTTACTTGTTAATTCTTTTTCCTTGTAAGCAGAGAAAGAAGTAATGTTTTTTTCTAAAATGCTGCATACCTTAAGGTAATGAGATTCATTTAAGGAATTTAATTTTCTAAAGAAAATATTCTGAACTACAGAATTTGGAATATTTTGTAAATAAATTCTTTAAAAATATTGTATAATGCCGTAAGAGATTAATATGTTCCTAAAAGTATGCAATAAAACAATAAACTGTTTTTATAAAACAAATATTTTGCTGTTTAAAGTAAAGTAAAAGCAAAATAAATCTATATTTTTCTTAAAAATAAAGTTGACTACTTCTAGACATTTATTTAATTAAAATGTTTTTAAAATTATTGCCTACTTTAAGGCTTAAACATTAACTTTTTGCCTTTCCTTTCGTTTTGCATAAAAGAAATCATTTCACAACTATTTTTACTACATTTTCTATTTCTTTTGAAATTGAAAAAAAAAAAAAACTTAATCATGGCATCCTGCATTGTATATTTTGTTTATTGATGGACTCTCTCTCTATCTTCATCGGATCATTTCATTGGATTTCAATTATTTTTAAACGAATTTCTTTCTCATCGCCTGTGTGATTACATACATATTTGCATTGCCTTTATATTGCCTGTATGTGTGTGTGTGTGTATGTGTGTATTCTGTTACAAAAGTCCAAATATTTTGATATACAGGCCAATCAACTGTCCGATATTATGTGCCGCGGTGCTGTTGTCTCTTCCATACAATCGGCCAATAATACTTTAACACGAGGAGTTTCATTGCACAGCCGCAGCGGCAGTGCTCATGGCAGCATACATGGTGGCGGTAGTCATCATGGCAGTCACGTAGCAGTGGGACCGGGCAGTGCCCACGGTTCGATGGGCTGTTTACAGGGCAGCACGGGCCATCTGGTGAATGTGGTGCATGGCAGCAGTGGTAGTGTGGGCATGTTGGCTGGTGGTCCTATTGACACTGGCGACTATGATGTACCACATCCTCATCCATATACACATCATTATATGCAGACATCATCATCAATTACTCCGCCACATTCCACTATGAGTTTGATAGGCTCAAGACCGGGATCGGCCGGTCCATGTCCTGGTCATGATTCTGGTTCCGATTCTAGCCAAGGTTGCGGCTCTATAATGGCAGGTGGTGGCGGCCACATAGGCCATATGTCTGCCCATTTGGTGGGCATGGCTGGCGGTCATCATACTCACAGTGGCGGCAGTGGTTCGTTGGGTCGTTGCTCGAGTCGCTGCCATAATACCACCACAACCACGGACGATTCCGGTGGCGGTAGTGGTGGCAGTGTCTTTGGCAGCGGTCCCTGCATGGGTGGTCTCGAACAGACCGCCGCCACCCATCAACATCATCACATCGTACGTCATGGCAGTGCTGGCAGTGGTCTCAATGGTTGTGGTAGTGGTGGCAGTGGAGGACGTAATAGTTCTCTAAGCACCATACATAATGGTCATGGTCATCATCAGTATCATCACGAGTGTATACATTATGAACGTTTGCCCATACCAGTGCCCATACCCACTGTGCCAACCGCACATCAGCAACAGCAATTGCAATCGGAGGAGGAAATCGAACCGGCATATGCAACAGGTAAAACCCTCTACATAGCATATATTGCATGTGTTTTTTTTATATTTTATTTGAATAATTAATTTTTAATTTCTTTTCTTTTATCTTTTATTTTAATTACAGTTATGATTTAAAAGGAAAAGAAGAGAATTCAAATACAGATTCTCTCTTGTTTTTATGTGGTAACGGCTGTTTGATTTCAAATATTTGTTTGTTGCTGCTGATAACCAGCACGCTGCATAGTGTACATACAGGCAGGCTTCTTTAACATAAGCCTCAAGCTAATCTTATCTACATATATAGTATATATAGAACAAGCTAATAGATATGCCCTCTTATTTGTTTACTCTATTCTACTCTACTCTGCTCTACTCCATTTATAGAGAGCGAGAGAGCTGGCATTGGAGGTTTTTTTTTAGATAAATTGAAATAAGCAAATAAGTGGCTCTGTGTCGTCACTTTATTTTCTTTTCGTTGGTAATTTATTCAGTTGTTTTCTAACATTTTTATTAAACAGTGTTAATTTGTAATGAAAGAGGAAAAAATACAATGTGCTAATAAAATATTTTTTTTATTTATTTGTGACAATAAATATTTTTTTGTTATTCATTGAAAGAGAAAAAAAAAATACAAAAATTATTAATTAATGGCTGCATTTGTTAGAGAACATTTTATAGAGAAACGTAAAGTAATTATTTTATTATAGACAATCCTATTAAATAATATTAATTTATAAACGAATCAACGAAATGTATTAAAATTTAAAAACTGTGTTGTTAGTTTTGAATATAAACAATTTTAAAATAAAGGGTGTTTTTTATAGAGGTATAGACCTTTAAGTTGCAATAAAACAACGATGGCTTATTCGATTGACATGAATTTTATTTTTATCCGAAAGATAATCTTGTGGCATTACATTTTAAATATGATTTCTGGCATATGACCGCCACGGCTGGCGCGGATGTAGTCCAATCTGGACGTCCAATTTTCGATGACTTTTTCCAACATTTGTGGCCGTATATCGGCAATAATACGGCGAATGTTGTCTTCCAAATGGTCAAGCGTGGCTTTACCGCATAGACCAATGACTTTACATAGCCCCACAGAAAGTAGTCTAGCGGTGTTAAATCACAAGATCTTGGAGGCCAATTCACAGGTCCAAAACGTGTCTTTCAATAAATCTATTGTGGCACGAGCTGTGTGACATGTTGCGCCGTCTTGTTGAAACCACATCTCCTGGACATCATGGTGTATAAATAAAAGTGTCTTAATACATAATTGGCCATTACTACCATTTAATCAGTATTACGACCTAGTTTCTCACACCACTTATGTTTGGTGTGTTAATTTATATACATGAGTGGTGGGACCTACAGTTTAAAGTCAACTCCAAACGACAGATTTTTGAAAAACTTTTCATGGCAATTTTATTTTCTCAGAGTTTTTGCCAGAAATCTGATGAGAGGAAGTCGCCGCAGAAATACTTTTTGTATTTTATTTTGATGTCTGGCCTGGGGCTCGAACTCTGGCTTTTCGTCTAATAAGCCAACATACTACTTACTAGACCACGGCGACTTCATTTTATGTTCGTTAACCATTTTATGTTCGTTAATTCCTTTCTAACTTTAGAAAGCACAGTCGAAGAGTAGCAATAGCAAATCCCTACACACCTTAAAAATTTCAATCTTGTTAATAACCAGTGAGATTGTCATCAACAGACACCAGATACAAACTTTAGTACAGTTTATTGCTACTGCACTACTTCATGCCCAGCATTCTGGAGATGAAATTTGGATATTAGAGCCCTAGCAGAAGAAAAATATACTTCAGTATACATTACACATTAATTTGAATTGTTAGCAGAACTGTTTCGCACACTGTATACTGTAAACAGGAACCGAAATTCTAAAATGAACAGGCATCAGACGTCGGTATTCCATTATCCTGTTCACTTCGCTTTCGTATTCCTGATTTAAAGTTTAATATCGAATTCGAACGACAGATTTGCAGAGCTTATATCAAATCTTGTCTAGAAAGCTTACCAACTGCGTTTTTATAGTTACCAGATATTTTTAATAAATGCCACTCCCTCTTTAAAGTGGGCGTTTTAATATATTTTGTTATGCGCTGTTAAAACAGCTTCTGATATTTAAATCCCTTGTTTTTTATTCACGATAACAAAAGAAAACTAGAGATTATATTTTAATTAATATCCTTCTAAAGGGTGTTTTTTATAGAGGTATAGAACTTTAAGTTTGCATTACTTTTCAAGATGGCGACGGATTTAACAGATGTCAAGTGATTTATTCTTAGTTTGGTTTGGCAATGCATCATGAATAGACTCACGCCTGAACAACGCTTGCAAATAGTGCAATTTTATTTCGAAAATAATGGTTCTGTGCGGAAAACGTATCGCGCACTACGTCCATTTTATCGTCGACAAAATCGTCCATCAGAGCAGTTAATTCGATTAACCATGGAACGTTTTCGCACCACGTTTACTTACAAGATCTTGGAGGCCAATTCACAGGTCCAAAACGTGTCTTTCAATAAATCTATTGTGGCACGAGCTGTGTGACATGTTGCGCCGTCTTGTTGAAACCACATCTCCTGGACATCATGGTTGTTCAATTCAGTAATGAAAAAGTTAGTAATCATGGCTCTATACCGATCACCATTGACTGTAACGTTCTGGTCACCATCGTTTTTGAAAAAGTACGGACCAATGATTCCACCAGCCCATAAAGCGCACCAAACAGTTAGTTTTTCTGGATGTAACGTTATTTTCACACACACTTGAGGATTACCTTCACTCCAAATGCGGCAGTTTTGTTTGTTGACGTAGCCATTCAACCAGAAGTGCGCTTCATCGCTAAACAAAATTCGCTTATGATGCGCGATACGTTTTCCGCACAGAAACATTATTTTCGAAATAAAATTGCACTATTTGCAAGCGTTGTTCAGGCGTGAGTCTATTCATGATGAATTGCCAAACCAAACTGAGAATAAATCACTTGACAGCTGTTAAATCGGTCGCCATTTTGAAAAGTAATGCCAACTTAAAGTTCTATACCTCTATAAAAAACACCCTTTAGTATTGAAATCTTCAAGCTGTATTTTAAAAAGCCAAGCCTATTGGGCTAGAAAACATTTCTATTAAATCTCTATTAAATTTCTTTTACTTTACCCCTAAGGCTATGATTTTAAATAGATAGCTTGTAAAATTATCATATAATTTATAATTTATTAATAATTTATATACTAAAGGGTCCGCCAAATAACTTTTTTTTGAAAATGCTTTAACAAGAAATACTACAGAATATTTTCTCAAATTTCTTTTTTTTTTATTTGAAAGTACATTCCTTCCGGTTAATAATGGAAAATAATTTCATTCAAATGGCTGCCCCAGGCTGGCCATGCAGTAGCCTACACGATCGGTCCAATTTTTAAGCACATTATCGATTGTGTGCAGCTGTATTTCACCAAAGGCTTCACGAATATTGTCCTTTAAAGCGTCAATTGTCCCTGGCTTGTCGGCGTAACACTTATCTTTGACGGCACCCCACAAATAATAGTCCAACGGTGTCAAATCGCAGCTCCGAGGTGGCCAAACGACATCAGTTATTTTTGAAAATTTATTCGACTATTCTCATTTACTTTTCTCGCTATCCTAAGAAAATAAATTATTGCAGTGGTGTTTACTCACTTTTGGCGCTCAGTGTACTTTATAACTAATCATTTAAGTGAATAGCAAACACATTTTTAGAAGATGCCAAGACATTCCAATATCACTTTGCAATGGAATTGAGTCTTCTGCAGGCTGAGGAGGCTCGAAATCTTTGAAAACTACACCCCACGATATCTACGAATTGCTAAACAGTATCTTCATAAGATCTTCTGAATGAATTTAGTTTCTGATTCCAACTTGTGGGCAGAAAAAATGCTGTTTTTCAAAACCAAAAGTGTCAATGTCAAACGTTTAGTTGTGCTATGAGTTATTCCCCTATGGACAGACAAAAAGTGTCAATGTCAAGTAGTCATTGAACAGTCACGTTTAGTTGTGCTATGAGTTATTCCCCTATGGCTTGAGGAAGTTAATTCGATTTAAACAGACTTTAGAGAAACAATTCCGTAGAAAAATTGCAAGTGCTTTGAGAATTTTTTATTAATTTTTTTTATTCTTAATGGCATAAGGAATACAACGGATGGTTGGAAGGAAATCTGTATTTTACAAGAATTAGATTCTGAAGTTTTCTGCCAGCTTTAGAATTTATTTACAAAATTCTCTTCGAAAGTGGGTACAAAAAAGCAGGCAAAAAATACTTTTCATTAACGTTCAGTAAGATTTTGCTGGCACGCAACCTAACCTGTTTTAGTTCGGATCTGGCACAAAGTGATTGCTGGGTGTTCCTGGCTAAGGTGAATAATTTTGCTAGGTTTGTAAGGTTCTTGTCTGAACTTGACAGAGCGGTTACCATCGTTAACTGTCTTTGGCGAATAATTTTTAGATGAGAAGTTGTTCTCAATAGAATGAAGTGAAGATCGATTGGCAATTTTTCTTTTGCTAGTAAAGATTTGGATTTTTATACTGAAAGCAGTGTGTGCATATTTGATTTGTAAAGGGTGTTTTTTATAGAGGTATAGAACTTTAAGTTGGCGTTACTTTTCAAGATGGCGACCGATTTAACAGCTGTCAAGAGATTTATTCTCAGTTTGGTTTGGCAATTCATCATGAATAGACTCACGCCTGAACAACGCTTGCAAATAGTGCAATTTTATTTCGAAAATAATGGTTCTGTGCGGAAAACGTATCGCGCACTACGTTCATTTTATCGTCGACAAAATCGTCCTTCAGAGCAGTTAATTCGATTAACCATGGAACGTTTTCGCACCACGTTTACTCTTATTGATAACTCGCATCCCCAGAGACGCTGTACGGTGCGTACAGAAGAAGCTATTATTGCTGCTGTAGAGCGTAGCATTGAGGAAGACCCGAATGAGTCCATCCGCCATCGAGCACAGGAATTGGATCTGTGTCCATCCACTTTATGGAAGATTTTGCGGAAGGATCTTGGTTTGCGTGCTTACAAAATCCAACGCGTGCAAGATTTGAAGCCAAACGATCATCAAGTAAGGCGTAGATTCGTCGAATGGGCCCAAAACGAGATTACCGTTGTTCCCGATTTTCATAAGCGAATTTTGTTTAACGATGAAGCGCACTTCTGGTTGAATGGCTACGTCAACAAACAAAACTGCCGCATTTGGAGTGAAGGCAATCCTCAAGTGTATGTGGAAACACCGTTACATCCAGAAAAACTGACTGTTTGGTGCGCTTTATGGGCTGGTGGAATCATTGGTCCGTACTTTTTCAAAAACGATGGTGACCAGAACGTTACAGTCAATGGTGATCGGTATAGAGCCATGATTACTAACTTTATCATTCCTGAATTGAATAACCATGATGTCCAGGAGATGTGGTTTCAACAAGACGGCGCAACATGTCACACAGCTCGTGCCACAATAGATTTATTGAAAGACACGTTTGGTGACCGCCTAATTTCACGTTTTGGACCTGTGAATTGGCCTCCAAGATCTTGTGATTTAACACCGCTAGACTACTTTCTGTGGGGCTATGTAAAGTCATTGGTCTATGCGGTAAAGCCACAAACGCTTGACCATTTGGAAGACAACATTCGCCGTATTATTGCCGATATACGGCCACAAATGTTGGAAAAAGTCATCCAAAATTGGACGTCCAGATTGGACTACATCCGCGCCAGCCGTGGCGGTCATATGCCAGAAATCATATTTAAAATGTAATGCCACAAGATTATCTTTCGGATAAATAAAATTCATGTCAATCGAATAATCCATCGTTGTTTTATTGTAACTTAAAGTTCTATACCTCTATAAAAAACACCCTTTAGTTCGAACCTGGTGAATATTTTTGCTAGGTTTGTAAGGTTCTTGTCTGAACTTGACAAAGCGATTACAATCGTTAACTGTCTATGGCGAATAATTTGTAGATAAGAAGTTATTCTCAATAGAATGAAGTGAAGATCGATTGGCAATTTTTCTTTTACTAATAAAGATTTGGATTTTTATACTCAAAGCAGTGTGTGCATATTTGATTTGTATAAAATCTTTCTATCTAACCTAACCTAAAAAAGCCTTTCACTTAAGGCAACTATAACGATAATTTGTAGATGAGAAGTTAGTCTCAATAGAATGAAGTGAAGATCAATTGGCAACTTTTCTTTTGCTAATAAGGATTTGGATTTTTATACTCAAAGCAGTGTGTGCATATTGGATTTGTATAAAATCTTTCTATCTAACCTAACCTAAAAAAGCCTTTCACTTAAGGCAACTATAACGATAATTTGTAGATGAGAAGTTAGTCTCAATAGCATGATGTGAAGATTGATTGGCAATTTTTCTTTTGCTAGTAAATATTTTGATTTTTATATTCAAAGCAATGTGTGCATATTTGATTTGTATAAAATCTTTTTATCTAACCTAACCTAAAAAGTCTTCCACTTAAGGCAGCTATAACGATAATTTGTAGATGAGAAGTTATTCTCAATAGAATGATATGAAGATCGATTGGCAATTTTACTTTTGCTAATAAGGATTTGGATTTTTATACTCAAAGCAATGTGTCCGTATTTGATTTGAATAAAATCTTTCTATCTAACCTAACCTAAAAAAAACGTCTTTCACTTAAGGCAACTATAACGATAATTTGTAGATGAGAAGTTATTCTCAATAGAATGATATGAAGATCGATTGGCAATTTTTATTTTGCTAATAAGGATTTGGATTTTTATACTGAAAGCAGTGTGTGCATATTTGATTTAAATAAAATCTTTCTATCTAACCTAACCTAAAAAAAACGTCTTTCACTTAAGTTAACTATAATGGACTAATTTGTTTTTCTACGAACTTAAGTGTTTTTCTTTCTTTTTTTTTGTTTTCCTTTTTCTTTTATTCGAATTTAATATACCCACACTATTTATTTGTTTATTTTTATTTGCTATCTTAAGCGCTTTTAATTAGTCTAATCAATTATGAGCACCACACTTATAGACTCTCAACCATTCGATGCTCAATACACACTTCGAAACGAAACGAAACTAAACGGTTCTTTTTTTATTCGATTTCGAATTGTGGTGGTGCTCTTATTGCTCATCATTTCTCTCATTGTTCTGTTTTGTACTGCTGAGCTAAAGTGACGACCGAAGGCCTGTTGTTATATTGTAAGTTAGTATATGGGATGATGTATGTTTGTATTGCTTACTACAAATATTGGACAATTTATTAAGCAATTTATTAATTTTTTTGTGTATTTGTTTGTTTGTTTGTTTGTTGATTTGTTTGTATTTCATTCTTTGTATACAATGAGTATACATTCTATGGATTTTTACTCTCCTTATAATAGCACACATAGCAAATACTTGCTGTCATATACGAGTATGTGGTAGATATTTAGGGGGCATAGAGATGGAACTGTTTTTTATTTGATTATTGTTTTCATATGCGTTTGCAAGTGAGTATGTACGAGTATGTACAGTATATGTGTGGTATGGAGGGATAGTGAGTGACTGATAGGTTTTAATATTTTCGAGGGAGGTCTTCTCTTACTACTGACTTCGAAAGACCAGTTTTATCAAAAATTTTCGCCAATGAACAGTGTGTCGTGCCTGCTATTCAATGAATAAAGACGTGCGATTTTTAATTTTTTTAAATCATAATAATGTTATCGTTTATTATCGTTTAACTAAAGGAATTATGAATTCTGATTAACAATAAAATAAATACGAAAAAACAAAATCTATTTCATGCGAAGTGTTGTGTGGGATTTTTTTGCTTTTGCTCCAAAGAAAAAAGAACAAAAAAGGAAAACCTTTTTGATTTATTTAAATTTTCTTCTGTATTCTCTCTTCGGTAATGTTTTTTGTTTAAGCAAAAAATACAAAATTTGCAAAAACTACTACAAAAACTACAAAAGAAAATTCCTATTCATTATGATCATTTGGAATGGCATTTGTGATGCAGCCTGCATTTATGGTGTACAGACTTCAGCCTTTTTTATGTGTGGTGCTGCTGGTTGTTAGTATTTTGAATTGTTTTTTCTTTTTTTTTTTTTTTTGTTAATTTAAATTAATTTTTTTTTTATATAAAAGCTTTATAAAAAACAAAATATTTTCGTTTGTGAATTTTGTTTTTTTTTTTGTGAATCTTTTGACCTTTTTTTTGGGTGTTTTCAATGGCTTTCGTATGACTTCTGTTTGAAAAAATTTCAAATTTTTTTGTTCTTTTTTAGTTTTAATAACTAAAAATTGTTTGTATATTTTTATATATAATTTGGATTTAATTATCGGCTTAGATAGCTATAGATTACACCACTTGAAATTTATATTTTTTAGAAATTCCAGGAAGTTATAAAATTTTTTTCTTTCTTGAAATGAATAATTCTTTCATGTAAAGAAAATCTTTTATGTTCTGAAAATTTTTAAAAACTGTTCATAATTTCGTGTTGAGGTTATATCCTCTAGCATATAAAAATATTGAATAACATGTTGAAAGTCTATATAAGGAGATCTGTGTTAATATCTCACAAAAATTATTATTTTGTGTTTAAAAGTACAGTGCACTCGCGATAATATGAACTAATTAAAACAAAATTGTTCATATTTACGAATGGCTTAAATTGTTGGAGAAAATATTGTTTTCTTGCGAGGTAAACACTTTTCCTGCTTAAATAAAAGTTATTTTTTTCATTAAATAAATGGTGCTGATTTTTCTTGTGACGACACTTAAGTTTTTTGTGGCAAAATCTTCCAAAATAAACCCGATTAACCGGCGTTGTAAAGTTCATCATTAGTTAATTCAAGCTCTTCAATCTTTGCTTTTAGAGCCATATTAAATGGCCCAACCAACTGAGGTTGTGAAGAAAGCTTCTGACCTGAAATTTTGAGAAATCGTACTTCGAACCGCTTTTTAAAATTTTGAAGCCACCCATCACTGGCGTTGACATCTGATCCACAATTTTCTTTAATTTTATAATGAAGTTCTTTGGCTTTTTCTTTTAAAATCAATCCACTAATCGGAATCTTTGTATCTCTCATACGCAAAAACCATCGATGCAAAGATTTTTCCATTCTTGGGTACTCCGACGGTCGCATTGTTTTTCTTTTTCCATATGTAATAACTAACGAAAAAACAAACCTTGACCGTGCATATACATATCTGTGGCTTTTTTAAGATTTGGTATTAAAATAAACATAAATATCTCGGGATTTCCCCAATTTCTAATGCTTTGTAACTCATATTTGTATGCTTTAAAAATAAAAAACTGTTCAAATTTTAAAGCCTTTGTACAGAGTTCATATTTTGGAGTAGTCAATGGTTAAGAAAAAGTGTTCATATTTTGGGGTGTTCATATTTTGGGTTGTTCATATTATCGCGAGTGCACTGTATGCTCTTTTCAAAATGGGTACAAACTGTGAACAGGATTTTTGCAGCGCCTCTAGTGTATAAATAAAAGTGTCTTAATACATAATTGGTCATTACTACCCTTTAATCAGTATTACGACCTAGTTTCTCACACCACTTATGTTGTGTGCGTTAATTTTTATACATGAGAGGCGGCAGCTACAGTTTAAAGTCGACTCCGAATGACAGATTTTTGAGAAACTTTTCATGGCAATTTATTTACTCTCAGAGTTTTTACCAGAAATCTGCTGAGAGGAAGTCACCGAAGTGATATTATTTCATATTTCGTTTTTGATGTCTGACCTGGGGTTTGAACCGTGTCCCTACGTCTAATAAGCCAGCACACTACCTATTAAACCACGGCGACTTCAGAGTCTCTTAATACTGAAATTAATAGTTACTAAACTACATTGAATACTTTATGATGGTCAAATAGCGTCTATGATGATCAAATATACCAAATCTATACACATCTAAGCGGGAGATCGGGTGTATTAAAATAAATAAGCTTCTCCAACGAGTTAGGGCTTTTTAACAACAGACACCTCCGTTTTAAATTTATGTGCTGAATTTATAGGAGCGATATGATACAAACAAACGATACACACTGGAGATGAAACTAGCTTCAGACGTCGAGTCTATTAAATCCATCCAGTACATCATAATGCACTACACATACATAATTGGTCATTACAACCCTTTGGTCAGCATTACGACCTAGCTTCTCACATCACAGGTCATAATCCTGACTGAAGGGTTGTAATGACCAATTAAGTAAGTTAAGTTCTCACATCACTTATGCTGTGTGCTAATTTTTATACATGAATGGCGGGACCTTTAGTTTAAAATCGACTCTGAACGACAGATATTTTTGAGAACATTTTTTTTTCTCCACGTTTTTGCCAGAAATCTGCTGAGATGAAGTCGCCGAAGAAATATTTTTCGCATTTCATTTTGTTGGAGATGTGTGAAATGGGGTTTGAACCACGCGCTCGCGTCTAATAAACCTACTAGACTACGATGACTTGCATTAAATTTTTACGTTTAAATTCATACGATGGATTAATAGGAGCGATATGATACAAACTTTAGTAGAGTTTATTGCTACGGCAACATTCATGCCCAGCTTTCTGGCGATGAAATTTGCATATTAGCCCATTCGCTGCCAAGGACGAGTATACTCGTCTTTGACAGGGTATACCGCACCGCAAACTTTGCTAATTCAAAAACCTGCATGTTATAATATATTTAAAGTAGGACGAGTATACTCGTCTTGGCAGTGCGGTATACCCTGTCAAAGACGAGTATACTCGTCCTACTTTAAATATATTATAACATGCAGGTTTTTGAGTTAACAAAATTTTTTTGCCACAAACATAATAAAAATATGTAAAAAACTTGAAAAATACTACAAATACATTTTTTTTTTACAAAAATAATACTTTATTCTTCACGCAAAAATCAACTTCATCGTGTATTTATAACAAAATTTTATAGTAAATCGTCTTCGGTTTTCTGCTTGTAAATGATTATGTATGATAATATAAGTATGTGCTCTTACCAAGAAATAACAGGGTTTTGTTAAACAATAACACTCAAAATATAAACGGCAATGGGACTGACTTCATGTAATTTAGGCTTGGCAGCGAATGGGTTAGAACCCTAGCAGAAGAAAAATATACATTAGTATACACTACATTAATTTGAATTGTTAACAGGACTGTTGCCTATGGGGTAGACTGTAAACATGAAACGAAATTCTAAAATGAACAGGCATTAGCAGATGTCGGTGGTCGATTATCTTCTTCACTTCGCTTTCTGATTCCGGAATTTAAGTTTAATATCGAATTCAAACGACAGATTTGTAGAGCTTATACCAAAAGAATACTGAAGGCGCTCGTCTGGAAAGCTTACCAACTGCGTTTTTATAGTTACTAGATACATACATACATAATTGGTCATTACAACCCTTCAGTCAGGATTACGACCTAGTTTCTCACACCACTTATGTTGTGTGTGTTAATTTTATACATGAGTGGCGGAACCTACAGTTTAAAGTCGACTCCGAACGACAGATTTTTGAGAAACTCTTCATGGCAATTTTATTTACTCAGAGTTTTTGGCAGAAATTTGTTGAGAGGAAGTCTGGCCTGGGGCTCGAACCCTGGCTTTTCGTCTAATAAGCCAACACACTACCTACTTGACCACGGCGACTTCAGTTACCAGATATTTTTGATAAATGCCACTCCCTCTTTAAAGTGGGCGTTATAATATATTTTTTTATGCACTGTTAAAACAGCTTCTGATATTTAAATCCCTTGTTTAAAGTAGACATGGTTGATAATAAAAAATTTTTACTCACGATAACAAAAGAGAACTAGAGATTATATTTTAATTAATATCCTTCTAAAGGGTGTTTTTTATAGAGGTATAGAACTTTATGTTGGCATTACTTTTCAAGATGGCGACCGATTTAACAGCTGTCAAGTGATTTATTCTCAGTTTGGTTTGGCAATTCATCATGAATAGACTCACGCCTGAATAGTGCAATTTTATTTCGAAAATAATGGTTCTGTGCGGAAAACGTATCGCGCACTACGTCCATTTTATCGTCGACAAAATCGTCCATCAGAGCAGTTAATTCGATTAACCATGGAACGTTTTCGCGCCACGTTTACTCTTATTGATAACTCGCATCCCCCAGAGACGCTGTACGGTGCGTACAGAAGAAGCTATTGCTGCTGTAGAGCGTAGCATTGAGGAAGACCCGAATGTGTCCATCCGCCATCGAGCACAGGAATTGGATCTGTGTCCATCCACTTTATGGAAGATTTTGCGGAAGGATCTTGGTTTGCGTGCTTACAAAATCCAACGCGTGCAAGATTTGAAGCCAAACGATCATCAAGTAAGGCGTAGATTCGTCGAATGGGCCCAAAACGAGATTACCGTTGTTCCCGATTTTCATAAGCGAATTTTGTTTAGCGATGAAGCGCACTTCTGGTTGAATGGCTACGTCAACAAACAAAACTGCCGCATTTGGAGTGAAGGTAATCCTCAAGTGTATGTGGAAACACCGTTACATCCAGCAAAACTGACTGTCTGGTGCGCTTTATGGGCTGGTGGAATCATTGGTCCGTACTTTTTCAAAAGCGATGGTGGCCAGAACGTTACAGTCAATGGTGATCGGTATAGAGCCATGATTACTAGCTTTTTCATTCCTGAATTGAATAACCATGATGTGAGACACGTTTGGTGACCGCCTAATTTCACGTTTTGGCCCTGTGAATTGGCCTCCAAGATCTTGTGATTTAACACCGCTAGACTACTTTCTGTGGGGCTATGTAAAGTCATTGGTCTATGCGGTAAAGCCACAAACGCTTGACCATTTGGAAGACAACATTCGCCGTATTATTGCCGATATACGGCCACAAATGTTGGAAAAAGTAATCGAAAATTGGACGTCCAGATTGGACTACATCCGCGCCAGCCGTGGCGGTCATATGCCAGAAATCATATTTAAAATGTAATGCCACAAGATTATCTTTCGGATAAATAAAATTCATGTCAATCGAATAATCCATCGTTGTTTTATTGCAACTTAAAGTTCTATACCTCTATAAAAAACACCCTTTATATACAAATTTTTTCTACTTGTTGTAGCCCTGTGTAAGATTTATATTCAATTTATTTCTGTATTTTATAGCTTCCATTATACCCAAACGTATTCTTTTTTCTCACTTTTTTCGCAAATAATTCTTTCGTTTTAAAACGATAAATTGTTTATCATTTGAGGAAAAAAACCTAACAAACCAAATTGAATAATTGCGATTTTCTTGTGTGAAAAAAGTTTTTTTTTTATGATAATAACAAATAAAAAATTCAAATCAAATCAAATAAAAATAAAACGGAATTATTTTATTTATTATCTATCACTTTCCATGATTCATTTTGAATACCTAGTTTTTATTGTGTGTGTGTGTAAATCCCCTCCACTTAACGAGGGCAAAAACTATAAATTTTAAAGATTAATTTTTTTTAAATTGTGTTTTTGGACTCCCTAGAAATTTATTTAAAATGCTAACAATGAAAACCACTGCAGACTTTCATAAGTTTGTGGCATTTTGTTTGCTTTCTTTAAAGATTTTTATTAAAAACTAGCTGTACCCTGCGCGTGTTGCTGCGCCACTAACTAAAATAAATTTGAAGGAAAGACATTACAGAAATGTCCAATTAATTCTGAATCATTTTATTGATTTTGTTTTCCGTTGTCCAAATGATTCAGACGCACCGGCCTGAGTAGTACGCATTCGATCAGTTTCTAATCTCACTTCTCGAAGATTTTCCAGTCTCAATGCTAGTTGCCCGTCTGATTCTGAGCCTCGTAATGGTTTTTCTTCCGTACTCGAGGTGTAGGTCGACCAATTGCTTGCCGCTTTGGAGGCATGATTGCACGGAAACGACGTGAAAAATGCGTTTAAATTTATTAGAAGCTCACAATGTACCCAATCCAATTGAACCCAACATCATTTTTAAAAAATTGTCCAAAATTAAAATGTTTTAAAATTTTACGGGAATGAGTTAAACCAAAGAATATCGATATAAAGAATACGCATCATGTAGAAGTAAAATTTCTTATGGCGGGTCGTAACATTGCGACCCGCTCTCACCAAAATCTTTTTAAAAATAATTTCTGGATGAGGGGGGAGGAAGACAGAAGGAAAAGGAACACAAAAAAAAGCGTAACAATGTGTTGCTCTCATCGCACGTATGTACATGTGTATTTATTCTTGTGTTTTTTGATTTAGTTGTCGATCAGGCTGCGACAAGATACATGTGCTGCGGATGCTTTATCATTTTATTTCAGAAAAACACTCGAAGAATATTTTGAGTTAAAAATGTTCTATGTCATTACCTGGGCGTATTTTATTTTGTCCCATAGTATAATTTTTTTAAATGCTTTGGTATGCTCGTTTTTTTTGCTTTTAATAAAAAATGGTTTTTTATTCTTTTTATTTTTATTTATCTAAAAAACATGACCTAATTTTTAAGCCAAAGATGGATAGCTTTATGTTCTTTTAATAATAAAATCGATTTTTTATTTTATTTTTATTTATCTAAAATTATTAAGCCAAAGATAGACAGCTTTACATATGTATGTTGATGAAATGAAAATAAAAATAGAGTATATTACTAACACTTTTATATGGCTGTAAATAAATAAAATCTCTCAACTTATTTTCTCTCTCTTTCACTCACTAATCCATAACCATAGGCATGTGTTAACCTAGAGGAAAATTATTAGTAATAATTTCAAGTCTACTTATTAACCCAATGATATGTATATGAGATCGGAAAATATAAACAAATTGTACTGCACTAAATCCCTAAAGACACCGTGTTTAACTTGGCAAGTATTCTTCCAAAAATCGAAATCATTTCTCATTGATATTAGTGAATACTACTGTGATATTTCTTTGGGCGTATAATTGAAGTCTGAAAAAAGCGACATGAACCTTCTTCTTTAAAAGTTGACAAGATTTTTACGCTCTGTTTAACGAATATTCTTGATGTTCGTGTCCTATGTGTGTAAAAAGCCGAAGATGTTCTTCCCCTGAGGGACATTGGTGCCGAAAAATAAATAAAAAGTGGTCAAACAACAAAAACGCACGATGAGAACAACGACATTTTTACGCTCTTGGTTTCTGTATCCTTCCCTTCTATCTTTCCCCCCCGCGTCCTGAAATATTTTTGAAAAATATTCCAAAATATGTTAAAATGCACATTCTTTATACTTTATTTTCTTTGGTTATACTAAATGTTATTAAAATCATAAATGATAAATGCTAAAACGTCTGGTATTTGCCCGATCAACACATGATCAAATGCATAGTTTACGATTCAATTTATTTTGAATAATTCTTAGTGGCGCCATCTATCGGAAATTAATCGCACTAACTTAGAAACCTCCGTCAAGTTATGTGCAACAACTTTGCTAAAGATCATAGCATGATCAAATGCACAGTTTATGATTTAATTCATTTTGATTAATTTTCAGTGGCGCCACCTGTCCTAAATTGGTCATATATATATATATATATCTTCCTCTTACTCCTCTAGGGAGCATAGGGCCGCAACAAGTTGGTTCCAATAAACCCGATCGTCAGCGCGGTGTTTCACTTCGTTCCACTGTAGATGTAGTTTGGATAATTCGATTGTGGTTTGGCGTTTCCAGGTGTGTGATGGTCGTCCGATGCGCCTGCTTCCCTGGGGGTTCCAATCAATGGCTTTTCTTGTGATGTCATGTAATGGCTTGCGAAGAGTGTGCCCAAGCCAGCCCCACTTGCGTCTTCTTATTTCCATCTCTATTGGTTGTTGGTTTGTATCTGACCAGAGTTGGGCGTTGGATATTATGGAGGGCCAGTAAACACGCATGATTCTACGCAGGCATTTGTTCACAAATACTTGAATAGACTGGGAATCTCGGGGTGCCATATTCCACGTTTCGCAACCGTAAAGTAATGTGGATTTGACGCTGGAGTTGAAAATTTTAATTTTGGTGCGTCTCGATATATTAGATGATTTCCAAACGGGGTTAAGTTGGGCAAAAGCTTTGCGTGCCTTATTAATGCGGCTGGCAATATCTGCTGTTGAACCGCCGGATTTATCGATTATACTGCCTAGATAGCAGAAGGACTCCACTTCATCAATTTCCTTGCCGTATATTAGGAATTTCCCCGTTGCATTAGCATTCATTCTGAGTGATTTAGTTTTGTGGATACTCATCTTTAATCCTAAATTGGTCATACCGACTTAGAAACTTTCGTCGGCTCATGCGCAACTACTTTGCTAAAGATCATAACGTGATTAAATGCATAGTTTACGATTTAAATCATTTTTAGGAATTTTGAATGGCGCCACCTGTCGGAAATTGATCCTACCAACTTAGAAACCTTCCCCGGCTCATACGCAACAACTTTTCTAAAGATCATAACATGATCATAGTTTACGATTCTATTAATTACATACAAACAAACATTCATTTTTATATTAATTAAAATTTTAGATTAACTTGTAAGCAACTGGAAGCCAGACGCTCCTCTGGAGTAGCTTTTGGTATATCGTGTGTAAATTGAATGAAAAAATTAAAACCAGCTGATATGTATTCTTCGATTGAGGCGTAAAACCTTTCAAGGCCTTTAATATTTATTTTTAATTTTTAAATTTTAAGTTTTTTTTTTATAAATTTGATTTTCTTATGCTAATTACTTGCTCTCTTTTTAATTAATTTATTTTTTTATTCGATTAAAATTTTATTAAAAATTTCTTTTTATTTCTATGCCTCTAGTTTTTCCAAATGTTCCTGCAGCACCTGGTTTACTATGTGATGGTGAAGATCGTAAGTAATTTGTCTTACATCAAAAACCTTTTTTTTATATTTCTTTTTCTTTGTCTTTTTCATGTGTAACTTACAGGCAGCATTTATAGACGTGGTGCCAGAAGATGGCGCAAACTGTATAGGGTTAATGGTCATATATTCCAAGCTAAACGTTTTAATAGAGTAAGTCCGTCTCAGTGAAATTATTGTCAATTTGCTTTAAAAAAAATTGATTGAAATTTATTTTCTTTTTCTTTCTTTCTTTTTCTTTTTTTGCAAAGCGTGCATTTTGTGCTTATTGCCAAGATCGCATCTGGGGTCTGGGACGTCAAGGTTTCAAGTGTATTCAGTGCAAGTTGTTGGTACACAAAAAATGCCACAAATTAGTTAAGAAACCCTGTTCGAATGAAGATGTCAAACCTTTGGTGCCCAAGGGCAGCGAAGATGATTTCGCCGAACAATTACCCCAAATGCCGCCACCCATACCCGACTATCCACCCATGCATCCGGGTAATGATGAGTCTTGCATCTCCTCCGATCAAGAAGGTATGCCTATGGCCTCAAGTGGCCAGTTTGGCAGTCATATGGGCGGCACACAAAATAAAGAAGAAATCGAAATGGGTTCTCAGCGTCAATTCTCATTGGATGATTTCGAGTTGATACGCGTCATTGGGCGTGGCAGTTATGCCAAGGTTTTAATGGTCGAACTGAAAAAGACTAGACGTATTTATGCCATGAAAGTAATTAAAAAGGCCTTGGTTACCGATGATGAGGATATTGATTGGGTGCAAACGGAAAAGCATGTTTTCGAAACAGCCTCCAATCATCCATTTTTGGTTGGTCTACACTCGTGCTTCCAGACGCCTTCGCGTCTCTTCTTTGTTATTGAGTTTGTACGCGGCGGTGATCTTATGTATCATATGCAACGTCAACGGCGTTTGCCCGAAGAACATGCCCGTTTCTATGCAGCGGAAATCAGTTTGGCATTGAATTTTTTGCATGAGAAAGGCATTATATATCGTGATTTGAAATTGGATAATGTTCTGTTGGATCATGAGGGTCATATTAAGTTGACAGATTATGGCATGTGTAAAGAGGGCATACGTCCGGGCGATACAACATCCACATTCTGTGGCACACCTAATTATATAGCACCGGAAATTTTAAGAGGCGAAGATTATGGTTTCTCTGTGGATTGGTGGGCCTTGGGTGTTTTGCTATATGAAATGTTAGCTGGACGCAGTCCCTTTGATATAGCCGGTGCTTCAGAAAATCCAGATCAGGTAATCTTAATTTTAAAATAGAATTTGAAAACATTCTTAATTCGATATTTGTAATAGAATACTGAGGATTATCTATTCCAAGTGATTTTGGAGAAAACCATACGTATACCACGTTCGCTAAGCGTTAAAGCTGCTTCAGTACTCAAAGGTTTCTTAAATAAAAATCCAGCCGATCGTTTGGGTTGTCATCGTGAAACCGCCTTTATGGATATTAAAAATCATCCATTCTTTAAAGTTATTGACTGGGAAATGGTAAGTTAAACTTCGATTTTTTTTTATTCTCTTTTTGGTAATTTATATTAAGCAGTGATGAAATTTTGATGATTATATTTTGGAATTCGTTTAAATTAAACGTTTTTTAATTTTTGTTTACTATAATTATTATTATTGCTATTATAACTTTTATGATTTTGTATTATAATATATTAAAAACAAAAAAAAACAAAAACAAAATATGAAAACCTTCCCCAAAAAACAAAAAAACCAAACAAATTTCTTGTAAGATTGCACGTAAGGAAGTACCACCACCATATATACCTACATTCGATCCTGGCGATCCATATATGACAACAAATTTTGACATTCAATTTACCAGAGAACCGGCTGAATTGACGCCAGATGATCCGTAAGTTTATAGTTGAAATAAAATTGTATTTTTATTTCTATTTTTTTTTTGTGTGTGTGAAAAACAAACCCAAATAAGCTTCTCTTTAAATAATAAAAATTATTTTATGTATGCCATAAAATATGTTTTAATGGCAGTGGAATGATAATTAATTTTCCCAAAATAAAATGTTGAATGTTTTCCTATGTTTATTTCAGTAACTTTATTTTTATTCTGTTTCAAAGAAATAATCGATTTTAGTTATTTAAGCTCTGAATGCAATTTTAGATAGTTTCGGTTTTATTATCGCTTAATTTATTCGATTTTGTTTGTGTAGAAATAACGAAAAAAAAATTATTAGAAAATCGTAAGGCCCGCTGTTAGAGGCCAATGAAGCAATAAAGATTGAATATTTGCCATGTCATGCTATTTACTCTTAATAGACCCTAAAGGTAAACTTACATGCATGTGATTGTTTCTCATATAAGTTGAAATATCTACCAATCGATTATTAATTTTCGCTTTAATATAAGGTTTTATTCAGTGCGGTTAGAATGATCCCATCTAGGAGAACTATACACCAATTAGTTCGTTAACTTTGCTAGCATTTTGTAGGTATTGAATTCCATTAAGTATCTTACAAATAAACCATCTTCTGGGGGTGAAGAACTGAATGGACTTTAGCAAGGTCCTTTAAACAAAGCTCCCTGAGCTTCAGGCGATTCACTATTAATATGAATCATACATACATACATACATACATAATTGGTCTTTACAACCCTACAGTCAGGATTACGACCTAGTTTCTCACACCACTTATGTTGTGTGTGTTAAATTTTATACATTAGTGGCGGGACCTACAGTTTAAAGTCGACTCTGAACGACATATTTTTGAGAAACTTTTCATGGCAATTTTATTTACTCTCAGAGTTTTTGCCAGAAATCTGCTGAGAGGATGTCGCCAAAGAAATACTTTTTGTATTTTGAGTTGATATCTGGCAAGGGGCTCGAACCCTGGCTTTACATCTAATAAGCCAACACACTACCTACTAGACCACGGCGACTTGAAATATCTACCAATCGATTATTAATTTTCGCTTTATAATAAGGTTTTATTTAGTGTAGTTAGAATGATCCCATCTAGGAGAACTATACACCAATTTGTTCGATAATTTGGTGTTATTGTATAGGAATTGAATTCCATTAAATATCTTTCAAATAAACCATCTTCGGGGGGTGAAAAACTGCAATAATGGACTTTAGCAAATTCCTTTAAACAAAGCTCCCTGAGCTTCAGGCGATTCACTATTAATATGAATCATATATACATACATACATATATAATTGGTCATTACAACCCTTCAGTCAGGATTACGACCTAGTTTCTCACACCATTTATGTTGTGTGTGTTAAATTTTTATACATGAGTGGCGAGACCTACAGTTTAAGTCGACTCTGAACGACATATTTTTGAGAAACTTTTCATGGCAATATTATTTATACTCAGAGTTTTTGCCAGAAATGTGCTGAGCGGAAGTCGCCGAAGAAATACTTTTTGTATTTTGTGTTGATGTCTGCCCTGGGGCTCGCACCTTGGCTTTACGTCTAATAACCCAACACACTACCTACTAGACTACAGCGACTTCTATTAATATGAATCGTCTAGCGTTATTCTGATGAAAGCCAATAATTTTGCTTTTTGATCAAAAAGTTTAGAACAAGAAGTGGCCATAAATCAGTCACTTATCTTACCCCGCATACCTCAAAACCCCTTCAATCCTGATTTGATCTGGTTTGTTCACAGCTATTCCTCTACACGACAAAAATATGTCTCTTTTATCACAATTACGTAGAGATTCGATTATTTTTCTCTCTTTGATAGATTCTCCCCTAAAGTGAAGGCATAGGTCGAATGTGGACTCTACATTGGACTTGCTTCAAGTTGAAGTGTCTGCTATCGTTAGAGATTTAGACTGTCTATGTAAAATAAACCATCTTCTGGGGGTAAAAACTGGATGGAATTTATTAGCAAGTTCCTTTAAACAAAGCTCCCTGAGCTTCAGGCGATTCACTATTAATATGGATCGTCTAGCGTTATTCTGATGAAAGGCAATCACTTTCCTATTATATCAAAAAGTGTAGATAAAGAAGTGGCCATAAATCAGTCTCTTATCTTATCCAACATACCTCAAAACCCCTTCAATCCTGGTTTGATCTGGTTTGTTCCCAGGTATTCCTCTACACGATAAAAATATGTCTTTTATCAACATTACGTAGAGATTCGCGAACGGAATTCAGGATTATTTTTTTCTCCTTGCTAGCTTCTCCTCTAAAGTGAAGACATGGGTCGAGACCACTCTACATCGGACGAATTTATAAAATGATTTGCTTCAAGTTGAAGTGTCTGCTATTGCTAGAGATTTAGACTGTCTAAGTATAGTAAGTCAAGCAGTTACGAAGTGCTTAAACCGAGAGTCTATCTATCCTGATTCAAAAATGCCGCCCGTACATCTTTGATTGAGAAGGCGAATTATTCAAGTGTTACCCTTACTTTGTAGCATGATTATGCGAGCACTGATGGTAATCCAGTCGTTTATAGATGAGCTAAGGTCATTACAACCCTTCAATCATGATTACGTCCTAGTTTCTCACACCACTTCTGTTGTTTGTGTTAATTTTATGCATGAGTGTTGGGACCTACAGTTTAAAGTCGACTCCGAACGACAGATTTTTGAGAAACTTTTCATGGCAATTTTTATTTGTTTCAGAGTTTTTGCCAGAAATCTGCTGAGAGGAAGTCGCCGAAGAAAATTTTTTTTTATTTTCTTATGATGTCTGGCCTGGGGCTCGAACCCTGGCTTTACATCTAATAAGCCGCCACACTACCTATTAGACTACGGCGACTTCATTCCATTACAAAGACAAAAGATTATCGGCCTTGACCAGTAGTCACAAGGGCCATATGCATATGAGGGTGATTCAATTGTTGCCCTTGCCGGGGGTTATGATTATGCGAGCAATGACATTATTCTCCTCGTTTTTAGGTTATTATCCTGCTAACAGGTCAGATAGTTCAAGAAACAAGGCCGATTTGGACCATTGCAATCCCAAAAAAGCAACAGTTTTGATTAGTAGTTGCAGGGGCCATATGCACATGGAAATAATTAGAACAGTTTGGCTGCCTTCCAAAATGTTAGTTGCTTTGTGTTTGAACAAAGTATCGTGTTTCATAATGCCGCTGTACAAAATATATACAATGTATTCTAATTCAAAACGTCGTCAATGTGTATTTTGAACGCAGTCAAAAAGCAATCAGGCATCGGATTAAAAGTTGATGCATTGTTTGGTTACTTTGCATATCTACATAGTTTATATACGGTAGTAGAACTGTATACAAACTTTGTATTGATACATTTTGGAAGGTAGCCTTTGTCTGCTCGATTTATCTACGGATGTTAGCAGGCTGTGTAGCTTAATCGGAATCTCAAAACGATTTGATTGTTGTGTAATCAGATCACTAACTATGTATACATAAAGTTTCCTCTCATACATTATTAGCTATTGTGGCCGTTTGATTGTTGTAAAGTACTTTGCCATGGGCATGTTAAATAAACGGCACCTCTTCAGTTGAAATTTGTTTTTAGAAAGTCCTTAGTGTTGGGAGTTTTTAGAATTTTAAATCGTAGCCTTACTCTGTGAATTAAAAATATTGAATTTTTATATTTTAGTCAATTATTTTATTTTTTATAAACTACTTTAATATATAAAAATGCTTAATGCTTTAATTTTCTACTGCGATAATAAGTTTTCTGTGATTTTCTTTAACTAAAGGAAGGAAGCATGTGTAATTTCCTCTACTATTCTAACAATTTAAACTTAACTCGCTCAAAGTCAACAAACTCCTTATGTTTTTTTATTAAATGTTTTAATTTAAGTACTTTTCTAAAGAGAGATCAACTACTAAACAATACAATATATGATGGTATGTTATATGGATCATGTTAAAAATAAATTAAAAAAAGAAATTTCCATTGATAGTAAATCATCTTCCTTAAACAAGTGCATTTTCTTTCGTACATACAAATAAAAATCCGGTTTTTTTCTTCACAAACAAACAACAATAATAAAAAATAATCATCAATATTTCATTAGCCTATCTATCTACTGTTTTTACTATCGATATTTGGTTTTTCTTTGTTTTAAAAGTTTTAATTTTCTTTTTTTGTTATGTTTTTATTTAATTTTTTAATAAAAAATTTTTTATTTTATTTTCTAATTTTGAAATTAATTACGAACATTTTCAATCATATTTTAATTTCATGTTCAAATCATAAAAAACAAACAAAAAAAATCTTATTGCAATTCGTTTAAACACCAATCAATCAATCAATCAAACAATCAATCAATCAATCAGCTTGCTTATAAACAAGTTACACCACCATTTAAACCACGTTTAGACTCAGATCGTGATTTGGCCAATTTCCCACCAGAATTTACAGGCGAGGCTGTACAATTAACACCAGATGATGAGTAAGTTTATGTTTTATTCTCAGTTATTTTAAATATAAATAATAATAATAGCATATACATACATATTATACTTGTAATGTATTAATGTAACCTTGTTTTGGTGTAAACTTTAAAATTCTTTTTTCTTTTTAATGAATTATTTTCTTTTTTTTAAATTTATATATGAAACATAATTTTTTTTATTAATATTTATTGTCTTTTTTCTTTAATTTCTTATTATACAGTCGTGTTATTGATAATATTGATCAATCAGAATTTGAAGGTTTCGAATATGTTAATCCATTGCTAATGTCTTTGGAAGATGAAGTTTGACATCACGAGTTTTGTGATTTACATCCCTATAATATGCGTGTAAGTATAGAAATTTACTAAAGCATGGCTGCTATTTTATTTACAAAGTTATTTCATTAACAACTTAAAAAAATTAAATTTAAAAATTTAGTTCTAATAATTTCGAACAAGTTTTAGTTCAAAAAGTTGTCGCATAACTTTTGACTCATGGGCCGTAATAACTGCCTTTTTTTAAATAAAATAATTCGGTCTGAGTCGCCATTTAAATGCAATTCAGTTTCAAAACGTTAAATTAAAATAAAAACAATAAAACTTCTTGGCACAGCAGAACTTTTGTAAGCTTGAGATCCTAGTTTGAGTTGTCTAAACTTTTGTTAGCTAATTATAAATGCAAGAGGTTTAAGTCATATGTCAGCCTTTCCAGAACTAGTCTGAGGATAGTAACCGTCCTTCTGACCGAGCTCTATAGACACAAAGAACATGTCACAGCCCAACTTTTGCTAGGTAATTATTAAGGGCAAGAGGTTTAAGTCATACGTCAGACTATCCAGAAATAGTTTGAGGGTAGTAACCGTCCTTCTTTTGTTGTGCAGCCCTTGCGCTGACCAACTTCTTCCTTTTCCCTGATTTTGGTGGAATTTGGTCAGTACAGGGACTGCGTTCACCCGTGGCATCACAGCGGGCCGCTATGCGTGCTCAAGTGAGCCTTGTGATAACAAAGCTACCACTCCGACCTAACCTAACCTAACCTAACCGTCCTTCTGACCGAGCACTGTAGGCTCAAAGAACACTTGTTCGAAATAGAGATCGTTTCAAGCTTTATATGTAGTTTTTGTGATGGGGAGAATGAATCATCATAACAATTACTTGGAACCAGTGTGTTAATGCATCTCTCAAGGATACATTTGGTTGCTTATTAATAATATGCAGAGAGTTATGCTTACTAACACCGCCTAACACTCTAAAGTCAATAGGATTGCGGGTGGCATTATAGGGATATCGTATAAAGATTAAAGACATTATAATAGAGCATGTGACCGCAGTATTCTAGCACTAGCACAATACAATAATTAGAGGAGACCATCAAACTACTGTTCCATGCAAAAATATGTGCTGGACTGTATAAAATTGTGGATATTGCTTTCGTGTGGATGTAGACAAGACATTTAGTTCTGAACAACATTACTCGGAAGCAAAGACCCCAACGAACAGCTTTACTCCATAAATGTCTTACATACATGCATAATTCGTCATTACAATCGTTCAGTCTTGATTACAACCTAGCTTTTCACACCGCTTATATTTTGTGTGTTAGTTTTATACATAAGTGACGCGATCAGCAGTTTAAAGTCGATTTCGAACGACAGATTTTTGATAAACTTTTCATGGCAATTTTTTTTACTCTCAGAGTTCTTGCCAAAAACCTGCTGAGAGGATAGGTTAGGTTAGGTCAATGTCTGCGTGTCTACCCATAACACAGTGACCTGTAAGCATGGCCACTGTGATCGAGATGTTGTTACGAACAAGTCCAAGTAACTGGTTGGTGCGCCTTCTGTCCATTGAGCTAAAGGTGGAGTAGGACTCCGCATTGATTCAGGATAGGTCTCGGAAGAATTTCCGCTGTGAGGAAGTCGCCGAAGAAATAATGTTTCATGTTTCGTTTTGTTGGAGGTGTCTGACCTGGGGTTTGCACCGTGGCCTTACTTCTAATAAGCCAACACACTACCTACTAGACCATGGCGACATAAATCTCTTATCCAGATTATATATCTATAGCAGCTTATATCGGGTCCGCCATCTAACGTTTTTTTTTTCAACTAGTGCTTGTTTCGTGAATGGTAACATTTAGCTCATGTCTGATTTGACAGATAATTAGTTTTAACCTTCCGCTGAACGAATATGGACCATCCAATGCGTTTTCGCTTCGCTAAGTGGGTCTGCGATCGACTTACAGAAGATGCCGATTTTGGCAAAAAAAAACTCATCTTTTCAGATGAAGCTCATTTTGATCTTGGCGGGTATGTAAACAAGCAAAATTGTCGCATTTGTGGCACAGAAAACCCGCACGCATACATTGAAAAGCCGACGCACCCAAAACGAGTAACTGTTTGGTGCGGATTTTGGTCCAGAGGCATAATTGGGCCATTTTTCTTCGAAAATGAGCAAGAAGTGGCCGTTACAGTCAATGGCGATCGTTATCGGGCCATGTTGAAAGAATTTTTGTTCACAAAAATTGAAGAGGAGGATATTGGCAAGATTTGGTTTTAACAGGACAGTGCTACGTGCCACACAGCCGAAGCTATACTCGATGTTTTGCGCCCTGTTTTTGAAGATCGCATTATCAGCCGCAGAGCTGATGTCGTTTGGCCACCTCGGAGCTACGATTTGACACCGTTGGACTATTATTTGTGGGGTGCCGTCAAAGATAAGTGTTACGCCGACAAGCCAGAGACAATTTACGGTTTAAAGGACAATATTCGTGAAGCCATTGGTGAAATACAGCTGCACACAATCGATAATGTGCTTAAAAATTGGTGCGATCGTGTAGGCTACTGCATGGCCAGCCGAGGCAGCCATTTGAATGAAATTATTTTCCATTATTAACCGGAAGGATTGTACTTTCAAATAAAAAAAAAGAAATTTGAGAAAATATTCAGTAGTTTTTTTTTTAAAGGCGGACCTTTTAGCAGCTTACTCACAAATTATATCATAATTTCATGTTATTTTAATTTCTTAATTGAAATTCTCCTTATGAATTGTTTTGTTTTGTTTCAGCTTTATGGCGAAGATTCCAGTGACTATGACTCAGTTGCTGACGATTTAAGTTTATTACGTTTAAATGCTCCTAATAATAATTTAATTACACATTTAAATAATTATACTAATAATGATCACCAACAACAACAGCAGCAGCCACAACAACAACAGCAATTACATCAACATCATCATTTACATCATGAACAGCAACAACAGCAATTACATACGCATGATCCTCAACAACAATATCAAGAACAACATCATCAACAGCAACAGCAACAGCAACAACAGCAACATTCTCATAATGGTAACAATAATAATACAAATAATGCAAACAATAATAAAAGTTTATTACAGCACATGTTTTGCCTTCCATTAAACTAATTTAAATACATACATATGAACGAATGCGAAAGCGATTTAGAAACAATAGAATTACTCTTAACAAAAACATAAGAAAATGAAAACAAACAAATTATATGATATTTAAATTTGCAACAACAACAACAACAACAACAACAACAACTATTACAACTACAAATATAATAAATAATACAAAAAAGAAATACAAAAAGAAAACAAATTAAGAAGAAAATCCTTTTAGAATACAAATTAAATTAAAAAAAAAAACGATATCAACTCTAAATTTCCATTTCACCATTGCAATACATTTTTCATCCTCATTAACTTAAATGTTGTCAATGACAAGTAAAAAAAAAACACAAAGCAAACAACAAAAATAAAAACAAAAAAAATCACTTTCACTCAGTCAATATGATTATATAGTTAAACGCAAGAAAAACAAAAACAAAAACAAGAAAAATTATTGAAAATAAGAAATAAAATTAGAAATAATAATTAAGTAAGGAGAACAAAAACAAAACAAAAAAAGAAAGATAACATGTATGTAACTTACCAACACACATTTTTCTATACCAACAACCACAACCACAACCACCACCACCACCACCACCACAACAACGCATTATTCTTAAGATTATATAGATTCCAATTGAATCATTATCATAAACATTTGTTACGAATGATGATGATGATGATGATGACGTTAGTGATGCTAATATGATGCATGTGATGTGTTAAAAAACTTAATTACAGACGTGTTCGAAATAATAAGAACATCCAAAGCGAAACAAAATTTCGTTTTAAAAAAATTTTTGAGAAAGATTTGATTTTTTATTATTTTTATTGTAGACATCTTTAGCTTTTAAAAAATACTTAAAGTTATGTTTTAACTCATCTAATTTTTTTTATACTGCCAATAATGTTGAGCGAAGTCGAAAATCAGGTGTTCGAAAAAATAAGAACAAATTGTAAAATTGGTAATAATTTCAGTTTTAACGTTTATTAAATTTAAAGATTAGTATTATTTGTTTGTAAGTAGTTAATATGAAGTAGCCCCTCCACGATTAATGATTACTTCGGCACATCTGGACCTCATAGAAGCTATCAAAGTCTGACATCTGTGGAGTAGAATATTTTCCCGTGTATACTTCGCTACAAATCAAAGTTTCTCCATATTTTTGGGCCTTGCATTTCTAACACCTTTCTTTACATCAATCCAAAGATGTTCAATTGGATTTAGGTCCAGCGATTGTGCAAGCCAATCCATAACATGGATATTATTGTCCTGTAAGCAACGCTTTGCTTTCTTTGAGGTATGCTTCGGGTCGTTGTCTTGCTGAAAGACCCATCGGAAAGGCATTTCCTCTTCAACGTAAGGCAACATTACGGCTTCTGAAATATTTTGAACGTAATAGGTGGCATCAATCTTCCCAACGATATGAACTAGAGATCCAACGCCGATCTACCCAAAGCACCCCCATAGCATGAGCCTGAAACCGCCATAATTTATAGCTTTTATAGTGTACTTGTCGTTGAATTGTTGATTAGGAGGGCGTCTAACGTACTATTTATCTTTGCCGTGTTAGAATTGGACTACTTTTGTTTCATCGGTCCATAAGATATTACGCCAAACAGTGTCAGGCTCATCGATAAACTTTTTGGCAAACAGAAGTCCGTTCTTTAGATGTATTTTTTTCAACAATGGTACTTTTCTAGGACTTCGTACTTTCAAATTGACTGTAATAAAACGTTTTCTTATCGTCGTTGTAGCAATTGGGAGGTTTAATTCGTTTCTAATCTGTAAAGACGTTATAGAGGGGTGCTTTTTAACGATCCGTGTGGTCGCATTATCCTGTCTTTTGTTAGTTTTCCTGCGCCTTCCGCGACTTTCGATCTTCAGTGACCAGTTCCTGGCATTTGTTATCGCTACGTTGGAAATTCCAAGCTGTTCCCTTATGAAAGCACACATTTCCCTTCGCTGAGCAATTTTTTTTTATTATCTTACGTTGTTCGATAGAGCAATGCTTGCTTCTTCCCATTTTAGAAGAATTTTTCACCAAAATAAGTCAATATTCTGCACAAAAAATGATCAAAGGCATCTCAACCATTATATTTGTAACAAAACTTTAGACTTTTTTCACATGTGAGGAATGTAAGTGGGACCAATATGATTTGTTCTTATTTTTTCGAACACCTGATTTTCGACTTAGTTCAACATTATTGGCAGTATAAAAAAAATTAGATGAGTTAAAACATAACTTTAAGTATTTTTTAAAAGCTAAAGATGTCTACAATAAAAATAATAAAAAGCAATATTTTCAAATCTTTCTCAAAAATTTTTTTAAAACGAAATTTTGTTTCGCTTTGGATGTTCTTATTATTTCGAACACGTCTGTATATCCTCCCTCTATATACATACACGTTTACATATTTTTACATCCATGAAGACAAGACAAAAAAAAAAGTTAATATTTTAAAAACAGTTCTGGTTAAGAGTAGTTTTTAAGAAGGTCAGTTTAATAATAAAATTATAAAATAATTCAATGTAGCTTCACAAGTTCATTTCAAAAATATTCTTCTTCATATTTTGGCATTCTATTAAAAGTATTAAAACAAAGATGACACCAGAATTGAATCACCAGCCAATGAATTATCTTCAAGAACCTCGTAGTAGTAAAATTTTTTAAATTTTAAATTTGTTATTAAAATTAATTAAAAATATTTACACTGGGCGCTAAAAGTGAGAAAAGTAAATGAGAATAGTCGAATAAATTTCCAAAAATAAAAACGTTTATTTATTGTTTATAAAATGTTAAAACAAAAACAACAATTCATGATAAAGGAACTTTTTTTTATACTTAAGAACGAAACTGTTTTATACATAAGAACATAAGTGTTGACTCACTTAAGGCGCTCACTGTATGTCATCTTTAGTATTAAAGAAACGAACTGATGAAATATGTTATCGATCTTTCCATCGGCGAGCGATGCTAGCGTTTACTGTAGTTTTATTTATTAATAATTCTCCCTGTCTGTAATCATTTAAAAGTTGGAAAATTAGGCTAACATTTGAAGAATATGGCGTTATGAAAGCGAACTGAACAGAACAAGTTAACTGTCAACTGTTAAGGGCCACTTTTTTAATGCAAGTTTAGACCCGAGATTAAGTTAATCTCCAGTTAAATTTAATTCTCAGTTAACTCAGTTTTCATTTTTTGAATGGGAGTTTATCTGGAGATTAACCTTGTAGAGCTGCCGTACTTATAAGCAAAAAATGGCAACGTTTTTTTCGTTTATTATGTTGTGTTTACTATTTTTGCAAAGCAAACAAAAGCTGAATACTATTGATCTTTATGTAAAGAAATTATTTTCTTAAAATAATAAATAAATTAAGACTGTCTGTTGTCAATTTGTGTTTTATATAATTCATAGTCACTTAAATATTTGTATTATTTGGCTTTCCCTCGCTTAAAAGCTTTTTTTTAAATAAAATTTGTCAACTACTTTTCATAGTTAATCTCGAGTTTAAACCAGGTACGTTGGTTGGTTGGATTAAGTAAATTCAAAAACTGACAACGAAGTTTAACTGGAGATTAACTTAATGTCGAGTTTAAACTTGCATTCAAAAAATGGCCCTAAAAGTTGTGTTACCGGCTCAAAGCCTATATGTTTCTTAAAATCAGTCTTAAGCTTCTGTCTTACTTTATTTCCTTCGGTATTATAAATTATGAGGCCATTTTTCCAGCAAGGAATCGAACATCCGGTAATAGCTCTATAAATATTAGATATGTTGGTTTTATAAAGCCAAAACTTTTGACTGTTCCTGTGTAACAATTAATTGAAAAAATTCTCGAGTTATTTCCTTCGGTATTATAAATTATGATGCCATTTTTCCAACAAGGAATCAAACATCCGGTAATAGCTCTATAAATATTAGATATTTCAGTCTTACGTCCCAAAAAATGTTGACTGTTGCTGAGTAGCAATTAATTGAAAAAATTCTCAAGTTAAAGTTTGTACTTTAAATTTAAAATTTCTTTGAAAGTGTTTGCCATGATATCTGGGTTTCTCATTATCATCAAACTATCTTTCTAGGCCTCTGTTAATATTGATTCAAATTAAAAAAAAAACAATGTGCCACGCCCACTATAAAATATTTGAACTTTAAACCTCACATTTCTTAGAAAATATTTGCCAGAAATTCCGGATATCTCATTATCATCAAAGTAAAAATGAATGTGCCACGCCCATTATTTCTGTTTTATTTTAATATTGTTTAGAGGCTCGGTTTAAATTAAAATCGAAATATTTATTCTTTTTTTTTTAGCGGATGGCAAATACAATAGTTTTAGGCATTTAAATGCTATGGCATGCTTACAATTTTTATTTAAAATTACTAAAAGGAAACACTAGATAATATGAACCTAATGCCACGCCCACTTTGAAAAGAACTAAAGTCTGTTTTTCATTAAATATTTTTTAGAAAACCTTTTTAATATTAAATCTGTAGAGCAGACTAAATATGAACAATAAAAATTTTCCACACTTTCATAGATACACTGAGCGCCAAAAGTGAGTAAACACCACTGAAATAATTCATTTTCTTAGGATAGCGAGAAAAGTAAATGAGAATAGTCGAATAAATTTCCAAAAATAAAAACATTTATTTATTACTTATAAAATGTTAAAACAAAAACAACAATTCATGATAAAGGAACTTTTTTTTTATAGTTAAGAACAAAACTGTTTTATACTTAAGAACAAAAGTGTTGGCTCACTTATGGCGCTCACTGGATGTCACGACCATTTGTTTCTATGATATTTGCATTGCAATTTGAATAATTCATTCGGTAATAAGTTCATTTTACACAGTTCGCTGCAGTTAGTTTTTCATCTTCTATATTCGATTCGATATTTTTTTGGATCATCATTTCATGTATTAACTTCCTTATCATTGAGAAGATTTAATTATATTTCAATTTTTTATATATTTTTTTAATTAAAAAACCATCATTTTATTAATTTATTAACACTTTAGCATATCATGTATTCAAATTTATTTTTCTTTTTCCTCGATACCAAAGAACTGTTTTAAAATATTAAAAAAAAAAACAAAAAAAAAATTATTCTTTCGAACATAAAAATTAAAAAAAGAAAAAATAAAAAAGTATTTTCGATTGCTAGAAACCCAATTCAAATAAAGCAAAATAAGTTTTAATATGTTACAAATTATTTATTATGAGTATAATTATTATGATTATGATTATTATTATTATGATTATTATTATTATCGTGTATGTCTCTGTATTATTGTGTGAGTATTTTTTTATTTTATTTTAAACAAAAACTAGTTTATAATTAAGTATAAAATAAATTAAAAAAAAACAAAAAAGAAAACTTTATTCTAAAAGAAAAACAAAAACATTTTCCGTCTCAACATATACATACAATATATATTTTTTTTTTAATTTATAATGTTAAATTAATAAATTATATACATATGAAACAAAAATATAACCTGACAAGTTGAAAACATTCCTTTTTACTATTTAGCCTCTAAACCTAACCTATAAATAATTATATATTCTAATATAACTATAATTAAACTGTTCTTTTTCTTTTCTTTGTGTATGTATGTATGTATGTACTTAGCAAAAAATTATTATTTAAAAAGAAATTTGTGTTAAATTTTGTTTTGTTTAAGATTTGCTTTCATATTTTTATATTTTATTTTAAATAAAATTCTTTTTCTTTTTAAACAATTTATAAAGAAACGTATGATAGTTTTTTGCTTGTACTGTATAATGTTTAAAACAAATTTTAAATGAAAATTCTTTTTCGTAAATCAATTAAAAAATAAGACTTCTTTTTGAAACTCAAAACATCTACATTGTGTTGAAACTATTTGTTAAAATAGCCTTTCATTAGAAGCCTTGCTTCAGTTAATTACATAAAGACACGGAGCTTATAAAATCTGCTTGGTCTAGGCAAATTAACACGATAATTTCTAGGTGCCCTAAATTTCATTTGCCTCTCTGATAGAGGAAATGTTCTCTTCTTTCTTTTCAAAGGCTTCCTTCGGTTAATTACATAAAGACACGGATCTGACAAAGTCTGCTTGGACTAGGCAAATTATCACGATAATTTCTAGGTGCCCTAAATTTCATTTGTCTCTCTGATAGAGGAAATGTTCTCTTCTTATTTTTCATTATAGTTTCTGCAAAAGCCGTTGTAACGGATTTTCAAACCTTGGTATTCAAAGCGGACATAATATTTTAACGGATATAAACTTACTAAGTTTGAAGTCGCCGTAGTTTACTAGGTAGTGTGTTGACTTATTAGACGCAAAAGCCAGGGTTCGAGACCCAGGCCAGACATCCGGACAAAATACAAAAAGTATTTCTTTGGCGATTTCCTCTCAGCAGATTTCTGGCAAAAACTCTGAGAGTAAATAAAAAACTGCCATGAAAAGTTTCTCAAAAATCTGTCGTTCGGAGTCGACTTTAAACTGTAGGTCCCACCATTCATGTATAAAAATTAACACACACAACATAAGTGGTGTCAGAAACTCGGAACTTCGACCTCCGGGTACTGCACTTGTCTTAATTGCCAAGTTCGCGTCCTCTAACCTAACCTAACCTAAACTTTCTAAAATGAAATCTTTGTTGGTTTAACGTAAAAATTAAGGCTCCCTAGAAGCTTATAAGTTAGGGTTATGGGGATTCCAACTAGCATATGAGGCGGGAGTATCCTTTCTTTCAGCTGGAGCTGGAGCCTGTTAAGCCTAATCTGTGCTTCTTTCCCGGCAGAGTTACTTTACTGGCCTTGGTGAGCTTGCTGGGCTTTCTGATATCGAAAGTTTCATCTTTTGGCATTAGCTGCCTTGTGATATGGCTCTTTATTCCTTTTTTTCTTTCTTATTTCCTATTGTATCTTATTTTTATAGCAACTGTTTGGTTTTAAGTCGCCGTAGTCTAGCAGGTTTCTTAGACATAAAGCCAGGGTTCGAGCGCCAGGCCAGACATCAAAACAAAAATACAAAAAGTATTTCTTCGGCGGCAGATTTCTAACAAAAACTCTGAGAGTAAATAAAATTTTGTTATGAAAAAGTTTCTCAAAAAATCTGTCGTACGGACTCGACTTTAAACTGTAGGTCCCGCCACCTATGTATAAAATTAACACACACAACATGAGTTGTGTAAGAAGCTATGTAGGCCGTAATCCTGACTGAAGGGTTGTAATGGCTAATTATGTATGTATATGAGCCAGGAGTATCCTCTCTTTCAGCTGGATATGGAGCCTGTTAAGCCTAATCTGTGCTTCTGTCCCGGCAGAGTTCCTTTACTGGCCTTGGTGAGCTTGCTGGGCTTTCTGATGTCAAAAGTTTCATCTTTTGGCATTAGTTGCCTTGTGATATGAGTCTTTATTCCTTTTTTCCTTTCCTTCTTCCTAATGTATCTTATTTTTATAGTAACTGTGTTTGGTTTTAAGTCGCCGTAGTCTAGCAGGTAGTGTGTTGGCTTATTAAACGTAAAGCCAGGATTCGAGCCCCAGGCCAGACTTCAAAACAAAAATACAAAAAGTATTCCTTTGGCGGCAGATTTCTAACAAAAACTCTGAGAGTAAATAAAATTGCCATGAAAAGGTTTCTCAAAAAATCTGTCGTTCGGAGTCTATTTTAAATCGTAGGTCCCGCCACCCATGTATAAAATTAACACACACAACATGAATGGTATGAGAAGCTAGGCCGTAATCCTGACTGAAGGGTTGTAATGGCTAATTATGTATGTATGTTTGGTTTTACGCACTTTTATCACCTAACCTATGGTGATTTCAATGGGCAATCACTTTTCTATGCAGGCAGCAATAAGCGTTAAGTCAAATGCTTAATTGTTTATGTTCTGCAGGTACTTCAGCAAAGAAAACGATTTTAAGGATGTAAGGCTCCTTTGATTGTAGTTAAGCCTACTTTACACGGTCCCATAAGTAATATGATCTGTCAAAATTTTGTGTAGAAGAGTATGGATGTGATCGTCTAAACGTACTATGTAATGAAACCATCACACATTGAGAGAAAATACGGATGAAAAGTTTGACAGTCGTATGGCTCTCTTCATCTTGGAAATGATTCAAAAAACAAGCAAGTCGCATTAGATCAGGGATGTATTTTTATGTAAACACATAGAAAAAAAGTGTAACAGCTGTTTTCATTTTACTTTGTTGTTGTCGTATACCGAGCATGCAAACGCAAAAAATATAAATCATACGACTTTTATTCTCTTTTTTGTCATACGGATGGAATTTAATTTTACTTTTTCATTAGACTTTACGTACGTAAAGTATTACCGTGTGAAGTGGGCTTAATTATGTATGTATGTTTGGTTTTACCCACTTTTATTAACCGCTTCTGGTCACCGTTAAGTCAAATTCTTAATTGTTTATGTTTTTTAGGTACTACGGCAAAGAAAAAGATGTTAAGGATGTAAGGCTCCTTTGATTGTAGTTAACAGCACACAGTCCTCATACGTATAGTTCAAATCTCTGCCTAAAAAGTATTCTTGAAAACACCAGAGCTGTTCTTGAATGAATGACAAATACATGAGGCACAGTTTGAGTCAAATTTCTGGTCGCTTGCCTTAAAAAGAAAGAAATTGTGGGCGTGGCATTTAAGTCAAAATTTATGTATATTCGCTGTTCTAGTGAGTTTTTCAAATACTTTTTGTATTATTTTAATATAGAGCAGCTTGTTTTTTTAATTAAAAAATTAATTATGTGCGTTACAGCACTTTTCTGGTCGCTTGTCTTAAAAAGAAAGAAATTGTGGGCGTGGCATTTATGTCAAAATGTATGTATATTCGCTGTTCTAGTGAGTTTTTCAAATACTTTTTGTATTATTTTAATATAGAGCAGCTTGTTTTCTGCTTTTGTGGAAAATTAAAAAGTAATTATGGGCGTGGCAGTTTGCTTAGAAGTATTTGTGTATTTAAATTTCTTTAATAATTTTCAATATTTTGTTTTAATTTATTTTCCATTTCTTTTTTAATAAGTTTTCTATCCCCAAAACCTATTATAAATATTAAAAAAAAAATTATATTTAAAAGCAAAGTTTTTAATTAAATTATAGAAAAAAAATCCAAGAAAACGAAAAATTAAACTGTGTTGTTTGTTACTGCATTATTAAATTAAATTTGAAATAAAGACAAAAGAAAAAACAAGAAATTTAAATAAATTTATAGTTAAAAAATTTTTAGCAAAAAAAAAAGAAAATAAAAATAAACGAAAAATAAAAATTTAAATAATAAAGCACCTTTGTAAATGATGACTTATACTATATTAAATATAAAAAAAAATAAAATAAATTAAATTAAATTGACTTTAAATATATAAAATTAAACAACAAAAAAAAAAACAATTTTTAAAAAAAGGGCACTTAAGCAAAACCGTTTGAAATGAAAAAGTTGAAACTTTTTTTAACTCAAGTAGACAAGTAATCTAAATTTAAAAAACAATTATATATATATATATATACACATACATTATAAACTAAAAAAAAAACAACAACAACAAGAACAAATTCTAAAACTTTAAAATAAACTTACAAACTAAGTTTACATTAACAACCAACCTTAACATTAAAAGCTTTACTCTTCTTCTTATCATATTTTTTATTTTTTCATTTTCACAATTTATTAACAAGTTTTCAATTTTATGTTTTATTTTAGACCACCTTTTAACATATTTTTTAAAATTTATTTATAAAGTCTATACAAACAAACATTTATTTTTAATTAAAAGAAAGACTTTTTTGATTTTGTTTTTCACTTTCTTTTTCACAAAAAAAAAATCATTTCAAAATATTTTATTAAACAAAAAACAAACAAAAAAAAAAATATGAAAATTATTCATAAAAAAAAACAAATATAAAGTAAAGAAAAAAACAAATTAAATTTATAAATAAAAAACCATACAAATACAACAAGAAAATTGTTAAAAAAAATAAAAGAAGAAAAACTAATAATTTGAAATAAAATTGAAATTACTTCATACGATATTAAGAAATTTGAATGGCCTTTCATTGCAGACACCAGAGTAAGAACCAGGGTAAGAAAACAAAAAAACTTTTCTTCGGATATTTTTTTCAATTACACTAAGCTACAGAAACCATACTCTTATGTAAGGAGCTTTTAAAGTGTGTATTTTCGTGAACATAAAACTGTCACCAATTATCAGTTTTTCGCATTATTTTCTTTGTTTTCTTATATCAAGTATTTGCTGCCGATAAGGTGTTTGATCTACTAAAGGGTGTTTTGTATAGAGGTATAGAACTTTAAGTTGGCATTACTTTTCAAGATGGCTGTCAAGTGATTTATTCTCAGTTTGGTTTGGCAATTCATCATGAATAGACTCACGCCTGAACAACGCTTGCAAATAGTGCAATTTTATTTCGAAAATAATGGTTCTGTGCGGAAAACGTATCGCGCACTACGTCCATTTTATCGTCGACAAAATCGTCCATCAGAGCAGTTAATTCGATTAACCATGAAACGTTTTCGCACCACGTTTACTCTTATTGATAACTCGCATCCCCAGAGACGCTGTACGGTGCGTACAGAAGAGCTATTGCTGCTGTAGAGCGTAGCATTGAGGAAGACCCGAATGAGTCCATCCGCCATCGAGCACAGGAATTGGATCTGTGTCCATCCACTTTATGGAAGATTTTGCGGAAGGATCTTGGTTTGCGTGCTTACAAAATCCAACTCATGCAAGATTTGAAGCCAAACGATCATCAAGTAAGGCGTAGATTCGTCGAATGGGCCCAAAACGAGATTACCGTTGTTCCCGATTTTCATAAGCGAATTTTGTTTAGCGATGAAGCGCACTTCTGGTTGAATGGCTACGTCAACAAACAAAACTGCCGCATTTGGAGTGAAGGTAATCCTCAAGTGTATGTGGAAACACAGTTACATCCAGAAAAACTGACTGTTTGGTGCGCTTTATGGGCTGGTGGAATCATTGGTACGTACTTTTTCAAAAACGATGGTGGCCAGAACGTTACAGTCAATGGTGATCGGTATAGAGCCATGATTACAAACTTTTTCATTCCTGAATTGAATAACCATGATGTCCAGGAGATGTGGTTTCAACAAGACGGCGCAACATGTCACACAGCTCGTGCTACAATAGATTTATTGAAAGACACTTTTGGTGACCGCCTAATTTCACGTTTTGGACCTGTGAATTGGCCTCCAAGATCTTGTGATTTAACACCGCTAGACTACTTTCTGTGGGGCTATGTAAAGTCATTGGTCTATGCGGTAAAGCCACAAACGCTTGACCATTTGGAAGACAACATTCGCCGTATTATTGCCGATATACGGCCACAAATGTTGGAAAAAGTCATCGAAAATTGGACGTCCAGATTGGACTACATCCGCGCCAGCCGTGGCGGTCATATGCCAGAAATCATATTTAAAATGTAATGCCACAAGATTATCTTTCATGTCAATCGAATAATCCATCGTTGTTTTATTGCAACTTAAAGTTCTATACCTCTATAAAAAACACCCTTTATAACACGCCCTAAGATGATACCAGGTCCATCTAATATTTTCTATAAACAATGATATCTGCGTATAGCCTTAGGCGTAATGGTTTTTTAAGTGTATATTTTCCAAGAGGTGTCTCTAACTGACCTACCCATAATATTTGTTGTTGTCGTTATTAGAAGGATGTCACAGCCAAGCGGCTATCAGAGCATTGGATTCAAATGTAATGAACTCCAGGACTGTATATAACTACCGCAGATGTCTTAACAAGGCGGCAAATCGATATGATGTTTGTATCACATGGGTACCGGGACATAGGGACATTCCCGGTAACTGCAGAGCGGATGAACTGGCCAGAAGGGGCACGACCATCGAACTCTCTGATGCATTCTTTACGTTAGAGATCCCTTTGAATACTTGCAAACTTATAATTCACAATGCAATCGTGGACCTTGTCGACAGCTGCGGACAAGGGCAGAACGGCTCAGAATATCTGGTCAAGGCTGGATAAGAGGCGCGCGGCGGCTCTGCTTAAACTCCAAAGAAGTAAGCTCAGCACTGTTATCGGGGTTATTACGGGGCATTGTATTATAGGAACGCATGCGAAGCGTATTAGTCTTGGATACCTTGCAAATAATTTCTGTAGAAGCTGTGTGTGTGCCCAGCACTTGGTCGGAGGGGAAAGAGGCACCTGGGTGCCTACTACATGGAGGATCTGTATGAACTGCCATGCATGGATATTGGTAGTCTGAGCCGCTTCGTCGAAAGCTCCGAGTGGTTCCTGGACTAGGGGAGAATGTGAAATTGTGCAGTTTCGGACACGGGCAGAAAGGCGCAGAAAATCTGGCCAAGGCTGGATAAGAGGCACGCGGCGGCTCTGCTTAAACTCCAAAGAAGTAGGCTCAGCACTGTTATCGGGGTTATTACGGGGCATTGTATTATAGGAAAGCATGCAAGGCGTATTGGTTTTGGACATCTTGCAAATAATTTCTGTAGAAGCTGTGGAGATGAAGAGGAGGATGAGACTATTCTTCATCTACTGTGTAATATGTCCGGCACTTGATCGGAGGAGAAAGAGCCACCTGGATGCCTACTTCATAGAGGATCTGGATGAACTATCATGCATGGATATTGGTAGTCTAAGCCGCATCGTCGAAAGCTCCGAGTGGTTTCTGTACTAGGGAGAAGGTGAATCGCAATGGGCCCTGTGTGCGGCCTAAGTGTGTCCGCTCATGTCTCTACCTACCTACCTATTAGAAAGATTATTTGTAGCAGATTGAAGCGTCTTAATGCTCAATAAATTTGAAAACCATGATCTTTGCCTCATGGTTTAGAGTAACCTTAGAATGCTATTAAAAGTATTCGTGAAAACATCAGAGCTGTGCTTGAAAGAGTAATAAATTTACGAGGCACATATAGAGGCAAATTAATTGTTGCTTGTCTTAAAAAGAAAGAAAATGTGGGCGTGGCATTTAAGTCAAAATTATACTATTCGAATATGTGTATGTATGCATTGGATCTGTGGGATGCTACGAAGTGGTGTACTTCCAAAACTCTACGTATTTATCCCATAAAAAAAAGGGAAAGTCCATAGGATTGTTGTCATTATCATATTCTCTGAAAGTGCATGGCCTTTTGGGACTTGTTCTTAAAAGCGCTTTAAAAAGAGCTTTTTTCTGGGTTTTTTTTTTATTTGGTAGAAGAAAACACGAAGCTTTAAGTGATCATTATGCTTCATGATGAAATTGCGGTTCCGCTCTTTATTGCCTTAAGGATCTTCCCTAAAAAAACACGATCGCCTATTTCAGCAGCATGAAGAAATTTAAGCTTCGCGGTTCTTGCCCTAAGGAATTTCCCTTTAAAGCTTTAAAGTTTGAGCCTACACACAGAGAGAGAGAGAGAGAGCAAGCAGACATTCACATTTTTTTCACATTTTATTCGAACAGTGAACGTCTAAGAATACGGTACCTAGAACGCTTTGTTGAATTATATTTTTTGTTATCGCGCACTCACACAAAGAAACATGTAAGTCAACAGTTTGTATAAATGCCCACACGTATGAAGCACTGCAATTGCAAATAATATTCGGGAAAGGCCCGTATTGAAATTGAGTGCAATTGAATTCATAGATGAATTTTTCCGATTTACTTACAGCTCTTTGCACCTTGTACCATGGAATTCAATTTCGGTTACATTTACCAACAACCCTTACCCACTGAAAACTTCTGTTATGATAGTCTGATTAAAAAAACTAAGACATTGGAATGTGAATATGTGCTCTGTACAGCTGATGCTGATGACACACAAATTGTTGATGTTGTTATCGATGTCTATGCGCAAATGGAACCAATACGCTTAGCACCGTATGGTATAAAACAAAAGGACAATTTAGATTTAACGTTTATGGTGCGTAGAATGGAACGCGTCTCTTCCGGTTATTACAAATACAAATTGGCAAATTGTCACATACGGAAGGAGAGCAATAAGAACAAACATAAAAGAATTAAAAATAAATTAAGAGATTTACAGAAATGGCAATATGGCCAGAATATAACTCCAATGGATCTGGATCGTATAGAGAATATATTGGCAACTGACTATGACAACATGCCACTTGAGGACAAGGTATGTAACAGAGATCAGCGATCTTGAATCGTTTTTATGCTACTCATAAGCACTTATGAAATATTGAATATAAGTGACTGAACAATATTGAAATTTAACTATGTACTCTGATTCATTCATACTCAACTAGAACGTTGATTTATAAGTACAGGTTGCAAGGAGTATGCGTACGACGTGTTGACATCAAACTCATACCATTCGAAATATGTTTGATTCATAAGCCTCTACTCATTTAGATTCATAAATTTAGAAAAATACTTATAAATGATTCGAGTTACAGTCTTAGAAAAAAAGAAAACAGACAGACAGAGCATCAAGCAGAGCAAACACACAACCTTCTTGTACCCGACTCATAATGAGTGCTTTTTTAAGAGCTATAGAAAAATTTTTCAAAAAAAAAAACACATAAAATTCAGAAAAATTTTTGAAGTCTTTATTTGAATCGATAGTACGGTCCATACAATTTAATGTTTGAAGATTATTTCATGCAAATGTTGACCGCGACTGCGCCTCAAATGAACCATCCGCTTAATCCAATTTTGGCATACTCTTTCCAACATTTCGGCCGGTATCTCGCGAATAAATCCTTCAATGTTGTCTTCCAATGCGTTAATTGAAGCGGGCTTGTCTGTATAGACATGAGCTTTAACATAGCCCCACAAAAAATAGTATAAAGGCGTTAAATCGCACGATCTAGGCCACCAATTGACCGGTCCCGAACGTGAAATAAAATGTTCACCGAACTCGCCTCCCAATAAGTCCATTGTTACGCGTGCTGTGTGGCATGTGGCACCGTCTTGTTGAAACCACATGTCATGCAAGTCAAGCTCTTGCATTTTGGGCAAAAAAAAGTTGAATATCATCTCACGGTAGCGCTCACCATTCACAGTTACGTTAAGATTCGCAGCATCTTTGAAGAAGTACGGTCCAATGATGCCACCAGCCCATAAACCGCACCAAATTGTGCATCCTTTTTCTGTATGCATTGGTAGCTTTTGCAATGCTTCTGGCTCATTTTCACTCCAAAATCGACAATTCTGCTTATTTACGTATCCATTGAGCCAAAAATGAGCTTCGTCGCTGAACACAATTTTGCGATAAAGAAGTGGATCTTCGGCCAACTTTCCAAGCGCCCATTCACCAAAAATTCTGCGTTGCGGTAGGTCGTTCGGCTTCAATTCTTGCACCAGCTGTATTTTGAAAGGCTTCACACCTAAATCCTTCCGCAAAATTTTCCAAGTTGTTGAGTAACAGATGCCGAATTGCTGCGAACGGCGACGAATCGATAATTGATGGTCATCATTAACACTGGCCGCTGGCAGCTGCAATATTTTCTTCAGTTCGCACTCTACGTAAGCGTGTTGGTGGTTTAATGTCCAACAATGTAAATTTGATGCGAAATTTAGTCACAATAGCCCGAATAGCCGCTTCAGTGGGTCGATTAAACTGACCATAAAATGGAAGAAGCGCGCGATGAACTTTCTTAACAGAGCACGCATTTTGATAATAAAATTCAATGATTTGCAAGCGTTGTTCGTTTGTAAGACGATTCATGGTTAAATTACACATTCAAACTGAAGATGTTTGACAGTGGAACACGAAACGTGCGTGAGCTGTTTAAACCAGTGTGGCCAAAAAGATAACAGCTAAAAAATCACCCGTTACTTATTTTGTGCTTCGTGTATATTTATCGTTGAGTTATGGAGAGTCGAAATCAACAACATCATACGTGTTGTTAAGTATGATGTATGATGAGTACTTCAAACTTTGAGTATGAGTAGAGGTTCCATGATATTAAAATAAGTATGAATGCGTATAACTATAAGAAATTATGAGTATGATTCGATTCTATTCATCTTTTTGAATACTCATTGCTGATCTCTAATCTGTAATTTGAAATTAATTTTATTTCTCAATATAAAAAAAGAACTTTTAATTTAGAATTTAATTCTTTAAATTCTTTTTTAATTAAGAAATCATTTTTTTTTAATTTAAAATTTCATTTTCATCCTGATTTAAATTGTTTTTTGTAAATTTTTTTTTCGTTCAGGTTTATATCGGCTTTACACCCTACATTTACGATTTCCACACCGGCTGTAAAGTAGCTATGGGTGCCACAACCTTTACTCACCCTATATATGATAGCTCATCTTCGATTATACAACCCAATTTTGGCTATATAGCCGGTGGTTCCACACACTTTATAAAATTGCCCAAATCTGTAAGTGTAACCAGGCCAATACTCCTGCAATTATTAACTGTTGACTCATCATGGCGTGTTTTCATGTACGGCGAACCTTGCCCAAGTGGCTTAAGATTTATTCTACCTTCGCTTGAAAAAGTATGGCAGGATAGCGAAGAAAATCGTTTATTTTATTTGGAATTTGTGGACCGTGAAACCGCTGATTTACCCCAGGGTACCTTTAAATTTATTTACATAAAAGAACGTTTTAATTAATTAATTCGTATTAAATTTTATTGAAATTTTTATTTAATAATACACAGCATATCCTCTAAAAAAAGAAAAAAGAAAAATCACAATTGGTTTCTTGTTCGTTTTTTTTTTGTTCTTCTTCAAAAGCCTAGGGTGATAAAATGGAACAGGGTTCCTGCATAATTTCTTGTATTTTAGCTTCGGGTATTTCAACTTGATTGGCTAGAAGTGTGTGCACAATGCCGCTTAGCTTGTTACCACTCGAACGTGTCTGCAAACGAAATTCAACATCGTTTTCATGGACCACAGTATCTGTACCGCCATCAACGAATTCAGCCTGTAAAACAAAAACATAACAGGGCGGACAAATTAATAAATATTGTGGGATTTAAAGGTGCTTAGGCTTTGGGGACGGCGGTTCGGATAAAGTTGCCGGACGAAGTACAAAAATGTGTTTCTTTGGACATTTCGCATGCCATCAGGAGTACTTCTTTGGTTTCGTTGGAAGTGATTCTGAGATTCTTGGTCGACGGCAATGAACTTTTTGAGTTAGGGGACTTTAGACTTACCAGAATTGTTAGGGTTTGTGAATCCGAATTTTGCGGACTATATGGGTAGGAAGCAATGGTGTGATGTCGGTGTAGCTTGCTGGACGGTCATGTATTGTTTACCATGAGCCGGACTATTGCATGGTATGTTGCGATGAGGAGCAGTTGGAGACTATCGAACATCTCCTCTGTATCTGTCCAGCCCTTAGTAGGTTGAGGTTGAAGACCCTTGGCAGTGGCTTCTTAGGTTAGGTTAGGTTAGGTTAGAGGACGTGTACTTGTCAATTAAGACGAGTACAGTACCCGGAGATCGAATTGACCCATTGTACAACGTCCTAGTTTCTCACACCACTTACGTTGTGTGTGTTAATTTTATACATGAGTGGTGGGACCTACAGTTTAAAGTCGACTCCGAACGACAGATTTTATTTATTGAGAAACTTTTCATGGCAATTTTTATTTACTCTCAGAGTTTTTGCCAGAAATCTACTGAGAGGTAGTCGCCGAAAAAATACTTTTTGTATTTTATCTTTGATGCCAGGCCTCGGACGCGAACCCAGGCTTTTGCGTCTAATAAGCCAACACACTACCTACTAGAGAACGGCGTAATCAGGGTTTGAATTCTTCTTTGAGGGTTTGAATTCTGCGTCGAGAGCCGACATCAAGACTCTCCATATATTCATTATTAGTTTGAGCTGGTTGAGAAGTGCTAGGGCTTCAATAGTGAAGTTGCGCTCACCTGTGTGTTTTGTTAGTCTGGGTAATTCCTCTGCTTCCTTATTCTCCCTATCCTACTTTCTCTCCTTTTTCCCTATCTCCCCTATTATCCTGTCCCCTTTAGGACATGTCAACTTGTCTCAATTGGCAAGTACACGTCCTCTAACCTAAACCTATTTTTTACCATCGGCTCGAATATTGAGGCTGACACTGGGATGGGACCTATTTTGTGAGTGGCATTAAGCTGTCCTATAGGCTTGTATTCCAGGCTAAGCTGTTTGTTATCAACCAGGCAGCGAAGCTGGTTTGGAAAAGAATTGCACGGGGGAATACGGGAACAAGCTGTTTTGATGGCACTAGCCGGATGCTATGTTTACACGAGATTTGTTTTAGTCTGCTTGCAGGCTCTCACTATTCTTCTCGGTAGGAATAATGGAAAGCTATTGTGTTGGCTTCATTGAGAGCTGTGGTGTAATAAGGCTGCAAATGAATTATTAAGAAGAGGAGCGGTAAAGGGCCCGAACCTAATAGAGATTTCGGTTAGACCTCATCTAGGACACTTCTTTGGGACAGAGAGTGGACTTTTCATGGCAGAATATCAGGGGATTTCAGAAACTCCAGCTATAAATGAGCCAGGTTGGACCATACTAGAACGAAATAGGTCCTGGAACTGGAAAGGAAATCTATTACAGTCGTGATAGGTGTTTCTAAAGGAGCTTTGCATCTTTAGGACCAGGGTTAGTGAGTGTGATCAGGGCCTTCTACTTTCTGTTTGTGATAGCGTTGGAGAGTCGGGTCTGCCTAGCTGTACAACAGCGGAAACTTAAGATCATTGTTTGGGGATTCTTCAATGGCCTAAATGCAACGATTACCGACTTTTTTTTTGCCCATGAAATGAAAGAATTGATCTTGACTTGACATGATCTTCTCGCTACTTACCGTTTCATTCCTTAACTGATCATTTATATACAAATTCAATGTGTCCAGTTCCAACATTATACGATACTCGATGCCATTTATTGTGGTCAACCATAAACGATACTGCTTTGTCTGTTCCTCGGTATACTGATCATGTGATTTGCCATCGATAAACAAAAGATACTCATACTTAAAGCCTGGAGCCGGATCAACGCGTATAATGCAACGAGCATTATCGATATAAAATGTATCTTCACCAACCAGTTTGAACATCCAATCGCGTCTTAAAACTTCCTGAAGAATAGAAAAAAAAACCAAAAACAAATTTAAAGCTACTCTCCTAAAGTGATTACCACCAGCATAGTTACGAACGAACCTTGCCATTAACCCATATCATACGGCGACCACTGGTTGTGCCATGCTCCAATTCAATGCGATACATTTTACCATTAATTGGTGCACACCATTTGGCCACAATATTATTTTTATTATAACGTTTCTCTTCGGGTACATGATCCAAACTCATAATGGGTGTCGTCGAAAGGTTTTCCAATTTTAGCAAAGGCGATAAAAAGGACATAATACCACATGTACTGGAAAATTTTAGAAGAAAAACGATTTGAAAATGATGCTAAATTATAAACAATTTAATTAAACTTTATAATACAATGGACTTAGCATTAGATTAAAAGGTTCTAATTTCTAATGAAAGTAAAATGAGGGTCTATTTATGATGGAGTTATCGTGGTCAGGGTTTGGTATGTGAACACTCGTTAGGATTCATGTGTTTCTTTTCTTAGGAGCCAATAAGGAGTGTCAATTATTAAGCAAAAGGTTTGTCATTTACGAATATGGATCATTTCACAATCAAAGAACTCGCAAAAATCGTTAAAAGTGACTAATGATGGGTCAAACTGGAATACAGTTCAAGCATTACTGGCCATTAAGTCCTCATTTTTCTATGAAAATATTGTTACGAAAATGAAGAATCTAGATACTGGTACTTTGCTTTTACATCGTTTAACATTAAAATTGTAGACAACAGCTACAAAAACAAAACAATGCTGTAAACAAACCTGTTTACAAATGATCGTATTGCTTAATATAACAACAAACACCAGCATAAAATAAATGGTAAACAAGTAAACAAAAATACGCAAACAACACTACAATAATAAACGTAACCGACTATGTTTACATTTATAGAGTCAAAGTCATTAACATTCGCCTTCAAAAACATTCATCAGATGTTTACTCTACGAATTAAATCGTGACCATTTTCGCGCGATTATTTTTTACAACTTTCGACGTGGATTAACTCAACAACAGTGCATCGATGAACTTAATTCAATTTTTGGCGATGAAGCTCCATCAAGGACCAGTGTTTATCGATGGTATGGTGAATTCAACCGAGGTCGTAATTCACTTCAAAACGAATTTCGTGAAGGTCGTCCAAAATCAGTTGTTGTTCCGGAAACCATTGATGCTGTGCGCCAACTGATATTGCAAGATCGTCATGTGACCTATCGTGAGATTGAGACAACCTTAGGCATTAGTGGGACCAGCATACATTCAATATTGCATGAACATTTGACTGTCAAAGAAATTTGTTCGCGTTGGAACAAATTTGTCAATCGCTCAAAAAAAGGCTCCAAAAATACGATCGTGGTGCTTCGAAACACGTCCATGACATCGTGACAGGCGATGAATCGTGGATTTACGCGTATGAGCCCGAAAGTAAACAGCAGTCGACTGTATAGGTGTTTCAAGATGAGCCAAATCCAACAAAAGTTGCTCGCGCACGAAGCACTTCCAAGCAAATGATCGCCTGTTTTTCGGAAAAACTGGACATGTCGCAACCACGTACCACTAGAACAACGCAGAACAGTCAATTCTGAGTGATACACAAGCATTTCTTTGCCAGTTGTCTTCCAAGAAATCAGGAAAACCAACCGCCGAAGACGTATCACTCTTCATCACGACAATGCGATCTCTCACACATCGGCTCAAACAACTGCATTTTTGAGCACTCAAAACATCGATTTGATGAGTCATCCGCCGTATAGCCCTGACTTGGCACGGAATGACTTCTTTTTATTCTCGTACGTAAAAAATTAAATGAAAGGTCAACGTTTTTCGACACCCGAAGAAGCGGTTGATGCGTTCAGAATGCATGTTTTGGAGATACCTCGATCAGAGTGGCAAAAGTGCTTCGACAATTGGTTCAAACGCATGCAAAAGTGTATAGATCTTAATGGGGAATATTTTGAAAAACAATAAAGCGATTTTCGATGATTAATATTTGTTTTTGTTCTCTAATCCAGAAATATAAAAGGCAACCCGTACCATATAAAATGCAAGGCAAATCAGACGACTGAGTTAGTGAAGTTAAGTCAGTCTTGTATGAAGATGCGGCGTGTTTGAAAGATCTCCGTTATAAAGATCTGTTGAGTAATTGTCTAATAATCTTTATTGTTTATGCAAAGGGTAGCAAAGAAAAGCAATTGTTGCTGTTTACATCAAGTTGTGAACAGTGGCACACAGAATTGTACGAATAATAAAGAATTTTATTTGAAAACTCAACACAAATTTATTTTTATTTTATTTTTAAACTACGAGCTCATAGTTTAAACATTTTTAAAAGGTAGAAACGTAACAATATTTAAAAAATTTTACTTTCTAAGCAATAGAGTTGAAAATAAAAATATACGCATTTGATGGAATCGTATCATATTCAACAAATATAGTGCAATCGCAAAGGAAGATCGGTATAAATCGGGAGAAGTAATTGCCAAGCCAAATGCAAACAGTTTCGCTAAAAATATATCGTGTCAAAAACAGTAAACACTCTATGCCTTGCAAATGTTTTGACCCAGAAGCCTGCTTTCATAAAATCGTGTGATGAGCTGGTACCGTTTTTCAGTGGGTGACGGCAACCAGAAGTTATACTGCTTGCTGCTAATTAGATTGGTAGGCCCAAGATTTTTCATGCCTTTGGAACATATGGGACATTTTGCTGTTAGACGGCAGTTTTTGCAGTTAGTAGCCGCATTCTTTTTAAGGATTAGAGTTACATAAAAATGTTCCAACAAAAGAGATAAATATCGATGCGGTACAAGCTACTAAGATAGTTAGCTAAGGGAGCAGATAGCTGGAATACCATCCGAGCCAGAAGTGCTGTTCGTAAGCAGCCGTATAATCGGTCAAGCTTCTTGCCTTAGTTTCAATTTTCTTTAGCAATTAACTGATTTACTGCTGCAGGTTCTAGAACCATAGGGTTGTCATATGTCGCTACACATACATACATATATTTGATGAATACAATCCCGTCAGTCAGGATTACGACCTAGCTTCTCACGACACTTTTGTTGTGTGTATTAAATTTACAAATTAGTGGCGGAACCTACAGTTTACAGTCGACTTCGAACGACAGATTTTTGAGAAACTTTTCATGGCAATTTTAATTACTTTCAGAGTTTTTGCCAGAAATCTGCTGAGAGAAAGTCGCCGAAGTAATATTTTCTTTCATATTTTGTTTAGTTCGAGATGTCTTGTCTGACTTGGGGTTTGAACTGTGACCTCACATATAGGTTTTAGGTTAAAGGACGTGTACTTGTTAGTTAAGACAAGTACAGTACCCGGAGGTCGAATTGAACGTCCTTAAAAAGATAAAAAGGTCTCACGTCTAACACGCCAACACACTAGCTGCTAGACTACGGCGACTACATGTCATTGCTGAGTAAAAATATCCTCTTCAAGAATGCATTATGCTGCTGTATGGGATGAGGAAATTTGCTTTTGGTCTGCCTTCCTTAAAAGGTAGACAGCCAACTTCTGGATAGATTATTCGAAGGGTGAAAAAAAGGCTCCTAGATTTTTAAAACTCATAAAATTTCTTCTTCAATTCTGCTATCAACTGAAGCACCAGAGATCAACAATGTATCGTTTTTCGCTACTCATAAGCACTCATGAAGTTTTGTATATAAGTGAGTCAACAATATTGAAATTTAACCATGTTCTCTGATTCATTCATACTCAACTGCAACGTTGATTTATAAGTACAGGTTGCATTGAGTATACGTACAACTTGTTGACATCAAACTCATACCATTCGAAATATGTTTGATTCATAAGCCTACTTCTTTAGATTCATAACTTTAGAAAAATACTTATAAAACTAATAAATGATTCGAGTGACTCCATGTTGAGTCATAGAGAGTCGAAATCAATAACATCATACGTGTTGTTAAGTATGATGTATGATGAGTACTTCAAACTTTGAATATGAGTAGTATAAGCATGATATTAAAATACGTATGAATGCGGCATAGTCTAGTAGGAAGTCGTCGTAGTCTAGTAGGTAGTGTGTTGGCTTATTGGAAATAAGGATTCGGTTCAAATCCCAAATTATGAAAAAATATTTATTCGACGACTTCCGCTCAGCATATTTCTGGCAAAGAACTCTGAGTGGAAATAAAATTACCATGAGAAGTTTCTCAACAAAATCTGTCATTCGGAATCGACTTTAAACTGTAGGTCTAGCCACTCATGTATAACATAAATGGCGTGATCCTGACTGAAGGTTTGTAATGGCCAATTATGTATGAATGCGTATAAGTATTAGAAATTATGAGTATGATTCGATTCAACTCATCTTTTTGAATACTCATTGCTGGTCTCTATTAAGCACTACATAAAGGCACTTCAAATAAAATCGTACAATATAATGTGATCACATTTTTCAGTATGTATAGATTTTAGGTACATTAGTTGTCTTTCTCAATAAAGGGCCTATTTATAAGTCATAATAGGAAAAAGGAGGCTTATGTTTATAGGAATCCGATTATGAATTTGATTTCTTTGTATTCAGAACTGGTTAGGAGATCAACAGCGTCTTTAGCAATGATTTCTTAGAAACTTTTAAACACTTTTGGTAGTTCACATATGACTTTCTTTAAATTTTATTTCATTTTATAAGAAATAAAAACTGATTTCTTTAATGCATTTTTAATTGAAATTGAATTTAATTGCCTGCAAAAAAGGCTTACGGATTACTTAGTTAGCGCCCCCCCCTAAGTAAAGTACTAATGTCCTGTGTGAATTTTCATATGACATCACATGTCCAGTGGTACTGTATATGCATGAATATGACTTGAAATACAATATGAAAGTGGTACCCAGTTGTATGATAATTGCGCCTTAATTGTCCATTCAATTTGCTTTTTAATGAAAGTGGTACGATGAGAAATTTTCTTTTTTTTCTTTTCTTTTTTTTTTATTTTTTGTGTAAATTCTAAATTACATTGTATTTGATTTTAAAATTTAATATTTTTTTTATTATTTTTATTAAAACTTTTATATTTTTTTTTTATACAAAAAAACCCGACTTTACGCGTGTTTGCTTGGTTTAAGACACGTTAAGCGACGAGTATACGCTTAAAAGAGATTAAGAAACCGAGTGTTTACCGCTAGAGCGCTAATAAAATACTAAAAAAATGAATTCATTCTTATAATACAACCGAAAGAAACACAACAAATAAAATAATAAAAACAACAACCACAACAACAATACGAACAGAAAAAGAAAAAATACTAACAACTACAACGAAAGCAATTCATAAACGAATTGTTTGCTAGATGTCCTATAGCCCACAATGTAAGTGTAAGTATTTATGCCCTTAACGGTTTTCTACCGAATATCTTTCTCTCTTACACACACATGCACATACAAACGAACACATTGTGTTGATGATAATATTACTGGCACTACGACTACTACTACTACAGCCACAATTACTCATGCCCCATCACGACAACACTAGGGCACACAAGAATTGTTGGCGACGTAACATATACCCCATAAACACACACAATCACACACTCACACATTTGCACTCATGCATATTTACACGACCGTTATGAACAATCAAATATAGCCCAGCAAGTATTGTATGAAAGTAAAAAAAAAAAAAACCAAAAAAAACTAACGAACCACTGTTATTAGTGTTGTGTAGAGAGATCTAGCCATCGAGCACAATGGGCCGTTAGACATTAAAATTTATTTAATTTCATAAAATTTTTTAAGGCATCAAATCTTAATAAAAAATAAACCAAAAACAAATGGAATGCTGTTTTTAGTAGAGCAATGAGAATTAGCTGACCAGCACAATGGGCCGTTAGACAATAAAATAAGGTCACACAAGAAAGTCGGGGAGGTAATGAATTGAGGGCATGACTCCGTGAAGATTGTTATTAAATTCAAGCAGCAAAATTATCAGCAATGTTCACAAGCAGGTCACACAAGAAAGTCGGGGAAGATAATGGATTGGAGGCATGATTCCATGAAGATTGTTGCTAAATTCAAGGAGCAAAATTATCAGCAATGTTCACAAGCAGGTCCCATAGGAAAGTCGAGTAAATAATGAATTGCTGGCATAACTCCATGAAGATTGTTATTAAATTCAAGTCGCAGAATTATCAGCAAAGTTCACAAGCAGGTCACACCAGAAAGTCGGGGAAGATAATGGATTGGAGGCATGACTCCATGAATACTGTTGCTAAATTCAAGGAGCAGAATTATCGGCAATGTTCACAAGCAGATTACACAAGAAAGTCGGGCAAAAAAGGGATTGAAGGCATGATTCCATGAAGATTAATGTTAAGTTCAAGGATCAGAATTATCAACAATTGTTAAATTTTAACAGGCAGCAGGACTCATCAAAAAAGATACGACATTAGATGCCACATAAATTGAAACCAGAAGACACCCAACAGCTTCCAAGCTGCTGACTTCTGTGGAGTGGGAATTCTATGACATTTCTATGGGGTGGGGAAAGATGTTTGGAAGAAGAAAGAAGTTTGTAGCGAAAGTGAAGGTAAAGAGCCAGAGAGACTGAACGAAAACCAAATGGGTTTGAGAATCTAAAAAAAGAGATTTAAGTTATGTATCAGATTAGTACAATGGGTCACTTCGACCTCCGGGTACTGTACTTGTCTTGATTGACGGGTACACGATCTCTAGCCTATGTATCAGACTATCCAAGAATAACCTGAGGTTAGTAACTGTACTCTAGTAGGTAGTGTATTGGTTTATTGGATGTAAGGCCACTGTGCGAGGCTCGGGTCAGACATCAAAACGAAAATATGAAAAAATATTTCTTCGGCAACTTCGTCCCAACAGATTTCTGGCAAAAACTCTGAGAATAATTAAAAATTGCCATGTAAAGTCTCTCAAAAAACTCTGGCGTTCGGAATCGACTTTAAACTGTAGGTCCCGCCACTCACGTAAAAAAAATTAACACACACAACATGAGTGGTGTGAGAAACTAGGACGTTGT